>JARQOD010000001.1:956033005-956086170 GCA_033576555.1 Oophaga sylvatica
CTAGACACACCTTGGGGTAGTGAAGTATACTCTAGGGAGTGGTCAAGAAGGTATGTGTAGGCGTGATTTTAGTCAGTCAGTTCCTGTTCCTGTCTTCGGGCAGTAAGGACGTGGGAGAGTCTGCGTCTGGACTACAGTGAGAGAGTCTGCATCTGGAGGGAGGAAGGAGTCTAGATTGCTATCTCTTCAGCTTTGAAAGTGGAGTCTGGTATAGGTGTTGATATACACCTTAGTCTGGTCAGAGCTGTGTCATTCCTCAGCATACAAAGAAGGAAAGAACAAGTTGTAACCCAGAAAGTCTTCAGCATTCCTGTCAAAAGGACAGTATCAGGTACAGAGACGTGCTCCTGCCTGTGATAACTGAGCATCTGTGGTTGGCTTGATTGGAAGGAAAAAGATTGGAAGTGACTGCTCGACCCCTGGCTAGTAAGAGTGTTTATGTTACCAGCGTGGACAAGGCGAAAGGCAAGTGGATTAGAGAATTTGGTGCTACAGGATTGCAGAAGTCCAGCGCCCTGTTACCGGTCACTGGGGACCGAAGAGTCACTGTTGCTTCAAGCACAGTGACAGGACAACCAGGAATCTACCGGACCCTAGGTCGCGGCAGACAAGCCCCTTATAGTCGGTACGTAGCTGGGGTCAGAGGGAGTGAAGACTTTGGAGTTCTGCAGGACAAACATAAGTATTCAGCTCCTTCACAGGAAGGCCCCTAACACTAAGCTGACTGGGCAGTTACAGCTAAGATTTGCTGGAATCATAGAGGGAACTACGCTTCAGGCTGGTTGTACTCGTTTATTGGAGTTAAAGGAGGCCCCTAACTTGTCCAGCTGCCGTCTCAATATACACTCCCCTTGGATCAGCCTCCCTGGGACCTGCCTTATCTTTCTGCAAGTAAAGGTATGGAAAGACTTTGACTGTGTGAGACTGTGTTATTTACCGGCACCCCGACTTCACCATCTTAACAGACTTTGAGGGAAGAGTCCCACCTGTAGGGGACCTGACATCTAGCTGCCTCACCATCCCCTCAGAGATCTACAGCAGCGCTGGTACTAATTACCAGAACACTACAGGTGGCGTCACGAACTGTATATAGTTATCCCCTGTAAATATCCCCCAACAACATACGCCAGACCGCCAGGGCCACAGACCGAGCCACAGCTACCTGTGACAACCCCATAGACTTCCATGGGCTCGGCTCTGAGTACCCCATTGCCCTGGTAACCCACAATTGTGGTGGCGGGTCGACACAACTTTGGCGTCACGAACAGGATACCAAACTCGCGAAATTGCGAGCCCTGCGTGCCTAAGGACTTGTTTTTGTAAAAAGGACTGTTTGCACTTTTGGCGCCAAAATCGCCATTTTTGTCGCCATATTCGCGCCCTCAGGCGCTGGAGAAGAAGGTGGGCGTACCTTCGTGGGCGTCTACCCCCCTGTGGCGCGAAGAAAATGCCTGTCCTCTCAAAGTGCTACTATAACATGCGGTCCTGCCCAACGGCAAAGGAGGTCCGCCTCCTCTTCACCTTCCCTGCGAGGAGGAGGAGACGCAAACCCCACCTCCACGGAAGAGACCGGATGTCTCCAGAGAAAGAAAGAAAAATGATGGAGGCCGGACGTGTGGAGCCGAGCGGAGCAGCGGAGGAAGGCAGGCCCCGTGCTCCCGCCAAGCTGCCATCGGCATCCGAGGCCTATGTGGTCCTGCACCTGCAGCCAGCATTGCTGGAAATCAAAGAAGAAAATGCACGATTCGAGTTACCGAAAATTCTGCTGCCCAAGGCAAAGGAGCAACCGGAGGCTGCCCCCGAAAGTACCAATCCTGATCCCACCGGTGAAGCGGTGGAGGCGAAGGAGGTTGAGGAGGTACCGCCAGTTCCGGAACGCCCGCCCGGCCAGGAGGCCGCAGCAGATGATCGATCCCCGATAGGGACATCGGAGGAGACTCAGCCGTCAATGAGGGAGCAGCGACAGCAGCAGGTTAGTGCGTTCCCAACTGAGCCATTGCGCACACCTGCTTCCTGCTCTGCATCACACCAGCATTGTGCATCGACATCGCCCCCTGCGTACACCTCTGCATCGCAATCGGCGACCCAATCTACATCGCAAGAGTCTGATGCGATCTCAATTGAGCCACTACAAAAGCCTGCTTTTTGCCCAGTATCTTATGCTGCAGCAGCGTCCCCAGAGGAGGACGGGCCCTGCGGCCTAGAGGACCGGAGTGAACCGGCCCTGCAGGTAACCAGCGATGATGACACCTTGCCGGAACCCCCGACATCCCACCAGCCCAGTGCACACCAGCCACACAGACCCCGATGGTGGAGTCGATGATCTTGGTGCTGGGCACTGGGCCCAGGAGTAGGAACGGTCCTATGCGAGCATCGCATTGTCCAGCCCCCGGCGTGGAAGATGTGGTGGAAAATGTCTTAGTAGCTGATGAATAAATGGTATAGAGTTGGTGAGATCCCTATCGGATCTACACAAGTAGAAAGTAGAAAGTTTACAATGTTTTTGAAAAAGAGTTTTGCACAAGTTATATATAATGAATATATATTTCTAGTTATAGAATGCCCGGCTGGGTAATTGATAGATGGTAATTGATAATGAATAATTGTTAATGTGATTTATTATGTCTTCTTTTATAAATGGACTTTTTGAGGTAAAGGACTATGCTTACCCAGAACTCTTTTGTACATAGTTGCGCTTTGGCGCCCTATCTTGGTTTTACATAAGCCATCCATATCTACCTCTGAAAAACAAAACCCGTGTGGTGTGGCACTGAGTGAGGTCTGCACTTGGATGTCCTGCAGCCCACCCAGGACCCACGTTGAAGGTTTGGTGCGGGTCCTTCACAAGTATCTTGTATATCTATTTATTGAAAATGCTATTTGAATACTATTTTTGTATTAAAAGTTTGTAACGTTCAAAGTATTCTTACCTCCCGGATGGGAAGATGTTATTGTTATTGTTATTGCATAAACAAAATTTTTCTGTCTTTTGTATTTCACAGCCCGGGAGTGCTGTCGTTTACCATGGGGGAATGTGTAGCCCTGGTGGTAGGCACACGCAGTACCCTGGGGAGTGTATGGCGAGACGGCGGCTTAAAGCTCAATATGCATTCATTCTACACACACTAGACACACCCTTGGGGTAGTGAAGTATACTCTAGGGAGTGGTCAAGAAGGTATGTGTAGGCGTGATTTTAGTCAGTCAGTTCCTGTTCCTGTCTTCGGGCAGTAAGGACGTGGGAGAGTCTGCGTCTGGACTACAGTGAGAGAGTCTGCATCTGGAGGGAGGAAGGAGTCTAGATTGCTATCTCTTCAGCTTTGAAAGTGGAGTCTGGTATAGGTGTTGATATACACCTTAGTCTGGTCAGAGCTGTGTCATCTCCTCAGCATACAAAGAAGGAAAGAACAAGTTGTAACCCAGAAAGTCTTCAGCATTCCTGTCAAAAGGACAGTATCAGGTACAGAGACGTGCTCCTGCCTGTGATAACTGAGCATCTGTGGTTGGCTTGATTGGAAGGAAAAAGATTGGAAGTGACTGCTCGACCCCTGGCTAGTAAGAGTGTTTATGTTACCAGCGTGGACAAGGCGAAAGGCAAGTGGATTAGAGAATTTGGTGCTACAGGATTGCAGAAGTCCAGCGCCCTGTTACCGGTCACTGGGGACCGAAGAGTCACTGTTGCTTCAAGCACAGTGACAGGACAACCAGGAATCTACCGGACCCTAGGTCGCGGCAGACAAGCCCCTTATAGTCGGTACGTAGCTGGGGTCAGAGGGAGTGAAGACTTTGGAGTTCTGCAGGACAAACATAAGTATTCAGCTCCTTCACAGGAAGGCCCCTAACACTAAGCTGACTGGGCAGTTACAGCTAAGATTTGCTGGAATCATAGAGGGAACTACGCTTCAGGCTGGTTGTACTCGTTTATTGGAGTTAAAGGAGGCCCCTAACTTGTCCAGCTGCCGTCTCAATATACACTCCCCTTGGATCAGCCTCCCTGGGACCTGCCTTATCTTTCTGCAAGTAAAGGTATGGAAAGACTTTGACTGTGTGAGACTGTGTTATTTACCGGCACCCGACTTCACCATCTTAACAGACTTTGAGGGAAGAGTCCCACCTGTAGGGGACCTGACATCTAGCTGCCTCACCATCCCCTCAGAGATCTACAGCAGCGCTGGTACTAATTACCAGAACACTACAGGTGGCGTCACGAACTGTATATAGTTATCCCCTGTAAATATCCCCCAACAACATACGCCAGACCGCCAGGGCCACAGACCGAGCCACAGCTACCTGTGACAACCCCATAGACTTCCATGGGCTCGGCTCTGAGTACCCCATTGCCCTGGTAACCCACAATTGTGGTGGCGGGTCGACACACATCAAACAAAGAACTGCTTACATTTTTGCGCCAGGAGCAGTGTGAAAGTCTGGTGGAAAGCATGCCAAGACGCATGAAAGCTGTTTTTAAAAATCATGGTTATTCCACAAAATATTGATTTCTGAACTCTTCCTGAGTTAAAACATTAGTATTCTTGTTTCTAAATGAGTATGAACTTGTTTTCTTTGCATTATTTGAGATCTGAAAGCACTGAGTTTTCTTTTAAATTTTGAACATTTTGCTTTGTCAGAAAAAAAAATACAAAATTTATTGCTTGGAAATTCTGTTGTCAGAAATTTATAGACTAAAAGAACAATTTACATTTTACTCAAAAATATACCTACAAAGAGAAAAATCAGACAAACTGAACATTTGAAAGTGGTCTCTTAATTTTTGCCAGAGCTGTATGTTTAGATAGCATGTGGAGCCATTTGCTTGTTTTGCTCAAAACTGATACCGATCTGTCTATATACAAACTATCATGACCACACCCTTGCCCCAATAAAGCAGACCACAGATTTGGGTATTGCCAGGGCTTTGTTTTAAACGCACTGTTTTGATAAGCGTTTTGGGTTAGAAACATCCATGTTCACTCTTCCTGGAGCCATCTTGGTGGTCCTCCTTGTCCCTTCTGTGCTGCTTGAAAAAGGTCATTTTACTTTTTCCCGACCAGTTGGACTTCCTTTGAGAACGACAACTATTCCCCTTTGGAAGAATGCCTTGATATAGATCACCTCAAACTCTTAAAGATTCCTTTGCCAAAAATTTGACCATGAATGTCATGCAAAGGAAAGTTAAAAAATGTAAATACCCTTATGAAAAATAAGCATCAAACTAAGGTTCACTGGTTTTAATTGTATGAATTTTTAAATAAAACCGCGTTATCCATCCAAACTTGAAGTTCTAAGCACACAGTATAACACAACACTCTACGGTATTAGTCCATTATCTGTCCATGCTTCTCTGCCTGTCTTAGTTCACAAAACAACACCCTCTATCCAACCCAAAATGCACATAAAACAAAAAAAAAACAATCGATTCTCTGCTTATAATTTTATTCTGTGTTAAGTTTAAAAAAAGAAATAATAATTAAAAAATTACTCGCATGAATTCAAGGTCTAGGTGCACAATATAAGTGTCCACACCTATATACCTATCTTAGTCCATGCAACAACAAAATGTATCTGAACCTCAAGGCCTAGGCGCACAGTATAACACAACACTTTATCGTGTATTACCTCTCCACACCTTTCTATCTGTCTCAGTTCACATTATAACAATTTTTATGCAAACAAAACAAAAACAAATCAAAACCAGTCTGTAGCTGACCTCGCCATTATGAAATATGGTCACGTTAGCCAATGTATGCAAATATACGTGTCTATATATCTGTATGTTGTGACAGAGTCACTGGCACTGTATGTGAGGGGAGATATGGGTCACGAAGATTGCTTTCTTCCGTGATATAGAAACCCATACGTTTCTCTCCAGCATGCTATGTGCTGAAGGAGTTAATCAGCCTTGATAAGGGATGAGATTTTTAGGTGAGTAGGTCAGAGATGGGCAAGATGCTTACACACCATATCTCCACCTCAAGGGTGTGGCTGGGTAATTAAACGTGCAGCCTCTGTTTTTTTCTCTGTTGTGTGTTTGGAGAGGAAAGTCTCCAGACGTGGCTCCAGGAGGAGCTGAGGACTTTGTGTGTTCCCTGCAGGTGAATCTTGCAGGAAACAGAACTCTATTGGACTCAATCTTTGTTTTGTTTTGCCATTAGGCCAGAAAGGCCATGTTTACTTTGCTCAACCCTGCTATGGTTTATGCTGTGCTCTAATAAACTAGCAGATGACTTACCACAAGAGGCATTCCTGCTTCTACCTCTGCATGCAGCTGAGTGAGTTAACCCCTCACGATGTGTATATATAATATATATATTATATATATATATATTATATATATATTATCACACACATTTTTGCATACATGAGCTAACATGCAAACATATACATATCCGTATATATGTACTTTTTTGGAGCACTGCTCTTTACAGCCTTCAATCCCAACCATCTAAAATTCATACAAAACTCATAAGAAGGGAATATGTAACATATTTATGAAGGGGATACTTACTTTCCATTTTTTTTCCCCTCTAAGATAACGTTTAGATGGAAATCTGTGGGAATTCAGTGTGGCCTTTTCTTTTGCCATATTTCCTTATTTCTAAACCAAAGATAAAGTGTTTCCATGGAGGCCTGGGGTCTTTTCGTTTCTCCTTCAGTTCTTCTTTCTTCACCACAGTCCTATAATCCATCGTGACATCCATCTCAATGACTTCTCCACACTGCGATGACATCATCTCCTCACATACTACAAACCTCTCGCTATAAATCGCTCCATTATTCCAAAATGAACTCCTGAAATGCCCAAGCAACAAAGTTTAGAACATTATCAGGAGTGATATTTTCTTTTATGATGCCTTCCTGGAGAAGTCGCTAAGGTTCCGTCCAGGGGAGGAGAACGTCACCGGCCAAGAGATCGCCTGCTATTAAATTGAACTGTCATTTTTACTATATTAAATGTGAGTTAAAATCTGAAGGTGAGAAGTATGAGAAGGAAATATCTGAAATCCTGTACAGAAGATAAGGTTTCCCGGGAGGAAGATGACAGCAATCTGATGTTATAGTAGAGTGACGCAACTTAATATTACAGGGAAGGCACTAATCTATCAGTTCTACCCAAAGATTACAATGTTCATCATTATAGTCCTACTGGCAACAATAAAAACGAATCTATTTTCAAAAGAGTCGAAATGTCTTGTTTCCAAAGTTGCTCCCACAAGTTAGAGACAGGCCCTTTGAGTTGTTGTTTGTGCTTTGAAGGGCGGCTATTATGCTACACGCGGGGCGGCACACCCAAATCCTAGTTTCAAAACATGTATATTTTTGTCCAGGCATCTGTGAAATGCTGTGGGTGTGGGACTTGGAGTGAGGTGGCTCCAGTAGGTAAGAAGTTAGGGTCCCGTTACACATAACGACTCACCAGCGATCCCGACAACAATATGCACTTGTCAGGATCGCTGGTGTGTCGCTACATGATCGCTAACAGGCAGCTCAGGCAGCGATCAGGACAGCGACTATGCCGGTAACAAGCGACGCACGTCGCTTAGTTACCGGCAGTGTACCAGACACCAGCACGCTGGTTCAGGGAGCTGGTAACCAAGGTACACATCGGGTTTCTAGGCACCGCTCGGCGCTTAGAAACCCGCTGTGTACCTTGGTTACCAGCTCCCCTGCGCTGGTATCTAAGGTACACATCCGATTTCCATGCGCCGCCCGGCACATGGAAACCCGATGTTTACCTTGGTTACCAGCTCCGGCTGGCTGATCGCTGGTCTCCCGCCTGTCTCACGCAGCGATGCGTGCTGGTCAGCGGGAGACCAGCGATAAAAAAATGGTCCAAGACATTCAGCGACGATCAGCGACACCCAGCAGGGGGGCTGATCATCACTGAGTGTCACACTAAGCGAGATCGCTGGCTAGGTCGCTGCTACGTCACAAAATCGGTGATGTTTCAGCGATCTCGCTAGCGATCTCGCCTAGTGTAAAGGAGCCTTTAAAGGGATCCTGTCACCTATAAAAATTCTATTTAGCTGCAGAGATAGTGGTAATCTGCAGGTAAATAGTATTTAAATACTACTAATAATACTATGTTAGGCTGGTATACTGGAAGAGCGGATACAGGAAAAAAATGAATTATAAGGTATGAAGTACTTATGGGCAGGCGTGCCTGTCCCCCACATAACTGCGCCACAGGCTCTCATATAGCTCCAACTCAGTCTTAGGGTACATTTCCCGTCTCCAACATGCGTGCATATTCGGACATACAGCGCATCTTTTCATTCATCAGAGAAATCCACCTTCTGCCACTTTTCCAGCGTCCATCTGTTTAGCAGGCTGTGGGACTTTGCAAATGCCACACGGTTTTTTATTTGCCTTTTGTTTAGTGCTGGCTTCTGGGCACTGATTCGACCATGGAGGCCATTTCGAGACAGAATCCTACAAACTGTTCTAGTTGACACAGGGACTTGAGGTGACCAGGCCTGTTGGAGCTCTGCTTCAGTGGAAGAGGGGCTTGCTTTGGATTTTCTAACCAACAAACGTTCCTCCTGAGCAGTTGTCTTGCGGGGTCTGCCGGACCTGGGCATGTCAAACCCATCTCCAGTCTCTTCAAATCTTTTTTTAATTCTTTGTACTTGACGCTGAGACACATTAAAGGTGCCAGCCACCTCTGCAGTGGATCTGGTCTTCAGCCTCTTGATAATCCAGGCTTTGGTCGCAGGGTGGATTTTTGGCATGTTGTCAGAGCTCAAGTTGCAGTTCAAGTGAAGGTCTGGGGTGCTGGGTTTATTTTTATACACACCCACTAATTAACCGATCATTTACTGAGCACAGGTGAGGATGTAAATCAGGATTGGGTGCATTATATGACCATGATCAATATTTCTGCATTGATGCCAATTTATTTTCTTAACTTAAACCACATTTTGGAGGGTTTTAGCTTTCAAAAGAATAATTTATACAACCAATGGATGAATTTAGCGTCAGGTTCTAAGCTTTTATTTACATAACATGGATAAGCGGCATAACTTCTGTCAGGGAGTGTATCTATCATCTAATATCTATGTATCATCTATGCAATGTCCTGCTATAGCAATGTGTCAGATCGCTTCTTTGACAAAAACTTTTAAAGGGAACCTATCACCAGAAAAACACGTTATTAACCTACTGTGAAGAATATTGGAGGTACAATTTCATGCCAATCATTTGTATCCTATATAGCATGGGAATATAAAAACCCCTTCAGTGTGCAGCTAGCAGCAGCAGGGAGGCCAAGTGTCAAAGGCTATGAGTGACAGATTTCACACCTTGAGCAGCTCAGAGCAGGACAAAGGCTGGCTTGCAATATAGAGTCCTGCTGAAACTGCTAAAAAACATTCTAGAAACATGATTCCATAAGGAGTTATTGAGATGCTATACGTCCTATCCGTACATCGTGTATATTTCTGAGATACCTACAGTCATGGCCAAAAGTTTTGAGAATGACACAAATATTAATTTTTACAAAGTCTACTGCTTCACTTTTTCTAATGGCAATTTGCATATACTCCAGAATGTTATAAAGAGTGATCAGCTTAACAGCAATTACTTGCAAAGTCAATATTTGGCTAGAAAATGAACTTTATCCCCCAAAAGACATTTCAACATCATTGCAGCCCTGCCTTAAAAGGACCAGCTAACCTCTTTTCAGTGATTGCTCCATTAACACAGGTGTGGGTGTTGATGAGGACATGGCTGGAGATCAATCTGTCATGATTAAGTAAGAATTACACCAAAGGACACTTTAAAAGGAGGCTGGTGCTTGGCATCATTGTTTCTCTTCTGTTAACCATCGTTATCTCTAAAGAAACATGTGCAGTCATCATTGCAATGCACAAAAATGGCCTAACAGGGAAGAGTATCGCAGCTAGAAAGATTGCACCTCAGTCAACAATCTATCGCATCAAGAACTTCAAGGAGAGAGATTCCATTGTTGCCAAAAAGGCTCCAGGGCGCCCAAGAAAGACAAGCAAGCGCCAGGACCGTCTCTTAAAAGTGTTTCAGCTGTGGGATCGGGCTACCAGCATGCAGAGCTTGCTCAGGAATGGCAGCAGGCAGGTGTGAGTGCATCTTCACGCACTGTGAGGCGGAGACTCTTGGAGCAAGGCCTGGTCTCAAGGAGGGCAGCAAAGAAGCCACTTCTCTCCAGAAAAAACATCATGGACAGACTGATATTCTGCAAAAGGTACAGGCAGTGGACTGCTGAGGACTGGGGTAAAGTTATTTTCTCTGATGAATCCCCTTTTCGATTGTTTGGGACATCAGAAAAACGCCTCATTCGGAGAAGACAAGGTGAGCGCTACCACCAGTCTTGTCTCATGCCAACTGTTAAGCATCCTGAAACCATTCATGTGTGGGGTTGCTTCTCAGCCAAGGGAATCGGCTCTCTCACAGTCTTGCCTAAAAACAGAGCTATGAATAAAGAATGGTACCAGAATGTCCTCCAAGAGCAACTTCTCCCAACCCTCCAAGAGCAGTTTGGCGATCAACAATGCCTTTTCCAGCATGATGGTGCACCTTGACATAAAGCAAAGGTGATAACTAAATGGCTCAGGGAACAAAACATAGAGATTTTGGGTCCATGGCCTGGAAACTCCCCAGATCTTAATCCCATTGAGAATTTGTGGTCAATCATCAAGAGACGGGTGGACAAACAAAAACCTAAAAATTCTGACAAAATGAAAGCATTGATTGTGCGAGAATGGACTGCTATCAGTCAGGATTTGGTCCAGAAGTTGATTGAGAGCATGCCAGGGAGAATTGCAGAGGTCCTGAAGAAGAAGGGTCAACACTGCAAATATTGACTTGCTGCATTAACTCATTCTAACTGTCAATATAAGCTTTTGTTACTCATATGTTTGCAATTATATTTCTGTCTGTGATAAAAACATCTGTCAAACACACATAAAAACCAAAGGGCAGCAGATCATGTGAAAATATAATATTTGTATCGTTCTCAAAACTTTTGGCCACGACTGTATGTAACTGATGGAAATAGCCGAGCGTAGCACTCAGCAGCTCTATCGATAATGAAAAGAGCAGAGGCAAAGCATCCATTCAGGACAAGACTGCAGACTCTCTGGGGAGGGGGGGCAAGGTTTGATCTTTTGGATAGAAGATAACTTGATTATTTGGTGAATAACCCTTTAAAAAGATTTGTTGATTTTCCTATTCTTTACAATTACAGTATCACACATGAACCAAAAACAAATATGTTCATATTGAGACAGGGTCACTGGATTTGTATGTGAGGGGAGATATGTGTCACTATGGTTGCTATCTAGCATGATGTGAAGTTTCCCTCCAGAATGGGCCCCATATATTGTTCCATACAGAATAGTGGCCGCATAAAATGCTCCATACAGAATAATGGTCGCATATAATACTCCATACAGAATAATAGCCCCATATAGTGCTTTATATAGAATGGGCTCAATAAAATGCTTCATACAAAATGGGCCCCATATATTGTTCCATACCTATTAATGGCCCTATATAATGCTCCATACAGACTAATGGCCCGATATAATGCTCCATACAGAATAATGGCCTCATATAATGCTCCATACAGAATAATGGCCCCATATAATGCTTCACTCAAAATAATGGCCCCATATAGAGCTCCATACTGAATGGATCCCATATAATGCTACATACAGAATAATATCCCCATAAAATTCTTCATTCTGAATTATAGCCTTATGTAGTGCTCTATACAGAATGGGCATCATATAATGCTCCATACAAAATGAGCCCCATATAATGCTCCATGCATTAAAAAGAAAAAATCAAATACTTACCTCCACCTCTTCCCTCCGCAGTCCGGTCTCCTCAGCGACTTCTGTCTTTCTGCAGTGATCAGGATACAGGACGTGCTGTAGTGATGTCATCACACCTTCTGCCATGAGGCGTCACAGAATCAAAAGATGCGGAACACAGGACCTGCAGAGGAACAGGGAGAGGTAATTATTTCAAACAATTTAAAGCATGAGCTGCCTTCCTGCAAAGGTCCCCCTTCACCTCTGGGCCCCGATGCAGCTACACCTGCAGTTTGTACACCCCTGGACCATTGTATAGGTGTAACCATCGTGTATATAGAGTTTTGTCTAGTGTACCCTTAAGGCGATTAAATATATAATTTAACCTTGGGCTGCTCTTTTCTCTCGATCCATGAATCCACACATCTGTTTCTCAGTTTAACTCTCCATGCTACCGGGGCTGGTTTCTGGCCCAATATAATCTTGTTAATGGACTGGACTTATATCTAACGGGAAAATGGTGGCAGTCCTTCCGGGCTGGCAGGGCTCTGTTTCACTGGTGCTAGTGAAAGGGGCCTCTCAGCCTGTCACAGTTGTTAGCGAGTAAGATGCCACTTCAGTCACTGTGTGGGCCACATCCTCTCACTCACTGTGGCTCCCTGGACAAATGTGGATAGGGGTTGTGTGTGTAAAACTGTGCCAAGCTGACCTTACGTGTTCCCAGGGGTGTGGAATATCATGTTGGTGCAAGTGAGGAGACCATACCACGTGATCTCGCTGAAGTAATAGTGATGTCAGGCGTGGTGGCGAGGTACGGGTTCGTCACATGTGGCAGTGGAGGGATTCTGCGTGATCTTTCTGGTGTCATCCTTTTTAACTGCATATATGGGGTTAATCTGCAGGTTGATAGCGTTACTAACCTGCCCGGCGCCTACACTTAGCCGAACACTGCAGGAAGAAAATGAACTTTATTCTCCCAGTGGTGTTCCAATTTCAGGGATGGGGGCAGCGCCGGCACAAGTTCAGCCATCCCTCTGACTGACACTGGCTCTGCATTGGGTCGGCTACCAGTCAGGGATGGGGGCGCGTTTACAATCGCAGCTTTCTATTCTGAATGTGATAACTGAACCAGCACCACCCCTGTGACTGAAGCCTCAATGCTGCTGTGGAGAATGAAATTCATTGTCTCCCGGCAGTGTTCGGCTAAGTGCAGGAGCCAGGCAGGTTAGTAGTACTAGCAACCTGCAGATTAACACTATATCTGCAGGTTAACAGTGTTTTTTATAGTGACAGGTTCTTTTTCAATTGGGACTGAAATGCGACTGTATAATTGTTTATACTATAACTTTTCTACTTTCAGTACTAATTTTTGTCACCAAAAAATAGATTATTGCAGTTGCTTGTCAAATTATCTAAGATGAACTATTGAAAGAACACTGAATTGCCCACAGCCAAAATTATCATATTGCTGCTACATTTGCATTGTATCAGATAGCTTGTCTGAGAAGGTCACTGGTAAAATACTGGATGGGAGATGTCAGGGCTGCCACTAGGAATTTTTGGGCCCCATACTGGCAACATTTTCAGGGCCCCCTTGAGTCTCCGCCCAGGCTCCACCTCAGCCCCGCCT
Source organism: Oophaga sylvatica (assembly GCA_033576555.1). Taxonomy (NCBI): domain Eukaryota; kingdom Metazoa; phylum Chordata; class Amphibia; order Anura; family Dendrobatidae; genus Oophaga; species Oophaga sylvatica. The sequence goes on from JARQOD010000001.1 coordinate 956,046,423, forward strand.
CCACCCCTCGAACTGTCCACAGTCCCACCGCTCTCTCTTGGAAAAACTCCACTTCTCACCAATCACACATTAACAGTTCCCATCACCAGATCACACATATAGCCAGAAGCTTTTGTTTTGGCCAAAAGATTTTTTAAGCCACCACAACGACAAGGTAGACTCTTTTGGCCATGCCCTACTCTACTCTAACCTATTAAACATTTGTTAAAATATCCAATACAATTTAGGTATATTTTTATTTATTTTTCAATTTTTAAAATGACCAATAATATCACATACAAGGGACAAATACTACCACACCATGACCAGACATCATATTACCACCACATAATGACCTATAATACCACATACAAGGAACAAATACCGCTACACCATGTCCAGACCACATATTACCACCACAGTGACCGAATAATATCACATACAAGGGATAAATACCACTGCACCATGTCCAGACCACATATTACCACCACATGGTAACCAATAATACCACATACAAGGAACAAATACCACCACACCATGACCAAACCACATATACCACCACATAGTGACCAAATAATAGCACATACAAGGAACAAATACCGCCACACCATGGCTGGACAACATATTACCACCACATAGTGACTGAATATTACAATAATGATCAGTAATAAAAAAACACAATACTAATATCACCATAAGTGTCATTATACACAGGAGATCTGTACTTAGTATGCAGTGTCTGTGTACAGGTAAAACAGTGATCACCTGTGACATTATACATAGGAGCTCTGTATATATTGTCAATGTACAGGTAATACAGTGATCACCGGTGACATTATACACAGGAGCTCTGTATATAGTGTATAGTGTAAAGGTAATTCAGTGATCACTGGTGACATTGTACACAGGACAGTTGTGTATAGTATACAGTGTATAGTGTCAGTGTACAGGTAACACACTGACTCACCAATGACGTCTCTAGGTGAAGTCCTTCATCTTCGCTTTTCATCTTCATCCAGCACAGACCGCCATCACTTCTTCCAGCCAGGGCTTGTCTCTGCAGGAAATAACACAGTTATCTAGAGCACCGCTTGCATAACACATTACTTACTTTTTTCCAAAATTCTAAACTACACCAGGTGAATAAAAAAGATGACAGTGTTGCTCTGCACAGTAACAGGACTGCCAACCCTATTTAAAACAGTATCCTCAAAAAATAAAATAAATACATCACTGCAGTAATAATATACCTTAATTAGCCCTATGGTAATAATATCCCTCATCCTGGCCCCGTGTGTCTCATTCCTGGCTCCAGTCATATGTTCTCCCATCCTGCCCCATGTGATGTCCCATCCTGCCCAATATGATCTCCCCATCCTGCCCCATCTGTCCCATGATCCTGCCTCATCTGTCCCATGATTCTGCCTCATCTGTTCCATGATCCTGCCCCATCTGTCCCATGATCCTGCCCTATCTGTCTACATCGTATCCATCCTGCCCCATGATCTTGCACCATCTGTCTCCATCCTGCCTCATGATCCTGCACCATGTGTCTCCATCCTGCCCAATGATCCTGCCCATCTGTCTCCATCCTGCCCCATGATCCCGCACATCTGTCTCCATCCTGCTTCATATTCCTGCTCCATCTGTCTCCATCCTGCACCATGTCTCCATCCTGCCCCCTGTGTCTCCATCCTGCCTCCTGTGTCTCCAATTCTGCCCCATGTCTCCCATCTTGCCCCTTGTCTCCCATCCTGCCCCATGTCTCCATTCTGCCCCGTGTCTCCATTCTGCCCTTGTGTCTCCATCCTGCCCCCGTGTCTCCCATCCTGCCTCCGTGTCTTCATTCAGCCCCGTGTCTCCCATCCTGCCCCCTGTCTCCATTCTGCCCCATGTCTCCAACCTGACCCCGTGTCTCCATCCTTCCCCATGTCTCCAATCCTGTCCCCTGTGTCACCAATCCTGCTCCGTGTCCCCATTCTTCCCCATGTCTCCAATCCTGCCCCTGTGTCTCCAATCCTTCCCGTGTCTCCATCCTGCCCCGTGTCTCCCATCCTGCCCCGTGTCTCCATCCTGCCCCTGTGTCTCCCATCCTACCCTCGTGTCTCCCATCCTGTCCCCGTGTCTCCATTCTGCCCCTGTGTCTCTATCCTGCCCCCATGTCTCCCATTCTGCCCCGTGTCTCCAATCCTGCCCCGTGTCTCCATTCTGCCCCATGTCTCCCATCCTGCCCCCGTGTCTCCATTCTGCCCCGTGTCTCCAATCCTGCCCCTGTGTCTCCATCCTGCCCCGTGTCTCCATCCTGCCCCATGTCTCCATTCTGCCCCGTGTCTCCATCCTGCCCCATGTCTCCCATCCTGCCCCTGTGTCTCCATCCTGCCCCGTGTCTCCCATCCTGCCGCCGTGTCTTCATTCTGCCCCCGTGTCTACCATCCTGCCCCCGTGTCTCCATTCTGCACCTGGGCAGGATGGAGACACATGGTCCATGTGTCTCCATTCTGCCAGTGAAACATATTGCGGCTTGCCACTTTCAATCAATATAGAAAAATAAAAAAACCTTTCTCCTTACCTGGCCACGCTTCTGCGGCAATGATCCCTCCAGGCATTTTAAGTGAGCACTTGCGGGCGAATGACAATGATGTCATACGTCAGTGATGTGGGTGCTGACATTAGCTGCCAGCCTCCGATTGGCTGGTGGCTTTAACTATTGCCGTACGGGCCCGCATGGCAATAGAGTAACTGAACCTGCATCTAGGGCGCAGGTTCAGTTACTGCACCAGTAGAATCCTAACGCTGGGGACCGATCAGCAGAAGAGACGGGGCACGATGTGGCCTCCTCTGCTGATAGGGCCCCATACGCCAGTCAGGGCAGTAATGCCCTGATGGTGGCCCTGGGAGATGTGTCACTAAGGATGTTAGCCTCTGTGATATGAACCTGGAAAAACTGCTTCAGCATACTATGTGCTGAGAGGGGTTAATTGGCCATGTTAAGGGTTCGGTTTTTCTGAACATCTGAAGAGTGGGTGGAGGTGGTTCACCGTATTTCTCCACCACAGGGTGTGGTCCAGAAGCTAACTATGGAAACTTTGGACTCATTCAGTGTTTGGTGTCTCTGGAGATGAGATCTCCAGAGCTGTACTTGTGTTAAAGATAGCTGAACCTTTTTTTTTTTTTCACTATTGCTAATCTTGTCCCACCTGTCAGCTAACTGCTCCAGTCTCTCATTTCTGTAGTCCCCTAGTGCCATTAACCATTATAGAGGTCCCATTTGACCGAATTGCTATGGATCTAGTTGGAACCCTAGTTAAGTCTGCCAGAGGGCATCAATATATCCTGGTGTCCATAGACTACACAACAATTTAACCAGGGCGGTACCACTGAGAAACTCCTCCATCAGAGGTATAATCTGATAGCTAGTCCATATTTTTTCCTGGGCGGGCCTACCAAAGGAGATCCTGATGGAGGAACAAACTCCTTTCATGTTCAAAGTGATGAGGGAGTTGTGTAAGGCTCTCCTGATTATACAATGCAGGATGTCGGTGTACCATCCCCAGACAGATGGCATGGAGGAGAGGGTCAACAAAACCCTGAAGCCCATACTAAAGATGGTTGTGGAGAAGGCTGGCCTAGAATGGGATTGCCTACTCCCGTATCTGCTATTTTCTATCGGGGATGTTACACAGGTCTCTACCTACTGGGTTTTTACCATTTGAGCTATTTTACGGTCGGCACCCTCTGGGACTTCTGGATATTGCAAAGGAGATATGGGAAGCAGAGGTTACAGCCCACCGGAGCATCATGGAGCAGGTGGCCAAGATGCAGGAAAAGATTCAATCATACAATCGGATGGCAGGGCTGAGACAGTTTAGCCCTGGAATTGGAATAATACAGGAATTGGTCCTTTGGGATGCCCGAAACATCGTGAAGGACGATGAGTTTGACCAAGAGTAATTGAACTGTTAAATAAATAAAAAAGGATTTTGGGGGTATGTCAAAAGTAAATTAAAAAAAAATTAAAGATGATATAGGAATTTTACAGGATGAAGATGGTGAAGTGGTAAAACAATGATGTTGAGAAGACAGAACATTTAAATTCCTATTTTGCATATGTTTTCTCTCAGAAAGTAAATGTAACATCATCTGATCTTCACTGTACTATTGAAGGAATAGAAGAATCCACACAATCTTTAAACAGAGAGATAGTGTGGGAATACTTAGCTAACATAAATGAATACAAGTCTTCAGGTCCAGATGAATTACATCCTAGGATACTGAAGGAGATAGCAGAAGAAATTATTGAACCACCCTCCATAATCTTTGATAATTCTTCGAGAGCAGGAGAAGTCCCAGAAGACTGGAGAATAGCAAATGTACCTATCTTCAAAAAGTGAAAGAAGGTGGACCCAGGGAACTATAGGCCTGTGAGCCAGACTTCTATACCAGATCTATATAAGATCTTTGGACAAATTGTTAAACAACATGTATCAAGTACCTGGTTGGGAATGAAGTCATTAACCAGAGGCAGCATGGGTTTTTAACTAATAAGTCATGTCACAGTAACTTAATTTCCTTCTATGACAGAATCACTGACTGGGTGGATCAGGGAAACACAGTAGATATAATATATCCAGATTTCAGCAAAGCATTTCACAACGTATCTCATATCATCCTTATTGAAAAAAATGACCAAGTATGGAATGGACAAAGCAACTGTTAGGTGGATTTATAACTGTTTTATTGATCGTACCCAAAGAGTGGTCATAAATGGCTGCACATCCAGTTGGAACAATGTCTTAAGTGGGTACAGCAGGGCTCTGTCCTTGAATTGTGGGCAGCAACTAACAGAATGGTTTTTAACAGGGAGAGATACAAAGTCCTACATCCGGCAAGAAAATGAAAAAAGTATGTGCACAATCGAAGGAATAGGTCTAAGCAACAGCACATGTGAAAAAGACTTGGGTATACTAATAGATCACAGACTGAACATGAGTCAACATTGTGATGCAGCAGCAAAAAAGGCAAACACAATTCTGGGTTGCATTGACTGAAGCATACAGTCTACAGTGGGTACGGAAAGTATTCAGACCTCTTTAAATTTTTCACTCTTTGTTTCATTGCAGCCATTTGGTAAATTCAAAAAAGTTCATTTTTTTCTCATTAATGTACACTCCACACTCCATCTTGACTGGAAGAAAAAAAAAAGGAAAGGAAGAAATTTTTGCAAATTTATTAAAAAGAAAAACAGCCAACTTCCAGAGGGCAATGGACTGGATCTTAGCCCTTCACAAGAAGTACGCCGCAGCTTACCTGGATGATATTGTAATCTTCAGCATGGATGGGTGAAGTCATTTAAAGAATGTCCAGGCAGTACTGGATGCACTGAGGAAGGCGTGGTATACCACAAACCCAAAGAAGTGCACCATCTTGAAGGAGGAGGCATAATACTTAGGCTATATCGTTGGAAGGGGTGAAATAAAGCTGTAAGAGACCAAAGTAGAGACGATCCAAAATTGGCCGCAACCGATATCAAAGAGACAAGTTAGGGCATTTCTGGGAATTGTGGGACAGTAATGGCAATTTATCCCAACGTTCACCATGATAGCCATTCCCCTGACGTCAATGGCCAAGTAGTCTTCCAAAGCAGAAATGGCGTTCCAAGAGTTGAAGTTCGCCCTTTGTAAACAGCTTTTCTAGGTCGCACTTGACCTCAGTAAGGAGTTTGTGGTCAAGACAGACTCCTCAGGAAATAAATGATGAGGAATATCCAATCTTATACCTTGGTAGGAAACTCTCTCTTGCGGAAAGAATTATACGGTGCTCTGAGTGAACAGATCCCTGCAGCTCTACTATATGCTAATTTGTTTTCCGTTATGCCAAAAGGGCCGTGTTTGTTTATCTAATTTGCACTGGTTTATGCAGCCACACCATATGCCTAATAAAGTCCACTTTTTTCACAAAAAATTTTTTGGGAGTGCTACATGCTGTTTTTTTATGCTATTATCATTACAAATGGATATTTGTTTGGGAGGCCTTGCACCTGGAATTTATTTATATGGTGCTGTTCAAATTTTTATTTTTTTGCTAAATAGACAGATAGATAGATATGTGATAAAATAAATAATAGATAGCTAATAGATAGATAGATATGAGATAAATAGATGCATAGATGGATAGATAATAAGTAGATGCTAGATAAATATACAGATACACAGATAGATACATAGATAGATAGATAGATAGATAGATAGATAGATAGATAGATAATAGGTAGATGATAGATAGATAGATAGATAGATAGATAGATAGATAGATAGATAGATAGATGGATGGATGGATGGATGGATGGATGGATAGATAGATAGATAGATAGATAGATAGATAGATAGATGTTATTAATTGTTTTAAAGCACCAATAATTCCATGCTGCTGGACCTGTCAGGAGGTTTTACAGACATATATGTAACACCTGCACATGGAACTGTCAGAGCAGCTACTGGTATACTGGGATTTACAGACACTAAGAAGAGTTTTGCAGCTGCTGTTAAACAGGGACCTTCAGACATTAATGGTTTTTTCCCTGAGCTGCGGGGGACTACAATTCCCATGGACCCTTGTTTCAGTCAGATGACACAGCATGGAGGGATAGGAGGGAGGAGGAACTTGGGGGAGGAGCTGGAGAGGAAGTGAAAGAAAGTGAGAGAGCGGATGGTTCATGTAAAAGATGGAGCACTGTGGACTTGTATTCCTCTAAAGAGCGGAGCGTTCCCGTCCCCTCTGATATACCTGCGAATCTGGAGAGAGCGCAGCCCGGTCATCAGGTGAAGCAAGCAACATTAAGGACTCGGAGAGTTTTACCGGCACTCCCACCGTTAAAAAGGCCTGAATCCTGCCGCCCCCAGTTGGGGTCCAGGGAAACTACCACCGGTGGAGACGCACCGTGAGTGCCCCTTTTCGAGACTTGTGGTTCAACCAGCCCGTTACAGTGAGTACACTACGCCCCAGACTATTTACCTTCGTGAGCATCTAAGTGCACCAACGGTTATAAATTTGCGCGCCAACATCCGCGGCAAACTGGGCCCCAACGTTTGGACTGGGTTAATACAAGAAAAGGGGAACCCTGCTACGTTATATTTGCAGGGTTGGGGAAAGAATTAGGTTGTGATGTGTATATGATTTTTATAGAGCACCGTTACCTGTATTGCATGTTGTTTCTTTAAATACACTTCATTTCTGCTGCATATCCATAAACCAGTTAAACAGTTTTACTCCTGTTTTGGGTGAGTGTGTACTGAGCTATAGGCAGGGGTTTCCCGAATCAGTCCCTGGCAGAAGATAACAGTCCTTCTGCAGTCCTAGAGAGAGCTCCAATCAAGATTCGGGTGGAGGCACTGCGCCCTAAAGAGGTGAGACCCCCCATAACACCCAGCGTACCGTGGTAGCCCTGAAGGGGTGTTACAGTGGAGGCACTGCTGAGATACAGAACTAACACAGGAGTATTTACTATGGAGACTTTAACAGAGCGAGAAGTATATTTGTGGTGTGAAGAGATGGATGTTACAGCTAGACAAAGCTTTGCAGTGAGTGGTGAGCTCTGTGATGCATCTGATGAAGAGATACTGAAAATAGTTAACCGACTCACTGAACTTGCCCACCCTGAAGTGGTCGACCGCAGAAAGGAAAAGGGGGGACAGTTACCCATAGCCCTGATCTCAACCGGGCAGATCTTGAGGAAAGATTACTTCCCATCCATGATAGCCGTGTCCCCAGAGTATGGTCGACAATGGAAGATCACTTGGCCTAATGAGTCCGAAGTTAAGACCCGGCAACAGGAATCAACCACTCAGTCTAGGAAGACTAGTATACGTCCGCCTTCTACTCCCCTTAGAACCAGTCCTGAAGAGACAGCGGCCCCTGTTGATGTGCTTATGACAGCTATGGAAAAGTTAGTCAGTCAGTTTGCAAAATGCAGCCAGAAAGGAACTACCGTCGTTTAAGAACCTTCTCGGGTGCCCTCCCCACCCCTGTGAGAAGAAGAATATGATACTTGGAGGGATGTCACTTTACTGTGCTTAGAAAAGTGGCAGTGCACTGATGCCGTGAAGAAGCAGAGAATAGTAGAAAGTTTGAAGGGTACTGCTATGGAAGTGGTGCAGGCTGCTTGGCGGAGCAAGCCACTAGCAACTTATCAAGATTATATGAGTGCTTTAGAAGATGCTTTTGGATCCCCTGAAGATGCTACTGATCTACTCTATAAACTTCGTACCACCTACCAACAACCAGATGAGAAGATGTCCGACTATCTATACCGATTGGATAAGATGGTTCATAGAATAGTATCTAAAGGTGGAGTCAGCCCTAAAGAAGTTGATCAGTGTCGTCTGGACCAAGTACTCAGAGGAGCTCTCACTCATGATCCAATTGCTCAGCGGATGAGGTCTTGTGATAAAGAGAAGATTCCTGGTTCTTTTCATGAGTTGCTTAAGGAAGTTCGCAAGGAAGAGGTTATTTTGGCCGCAAGAGAGAAGACCTCCCCTCGGGTGACTACTGTTGCCTTGAAGCCAGCAGCCGACTGCCGAGAGAGGGAACTGCTGAAAGTCATCGAGAAACAGGGGGAGCAGATTACTCAATTGTTAAGTGCTCAGGCCAAGACAATACAGCAGTTACAAAGTGCTGCAGAGGTAGCCGAGAAGCAGACCCTGGCTTCAGGAAGAGAGAATGATGACCTGTGTAGAGTGGAAAGTAGGAAACCAGAAGGGTGCTTTGTCTGTGGGAGTCCGGGCCATATAGCTTGTCAGTGTCCAAAGAGGTGGAGCTCAAAGAACTCTTCACATTCTCCCCACCTCCCTCCGAGGCAGTCGGGAAACGGGAAAGGGGGCCAGTAGAACCCCATACTGAGCCCCCATCAGCAACTAAGACCTACTCTACCTCTCCATCCAATAGTGCCTCATCGAAAAACACTGCCTGAAGGGTTAGTGGGACCAGCCCCGCATGTCCCCGCATATATCAATGGTAAATCTTGTTCAGTATTGCTGGATAGCGGATCTCAAGTGTCCATCATTTTTGAAGGATGGTATAAAAGATATTTATCCAATGTGCCTCTGAAACCGCTGTCTGGACTCGTGGTGTGGGGACTGAGTGAACACAGCTATCCCTACCGAGGATACGTGTCCGTGACACTACGATTCCCAAAGACTGTTGTTGGAGTGGATAAAGAGATACCCATTATAGCGCTGATCTGCCCGGAGGCAGAGGCAGATGAGAGACCCACACCTGTCATAGTGGGAACAAATGCCAACATTTTCCGTACGTTAGCTCAGTGGTGTCGTGAAGCTGGGGGAGAAAAGTACTCGCAGACCCTATCCATCCACCCAGTCTGTCTGGAAGCCTATGTGAGGACGGAGGAGGAGAAGAGGGAACTGCAGCCTGAAAGCTTTGACCCTTGTTTTGAAGGAAGTGAGCTGAAAGGAGAAGAGAGGAGGCTAGTCATCGACGGCATGATGATGCGGGGGGCGGCTTTCTCCTTGGGCGAATGGGACATGGGCCTCGCCCAAGGAGTAGAGCATCGCATTCGGTTGAAAGATCAAAAGCCTTTCCGAGAGAGATCCCGAAGATTGGCCCCGGCGGATATCGAAGATGTTAGGCAGCATCTACGCGGTATGTTAGACACAGGAGTCATCATAGAGTCTAGTAGCCCATATGCTTCCCCCATTGTGATTGCTCGAAAAAAAAATGGAGCTATTCGGATGTGTGTGGATTATCGTACTTTGAACAAACGTACGGTTCCTGACCAGTACACTGTGCCCCGAATTGATGAAGCTTTAGATTGCCTGCAAGGGAGCCAATGGTTTTCTGTGTTAGATCTCCGAGTGGTTACTATCAGATACCCATGTCAAAGGAAGATCAAGAGAAGACCGCTTTTATCTGCCCCATTGGGTTCTTCGAGTTTCAAAGACTGCCTCAAGGACTGACAGGTGCTCCGGCCACTTTTCAGAGATGTATGGACAAAGTAGTGGGGGACATGCACTTACGTGAGGTCTTGGTTTATCTCGATGATCTTATTGTTTTTGGGAAGACTCTGGAAGAACACAACCAGCGGTTGTTCAAGGTGCTGGATCTGTTGAAGGAGGCTGGGTTGAAGTTGTCCCTTGATAAGTGCCGGATTTGCCAGACGACTGTGAAATATGTGGGGCACATAGTCAGCAGAGAAGGAATTTCCACCGACCCCGCCAAAGTGGAGGCTGTGGTAAACTGGCCTAAGCCCACCAAGCTGGGGAGCTTAGGTCCTTTTTAGGATTCTGTGGATACTACCGAAGATTTGTACCCCAGTACTCTCGGATTGCGAAGCCATTAACTGCTCTTACCCAGGGGTATCCCCCTTCCGGCGGGACAGCCCGCCCCTCAAGGTCAGGGAAAAGAGACTACTTCCGAGTTAATGAACCTTTTGGGGAAAGATGGACACCCTTATGCGACGAGGCATTCGAGAAACTGAAGTCATGTTTGACCCAAACTCCAGTGTTGGCCTATGCAGACGCCAGTAACCATATGTGTTTACATATAGATGCTTCTCTCGATGGACTAGGAGGGATTCTCTATCAGGACCATGATGGCTGTCTACGTCCCGTTTACTACATTAGTCGAGGATTGACTCCCAGTGAACGCAACTACCCAGCTCACAAACTGGAGTTTCTGGCTCTGAAATGGGCTGTAGTGGACATGCTGCATGACTACCTCTATGGGGTACGCTTCGTGGTTCATACCGACAACAATCCATTAACCTACGTGAGAACCACAGCAAAACTGGATGCCACGGGGTACCGGTGGCTTGCCGCACTCTCTCTGTATGATTTCAGCTTAAAATATCGACCAGGGATCAGTAACATTGATGCAGACACACTCTCTCGCCTGCCTAGTGAACCTTTAAATGAGGAAGAAGAAGGAGGATGGATAGAGGTCCCTGCCCCTGAGGTGAAGACTCTGTGCCATAGACATCGAACTGATGCCCTCACTCTGCAGTGCTGTGCTAAATTCTTAGGAGCATCTAGCGAAGCGCTCCCGTTGTCGTACTGTCGAGTGACAAATGTAACCCCAGACTCTCTCCCTCAACTGACTCATAATCAAGTCAGGACGGCGCAGCAGGAGGATCAGTCAGTGGGGGTAGTTCGATGGTGGGTGAAGAGGGGCTGGAGGCCCGAAAAGAATGCATTAAGAACAGAGGAGTCTGTCCTGCTGACTCGGCAGCTAGAGTCGCTAGTAGTAAAAAATGGGCTACTATACCGAGAGACAAGGGCCAGAAGGGAGGAGTCCGCAGGCAGCTGGTGTTACCCACCCGATTTCGGAAGATGGTCATGAAGTCCCTGCATGATGACCATGGACATCTTGGCATCGAAAAGACTACGAGTCTCGTGGCCGACCGATTCTATTGGCCTCGCATGGAAGCGGATATTGAAGAATACTGCAAATCATGCTCCTGGTGTGTGTTGAGAAAAACCTTGCCTTTGAGAACAGCCCCCCTTGTGAACATTACCAGCGATGGCCCACTTGAACTAGTGTGCATTGATTTCCTCTCCATCGAGCCTGATGAAAGCAATGTCAGTAATGTGTTAGTGGTCACTGACCATTTCACCCGATATGCCCAGGCCTACCCCACTAAAGATCAAAGGGCAATTACTGTGGCAAAAACATTATGGGAGAAGTTCTTTGTACATTACGGGCTGCCTGCCCGCATCCATACCGATCAAGGAAGAGATTTCGAAAGTAGACTAATCAAGGAGCTATGCGCTCTCTGTGGGATCAAGAAATCCAGAACCACGCCATATCACCCCCAAGGGGATCCTCAACCTGAGAGATTCAACCGTACCCTTCTGAACATGTTAGGCACTTTAGATCCCAGGAAGAAGGGACACTGGAGCAGGCATGTGAGCCAGTTGGTTCATGCCTACAATTGCACCACAAATGAGTCAACTGGATATTCTCCTTATTTCCTCATGTTTGGAAGAAAAGCCCGACTACCCGTGGATATTAGTTTTGGGACATCCATTGACCGTTCTAATGGGAAGACCTACTTAAAATATGTGTCCCAGCTAAAAGAAGATTTGACAAAAGCTTACAAATTGGCAGAGCAGGCCTCTGGTCGGTCAGGGAAGCGCAATAAGACTCGCTACGACTGTAGGGTTCGAGAACAAGTTCTACTACCTGGAGACAGAGTTCTTATTCAGCTTTTGGGCCTTCCTGGGAAGCACAAGCTTGCTGATCGGTGGTGTCCTGACCCTTACGTGGTGATGGAGAAGTTGCCCGGTGTTCCGGCCTACAGAGTGAAGCCCGAAAAAGGGGGTGGAGCTGTTAAAACCTATCATCGACATCATCTGTTGCCTGTGGGAAAAAACATCCCTTTACCCCCATTGCCAACTCAAGGAGGTCATACAACTCTTCAGTGCAATAGGAGAAGTCCAAGGTGTAAAAACCCACCCCAGACTGGAGTTGCCTCAGGAGGATGTGACAGCGAGTCTGGGGATGAATGGGGACCTGACTGTCAATGGAGCTACAGGTGGATCGAGGACCCATGCCCCATGGGCGTAGACCCTGAAAACCAGACCCCTGAAGTAGAAACAAAGAAAAGGGACATTTGTCAGGAGGCGAGTGCACCCCGCCCACAATTGGAGGAAAGTTCAGAAGAGGGACATTTATTGAATGAAGAGATTCACCTGGTGGAGCCCGTTCTTGAGAGACAAGAGTCGGGGACTGAGGAGGTGGGCCCCTCGGTACACACTCGTCCCAAGCGGGACATTAGGCCACCCATGATGTTGACTTATGACAGAATGGGACATACCACTGAGGTCCCCAGGTTGATACACCCAAATTCAAATTCTGTTTGGCCTTATTTCTCGGTATCTTCCATGTGTCCAGGAGGTGGTTTGTATGCATGTAAATTTGGTGTTAGTCAGGATGCCTTAACCCCCATTCATGTTTCAGGTGGTGAGTCCTCATGTCATGATGGGACACTTTCAATGACTCACCAGGGGGAGAATGTAACACCTGCACATGGAACTGTCAGAGCAGCTACTGGTATACTGGGATTTACAGACACTAAGAAGAGTTTTGCAGCTGCTGTTAAACAGGGACCTTCAGACATTAATGGTTTTTTCCCTGAGCTGCGGGGGACTACAATTCCCATGGACCCTTGTTTCAGTCAGATGACACAGCTTGGAGGGATAGGAGGGAGGAGGAACTTGGGGGAGGGAGCTGGAGAGGAAGTGAAAGAAAGTGAGAGAGCGGATGGTTCATGTAAAAGATGGAGCACTGTGGACTTGTATTCCTCTAAAGAGCGGAGCGTTCCCGTCCCCTCTGATATACCTGCGAATCTGGAGAGAGCGCAGCCCGGTCATCAGGTGAAGCAAGCAACATTAAGGACTCGGAGAGTTTTACCGGCACTCCCACCGTATAAAGGCCTGAATCCTGCCGCCCCCAGTTGGGGTCCAGGGAAAACTACCACCGGTGGAGACGCACCGTGAGTGCCCCTTTTCGAGACTTGTGGTTCAACCAGCCCGTTACAGTGAGTACACTACGCCCCAGACTATTTACCTTCGTGAGCATCTAAGTGCACCAACGGTTATAAATTTGCGCGCCAACATCCGCGGCAACTGGGCCCCAACGTTTGGACTGGGTTAATACAAGAAAAGGGGAACCCTGCTACGTTATATTTGCAGGGTTGGGGAAAGAATTAGGTTGTGATGTGTATATGATTTTTATAGAGCACCGTTACCTGTATTGCATGTTGTTTCTTTAAATACACTTCATTTCTGCTGCATATCCATAAACCAGTTAAACAGTTTTACTCCTGTTTTGGGTGAGTGTGTACTGAGCTATAGGCAGGGGTTTCCCAAATCAGTCCCTGGCAGAAGATAACAGTCCTTCTGCAGTCCTAGAGAGAGCTCCAATCAAGATTCGGGTGGAGGCACTGCGCCCTAAAGAGGTGAGACCCCCCATAACACCCAGCGTACCGTGGTAGCCCTGAAGGGGTGTTACATATAATAAATATATAAAGTGCAAGCAAGTACAATAAACAAACTAACAGTGATGGATTGATGCAGAGGGAGAGATGCCTTGTCCTCTCAGGCTTACAATCTACAGGGTACTGTGGAAAGAGACAGGCGATTAGGGGATTTACATTATCTGTCAACCACTGACAATCAGTTTTATGCATGTGCATAAAATTGCATAAATGCAATCAGTTTTGGTCAATGATTATGCAACAGATCGTGATTTGTGCTACCCCATACAGAAAACATCCTCAGAAATCCCTGACGCACTGACAGTAGTTATGTCACCTAAGCAATGCTAAGAAAATCTGGAAACATGACCTGTCCGGTGCAGAAGTGAGAACTCTCACTCTACATGAGGAACTGTGACAAGACACAATATGAGCATCTGTGTCCAAGCCTAAAGATAATAAGCGAGCGACAAGGGCTGCTGAGTCATAGTTTTCTGGAAATTGCCTGACAGGAAAGAAGGGAGGATCTTCTAAAGTAATTACTTACTAATTAAGGAGGAGATTAAATTTCTGTATTTAAGAATAATGCGGTTCAGAGAGGACAATCGGCAAAGAACAGACTGGTACTGTGAGGAAGCAGCAACAACTTCATCAGATTAAAATATTAATTACAAACTGTAAAACCATGAAAAATGGGTCAAATGTTATCACAGGTAGCCGCTCATTACATAAATCATTAGTTATAGCGCTCATGATGAAGCATGTCAGTTGTGTAGGAAGCAGTAGCGTGACGCCAACAGCGGAAAACTATGCTGTTGCTTTGAGGCCCATGAATCAGTGTGGCCCGGTGATAAAGCCCCTCACCCGGCATCGCATTGTCAACTGTATCCGCATCTTGGTGTTAGGAAGACTTTCCATGGACGCTATCCTCATCCCCCGGTTTCCAGACTGCTCCGCTGATCTGTCTGCGCTGAGGGCACTTGGGTGGTGCAACTACACATGGTGATGCTTCATGTGTGGAAATGGTGAGCGATGTGAGAACATGGGATGCCGTGCTTCCCACTTGTTTAGCTGCACTGGAGACATGGGACGCTGTCTCCCGGTTGCCAGGCAATGAAGGACGCTGCCTTGCCTGGTGTTAGCCAGTGGTGGGAATGTGTGCACCCTGCTGTACAGGTGTGTAAAGAGTGGCTTCCTGGATATGGCTGAGAGGAATATATCATTGGTTTGCCATCTTTAGATTCGCACCGGCTATATAATTAAGGCCTGCTACTAATCTAGTCCAGTGCTGTTTATTCAGTGCCTTTGCATAGTGATATGGTGAGTGGGTTCTGGTTGCTCCTCAGCAGTTGCTAATGGTCCTTACTGGTTATTCTTTATTAGCTAATATCCCAGGGTTTTCCTTTGATTTCATTTGGGTTTTATGCTTCTAGCTTTGAATTTACTCTTGTGCCTGACTTATATATTATCTGTATCACCAGAAGCCAGCTATTCTGCAACAGCAGTCTGGGAAGGGCTCTGTAAAGCCCCCCCCTCCCCTTCGGGACTGGGTAAAGAATATCTCAGCCATTAAGGACTTGCCAAGCAGTGGTGGACTGCGCAAAGTGCATTCGTGACTGTGCTTTTGCTGGTTCATTGTGAGTTGCTACAGAGTAATTATTCCTGCGCATAACATAATAAACAGCCTTTAAAAGAAAAAAAAATGGATCTGGTTAATCAGCTCACTGACCAATTGCAAGATCTCTTGGGATTGTTCCAGGATCTGGCTAATACCATGTGTCAGTATAATCAGACCCTTGCTCAATGGGTCCCTTGACTGATCATGGGATCGGAAGGTCCTCAAATATACAGTACAGACCTAAAGTTTGGACACACCTTCTCATTCAAAGATTTTTCTGTATTTTCATGGCTATGAAACTTGTAGAATCACACTGAAGGCATCAAAACTATGAATTAACACATGTGGAATTATACATTACACTTTACAAAAAAGTGTGAAACAACTGAAAATATGTCTTATATTCTAGGTTCTTCAAAGTAGCCACCTTTTGCTTTGATTATTATTATTATTATACATTTATATAGCGCCATTTATTCCATGGCGCTTTACATATGAAAAGGGGAAAATATAGACAGGTACAATAAACATGTGCTGGACAAGGGACACACAAGTACAGAAGGAGAGAGGACCCTGCCCGCGAGGGCTCACAGACTGCAGGGATGGGTGAGAATACACTAGGAAAGGGTAGAGCTGGTCGTGCGATGGTTCAGTAGACTGAGGATCATTGCAGGTTGTAGGCTTGTCGGAACAGGTGGGTCTTCAGGTTTTTCTTGAAGGTCTCCGTTGTTGGTGAAAGTCTGATGTTTTGCGGCAGGGAGTTCCAGAGTATGGGGGAAGCCCGGGAGAAGTCTTGTATGCGGTTGTGGAAGAAGAGATGAGGGGGGAGTCGAGAAGGAGATCTTGAGAGGATCGAAGGTTGCGTGTAGGTAGGTAGCGGGAGACCATGTCACAGATGTATGGGGGAGAAAGGTTGTGGATGGCTTTGTATGTCATGGTTAAGGTTTTGAACTGGAGCCTCTGGGCAATAGGGAGCCAATGAAGGTCCTGGCATAGGGGGGAGGCTGGGGAATAGCGGGGAGACAGGTGGATTAGTCGTGCAGCAGAGTGTAGGATGGACTGGAGTGGTGCCAGAGTGCTAGAGGGGAGGCCAGACAGTAGGAGGTTGCAGTAGTTGAGGCGGGAGATGATAAGGGCATGCACTAGTGTTTTTGTGGTTTCATGGTTGAGGAATGAGCGGATCCGGGAAATATTTTTGAGTTTGAGGCGGCAGGAGGTGGCGAGGGCTTGGATATGTGGTTTGAAAGAGAGGGCAGAGTCGATGATCACCCCAAGGCACCGAGCATGTGGGACTGGGGAAAGCGAGCAGCCATTGACATTGATGGATAGGTCTGGTAAAGGGGTAGAGTGAGGTGGGGGAAAGATGATGAATTCTGTTTTGTCCATGTTCAGTTTGAGAAAGCGAGCAGAAAAGAAGGCTGAGATAGCAGACAGACACTGTGGGATTTTGGTCAGTAGGGAGGTGAGGTCAGGTCCAGATTTATTTGATTACTGCTTTGCACACAGAAAAGGTGAACGGATGGACGCTACATGCCTGGTTCCCACTGTGAAGCATGGAGGAGGTGATGTGATGGTGTGGGGGTGCTATGCTGGTGACACTGTTGGGGATTTATTCAAAATTGAAGGCATAGTGAACCAGAATGGCTACTACAGCATCTTGCAGCAGCATGCTATTCCATCCGGTTTGCGTTTAGTTGGACCATCATTTATTTTTCAACAGGACAATGACCCCAAACACACCTCCAGGCTGTGTAAGGGCTATTTGACCAAGAAGAAGAGTGATGGGGTGCTACGCCAGATGACCTGGCCTCCACAGTCACCAGACCTGAACCCAATCGAGATGGTTTGGGGTGAGCTGGACCGCTCACCGCTTCAATTTTGAATAAATCCCCAACAGTGTCACCAGAAAAGCACCCCCACACCATCACACCACCTCCTCCATGCTTCACGGTGGTAACCAGGCATGTAGAGTCCATCCGTTCACCTTTTCTGCGTGCAAAGCAGTAATCAAAGGAAAAGGTGGCTACTTTGAAGAACCTAGAATATAAGACATATTTTCAGTTGTTTCACACTTTTTTGTAAAGTGTAATGTATAATTCCACATGTGTTAATTCATAGTTTTGATGCCTTCAGTGTGATTCTACAGTTTTCATAGTCATGAAAATACAGAAAAATCTTTGAATGAGAAGGTGTGTCCAAACTTTTGGTCTGTACTGTATATAATGGGACATTTATTATATTTGGCCATACCGCCTGAGGAATCAACAATAGTGAAAGTTCTCAAGCTCACGGTGCCATCAGAAAGGTCCTGGTAAGTTAACAGCCAATGATCTCAGTTCAACTCACTGATGTCAGCGTGAGTGTGTAGCCCTGGTGTGAAGGCACACGCAGTACCCTGGAGAATATGTGGAGAGATAGCAGTTTAATGCTCTATACCCATTCACTCAATATACACTAGACACACCCTTAGGGTAGTGTAGTGACTCGTAGGGAGTGGTCAGTGTAGATTCGTTGAGTGATTTAGGAGTCAGTTTCCTGTCTTCGGACAGAGCAGACGTGTGGAGTCTAGCTGGGACTTGGAGGGAGGAAGCAGTCCAGCTTGGTTCTATCAGCAGTTCAGCAAGTGGAGGCCAGTAAGGGCGAGATATAGATCACCTCAGCCTGGTCAGAGCTGTACCTCACTGAAGACATTGATAAAGAAAGAAGAGTTTAGTACAGAAATACTTCAGTCTCCTGTCTCAAAGACAGTGAAGGTTCAGAGACGTGCTCCTGCCTAGAAGATTACTGAGAGTCTGGTAACTAACTCTGAAGGAAGGAAAAGAAGGGAGTGATTATATGACTTTTTGCAAGTGTGAGTGTTTATGCTACAAGCGTGGACAAGGCGAAAGGCACAGTGGAAGATATATTTAAAAGTGCTTTTGGATTGGAGAAGTCCTGCACGTTGTTACCGGTCACTGGGGACCGAAGGATCACTATAGTTTCAAGCTTAGTGGTAAGAAAACCAGAGGCTTATCGGACCTTAGGTCGCGGCAAGCAGCCCCTAAATAGTCGGTACGTAACTGGGGTCAGGGGAGTGAGGACCTTGAGTCTCTGCAGGACAAGATAGGAATTCAGCTCTCTCACAGGAAGGCTCCGACCACAAAACTGACTGGGCAGTACAGCTTTGGAATAGCTGGAGTTAATAGAGGGAACTACGCTTCATGCTGGTTGTACTCATCATCGTTGTGAAAGTAAAGGAGGCCCCTAACTTGTCCAGCTGCTATCTTGAAATACATTCTCCTTGGATCAGCCTCCCTGGGACCTGCCTTACCATCTTACAAGTAAAGGTATGGAAAGACGCTGACCGTGTGAGACTGAGTTCTTTAATTGCATGCCTGCACAACCCTGCCTTAACCATCGACCTGAGGGAAGAGTCCCACCTGTAGGGGACCTGACTTCTAGCTGCCTCACCATCCCCTCAGAGATCTACAGCAGCGCTGGTACAAATTACCAGAGACTACAGGTGGCGTCACGAACTGTATATATATATCCCCTGTAAATATACCCCCCAACATACGCCTGACCGCCAGGGCCACAGACCGAGCCACCGCTACCTGTGACAATCCCCATAGACTTCCATGGGCTCGGCTCTGAGTACCCCATTGCCCTGGTAACCCACAATTGTGGTGGCGGGTCGACACAAAACTTTGGCGTCACGAACAGGATGCGAAACTCGCAGAATTGCGAGCCCTGTGTGCCTATGGAGTTGTTTTTGTGAAAAGGACTGTTTGCACTTTTGGCGCCAAAAATCGCCATCTTTGTCGCCATATTCGCGCCCTGAAGCGCTGGAGAAGAAGGTGGGCGTGTACCCCCCTGTGGCGCGAAGAAAATGCCTGCCCTCTCAAAGTGCTATTACAATATGCGATCCTGCCCTACAGCAAAGGAGGTCCGCCTCCTCTTCACTTTTCCTGCAAAGAGGAGGAGACGCAAACCCCGCCTCCACGGAAGAGACCGGACGTCTCTGGAGGAAGAAGAAAAAACGCTCTGGAACATCATGGAAGCAGGACGTGTGCAGCCGAGCAGGGAAGCGGAGGAAGGCAGGCCCCGTGCCCCAGCCAAGCTGCCACTAGAACCGGAGTCATCCGTGGTCCTGCACCTGCAGCAAGCATTGCTGGAAATCAAGGAAGAGAATGCACGACTGAAAAAGATGGTCCAGCACCAACCTGGATTTGAGGAGATTGAGAGACGCCGGCGTACCCTGATGCAGCGGCGGCTGTGGGACGCGGTGTTCTCTCCCCTCGACGACCCCCCACGACTGGAGTTACCAAAACTTCTGCTGCCCAAGGCAAAGGAGCAACCGGAGGCTATCCCCAAAAGTACCGATCCTGATCCCACCGGTGAAGCGGTGGAGGCGAAGGAGGTTGAGGAGGTACCGCCAGTTCCGGAACGCCCGCCCGGCCAGGAGGCCGCAGCAGATGATCGATCCCCGGTAGGGACACCGGCGGGGACTCAGCCGTCAATGATGGAGAGCGACTGGGAAGAGATGGAGCAGCGACAGCAGCAGGTTAGTGCGTCCCCAACTGAGCCATTGTGCACACCTGCTTCCTGCTCTGCATCACACCAGCATTGTGCATCGGCATCGCCCCCTGCGTACATCTTCGTATCGCAATCGGCGACCCAATCTACATCGCAACCTGCGAACTATTCCACATCGCAATCAGCAGTTTACACGACGACGCGCACAGCGACTATTTCTGCATCGCGAGAGAAAGTGGATATTACTGTAACGCAGACAGCGTCTCATAAAGCGAAAGCACCCGTTGCGCCCCTAGAGGTTCGTACGAGGACTGTTGCGACCCAAACTCAGATAGCAGGTCACGACTTGTTAGTCCTGGGATCTAGGGACCATCGCATTGTTCCAGCCCCCGGGGTGGAAAATGTATTTGAAATAATTGAACAGTAAAAACCGGTGAGATCCAGATAGGGGTCTACCATAAGTAATGTTGTAAAAAGTTTAAGAATGTTTGCCAATTTTGCACAAGTTAAATGTGTATATAACGAATATATATATATTGCCAAAAGTAGAATGCCCGGCTGGGTAATCAGATAAAAAGTTTTTGCACTTTATTGTGATGTGATTTGATATAATGTGTCTTTGTTTACAATGGACTTCGAGGTTGAGGACTGAGCCAGCCCAAGAACTGATTTTGTAAATAGTTGCACCTTGTGCCTTATCTTGGTTTTACATAAAACCACCACAACTACCTCTGAACATAAAACCCGTGTGGTGTGGCACTGAGTGAGGTCTGCATTCCTAAGTCCTGCAGCCCACCCAGGACCCACGTTGAAGGTTTGGTGCGGGTCCTTCACAAGAATTTTGCTGTGTATTATATGAAAATGTTATTTAATATTTGTACTTTTCTATATATAATGTTTTGTTAGCAACGTTCAAGACATCCTTACCTCCCGGATGGGACGAATTAATGTTTAATGTTGATGTTTAATGCATAAACAAAATCGTCTCTTTGTATTTTACAGCCCGGGAGTGCTGTCATTTACCATGGGGGAATGTGTAGCCCTGGTGTGAAGGCACACGCAGTACCCTGGAGAATGTGTGGAGAGATAGCAGTTTAATGCTCTATACCCATTCACTCAATATACACTAGACACACCCTTAGGGTAGTGTAGTGACTCGTAGGGAGTGGTCAGTGTAGATTCGTTGAGTGATTTAGGAGTCAGTTTCCTGTCTTCGGACAGAGCAGACGTGTGGAGTCTAGCTGGGACTTGGAGGGAGGAAGCAGTCCAGCTTGGTTCTATCAGCAGTTCAGCAAGTGGAGGCCAGTAAGGGCGAGATATAGATCACCTCAGCCTGGTCAGAGCTGTACCTCACTGAAGACATTGATAAAGAAAGAAGAGTTTAGTACAGAAATACTTCAGTCTCCTGTCTCAAAGACAGTGAAGGTTCAGAGACGTGCTCCTGCCTAGAAGATTACTGAGAGTCTGGTAACTAACTCTGAAGGAAGGAAAAGAAGGGAGTGATTATATGACTTTTTGCAAGTGTGAGTGTTTATGCTACAAGCGTGGACAAGGCGAAAGGCACAGTGGAAGATATATTTAAAAGTGCTTTTGGATTGGAGAAGTCCTGCACGTTGTTACCGGTCACTGGGGACCGAAGGATCACTATAGTTTCAAGCTTAGTGGTAAGAAAACCAGAGGCTTATCGGACCTTAGGTCGCGGCAAGCAGCCCCTAAATAGTCGGTACGTAACTGGGGTCAGGGGGAGTGAGGACCTTGAGTCTCTGCAGGACAAGATAGGAATTCAGCTCTCTCACAGGAAGGCTCCGACCACAAAACTGACTGGGCAGTACAGCTTTGGAATAGCTGGAGTTAATAGAGGGAACTACGCTTCATGCTGGTTGTACTCATCATCGTTGTGAAAGTAAAGGAGGCCCCTAACTTGTCCAGCTGCTATCTTGAAATACATTCTCCTTGGATCAGCCTCCCTGGGACCTGCCTTACCATCTTACAAGTAAAGGTATGGAAAGACGCTGACCGTGTGAGACTGAGTTCTTTAATTGCATGCCTGCACAACCCTGCCTTAACCATCGACCTGAGGGAAGAGTCCCACCTGTAGGGGACCTGACATCTAGCTGCCTCACCATCCCCTCAGTAATCTACAGCAGCGCTGGTACAAATTACCAGAGACTACAGGTGGCGTCACGAACTGTATATATATATCCCCTGTAAATATACCCCCCAACATACGCCTGACCGCCAGGGCCACAGACCGAGCCACCGCTACCTGTGACAATCCCCATAGACTTCCATGGGCTCGGCTCTGAGTACCCCATTGCCCTGGTAACCCACAATTGTGGTGGCGGGTCGACACAAAACTTTGGCGTCACGAACAGGATGCGAAACTCGCAGAATTGCGAGCCCTGTGTGCCTATGGAGTTGTTTTTGTGAAAAGGACTGTTTGCACTTTTGGCGCCAAAAATCGCCATCTTTGTCGCCATATTCGCGCCCTGAAGCGCTGGAGAAGAAGGTGGGCGTGTACCCCCCTGTGGCGCGAAGAAAATGCCTGCCCTCTCAAAGTGCTATTACAATATGCGATCCTGCCCTACAGCAAAGGAGGTCCGCCTCCTCTTCACTTTTCCTGCAAAGAGGAGGAGACGCAAACCCCGCCTCCACGGAAGAGACCGGACGTCTCTGGAGGAAGAAGAAAAAACGCTCTGGAACATCATGGAAGCAGGACGTGTGCAGCCGAGCAGGGAAGCGGAGGAAGGCAGGCCCCGTGCCCCAGCCAAGCTGCCACTAGAACCGGAGTCATCCGTGGTCCTGCACCTGCAGCAAGCATTGCTGGAAATCAAGGAAGAGAATGCACGACTGAAAAAGATGGTCCAGCACCAACCTGGATTTGAGGAGATTGAGAGACGCCGGCGTACCCTGATGCAGCGGCGGCTGTGGGACGCGGTGTTCTCTCCCTCGACGACCCCCCACGACTGGAGTTACCAAAACTTCTGCTGCCCAAGGCAAAGGAGCAACCGGAGGCTATCCCCAAAAGTACCGATCCTGATCCCACCGGTGAAGCGGTGGAGGCGAAGGAGGTTGAGGAGGTACCGCCAGTTCCGGAACGCCCGCCCGGCCAGGAGGCCGCAGCAGATGATCGATCCCCGGTAGGGACACCGGCGGGGACTCAGCCGTCAATGATGGAGAGCGACTGGGAAGAGATGGAGCAGCGACAGCAGCAGGTTAGTGCGTCCCCAACTGAGCCATTGTGCACACCTGCTTCCTGCTCTGCATCACACCAGCATTGTGCATCGGCATCGCCCCCTGCGTACATCTTCGTATCACAATCGGCGACCCAATCTACATCGCAACCTGCGAACTATTCCACATCGCAATCAGCAGTTTACACGACGACGCGCACAGCGACTATTTCTGCATCGTGAGAGAAAGTGGATATTACTGTAACGCAGACAGCGTCTCATAAAGCGAAAGCACCCGTTGCGCCCCTAGAGGTTCGTACGAGGACTGTTGCGACCCAAACTCAGATAGCAGGTCACGACTTGTTAGTCCTGGGATCTAGGGACCATCGCATTGTTCCAGCCCCCGGGGTGGAAAATGTATTTGAAATAATTGAACAGTAAAAACCGGTGAGATCCAGATAGGGGTCTACCATAAGTAATGTTGTAAAAAGTTTAAGAATGTTTGCCAATTTTGCACAAGTTAAATGTGTATATAACGAATATATATATATTGCCAAAAGTAGAATGCCCGGCTGGGTAATCAGATAAAAAGTTTTTGCACTTTATTGTGATGTGATTTGATATAATGTGTCTTTGTTTACAATGGACTTCGAGGTTGAGGACTGAGCCAGCCCAAGAACTGATTTTGTAAATAGTTGCACCTTGTGCCTTATCTTGGTTTTACATAAAACCACCACAACTACCTCTGAACATAAAACCCGTGTGGTGTGGCACTGAGTGAGGTCTGCATTCCTAAGTCCTGCAGCCCACCCAGGACCCACGTTGAAGGTTTGGTGCGGGTCCTTCACAAGAATTTTGCTGTGTATTATATGAAAATGTTATTTAATATTTGTACTTTTCTATATATAATGTTTTGTTAGCAACGTTCAAGACATCCTTACCTCCCGGATGGGACGAATTAATGTTTAATGTTGATGTTTAATGCATAAACAAAATCGTCTCTTTGTATTTTACAGCCCGGGAGTGCTGTCATTTACCATGGGGGAATGTGTAGCCCTGGTGTGAAGGCACACGCAGTACCCTGGAGAATGTGTGGAGAGATAGCAGTTTAATGCTCTATACCCATTCACTCAATATACACTAGACACACCCTTAGGGTAGTGTAGTGACTCGTAGGGAGTGGTCAGTGTAGATTCGTTGAGTGATTTAGGAGTCAGTTTCCTGTCTTCGGACAGAGCAGACGTGTGGAGTCTAGCTGGGACTTGGAGGGAGGAAGCAGTCCAGCTTGGTTCTATCAGCAGTTCAGCAAGTGGAGGCCAGTAAGTGCGAGATATAGATCACCTCAGCCTGGTCAGAGCTGTACCTCACTGAAGACATTGATAAAGAAAGAAGAGTTTAGTACAGAAATACTTCAGTCTCCTGTCTCAAAGACAGTGAAGGTTCAGAGACGTGCTCCTGCCTAGAAGATTACTGAGAGTCTGGTAACTAACTCTGAAGGAAGGAAAAGAAGGGAGTGATTATATGACTTTTTGCAAGTGTGAGTGTTTATGCTACAAGCGTGGACAAGGTGAAAGGCACAGTGGAAGATATATTTAAAAGTGCTTTTGGATTGGAGAAGTCCTGCACGTTGTTACCGGTCACTGGGGACCGAAGGATCACTATAGTTTCAAGCTTAGTGGTAAGAAAACCAGAGGCTTATCGGACCTTAGGTCGCGGCAAGCAGCCCCTAAATAGTCGGTACGTAACTGGGGTCAGGGGGAGTGAGGACCTTGAGTCTCTGCAGGACAAGATAGGAATTCAGCTCTCTCACAGGAAGGCTCCGACCACAAAACTGACTGGGCAGTACAGCTTTGGAATAGCTGGAGTTAATAGAGGGAACTACGCTTCATGCTGGTTGTACTCATCATCGTTGTGAAAGTAAAGGAGGCCCCTAACTTGTCCAGCTGCTATCTTGAAATACATTCTCCTTGGATCAGCCTCCCTGGGACCTGCCTTACCATCTTACAAGTAAAGGTATGGAAAGACGCTGACCGTGTGAGACTGAGTTCTTTAATTGCATGCCTGCACAACCCTGCCTTAACCATCGACCTGAGGGAAGAGTCCCACCTGTAGGGGACCTGACATCTAGCTGCCTCACCATCCCCTCAGAGATCTACAGCAGCGCTGGTACAAATTACCAGAGACTACAGGTGGCGTCACGAACTGTATATATATATCCCCTGTAAATATACCCCCCAACATACGCCTGACCGCCAGGGCCACAGACCGAGCCACCGCTACCTGTGACAATCCCCATAGACTTCCATGGGCTCGGCTCTGAGTACCCCATTGCCCTGGTAACCCACAATTGTGGTGGCGGGTCGACACATGAGCGTCGTTATAACTTTTTCCACTGAGCCCGACATTGAGTTGAACTGAGTTCCTTGCCTGTGAACTCACAGGACCTTTCTGATGGCACTTTGAGCGTGAGCAGTATCACACGGTCAGGGTGATGTCAGTCAGGTCATAGAACTTCACCTTGAGACACTGAGCAGTTGTAGCACACACTGCTCAGTGTCTCTGCTGGATGGCAGGCTGTATAATTGCATCATGCAACAATGCAGCCTGCCATCTAGATGTAGCAGAGCTAGATGCATGGCAGGACAAATGGATTATTATTTTCTCGGCGGACAGGTAAGGAATATTGTGGTTTATTATTTTAAATCTGTTAGAGGAGACCATGGCTTCTGTGGACTGGGTGATGATGTGAGTATGGGTTAATTTAGATTCATTAAAAGAGTCTGTGTCATTCTTTCAATTAAAGAACTTTATTCTGGGTGTGTGTTTATTTACAATTATAGGATTAGTAATGGATAGGCGTGTCATAGACGCCTCTCCATACTAAGCCGTGGACTTGATATCACTGGACAAGACAAAGGTGAAATCAACCCCACAAATATGAACCCCGTTTGCCACCAGCACAGAGCAAGTGGGAAGAGCTGAACAAAGCGCCATCTAATAGATGTGACTTTTATAGGGTGGCAGCGGACTGCTATTTTTAGGCAGGGGCGCCAATGTCCATGGCCTCTTACCAGCCTGGGAATACCAGCTCCCAGCTGTCTGCTTTATCTTGGACCCCTCTATTCTTGATAACCAGCCTTTCTGAAGCTGACAGCCGAGGCAGCTGTCAGTTTTGCCTGACTTGATGTCACTGGACAATACAAAGGTGACATCAACCCCACAAATATGAACCCCACTCGCCACTGTCACAGGGCAAGTGGCAAGAGCCAGGCAAAGCGCCAGAAATGGTGCATATAATATATACACCATTTCTGGATGTCTGTGGGTTCCTATTTTTAGGCTGTGGAGCCAATATCCATGGCTCGTTACAAGCCTGACAATACCAGCATCCAGCTGTCAGCTTTAGACCTTTATTCTTGATAATCAGCTTTGCTAACTCTGAGAACTGAGGGCTGCAGCCCGCAGCTGTTAGTTTTGCCTGGCTGGTTATCAAAAATACGGGGGAACCCACGTAAATTTTTTTAAAATTATTTATTTATAGTGCAATTGATGGGTCAATTGATGCTACTTTTACTGGTGACTGCCTCTAATGTGAGCTGTTTTGGCAGCTTTTTGGGCCACATGAAGGTGTTTGTGCCTTTGGTTTTGCCTACCATTGAGTTCATTTGAGTTTGGATATGTTTGGCTAACATCTGGACATTCGCGAGCCAAACTGAACCAAGGCTTGAAAGGTTGGCTCATCTCTAGTTCTCATCAGCTTTTAATCATAAAGCATGCAGTCCAAATTGCACAAATGAATGTGTTGGTGGAGTTGATTATGGGCATGTCCAAGAAGAGGGTCCATAACATATATGGATTAACCCCTTAATGACCCAATTCGTAATAGTGTGATATACAGTACAGACCAAAAGTTTGGACACACCTTCTCATTCAAAGATTTTTCTGTATTTTCATGACTATGAAAATTGTAGAATCACACTGAAGGCATCAAAACTATGAATTAACACATGTGGAATTATACATTACACTTTACAAAAAAGTGTGAAACAACTGAAAATATGTCTTATATTCTAGGTTCTTCAAAGTAGCCACCTTCTGCTTTGATTACTGCTTTGCACGCAGAAAAGGTGAACTGCTGGACTCTACATGCCTGGTTCCCACCGTGAAGCATGGAGGAGGTGGTGTGATGGTGTGGGAGTGCTTTGCTGGTGACACTGTTGGGGATTTATTCAAAATTGAAGCGGTGAGCCGTCCAGCTCACCCCAAACCATCTCGATTTGGTTCAGGTCTGGTGACTGTGGAGGCCAGGTCATCTGGCGTAGCACCCCAACACTCTCCTTCTTGGTCAAATAACCCTTACACAGCCTGGAGGTGTGTTTGGGGTCATTGTCCTGTTGAAAAATAAATGATGGTTCAACTAAATGCAAACCGGATAGAATAGCATGCTGCTGCAAGATGCTGTAGTAGCCATTCTGGTTCACTATGCCTTCAATTTTGAATAAATCCCCAACA
This sequence comes from Oophaga sylvatica, assembly GCA_033576555.1. Classification (NCBI taxonomy): domain Eukaryota; kingdom Metazoa; phylum Chordata; class Amphibia; order Anura; family Dendrobatidae; genus Oophaga; species Oophaga sylvatica. The sequence goes on from JARQOD010000001.1 coordinate 956,074,207, forward strand.
GTGTCACCAGCAAAGCACCCCCACACCATCACACCACCTCCTCCATGCTTCACGGTGGGAACCAGGCATGTAGAATCCATCCGTTCACCTTTTCTGCGTGCAAAGCAGTAATCAAAATAAAAGGTGACTACTTTGAAGAACCTAGAATATAAGACATATTTCAGTTGTTTCACACTTTTTTGTAAAGTGTAATGTATAATTCCACATGTGTTAATTCATAGTTTTGATGCCTTCAGTGTGATTCTACAATTTTCATAGTCATGAAAATGCAGAAAAATCTTTGAATGAGAAGGTGTGTCCAAACTTTTGGTCTGAACTGTAGACAGATGTTGTCAGACTGTCTGCAAGGCACTGTTGTGTTGCGTTGATTGCATGGGCACCACCCATGTACCCGCATATTTAGGAGATTCAGCATGACTGTAACAAATGCCAACAGCAAAATTTTGATGATGTAGATCAGAGAAACGTCTGTCATTTATCCCTTGTATCATGCATTCTATAGGTAAGCAGAGGAAACATAGGTGTGGTATAGGGCTGTGAATACTTCGGCCTTATAGAAGACGTGCACAAAGAAATTGAGTTAATTAGCTCGCCTGATTCTGTAGCTCTTTTCTGGTTTGTGATGCATCACGGTGTTGCTAAGATATTACTATTTGTTGCTTTTTGAGGGCAGAATGAGAAATTTCTGCTTTGTCGTCCAACTGGGCGTTTATTCTGAGTCTTTTCTTGGGCATGTGCTTTCACCTCTCCAAGTTAATATTTCTGTAAACATAGATAAACAACAGAGCAGACTTCAAGGGTAGAAGCTGACTGGCCTATATTTGAGTAGTATAATTGTTTAACAATGGAGTTAGTTCACCTTACAATAGAATGGCAGTCAGGGCTGTTCTTTGATGTGCTTCAGAGACTCATACATGTACAGTTTCCTTCATTAATAGTGGGGTACAGTGGCAGTTCACCTTATGAAGGCCTTTTCAAGGTCTCTGTTTATCCCTTAAATGTTTGAGTTCACAATGAGGTCCACCAAGGCAACCTCTTTGTTGTCGGGGGCCTCCAAAGATACGTTCAAAGTTTCTTGAAGCTGTCTACAATGAGTTTTTGAAGCAGAATCTCTTTCAGAAAATTTTCTTTTTTTCTATTACTGGAGTGGTTTTGAAAGAGTTTTTCTTTCTTGGAGAGTTTTTTTTTTGCAGCCTTTTCATTTGATAGTTTGGCTCAGTTTATATCAAAATCCACTTCAAAGAATTGACAGGCACTTTTTGGGTCCACCAGGTTTTTTTCAAAACTAAAAAGTGGAAAAATGCTAAAAACTCCTCATATGTGGATTCCCCATAGAAATAAGTAGGAAGACTTTTTACAAGCATTTTAAATTGTTTTTCCAGGAGTATATTGTAGCTAATCTGGTCAAATGAAACACTCAATGCTTGAAGCTCTTGTCGTAGTCATTTTGGGGCATTGCTAATTATTTTTGTGGGACAGGCTGATCTTTTTTTAGACAGCTCAACATAACTAGTGGATGTCCTCATGCTGGTTGTAAATCAACAGTTATTCATTTTCCTCCAATCATGGGGTTTTAGTTTATTTTTTCTCAGCCTCATATTGGGTAGGGCACAGCTGATCTCTTTTGCAAAGTACAACCAATGCATTCAGTAACAGTGAAGAAAAATATTTAGAGTTGAGAGTCCTCAGTGGTTGATACCTTTTAATGGCTAACTGAAAAGATGGTAACAAATTGCAAGCTTTCCAGACTACTCAGGTCTCTTCATCAGGCTAAACTAATACAAAATCTGAAGAATCACATATTTATACACAACAGGACACAGGAATAGTGCAATGGATAAGACAAGTGACGTAAAGCAGAACTGTCATTATGGGAGATAGAGATGAACATAAATATTGGAACAGTTCATAGATAAGGAGTGTGAAAGTTTTATTGCCCTCTGATTGGGGTCTGGTAATGTTTTGTGATGTTTTCACAGGGTCTTTGGAGTAAATTCCGTAATTGATGTAAAAAGTCATAAATCCGTGTGACAGGTTCATTCCAGCATTAAGAGTGTCAAAGGTCACCATCAGTTTGTATTCGCAAACTCTCCTCTGTCTCTGAGAGTTAAACTTACCTTTCAATACAAGTAATTTCATATCCCACATGCTATGACCAGGGGAAGAAAAATGTTTTGCCACAGGTAGATCCATTCTTTTTTCTCTTATTGTGTGGCGATGAGAATTTTGACACTCTTAATGCTGGAATGAACCTGTCACACGGATTTATGACTTTTTACATCAATTAAGGAATTTACTCCAAAGACCCTGTGAAAACATCACAAAACATTACCAGACCCCAATCAGAGGGCAATAAAACTTTCACACTCCTTATCTATGAACTGTTCCAATATTTATGTTCATCTCTATCTCCCATAATGACAGTTCTGCTTTACGTCACTTGTCTTACCTATTGCATTTTTTCTGTGCTGTGTGGTGTATAAATATGTGATTCTTCAGATTTTGTATTAGTCTTTGCCTGATGAAGAGACCTGAGTAGTCTTGAAAGCTTGCAATTTGTTACCATCTTTTCAGTTAGCCATTAAAAGGTATCAACCACTGAGGACTCTCAATTCTAAATATTTTTCTATCTACTGGCTAACACGGTACAAAGATATACATCTTTACTGTTTCAGTAACAGTGCACATTATTGTCTTGAGAACCAACACAAGTGGATCATGTGACCAAGTGATCCTGCTAAAGGACTGGTCCTCACATCCACAATTAAAACGTGATTTTTCCAGGTTCGGTCACAGTCCTAACAAATTGATAAAATCAGTATCAACATGTTTTCGAGGGGTGTCTCCACACCTAGCAGTAGGGCTGAGCTCTCCACACAGATGTTAACCTCCTATTTGCATACAAACAGGAGCTGGTTGTGCCGATGAGCATTCAGTAATGTTCAGGGCAGTATTGTGTGGGTGTCCAATATTTGCAGAGAAAGATGAATTAAATGCTAAAGCCTTTCTCCTAGTAACACATCTGCCCATGCATCCAGGCTTATTACATTCCCTTCATTCCTTACAGAACACATCTTCTAGACTTTTAGCCAAATTTTGCCAGGGTTAAAGACAAAGGTTGCATTTCTTTTCAAATAAAATGTCATAAACTCCCAGAGGCTTCATGTTCAAAGACTATAGAACTTGCGGTTTAATTAGAGAGAGTAGACTTTCAGAGTAATGAGGGTGACTTGGCCTTTTCTGTTATTTAAGTTCAAGGTATGGCGTTCAGAAGGATCCAAAAATACTAGGGTGGGGCGCCAGAGGACATAGAAAAGACAGTAAAAATCCAACAGCAATAACATGATTTTTTATGTACAGTCATGGCCAAAAGTGTTGGCATCCTTTAAATTGTTCCAGAAAATTAAGTATTTCTTCCATAAAATTATTGCAATTACACATGTTTTGTTGCAAACTGGTCCAAGTCACTCAGGCTGGGAAGGTCCCTGGTTATTGGGCCTTTCCCAGTCTAAAAATACCAGCCCGCAGCCACCCCAGAAGTGGTGCATCACATTAGATTTGCCGATTCTGGCGCTTCACTCTCCCCTGTTGCCTTGGTATGTTAGTAATCGGGATAATGGGGCTTGGGGTTGAGGTCAGGTGTGAATTGTCAAAAATCACAGCTGGCATCAAATCCTAGTGTTAGTAATGCATAGGTTTCTATCAGACACCCCCATTACTAACCCAGTATTAAAAACAAACAAAAACACACACCAAAAAAATACTTTATTTGAATAAACACTCCCCCCACACTTTCCATTTTTTTACAAATTTGTTTAAAAAAAAAACCATGAAGGTCCGACATAGTCCTGGGAATCCAATGTAGTCCACAAAAGGAAACCTGGAAAACATAATAAGAGGGAAATAAAAATAGTTCACCGAATCTGACATAGTCCACAAATGGATATCTGAAAAACATAAAAACATAGAAATAAAAACAATACACTGTTGCTCGTTCACCAATTTATTAGAAATAAAATGGTCCGACGTAGTCCAGCTTTCCCTGAATCTGGTCCCGGAGACTGTGAATAGCAGTGATTTTAATAGAATGATGAAAGAGGGACAGTGTATTGTTTTTATTTCTATCTATTTGTGGACTACGTCAGATTCGGCGAACTATGATGGAACTGCATAAATTGGTGAACCAGGGAAAGTGTTGGGGAGTGTTTATTCAAATAATGTATTTTTTTTGCGTGTGTGTTTTCTATTTTTCTGGGTTGGTAAAGGGGCATCTCTCCATTACTAATACAAGTGCTTGATGTTAGCTGTGAGTTTTGACAAATCACAGCTGACATCAACCCCAATACCATTAGTCCGATTGCCCATGCACCAGGGCAAAGCACCAGAATTGGAGCATCTAATGTGATGCACAACTTCTTGGGTGGCTGCTGGCTGGGATTTTTAGCTGTGGATGGGCCCAATGAACAGGAACCTTCCCATGCTGATAATATCAGCTCACAGCTGTCTGCTTTACCTTCCTTTGCTGGTCAAAAATAAGGGAACCCCACGCCATTTGCTTAATTAAGTTATTAGCTTATCACAAGAACAGTAAACTACACACGCAAGGCACAAATTATATAACTCACAGATATCTATCTACAGTATCTATCTATCTATTTATCTATCATCTATCTATCTGTCTATCATCTATCTATCTATCTATCTATCTATCTATCTATCTATCTATCTATCTATCTATCGTCTGTTTATTTCACCGAGTTCACGTTTGAGGGATGTATTGACATAGATGGTGCAGAAAATAAACGGACATTTCTAAGTGTGGGTCACACGACACACAGTGTGAACTTGTAAAGGGACGGCCGCGGGGCCGATGCACTGGTAGCTGCTACGTATTTTACCTCTGTAGTCTCCATTCGCCTGGGTGTTCTCCTCCAGTGAGGGAGCGTACAGAGCAATTAGAGTCAGAGTCTCAAATCACGTCAAACAGTTCTGCTTTATTTTCCTCTGGACACAGCACATCCAAGACACCATAAGCACGTCTTAATCGATACCAGCAATACATTCTTCACAATTCGCCTCTTCTTCTCTGCTACACCAGAATGGACCACTAAGTATTGATGGACGAGGAGCCCGGTGAAAACGGCACTTCGATCTCTTCCCATGGAGACACTTCAATCCAGCATAAGAAAGACACATCTACTAGGTCGTCCACCCTTCTCTGGTTATCCTGCCCAGATACTTCTGATGGCCCACTCGCTGCTACGCTTCAGCACGACCTCTTCTGCTGAGCGTTCCCACAGTGGTACTTCCACTGGACTACTGCTACGTAAACCCACTCTCTTTGGGCTCACGTTTCCCACGGTGAATCCTTTACCGGCTTCTTCAGGGGTTGCTGGTCCCCTCTTCTTCCTACCCTATGCTCAGGGCCCAGGAACGTGGACGTCCTCACACTAGCAAGGTCCACCCCCGAACTGACTCTCGCTAAGAGGAAGTCTTCCTGACAGATTCCCACTTGGAGGCAATCTTTCCCTAGCAACAAGTCCCTAACTATTGTCCCTATAGGACTGGATGTGCTAAATGCCCCCCTCTAGATCCCAAATCAAATACTGCATTTACATTATTTTTATAACGTTCTAACTGGATCTCTAACGTGCCCCAATTAGTGATTCCTCGCAAGCTACACTTAACCCATAAATATGTACACTACCTTTAAAGTGCCCTCCTCTAGTGACCCTAGGATGCACTATCTGTCTAACACTCAACCCCCACATATATTTATACACTATATATACATAACATATACAAGGCATATATTTACACAGATAAACACAATTAAAGGGGATGAAACCCTAAAGGGTTAATACCTTTTCATCTCCTTACAAACACATGGACATGTGAGCAGACCCATAGATTATAATGGCTGTGTGTGTGTTTCCGGGACGTGTGAAAAAAGACACCGCATGTACCTGAAACACTAATGTGTGAAGGAGGCCTTAGTGCTGTCAGAATTACCTCATTATATATACAATATATAAATATATTGTAATTAGATGGTAATTTTTTCACTGCTGTCCTGTCACACACAAGCTGTGGAATATGTTCACTGTATTATGACTTTCTATCTTTATCCCTATGAGCTGTGATCTCCTCTCACTATCCAGATTCATTATAAAGTAGCTGCTTCATTCCCTGCCTCTGCTTTTATGCAGGCTATTATAATCCCTCCTCATTGGTGCAGGACTGTGTGAAATGATAGATAGATAGATAGATAGATAGATAGATAGATAGATAGATAGATAGATAGATAGATAGATAGATAGATGCAGTGCAGTGCAGTGTGAGGTGAATGACTAATGCAGTATCATGTCAAGCTGCAAGGCATTATGAGGAAGCTGAGGTCAGGTGAACATCTCTGGCTGATGCGTTTTTCTACATTTTGTAAAAATGGCGTTGATCATTTTTGGTAATTTGTGCAAAACTAAACACAAATTGTTTGACATTGCCTGGTCCTGCTAATTTCCAAAAATTCGACCCAAATTGTATTTGTTTTGAAACAATTCCCCCATATATAATTTCAACCTTTTGGATCAGCCAAGCGTGCATGTGCTCTCAAAAACTAAAGGGAGGAAGACACAGCCAGACACTATTATGTGTGGTCTATGTCCCCTAGAACAAAAGGATCAGTCTGTAGAAGACCAAGTAGTTGATTTATCATCCCAACACATTCTACTATGGGGAAAAGTTGAGTTGCTCTGATGAAAATAGTGGGTTAGGCCAATGTAAAGCTAATTTTCATAGTCAGCTTAAAGGGGTTGTTCATCCCCTACTGATTTTAATAGGGGGTAGATGTACAGTACCCATCCGTGCCCACTATACAGCAGTTCCAGCCGCCATGGCCACATGGAATAGCTGATCGGCGGGAAAGCCGGGTGTTGTACCCACACCGATCAACATTGATGACCTATCCTAAGGATTACAATCAATGTTAAGGTCCTGGAAAACCCCTTTAACTCCACTTTTGATAGACCGGATAGTGCTGGGTTTTCCTGGTATGACAGACAGAGCTGAGTTAGTTACTGGCTGGACACAAAGCTGTATACATGGTTTTTTGCAGATAACACCATAAATTGGAAAACTCCTGATCCATTGGAATTTCTTTGATTTTGATATGGGGCATTATTTTATGTTTTTTAACACCTAAAAGGGTTTTCAATGCTGCAAGTTCTGAAAGAGTTAAGAACCTAACAAACTCCATAGAAAACCTATTTCCTGACTAATGAATTGAAAAATTTGTTGCTTGTTCATATTTTGTTTCATCAACTGAATGAAATTCGCTGCAGGCTCTCATTATCTCCATTTCCTGATGTGAGATTTTGTTTAGGGAATTAGAACTGTAGCATGGCGAGTCCTGGCAGCAGGGCACACAAGGCTACTTGAAATGTAACTCACTTCTCCCAATCCAGCATTGATGTCTTGCTCATGACTGTGTCAAATATTTGCACTATACTGTATAACTCTGGCAAATTATTCATATACAGGTATTAATACAATATTAGCACAAATTACAAGTTGCAGTATGGATTCTCTATCCTATCCGTCTATTTCCCAATAGTAGTAGTGAAGCCCGAATGTCACTTGAGTGATTACTTCCAAGGATGGGGCTCACAAGTATAAGACCACACGGGAATGTCTCTTCAGCACATTTCCACTTAGGTTATAGGTGCCATCGCAGGTCACTGGTATCGCCCGCTAGGCCACAAGTCTTATTGACAAAGTCAAGTAATGCTCTCTGGGCCCTCTTCACTCTGGCTGGTCCTTTTCCATCTGCTGCACAGCCCCTGGACCAAACCCTAAACTATATGTCAATATTGGAAGTAACGGCCAGGTTCAATCGCGACTCCTTATCAACACAGCAGACATCCACTTCTGGATGGCGTCCACACTCAGTCTTGGGAGCTTGACTATCGGGCCATGATGGATAAGGGCTGGGCCTCCGTCTTGACTGGGCGTAGTCTGGATCCCAGGCCTTGACTGGCGTTGTCCAGATCTCACTCACTGGATCACAATGTACCGCCTATTTATTCCATGTAAATCCTGGTGACAAGCTCCCTCTACGCAGACATCCCACTGGTTTCACTTAATGGCGCTAACTGACTTCCCACCTTATCACTCCAGCTTTTTATATCAGGTAACTGTGCCACAGGTGTCACCTGACCAGGTGCTTTCTTTGATTCACCCTTCCTGAAACACTTCTCTCATCCTTCAGTTCCGTTGGGTTCAGTTTGGACAGTAGGTAGCAATCTCTGGTCACAAATGCTGCACATTCACTGATGAACCGCATTCTTCACGGTGCACACTCTTACATTATTTACGGAAGAATCCAGCTTAAAGAGGTGTCCATTACTTGGACAAACCCCTTCTCCTACCCTGTCTTTGGCCCTGATAAAATAAAAAAGCTTATACTTACCTCTGTGTCGGCGCTGTTCCAGTGATGTCGGCACTTGTGTTTCTGGGACTCACCGCTACAGTCTCAGTCCACCCTTTTGGATGTATATGTAATCAGGAGGAAGTGAGACAGCATCCACAGCTCCCATTACCTCTTAATGAGTTATATGTATGAAGGAGGATATAGTGACACCAAAGGTGATTGGTCGTCGAGCCCACGTGTCACAGCAACCGCACGGGACTCACGGAACCCAAGTGCTGACACCGCTGGAATGGTACCGGCACAGGAGCTGATTAAAACTTTTATTTTATGGGTAGCCAAACGTGGGAAATGAGAAGCAGTTGTCCTTGTAGTTGACAAAACCACTTTAAAGCCCTGTCAATCACAAATCTGGGGACAGAACACTGGTTATCTGGTTGTGAAAGTCTTCACGTCTGAGAATGAAAAATGGGGAGATTTATTACATCCTTTTCCCCGTGGCTGCTCTAGACACAATTCGAGATTTTCTATTAACATCTCTATATTTATGGTTTATATCTCGTCTTAGGAAAAAAAAAAATCTTTTGATATTTGAGTTCTTTAGTTTTTTCTATGCATATTCGGAGTGTAGTTTTAAACACTATTCTTGGCAAGTGTCTATATATTTAACATATGGTATATATTGACTAATAGAATAATAATTACAAATTGTACCTGTGCAGTTCCTGTGCCATCTGGTGCTCTTCAATAGAATTGCAGGATTTTTTTACTTCTCTTAAGATAATGCTACATTTTCTTTAGATAAGCGTCTTGGCATGTGATAATCAGACATAATGCACCATTTGGAAGAAGTATTGTGTTGTATTGTTTTTCCTGTAGTAGATCAGAGATGCACATTTTGGGAGCACTGAAATCCTAAAGTGAAAAAGAATAACTTTTACTATGCATTCCAAAAACAGTGAGGGCCTGGATTGTCCAGCAAGTAAGGTGGTTGTTCCTACAGAGCTTTGGAAAAACTGACTATTAATTGCCTACAGGCAAATGAAGTCCAGGTCTTAAAGGTCACAAAGTGAAGAATAGAAGAGGAGCCCAAACAGTAAGTTAGGCAACTGAAGTGAAGACTCATGACCAGCTTCATTGTACAGGTTTCTGTAGGTGAACCTAACACACTGGATGCCTAAAATGCTAATGCAAAATTTTGGAAGACAGGTTAAGCCCTAGAAAAATTATGCCTGGGACGATCCCTGTAAATGGGAAACAGAGTAAGTTTAAAGTGATATTCCAAAAATAGAAAAAAATTATGTCAAAAGGAAGAAATGCAACAAAAAAAACAACAGATATGTAATGCTATTGCCAGCCCCCTACATGGTATTCCCCCTCTCCGTCCCGGCATGCTCTTGATTCATGTCACTTCCGGTGTGGCATGGCGCATTTGTTTCTGCTGCATGCCTAGTGTCCCCTGGTCCTAAAGGGCAGTTCGCACATGGTGAATGCCTCAGCTGACAAATGGGAGGCATTAGTTATTGTGTCACCTTTCAAGGTGTCTCCCAGCCGATATCTATGAGGCATCCTGTATAAAAAGGCACTCTCCCCCAATTGGGAGGTGCCTGAGCAGCCCCCATAGTTACTGTTAAGGAAAAAAAAAGGAAGGGATCCTCCAGCATGAAACCATGTGAAGCCAATTTAAAAATTGAAAAAACTTATTGGAACTATACAGGACATAAAAACTGGACATCACCCTACTCCCTGGATGGGCAAACCAATGCGTCCCAGCAAATAGCCTAAATCAATGTTATGTATAGGTGCCAATGGTTGGGATTTTTTATGAAGAGTGAGAGCATATAGCACATGTGAAGAAAATCTGCAATTAAAGCCTCAGAAAATTAACTCTTCAGAGTACAAAGAGACTGAATCCCTAAAAATCCCAATGTAAACAAAAGAATAAATGGACACAAGTAAATATGAAAAGACATTGAATGAATAAGAATCTAACATCTGAGCGCATTAAAGACAAAACAGAATATACACACAACTACATCAAAAAGAAAAATGGCGAATTGTTAAACCTCAATAAACTCACAATCATATTGCAGTATAAGGCTGGGACACACATGCAAAATTTGAATTTTTTTTTGGGTTTTGTTTTTATTTTTTTGTGCTTCTAAGACCGGGGTCACACATGCGAGAAACTCACACGATTCTTGCACGAGTCTCCGCATGAACACCCGGCACTGCCGCCGTACTCGGACCGGAGTGTGCGGCTGCATGTTACATGCAGCCGCACACTCCGGTCCTAGTGCCGGAGGCAGTGCTGGGTGTTGATGCGATAGACTCGTACGAGAATCATGCGAGTTTCTCGCATGTGTGACCCCGGCCTAAGAAGCACAAAAGAAAAATAAAAAAATTAAAAAAAATTTTTTGGCTTCTTATACGCACAAAAAAATGTTGAATTTTTTTATTTTTATTTCTTATTTTTTTTCTTCGTCTTACACAGCAATATGATTGTGAATTTATCCAGTGGGATACCAGCAGTAGACCATTGTCATTGTCCATAGGCTTCTTCATTGACCTCACAACACTGATCTCAAAGGCAATCACGGTAACAGTCAAAGACAACAATGGGATTGAAATCAAGACTATCCCCTTAACTGATGATTCTGAAATAATGTAAGAATCGAGGAGGAGCTAAGAATGTCACCACGGACCAGAGACAGAATCAACAGTTGAAGGGTTTATTTACAGAGGAGGGTATCTCCTCGCAGGAGAAGCAGTAAGGGTTAAACTGACAGAGAAAATGTAACTTCAACAGTATACTTAAGCTAAGCAAGATTAACCAACAGTTCAGCCAAACAACAGAAGAAGAAAAAAAGGTATTCTGGGAACTTAACAGTTTGATGAAACCTTGATTGTAGAGGTAGTCTTCTCCAACGTAGGCACTGTCAACAGCGGCACTTGTGGTCTCCGAAGTCTCCTCCTCTTCTTGGGAACAACGGGAAAAACTCAAGGGTTGAAACAGAGAATGCTATGGAACTGAATATCTCCTGCTCTGAGTCTCTTTGTGCTGGCTAACAGTCTCTCTGCAGAAACGATGAAGCGCAAGCTGTGAAGTCTCTCTCTGGAACACTCAGGGGCTCCGGCCTGTCACTGGTGGAAAATAGGGCCAGCGCGTACGGTCACTGTCTCTGTACTTTCCTGTGAGAAGCCTCATCCAGTCACCAGGGCTTCCGCGTTCACGCAACTCACAAGTAGCACTCCCCTATGTCAAGTACTACTAAATCAGAGCACTGCCCGGGAGTCCTCTCTTTAACTGCAGTGCAAAGATGCCCACTTCACTCTCCATGATGCGCGCTGCCTCCTGCTCTCCATGTGCTGTTTTCCGTGCCTTCCCGCCCTTCTAGCTTCCGGTCCACCGCCCCTGCACGTCCCCCCCGCATACCTGTCGGTCACATGGTGCGGTCGTCCAAGTCAGACAGTCTTTCCCCCGCAACCCTGCTGCCCCACCAAATGGTTCTGGTCACGGAGCGAGGAGTTTAATTCCT
>JARQOD010000001.1:956086270-956229554 GCA_033576555.1 Oophaga sylvatica
TCGGCACCGAGCCCGTTCACTTCAATGGGGGAGAGGTCACGGGTAGCGTGGCTCGGTCCATTGCCTGGGCGCTCATTCAAGGGGGATATTTACAGGGGATTTAGAAATGTTTGTGACGCCACCTGTGGTTTCTGATCAGGGTGACCAGCGCTGCAGGGTGAATCCTCTGAGGGATTGTTGCTGGCAGCAAGGTGTTAAGTCTTCCACAGGTAAGACTGATCCCTCGAGGTATATGGCGGTGCAGGGGGTGCAAGGCAATAAGGCAGACACACACAATGAGTCTCTTTCCGTACCTTTACTGGTGATATTTGCAGGCACGTCCCGAGAAGCTGCTCAGGGTGGAGGATGCACGTCCAGTAATCACTGAGTAGGTGTAAGGCCTCCTTACTTCTTGATGTGTGTGAGTTTCTAACTTGCATAAAATGTTTAACTCCTTCTCCTTGCTACGCCCGGCTGATCTTGTGATGAGGTCTTCTTGTGGACAGAACAGTGTCTCTATGGCGGTACCTGCCAGACCGCCGTCTTCCTAACCTCAGTTACGTATCAGCACTGGCTCCGGTTTTTCCCACTAGCTGTGAAGATACTAGCAAGCTCGGACCCGGTGTCCGGTAGTGCAGAGTGGAGGTTAGCTATCAATGCTAGTTGCCTCTGTCACTCTCTCTTTTTTTCTTTTTCCACTTGCCTGTCGTCCTACTTGCACACTTAAGATAAGCACAGGCAGCAGTAGATGTCAGCTTCTCGCTCAAACTTCCTCAGCCCTCAGGCTAATCTGACAGGAGTCTCTCCCCGGTGTTCTGAGGAGTTCTTATCTCTCCCTCACAGCTCGTCTGAGGTAACTGCGTTCTGAGATGTTCTGCTGTTCTGAGGTAACACCAACGACTCCTAACTCGCAGCTAGACTGCCTTCATCTCACTGCTGTCTCAAGGACTCCCTCTGGTGGAACCAGGAAAAATGTCAAGTGTTGTGTGCTTATCAGGTGATCGTGAATTACCTTTCTGTGCATCCTCCTGGGTACATGTGGCACCAAGCGCAGCTGGGCTACACATAGGACTGCAGGGAACAACTACTGCATTATCTGTATTCAGAGAGTCATCACTGTGTTATCTGTGGTGTTACATAGGACTGCAGGGAACAATTACTACATTATCTGTATTCAGAGAGTCATCACTGTGTTATCTGTGGTGTTACATAGGACTGCAGGGAACAACTACTGCATTATCTGTATTCAGAGAGTCATCACTGTGTTATCTGTGGTGTTACATAGGACTGCAGGGAACAACTACTACATTATCTGTATTCAGAGAGTCATCACTGTGTTATCTGTGGTCTTACATAGGACTGCAGGGAACAACTACTACATTATCTGTATTCAGACAGTCATCACTGTGTTATCTGTGGTGTTACACAGGACTGCAGGGAACAACTACTGCATTATCTGTATTCAGAGAGTCATCACTGTGTTATCTGTGGTGTTACATAGGACTGCAGGGAACAACTACTACATTATCTGTATTCAGAGACTCATCACTGTGTTATCTGTGGTGTTACATAGGACTGCAGGGAACAACTACTACATTATCAGTATTCAGAGAGTCATCACTGTGTTATCTGCGATGTTACATGGGACTGCAGGTGGCATCTACTGCATTACCTGTACTCATACTCGGACAGGTTAACATTTTTCTGATCTGTAATAGATGGCTGCGTGTCCATATGATGCACGTTATTATTACATGAACAGAACAGATTCCCGTTCTCTGAAATCACGGCAATAATCAATGAGCTGGAATTGTCCTTTAACAACCAAACATGTGAATGCTTCCCAAGGTCACCTTGTGGTTTCTCCTTTTAGGCCGTATGCACTGATAACAGGCTTTGCACAGAATACATGTGTCCTCTATCTCCGTTTGCCTCCGGCTTCTTTCTGTTGTTTTCTGTATAAATCCAAAAAGAGAAAGGCACCACCGCATGCTCCATCAGTTGCCTCATGTGCGGATGAATTGTACCCTGAGGACCCATAACTCCATACATGCGACACCTGGCAGAGCCGGTGCGGCAGCACAGATCCTTATTTGTTGGTGGCATAGGACTTGTAAGCATGAAATCGTATTGCTGGTGATTTCTAGGTTTGTCTACTGAGGCAATATAGGACTGTGCGACATTCGGGAAATGGCATTGTAAAATTTAGAAGCAGAGCATCACTCATCACTTTCATATCCAATGACTGACAGTGGACTCGCACCTTTTCATCATTCTTCCTCCTCACTTTCATTATTGACAGCAGCACATCCTGTGATGGAAGCAAGGATGTGCTGCTGCCTGTTTGATCAGAGATAAGATGGCCTCTCCCGCTTGTTGTTTGTTCAGGTTTATTCCGGGGCAATAATCGGGAACGAGCATTGGAATAAACATTTGTGCCAACAACCATCGACCCATAGACAGGAACTTTACCTGTTTCTTATTTTTTTATTCATTTTGTCATTGATTTGCACTTTTGTGAAGGCCGAATAGTGGTTCATCTTCAGATTTTGGCCTTCTGTAGAATATGGGAAAGTGGCGGTTTTGATTCATCGCCAATACTCTTGGTTTTGTCATGATAGAGCACAGGGGTGTTGCAGCTGTTTCATGCGATTTTGGAGTTAGGACTGACGGTTTTAGGAGAGGGAGCTTGTTTTGGCGTCCTGTGTTATCAATATTTTGACTCATTATTCGAGACAGAAGCTGAGGTAGAAGAGCCACACCAAAGGTTTCTGTGAGGTGCAGAGAGCCTGGAGAGATAAGCAGCTGGTCTGATGGAGCTGGCTAATTCTCTAGAGGAGTGAGCCTCAAGGGTATGTGGTAAATTGCACATGTATGACAGTAACAAAGTATACTGAGGGACCATGTCAGGACTAATGCATGTGTGGAGAAAAGAGTCTGACCATGTTGAATAGACAATGACCCAATGACTAGCTACAGAGATCTAGTCAGAGTTGTTGGAGTTGTTTAGGACTGATAGAGACATTTATAAGTAGTTCATTTAGCGATAGGGGCTCTAGGGGAAGGCACCACCAAGGTCCAACTACGCAAGTTGTTCTTGACTATGTTACAAGGACATCATATGCTCTTCCTGTACAATTAACCATACTGTGTTGCGACCCGTCCTGCTGTATAATCCCTTGTTACACCTTTAGGAGAACCACACACAATAGATAGCGGTGGGCCAATTGTTTGGCTAGAAGCTATCTCTTCTGAGATTCGCTCTGCCAAGTGCTCATACAGTTAGGTCCATAAATATTTGGACAGAGACAACATTTATCTAATTTTGGTTCTAGACATTACCACAATGAATTTGAAACAAAACAAATCAGATGCAGTTGAAGTTCAGACTTTCAGCTTTCATTTGAGGGTATCCACATTAAAATTGGATGAAGGGTTTAGGAGTTTCAGCTCCTTAACATGTGCCACCCTGTTTTTAAAGGGACCAAAAGTAATTGGACAAATGACTCCAAGGCTATTTCATGGACAGGTGTGGGCAATCCCTTTGTTATGTCATTCTCAATTAAGCAGATGAAAGGGCCGGAGTTGATTTGAGGTGTGGTGTTTGCATTTGGAAGGTTTTGCTGTGAAGGAAACATGCGGTCACAGGAGCTCTCCATGCAGGTGAAACAAGCCATCCTTAAGCTGCAAGAACAGAAAAAAACCCATCCAAGAAATTGCTACAACATTGGAAGTGGCAAAATCTACAATTTGGTACATCCTGAGAAAGAAAGAAAGCACTGGTGAACTCATCAATCCAAAAAGACCTGGGAGCCCACGGAAGACAACAGTGGTGGATGATCGCCGCATACTTTCTTTGGTGAAGAAGAACCCGTTCACAACATCAACTGAAGTCCAGAACACTCTCAGTGAAGTAGGTGTATCTGTCTCTAAGTCAACAGTAAAGAGAAGACTCCATGAAAGTAAATACAAAGGGTTCACATCTAGATGCAAACCATTCATCAATTCCAAAAATAGACAGGCCAGAGTTAAATTTGCTGAAAAACACCTCCAGAAGCCAGCTCAGTTCTGGAAAAGTATTCTATGGACAGATGAGACAAAGATCAACCTGTACCAGAATGATGGGAAGCCAAAAGTTTGGAGAAGAAAGGGAACGGCACATGATCCAAGGCACACCACATCCTCTGTAAAACATGGTGGAGGCAACGTGATGGCATGGGCATGCATGGCTTTCAATGGCACTGGGTCACTTGTGTTTATTGATGACATAACAGCAGACAAGAGTAGCCGGATGAATTCTGAAGTGTACCGGGATATACTTTCAGCCCAGATTTAGCCAAATGCTGCAAACTTGATTGGACGGCGCTTCATAGTACAGATGGATAATGACCCCAAGCATACAGCCAAAGCTACACAGGAGTTCATGAGTGCAAAAAAGTGGAACATTCTTCAATGGCCAAGTCAATCACCAGATCTTAACCCAATTGAGCATGCATTTCACTTGCTCAAATCCAGACTTAAGAGGGAAAGACCCACAAACAAGCAAGACCTGAAGGCTGCGGCTGTAAAGGCCTGGCAAAGCATTAAGAAGGAGGAAACCCAGCGTTTGGTGATGTCCATGGGTTCCAGACTTAAGGCAGTGATTGCCTCCAAAGGATTCGCCACAAAATATTGAAAATAAAAATATTTTGTTTGGGTTATGTTTATTTGTCCAATTACTTTTGACCTCCTAAAATGTGGAGTGTTTGTAAAGAAATGTGTACAATTCCTACATTTTCTAACACATATTTTTGTTCAACCCTTTAAATTAAACGTTACAATCTGCACTTGAATTCTGTTGTAGAGGTTTCATTTCAAATCCAATGTGGTGGCATGCAGAGCCCAACTCGCGAAAATTGTGTCACTGTCCAAATATTTCTGGCCCTGACTGTATCTATCTTCTCAACAAAAAGGCTAAAGCCAGTCTCATCTAACGGAAGTCTAAATCGCTGAGAACAAATTGGATATGCCAGATCCTTATCTCATCTGGGAGAGTCAGAAGACATTAGACCAGGGGTGCACAATATATCTTGGTCCAAAGGCCGCAATCCCATACTGAACCAATCCCATGGGTGTGTCATGTGTGCATCGCCACGAAGATCGTCGCGGTTGCACATTCTGACTTCTCACAGCTGAGTTGCTGTTTCTTTGTGTTTGGCAGTTAGGGAGTTAATTCTGTCTGTGCTCAGTTCTGGGACTGGGTGCAGTTTCTCCCGGCTGCAATTAATTATTTGTTGATTGGTTTCCTTTAAATCTCTGGTGGTCTGTTTTGGGAGTTGCCAGTGAAATTCTTCATGCAGACCACAGATAGGATTGTATCTGTATAGACTTAAGTTAAAGAGCTCCTTAGTTGTTTTAAGCTCACCTTGCTTAGAGTTTAATATCCCAGATCATTTATGTTCCTTCTGTGTTTGAGTGTGTATGCAAGTCTGTGTTTTCTCCAGTCTGTCTTATATTGCTAATCTGTGTATTTAGCAGAGATCAGCCCATATCCCTTTGGTGGTAATCAGAATCCTTCTTAGGACTGATTACAGGGTTCAGGGACTGATAGGAGACAGGGTTAGGCTGGAGACTTGGACCTCTGAACCATTATCAGTACCTCCAAGGTGAGGGATTAGTTAGGACCCCAGTTTAGGGTCAGGTTAGACCCCCGGTCCTCTTCTTTCCTGTGACAGTGTATCAAGTCCTCAAGATTAACCCTGAGTTCAACGGATATCGTGTCAGGTAAATCTATTCTATATTTACATGCTGATGTTGCTAATCTATATGTTGTATAGAGTGTTGTTCTTTTATGAATAGTTTACTGACATCGTACACATATCATAAGACCGCGTGACATTTTCACTGGCCAATAAGGTTATTCCCAGTTGCCATGGATCCAGTGGCCCGGCTGGCTCTGCAGTTGCAGGGATTGTCCATGGAGCTGACGGACATTAAGTCCAAAGTTTTGTCTCCCTCGGAGCAAACCAGATTTGAACCTAAAGTAGCTCTCCCGGACAGGTTCACTGGTGGGCGAGACAAATTTTTTACCTTCAGGGAAGCATGTAAATTGTATTTTCGGCTTCGGCCTCGATCATCAGGGAGTGAAGAGCAGAGAGTGGGAATTGTTATCTCACTCCTACAAGGGGACCCTCAATCCTGGGCCTTCTCCCTTCCTCCGGGATCCCCGGCTCTACAGTCAGTAGATCGATTTTTTACTGCCCTGGGTTTGGTATATGATGACCCAGATCGGGTCTCTCTTGCTGAGACAAAATTACGTAAGATACAGCAGGGGGATCATCCGGCGGAGGAATTTGCTTCTGAGTTCCGTAGATGGGCCACAGATACTCAGTGGAATGACCCAGCTCTTAGGAGCCAGTTTTGTCATGGGCTTTCTGACAAATTAAAGGACGTTTTGGCTCAGTATGATTCTCCTCCATCACTGGAGGCTGCTATGGCCCTGGCTATCCGTACTGATAGACGGCTCCGGGAGAGGTGCGAGGTAACTCCGCCCCCTGTTGTTACTCCACCTACTACTGAAGTCCCTTATGTTGAGGTTCCCCTTGTCTGTTCGGAGGAGCCTATGCAGTTGGGAGGGACATCATTTCGTAGGAGGGGATTGGCGGTACGCAGCAGGACTAGAAGGTGTTTCTTCTGCGGGAAAGAGGGACATTTTGTTGGGGGATGTCCGTCCCGTGCCTTGTTGAGCAAGAAGTCGCCGGAAAACTGTTAATCCCAGGTTGTGTGGTGGACGACAACCTGGGAGTATGTATTTCGTCCTCTAGTTCTTCTCAGTTCCTTGTACCAGTGGAGGTGGTGGTTGGTACGAGAGTGGAGAGATTTTCTGTTCTTCTTGATAGTGGGTCCGGGGCTAATCTGGTTGACGCTCAGTTTGCTCAGGCTCAAGGTATGCATCTGAGTGTATTGGTCAAACCGATCCCTATATTCTCCATTGACGCCAGGCCTCTCGGCCAAGGTAGCTTTGTTCATGAGGTTCATAACATTGACCTTCGGGTAGGGGCAATACATAGGGAACTATTATCTTGTTATGTGTTGGAGGGTCTACCTACTCCCATTGTGTTGGGACTTCCTTGGTTGGTTAAACATAACCCTGTGATTAATTGGCAGTCCAGAGAGATAAGCCAATGGGGTGAGTTTTGCAAAAGTAACTGCATGAACACAGTCATCAGTGCGGTCGTGCCTAGTACTTTGCCTCCTTTTTTGGAGGACTTTGGGGATGTGTTCTCTGAGGAGGGGTGTCAGGAGTTGCCTCCTCATCGCGTATATGACTGTTCTATTAATTTACTTCCTGATGCTAAGTTACCTAAAGCTAGGTTATATAACCTTTCTGGTCCTGAGAGGCAGGCTATGAAAGATTATATTTCGGAAAGTCTGGCCAAAGGGCATATTAGACCTTCATCTTCCCCAGTGGCCGCGGGGTTCTTCTTTGTGAAGAAAAAAGATGGAGGCCTACGCCCTTGCTTGGATTTCCGCGAACTTAATCGGATTACTGTTCGAGATCCGTATCCACTCCCTCTGATTCCTGATCTCTTCAATCAAATTGTTGGCGCCAAATGGTTCTCTAAATTGGATCTCAGGGGGGCGTATAATCTGATTAGGATAAAAGAGGGGGATGAGTGGAAAACGGCGTTTAACACGCCGGAGGGACATTATGAGAACCTTGTCATGCCTTTTGGTCTGACTACTGCACCAGCAGTATTCCAACATTTTGTTAATGACATTTTTCGTCATCTGGTGGGGCTGTTTGTGGTCGTATATTTGGATGACATTTTAATTTACTCACCAGATCTTGTGTCTCACCAGGAGCATGTGAGACAGGTGTTGCAGATCTTGCGAGACAATAAACTATACGCCAAACTGGAAAAGTGTGTATTCGCCGTACAGGAACTTCAGTTTTTGGGTTTCTTGGTATCAGCCTCCGGTTTCCGTATGGACCCTGAAAAGGTGAGAGCAGTGCTTGAATGGGATCAGCCAGAGGATCTTAAGGCTCTGCAGCGTTTTCTGGGGTTTGCTAACTACTACCGGAAATTTATTTGTAATTTCTCATCTGTTGTCAAACCTCTCACTGACATGACAAGAAAAGGGACGGATTTTTCTAAATGGTCGGACAAAGCTTGCCAAGCTTTTTCCTCTTTGAAAAAATGTTTTGCTTCGGCACCCGTTCTCATCCAACCAGATGCATCACAGCCGTTCATTGTGGAGGTGGATGCGTCTGACGTAGGGGTGGGTGCAATATTGTCCCAGGGTCCGTCCCCTGGTAAATGGCATCCGTGCGCTTTCTTTTCTAAGAAATTGTCGTCCGCCGAAAGGAATTATGATATCGGCAATAGGGAACTTTTGGCCATTAAGTTAGCTTTTGAAGAATGGCGTCACTTTTTGGAGGGGGCAGTCCACCCGGTCACCGTCATTACTGATCACAAGAACCTGCTGTATTTGGAATCTGCTAAGCGTCTGAATTCCAGACAAGCTCGATGGTCGTTGTTTTTTACCAGGTTTAATTTTGTTGTCACTTATCGCCCTGGATCTAAGAATGTTAAGGCGGATGCCTTGTCTCGCAGTTTCCCAGGGGCCGGGAAAACGGATGACCCGATTCCTATCCTTCAGGAGGGGGTGGTAGTGTCGGCTGTATGTTCTGAGCTTGAGGAGGAGGTATTAGAGGCTCAGGGGGACGCCCCTGCAGGACCTCCAGGGAGACTGTTTGTCCCAAATCAGTTGAGACAAAAGGTTATTGAGGCACATCATAATTCTGCTTTAGCAGGACATCCAGGGAGTAAGGCTACTTTAGATCTCCTTTCTCGCCGGTTTTGGTGGCCTAACGTTAATAAAGATGTTTTAACTTTTGTCGCGTCCTGTGGGGTTTGTGCTCGCTCTAAGACCCCTCATACCCGTCCATCTGGGACCCTCTTACCCTTGAAACTTCCGGAGCGTCCATGGACTCATTTGTCTATGGACTTCATCACGGACCTTCCTCAGTCGTCAGGGAAGACTGTCATACTGGTGGTTGTTGACAGGTTCAGTAAGATGGCACATTTCATTGCTCTTCCTGCCCTCCCTAATGCTAAAACTCTGGCGCAGGTGTTCATTGGGGAGATTGTGAGACTTCATGGGTTGCCTTCTGATGTGGTGTCAGATAGGGGGTCTCAGTTTGTGTCCAAGTTTTGGAGGGCATTTTGTTTACGTCGGGGGATGCAATTGTCATTTTCCTCGGCTTTTCATCCGCAGACCAATGGTCAGACAGAGCGTCTGAATCAAAGCCTAGAGACTTATCTTCGGTGTTTTGTCTCAGAGAACCAGGAGGACTGGTCTTCTTTCTTGCCTCTGGCAGAGTTCGCTCTTAACAACAGGCGGAGCGAGTCCACTGGTAAATCCCCGTTTTTTGGGGCATATGGTTTTCATCCCCAGTTTTGTACTTTCAATGGGGGGGGCCCTTCTGGGGTTCCTGAGGAGGAGCGTTTCTCGTCGTCACTTGCTTCAGTGTGGAGAGGTGTATTGAATAATCTGAGTGCTATGGGGAACCGTTATAAACGTATGGCTGATAGGAGGAGAGTTTCTGGTCCAGATCTTAATGTGAACGATCTGGTATGGTTGTCTACCAGGAATATAAAACTTAAAGTTCCCTCCTGGAAGCTGGGCCCCAGATTCATCGGGCCGTACAGGATCAGTTCCATAATTAATCCTGTGGCATTTCGTCTGGACCTCCCTCCTACGTTTAAAATTCATAATGTGTTCCACAAGTCATTACTTAAGAGGTACGTGGCACCAGTCATACCATCACCTCTACCTCCTCCTCCAGTGGTGGTCAATGGTAATTTGGAGTTTCAAGTGTCAAAGATCATTGACTCACGTCTGAATCGCCGGTCCCTTCAGTACTTGGTGCATTGGAAGGGGTATGGTCCAGAGGAGAGGACGTGGGTTCCTGCGTCTGACATTAACGCAGATCGTTTGGTGCGGACCTTCCACAGAACTCACCCGGGCAAACCTGGCCCTGAGGGTCCGGAGGCCCCTCGTAGAAGGGGGGGTACTGTCATGTGTGCATCGCCACGAAGATCGTCGCGGTTGCACATTCTGACTTCTCACAGCTGAGTTGCTGTTTCTTTGTGTTTGGCAGTTAGGGAGTTAATTCTGTCTGTGCTCAGTTCTGGGACTGGTGCAGTTTCTCCCGGCTGCAATTAATTATTTGTTGATTGGTTTCCTTTAAATCTCTGGTGGTCTGTTTTGGGAGTTGCCAGTGAAATTCTTCATGCAGACCACAGATAGGATTGTATCTGTATAGACTTAAGTTAAAGAGCTCCTTAGTTGTTTTAAGCTCACCTTGCTTAGAGTTTAATATCCCAGATCATTTATGTTCCTTCTGTGTTTGAGTGTGTATGCAAGTCTGTGTTTTCTCCAGTCTGTCTTATATTGCTAATCTGTGTATTTAGCAGAGATCAGCCCATATCCCTTTGGTGGTAATCAGAATCCTTCTTAGGACTGATTACAGGGTTCAGGGACTGATAGGAGACAGGGTTAGGCTGGAGACTTGGACCTCTGAACCATTATCAGTACCTCCAAGGTGAGGGATTAGTTAGGACCCCAGTTTAGGGTCAGGTTAGACCCCCGGTCCTCTTCTTTCCTGTGACAGTGTATCAAGTCCTCAAGATTAACCCTGAGTTCAACGGATATCGTGTCAGGTAAATCTATTCTATATTTACATGCTGATGTTGCTAATCTATATGTTGTATAGAGTGTTGTTCTTTTATGAATAGTTTACTGACATCGTACACATATCATAAGACCGCGTGACAGGGTGGCACAAAATTTAAATGGCTACTTACATGAATACATCACCAGAACCACCATTAGTACAATAATAAATCACGAGTTTTGTATATATGAGGAGAATTTGGAGAGATTATGCTCAGTGTCTGTTCCAAAAAATAAGTGCAAACATATGCTAACTTACTCTGAGTTTTGTAACAGAAATTGAGCATAATCTCACCAAATCCTTTTCATAATCTCAAAACTCTAAATCTTGAGGATTTTTAAGTTTTAACATAGCCATGAAGCACATTTTGGATTGAAACATGTACAATATTAGAACCACCGTTAGCACATGAATGTAGCACCAGAACCACCGTTAGCACATGAATGCAGCACCAGAACCACAGTCAATACATGAATACAGTGCCAGAACCACCATCCATACACAAATGCAGTGCCAGGACTACCGTCAGTACATAAATGCAGCACCAGAACAACTAATCACCAAGCTTAGTTTAGCGATCAATTGCAATGTCTGGTCAGCCCCATGTACAATTGTATTTCATGAACCTACAACTCCTAGTATATCCTCAACAATGGTAAGGCGGTACTGGGAGCTGTTAACATAATCATAAAAATGTGGACAATACAGTAACCACAGCACTGATGAGAGGCAGGAAGAATCACATATAAACATTTACATCCAGGTACCTTACTGTATATTTCCCTGATTCCCATCCCTTTTGCCTCCTTGTTGTACAGACACAATGATGAGATTTCTCTGTCTTGAGCAGCACTTCCCGACACTGTGCCATTAAAAAGAAAAGTTTCAGTATACTTCCCCATAAATAAAAATATCTCCCATGCTGTGCCCATGAGTAATAATATCCACCCACTGTGCTTCCTGAACAAAATAACCACCGTGCACACAGCTCTTCTCCAAAATATCCCCCCACACTGCCCCTTTGTGAAATGTCCCCTGCATGCTGCCCCTTTGAATAAAGTACCCACCACCACCAATGCCTTATGCAAAACTGTACCCCCTATCCTAATTGTTCCCCCACTATGTGCCCTCACAGTAACATTAACCCCCTAATCCACAATGATACAGCATTTAATCTTCAGCTCCTCCATGGAGCATTTACAGTTGCCAGTGCTGTCTCGGTTCTTCTGCGGTGCTTCATTGCGGAGGTGCCGGAAGCAGTGTTATGAGGTCAGCAGCATGCATACTGATCTCAACATGCCACTATAAGTCGGGGTGGGGCCTGCCAATGCTTCTCAGCCTCAATCCAGGTGTCAAGTGTTCAAATGTATTCGCGCCTGAGAGACATATATTCATTTAAATATAGGAAGGTAGGAGAGTCGTCCCGGACAGCTCCACAGGTTGCAAAAGATCCTTTGGCTGGCCGCATGCGACCTGCATGCCATATATTGTGCAAATGTGTAGCCCTGGTGTTAGGCACACGCAGTACCCTGGAGAGTGTGTGGCGAGACAGCAGTTTAATGCTAAATACCCATTCACTCAACATACACTAGACACACCCTTAGGGTAGTGTAGTTACTATTGAGGGAGTGGTCAGTCAGTCAGTGCCTGGGCTTCAGAGAGGAAGGTCTAGCCTGGACTGAGGAGAAGGAGATTAGTGCAGAAAGACTTCAGTCACCTGTCTCAAGGACAGTGAAAGGTTCAGAGACGTGCTCCTGCCTAGTGATAACTGAGCATCTGTAACTAACTTTGAAGAAAGTGAATGAAGGAAGTGACTACCCGACTTTATGCTAGTGTGAGTGCTTATGCTACCAGCGAGGACAAGGCGAAAGGCACAGTGGTTTATTGGAAAGGTGCGTTCGGATTAAAGAAGTCCTGCACATTGCAACCGGTCACTGGGGACCGAAGGATCACTATTAGCTTCAAGCATAGTGGTAAGAAAACCAGGAATTTACCGGACCTTAGGTCGCGGCAAACAAGCCCCTTATAGTCAGTACGTAACTGGGGTCAGGGGGAGTGAAGACTTTGAGTCAGTGCACGACAAGATAAGAATTCAGCTCTCTCGCAGGAAGGCTCCTAACACAAAACTGACTGGGCAGTACAGCTATGGATTAGCTGGAGTTATTGAGGGAACTACGCTTCAGGCTGGTTGTACTCATCATTATTGAAAGTAAAGGAGGCCCCTAACTTGTCCAGCTGCTGTCTCAAGATACACTCTCCTTGGATCAGCCTCCCTGGGACCTGCCTTACCATCTTGCAAGTAAAGGTATGGAAAGACGCTGACCGTGTGAGACTGAGTTATTATTGCATGCCCGCACAATCCCTACCTAACTACCGACCTGAGGGAAGAGTCCCACCTGTAGGGGACCCAACATCTAGCTGCATCACCATCCCCTCAGAGATCTATAGCAGCGCTGGTACAAATTACCAGAATACTACAGGTGGCGTCACGAACTGTATATAAACCTATCCCCTGTAAATACATCCCCAACATACGCCAGACCGCCTGGGCCACAGACCGAGCCACAGCTACCTGTGACAAACCCCATAGACTTCCATGGGCTCGGCTCTGAGTACCCCATTGCCCTGGTAATCCACAATTGTGGTGGCGGGTCGACACAATTTGGCGTCACGAACAGGATGCGAAACTCGCAAAATTGCGAGCCCTGTGTGCCTAAGGAATTGTTTTTGTGAAAAAGGACTGTTTGCACTTTTGGCGCCAAAATCGCCATTTTTGTCGCCATATTCGCGCCCTCAGGCGCTGGAGAAGAAGGTGGGCGTACCTTCGTGGGCGTCTACCCCCCAGTGGCGCGAAGAAAATGCCTGCCCTCTCAAAGTGCTATTACAACATGCGATCCTGCCCTACAGCAAAGGAGGTCCGCCTCCTCTTCACCTTCCCTGCGAGGAGGAGGAGACGCAAACCCCGCCTCCACGGAAGAGACCGGATGTCTCTGGAGGAAGAAGAGAAAATCTTCTGGAACATCATGGAAGCAGGACGTGTGCAGCCGAGCAGGGAAGCGGAGGAAGGCAGGCCCCGTGCCCCAGCCAAGCTGCCACCAGCACCGGAGTTATCCGTGCTCCTGCACCTGCAGCAGGCGTTGCTAGAGACAAAAGAAGAAAATGCACGCCTGAAGAAGATGGTCCAGCACCAACCTGGATTGGAGGAGATCGAGAGACGCCGATGTAACTTGATGCAGTGGCGACTGTGGAACACGGCGTCCTCTCCCCTCAACGACCCCCCACGATTTCAATTACCGAAGATTCTGCTGCCCAAGGCGAAGGAGCAACCGGAGGCTGCCCCCGAATGTACCGATCCTGATCCCACGGTGAAGCGGTGGAGGCGAAGGAGGTTGAGGAGGTATTGCCAGTTCCGGAACGCCCGCCCGGCCAGGAGGCCGCAGCAGATGATCGGTCCCCGGCAGGGACACCGGAGGGGTCCTGTCCGTCGTTACCAGACGTCGACTGGGACGAGATGGCACGCCTGGATGACGTCGCCTATACCGCCCAGTGGGAACATGAAGGGCAGAGTCGTGAGGAGAAGCAGAAACGCCAGCAGGAGGAAGAGCGGGAAGCTCAGCGGAACCGTCAGCGACAACATGCAGAGCTGATCGCGGACAAAGAGAGTGTCCGGAGAGAGAAAGGTACCCTGAGGGAACCGCGGCGGCAGGGGTGTGTGACTGAGTTCCAGCTCCGGAAGGGCTGGGGCTTCATCCGTGAACCGGGCCTCTACCCAGGGGTCTTTGTCAGCAGGCGTGACGTAGAATCTCACCTACCGCAAGGCCATCCCGGGAGGGACTTAGTAAATGGAGACATTGTCACGTACACACGGCATTGGGGAATGAAGGGATGGTATGCCCTTAACGTCACCATCGTCCGTGACCCCGTCCCAGACGCAGGTAACGTCACCACTACCGCAGCGTCCCCGTCTCCAGCTCAAGCAGTATCCGGCCGTGCCCCAGCATCGCCCCCTGCAAGTACTTCGCAAGTGGAAGCGACACCTGTACACTGTTATCCTTCCGCATCGCAACTAGCGACCCAGATTTCATCACAAAGGAAAGCCACCTCTACATCGCAACATGCGACCCAGTCTCAATCGCAATCCATGACACGGTCCATATCGTTAACTGTGATTGAAACGCAATCGGTGTCACGTGAAGAGAATGTACCCGTTGCGCCCCTAGAGGTTCGCACGAGAACTGTGGCGACACAGACCCTAATCGCAGCGCATGATTTGCTAGTCCTGGGATCTAGGGCCCATTGCATTGTTCCAGCCCCCGGGGTGGAAAGTGTATTTGAAAATGAATAAATAGTAAAGAAGAATCGGTGAGATCCATATCGGGTCTACCATAAGTAAAAAGTTTGAGAATGTTTTATAAAGTTTTGCATAAGTTGAAGAGTATAATGCATATATATTTTGCTAACCGTAGAATGCCCGGCTGGGTAACCAGAAAAAGTTTTGCACTTTAGTATAATAATGTAATATTATATCCATGTCTTTGGTTTTACAATGGACTTTGAGGTTGAGGACTATGCCAACCCAGAACTTATTTGTACATAGTTGCGCTTCGGTGCCTTATCTTGGTTTTACATAAACCAGCACAACTACCTCTGAATACAAAAACCCGTGTGGTGTGGCACTGAGTGAGGTCTGCATTTGGATGTCCTGCAGCCCACCCAGGACCTACGTTGAAGGTTTGGTGCGGGTCCTTCACAAGAATACTGTATATTTATTGAATGCTATTTAATACTTTTGTATTTCTATATATAATGTTATTGTTGCAACGTTCAAGATATCCTCACCTCCCGGATGGGACGAATTACTGTTTAATGTTTAATGTTATTGCATAAACAAAATGTCTCTTTTGTATTTTACAGCCCGGGAGTGCTGTCTTTTACCATGGGGAATGTGTAGCCCTGGTGTTAGGCACACGCAGTACCCTGGAGAGTGTGTGGCGAGACAGCAGTTTAATGCTAAATACCCATTCACTCAACATACACTAGACACACCCTTAGGGTAGTGTAGTTACTATTGAGGGAGTGGTCAGTCAGTCAGTGCCTGGGCTTCAGAGAGGAAGGTCTAGCCTGGACTGAGGAGAAGGAGATTAGTGCAGAAAGACTTCAGTCACCTGTCTCAAGGACAGTGAAAGGTTCAGAGACGTGCTCCTGCCTAGTGATAACTGAGCATCTGTAACTAACTTTGAAGAAAGTGAATGAAGGAAGTGACTACCCGACTTTATGCTAGTGTGAGTGCTTATGCTACCAGCGAGGACAAGGCGAAAGGCACAGTGGTTTATTGGAAAGGTGCGTTCGGATTAAAGAAGTCCTGCACATTGCAACCGGTCACTGGGGACCGAAGGATCACTATTAGCTTCAAGCATAGTGGTAAGAAAACCAGGAATTTACCGGACCTTAGGTCGCGGCAAACAAGCCCCTTATAGTCAGTACGTAACTGGGGTCAGGGGGAGTGAAGACTTTGAGTCAGTGCACGACAAGATAAGAATTCAGCTCTCTCGCAGGAAGGCTCCTAACACAAAACTGACTGGGCAGTACAGCTATGGATTAGCTGGAGTTATTGAGGGAACTACGCTTCAGGCTGGTTGTACTCATCATTATTGAAAGTAAAGGAGGCCCCTAACTTGTCCAGCTGCTGTCTCAAGATACACTCTCCTTGGATCAGCCTCCCTGGGACCTGCCTTACCATCTTGCAAGTAAAGGTATGGAAAGACGCTGACCGTGTGAGACTGAGTTATTATTGCATGCCCGCACAATCCCTACCTAACTACCGACCTGAGGGAAGAGTCCCACCTGTAGGGGACCCAACATCTAGCTGCATCACCATCCCCTCAGAGATCTATAGCAGCGCTGGTGCAAATTACCAGAATACTACAGGTGGCGTCACGAACTGTATATAAACCTATCCCCTGTAAATACATCCCCAACATACGCCAGACCGCCCGGGCCACAGACCGAGCCACAGCTACCTGTGACAAACCCCATAGACTTCCATGGGCTCGGCTCTGAGTACCCCATTGCCCTGGTAATCCACAATTGTGGTGGCGGGTCGACACACAAGCCTGCATTAGACTGCCGGGTTCAGCTTGCTGATATTGCCCGTCATTAGTCTGAGGGCATTTAATGTGAAAAGCTCAGTTTACATTATGGTAAAGAATATTGAGTTATTTTGATGTAGAAACCTCCATCCTAAGGGTTTTATTTATGTCTTGTTACATATATAGTGCCAACATATTCCACAGCAATGTACAGAGATTGAAGGAATTTCCATTAGTCTCCATCCTCATCAATGATCACAATCTAATTTCCCTCAGAAGCTCATAAATTTTTTTTTTCGGTTCTTGCATAAGCATGACAACTTTTACAGACCACGCTACTTCTTAACACATATATCCCCCTATATACAGTGATGTTCTCGGTGCTTCAAACAGAACCCTGAGACTATCACAGAGCAGGTGCATTTATACGGAGACTTGATTACACACAGGTGGATATTTATCATCATTAGTCATTTAGGATAACATTGGATCATTCAGAGATCCACAATGAACTTCTGGAGTCAGTTTGCTGCACTGAAAGTAAAGGAGCCGAATAATATTGCACGCCTCACTTTTCAATTTTTGTATTTCCTCAAAAATTTTAAATAACCAATAAATATTGTTCAACTTCACAATTGTGTCCCACTTGTTGCTGATTCATCACCAAAAATTTACATTTGGTATCTTTATGTTTGAAGCATGATATGTGGGAAAAGGTTGAAAAGTTCCAGGGAGCCGAATACTTTTGCAAGGCACTGTATATTACAAACGTAGGCCTATTCTAATGAAGAAAATATCCAAATGCCATGCAGAGGAAAGCCTCAGAAAATGCTACACTACCATAGACAGCTTGTAACTTTATGAGAATCCAGTTTCCTGTTTGAGCATCTTCTTTGATGTTCTGGGAAAGTTGGCCAATGCACATCTCAGTATGGTTTTGGAATGTCTGAGAAGATACACACTCAATGCACATGTTGTCCTTGCTCATATTTGCACCCAGGACCCAAATACTATCCATTGAGCCACCATTTCTTCTTCTCCAGTAACTTCTTGTATCTTTGTGAAGAGACCAGATTGAATCTTAATTTCCCAGACAACCATGTTTTTGTAAACCCACAAGAAATGACTTTTTATCTGTATATTGGCTTGTGGATTTAAGTGTTTATGTCTGGTGGGTCAAGAAGACAGACTTGCAAGCTGATATACTATTTAACATACTGTGTAAGGGCCCCGTCTCACATAGCGACACACCAGCGATCCCGACAATGATCAGGATCGCTGGTGTGTCGCTACATGATCGCTGCTAAGCTGCCAAACAGGCAGCTCAGGCAGCGATCAGAGCAGCGACACTACGGGTAACGTCGCTTAGTTACCCGCAGTGTACATTGGATACCAGCCCGCTGATGCTGGGAGCTGGTAACCAAGGTACACTTCGGGTTTCCAGGCGCTGCGCGGTGCCTGGAAACCCGATGTGTACCTTGGTTACCAGCTCCCCTGCAGCAGTGCGCTGGTATCCAACGTACACATCGGGATTCCAGGCACAGCCCCGCGCCTGGAAAGCCGAAGTGTACCTTGGTTACCAGCTGATCGCTGGTCTCCTGCCTGCCACACGCAGCGATGCGTGCTGGCCAGCGGAAGACCAGCGATCAAAAAAATGTCCAGGCATTTCTGACACGACCAGCGATTCACAGAAGGGGCCTGATCGCTGGTACGTGTCAGACATAGCGAGATTGCTGCTGAGATCGCTGTTGCGTCACAAAACTTGTGACTCAGCAGCAATCTCGCTATGTGAGACGGGGCCCTAAGTCTGTAATAGTGATATGTACATAGTGTGTGTTTATCTTTGTTTATTGATGTGTACTGATATGCTAATTGTGTACTGTATTATGAAACTAGTTTGTTGACTTCTAAAGTGTGGGCTGTGAGGATGAACTGAAGCACACTGGGTAATTCTAAAACTAGCTTACATGTCTCGGGTATAAAAACAAGAGACAGAGAGAGCAGATCAGACCTCATCTCATCACACAGAGCTACCAGTCGGCCATTCTGCACAACACTCAACGGACGAGAGACAGGACTGCAGCCAATTCATCATGACACCATCACGAGGGACATGGATCTATGATTCTAAGGGAAACAACCTAGGAGTTTTCAGCTCCAGTTGGAAGGACACACATCTGATCCAGTGACCATCTCTGAACCATGGATAACTTTGGAGAAAGCCAGGTTTTGGGACCTGCTGGTTGCCTGGTTTCATGGAGGTGGTCAGATAAGCCAGGTGGTGACCCTCGTGTCAACTGGCTTTGGACCATGTATGGACAATATGGACTGTGACCTCCCTACGCTTGTCGTTATCTCTTCTCTGTGTGTATATCACAGGTGAATAGCGACCCTGGGAGCTGTGATGTAGTGTCAACTGGCTTTGGGCCTTCTACGGACTCTATCGACTGTTCTCAGTCATCTCCCTATGCTTGTCAATATCTTCTCTCTGTGTGTATATCACAGGTGGAATATCAACCCTGGGAGCTCTGACGTAACATCTACCATCATCTAGGCGAGTCAGCGGAAGGGTTGGGCCCTGTAATGTGCACTATGTTGGGGACAATTGCTGGGAATGTTCTGTTTGCTATAGGGTGTTGTGGTTCAATAAAGCATCGCCACACTGTTTTACCCTAACCCTGCTTTGTCTGTGTAGTATGTTGGCCACGGGGAGATAGAGCGGGCGTTCAGTGGTATGAGCCCTGGTCCATGCAGTCTTTCTAAAGGCACCAGGCCAGCGGACAAGAGCACCCACTGACCCCATTTCTCCACAATCTTATTCTTGATTAACTTTGAAAAGACAACATTTTTTCTCATCTCAATATCTTAAAAGATTTTCGAATATCCGAAAATAAAATCATTGGTGCCAGAACTGTTGACTATCTCCTTGTAGAGCTGATGGATTCTCCTTGTGCTCTGAAAAGTGATGTACAGTAGAACAAAAGCTGCCACGCTGTTTTTCTCTCCAAGACGATATCAGAAAAAGACAGTTGAAGAACAGGGACCTTTGTGTAAATAAGAAATGGAGACCTGTCAGGGAGACTTTGTTCGATTCCTTACAACTGACATAACCCGAATGAGGGAAGGACAGATCTGAAAAATATACACGATGACGGATAATATGGTGACACATACACACAGACACTTTGAAGAATTAGTGTCTCAAAAATATCTGTCTCCAGAGACAGCCCGTGGGTTCTGAGCTTATTCATGGAGATGGAATGAATCTTGTATGAGAGTGTGCGGGAGTCACTTCAAGCGTTTGTATTGCAATGTGGCGCAGCAGACGTCCTGTCAACAAGCAAAGATATTGTATCCGTGAAGAGCCTGGAGAGGTCTATTAAACATCACAGATGACTGAGGAGGAGCTGAGAGTGTTCCTGAAGTACCAGCGCTCAGTGGAGTCTCACTATAGTGAAGAGTGTAGAAGATGGAGACGGATTTACAATAGAAATGTTTGAACATAATCGACTTTCCCATCATGTAATGAATTAACCCAACAGCTAGTGACTTCATTATAGCATTGTAGTCCATGGTGGACATATGAACATTATAGAAGGTGGGCTATGGAAGTTCTGGGCATTATTTAAGTCAAAATGGAAAGCATTTTAGCTTAGTAAGGTCATAAAATATTGAATTGCATAGAGTAAGAAACTATTGGTACAACTTTGGATCACTTCGGTTTGGTTTAGGCATTGCACATTATTCACAATGGATGAAGGTTCACTAGCATCTTTACGTCTCATGCACATGGCAATGTAAGGTGTACAGAACTGGCCCAAAGGAGGGTCTCTACTGGCTAGTTATATGGTTGCTAGCACTAGATTGTCCAGAAAAAGACTCCTTGAGAAATTGGCAAAGATCCCTGGTGCTATAAAGCTCTCTCGGCCTACCTGGTTTGTTGACCATATTGCCAGGATGATCTCTCAACAGAGTGAGTCCTGGCACCCAGATTTACATTCAGAGGACAAGAAATGGGATAGTAAAGAAATATGGCTTTCAAAGAGAGCGCGGATATTAGAAAGATTTTCATGTGCTATGTCCTTGTAAGACACTTTCAAACATTTAGCAAGTACAGTTTAGCGATCGTAGAGGTAGCCATAAACTTGGGTTCTGGTGCTTGAGGTGTAAACAGGCTCGTTTGTCAAACATTAAAACACCGTTATTACATGTGGGAAATGATAGGTGGACACCCTATTAAAGATTTTGCCAAAGCATGTTCTGCAATATGACATGCAATGGTAGCTCATATTTTTTCTTCTAGGTTGTGCATAAATTTATGAAGAAACATCTCTATATACCTCCATGTAACATCTCAATATTTGCCTCTGTATGAATTTGAAGTCAAATGGACCCACA
Source organism: Oophaga sylvatica (assembly GCA_033576555.1). Taxonomy (NCBI): domain Eukaryota; kingdom Metazoa; phylum Chordata; class Amphibia; order Anura; family Dendrobatidae; genus Oophaga; species Oophaga sylvatica. The sequence goes on from JARQOD010000001.1 coordinate 956,107,460, forward strand.
CATCTCTAAAGCTGGCCCCACGTATAAGGTCAGCATTAGAGTTGAGCGAAACAGGTCGGCCAGATTCATAAGTCGCCGACTTTTGCCAAAGTCGGGTTTCGCCGACCGAAACCCGACCATAGCGTGAAGTCGGCCATGCGGTCGGCAAAACGAGCGCCAAAGTCGGATTTCCCAGAATGCTTGCAGGTGCCTTTTTTTCAGCCAATGAGCAAGGACGTACACTGTGGGCAAAGAGATGACATGTGCAGCGTCCACCACCATCTTAGAGAAGGGCATTGCAGTGATTGGCTTGCTTTGGGGGCGCCATAGTGTCTATAAAAGCCCTGACCGCCGACCTCCATTTTACTTCTGCCGATCTTAATAGTAGGGAGAGGTTGCTGTTTATCAGTAGGGAGAGCGTTAAGGCACTGTCACACTTAGCGATCGTACCAGCGATCACGACAACGACACGACCTGGCGAGATCACTGGTGCGATCGCTATGTGATCGCTAGTTAGATTCCAAACACATCTCATCAGCGATCTGTATAACGACCTCTGCGGTAGTTGGGAAAACCTAGTCCCACCTGCGACGCTGGTGAAGTCGTTCATAAAGGGTGTCACACTCAGCAATTCAGGCTCACCAGCGGGACACCAACGACCAAAAAACGGCTCAGAACGTTCATAAGCGATCAGCGACATCTCAGCAGGGGCCACATCGCCTACATGTCACACACAGCTAAGTCGCTAACGAGATCGCTACTGCGTCATAAAATCGGTGACGCATTAGCGATCTCATTAGCGATCTCGTTTAGTGTGACAGTACCTTTAGGGCTGGAAAGATATAAGAAGTTCTTATTTGCTTGTGCTGATAGCAATTGTGCTGTACAGTTAGTGTGCAGTGACAGGGGAGGATTTTCTTGTGTGCAGCAGCGCTGGGTATTAGGCTGGCTGCTAGCTGTATTGCTGTGTGTACACTGCTGTGCAGACTGCTTTTTACACAGCACTAATACTTTTATTCTTTTTTTCTGAACAGTTACCGACCGTTCATTTTTTCCCACACCGTATAGAGCTGTACGCTCCTCACACACTACCGTTACCGTCTGGTATCACGGACAAATACATGCTGACTATCTGTGTGACTCAGAAAATAACGGAGATTTAATTTTCCCTACACCGTATACAGCTGTACGCTTCTGATACAGTACCGTATATCTGCTCTTTGTATTACGGTCAAATCCATACTGAGTGAGCGTCTGTGTGTGACTCCGGAAATATATACAGAGATTTAAATGTTTCCCTACATCGTATACAGCTGTACGCTTCTGATACAGTACCGTATTACTGCTGTTTGTATTACGGTCAAATCCATACTGAGAGAGCATCTGTGTGTGACTCTGGAAATATATACAGAGATTTAAATTTTCCCCTACACTGTATAAAGATGTACGCTTCTGATACAGTACCGTATTTCTGCTGTTTGTATAACGGTCAAATCCATACTGAGGGAGCGTCTGTGTGTGACTCCGGAAATATAACGGAGATTTAAATTTTTCCCTACACCGTATATAGCTGTACGTTTCTGTTACAGTACCGTATATCTGCTGTTTGTATTACTGTCAAATACATACTGAGAGAGCGTCTGTGTGTGACCCTGGAAAAATATACGGAGATTTAAATTTTCCCCTACACCGTATACAGCTGTACGCTTCTGATACAGTACCGTATTTCTGCTGCTTGCATTACGGTCAAATCCATACTGAGAGAGCGTCTGTGTGTGACTCAGGAAATATATACGGATATTTAAATTTTTCCCTACACCGTATACAGCTGTACGCTTCTGATACAGTACCGTATTTCTGCTGCTTGCATTACGGTCAAATCCATACTGACAGAGTGTCTGTGTGTGACTCTGGAAATATATACGGCAATTTAAATTTTTCAATACACCGTATACAGGTGTACGCTCCTCATACAGTACAATATATCTGCTGGTATTTTTGGTACATTTTCCCAAACATGAGGAAGTATGGTGGAAGAGGCCGCGGACATGGGCGGGGGGGGCAGCTGGTACTGATGGTGGTGGTGGTACATCTGCTGGTAATGCCAAAAGCACAATAGCACCTAAGGCAGGAGGGGTTGAGCCTGCGTCATCGTCTGGCTCCAGAAGGCCTGGAAGGCTCCCATTTCTGGGAGTAGGTAAACCGCTTTTAAAGCCGGAGAATCAGGAACAGATTTTGGCTTACATTGCCGAAACAGCCTCCAGCTCTATCGCCTCCTCTTCTGAAGTTTCAAAAACTGCAAGCACTGAGTCGTCAGTGCAGGCTCCTGGTCAGGAACACCTTTCCTTGTGTCCTTCACCCCCACCAAAAGTGAAGGATGCGGCAGGCCACACTTCAGATTACTCCCTGGAGCTCTTTTCACATACCATGCCTAACTTATCAAGTGAAATCCTGAATTCCCCAGTCCAAGATGAATATGACATGGAGTGCACTGATGCACAGCCAGTGCTATATGATTCTGCTGGTACATTCACCCAGAGCACTGCACTGCCCTCGCAGTCTACTGAGCCAGATTCTGACCCTGATGAAACTCAGGTGCTCCTTCCCGCATACTATACCACCTCACACAGTGACACAGAGGAAGGTGCAGATGAAATTGAAGAGGAGGTGATGGATGACCCAGTTGTTGACCCGGATTGGCATCCATTGGGGGAAGAGGGTGCCGCTGGTAAAAGCTCAGAAGAGGAGGAAGATCTGCAGCAGGCATCAACATCGCAGCTGCGGTTATCTAGCAGTCCAAAAACATGTTAAAAAAACAAAAAGAGCTGCAGGACAGCTTGGCCAGACAGTCAAATTATCACAGCGTGCAAGCCCTGTAAATTTTTCCCATAGTAGGAAGAGTGCAGTGTGGCACTTTTTTGACCAAAATTCTATTGATGAGGCAAAAGTTATCTGTAAGAAGTGGGGAAGGACCTTTAGAAGAGGGAAAAATCTCCAAAATTTTAATACCAGTTGCATGCTTAGACATTTAAACACCATGCACTTGCAAGCGTGGACGGACTACAAAACCTCAGGTAGCAAACGTGCACCTGCTCAGACTGAAGGTAGCCAGCAACGCTACATCGCTTCCCCCACTGTAAGCCCACCGGTTAGCACACCACCAGCAAGAAATTTTGAGGTGTCGTCGCAAGGCCAAAGCAGTCAGGGAATCACAATGTTTTTCCAACGAAAGACTGCATGTAGGCCATCACCACCACCATCACCATCAACAACCCCCTCTCAGTCCGCCATGTCCACCGCTAGTTCACCCATATGCAGATCTCAAGTCCAGCTCACCCTAGCAGAGACTCTGAGTAGGACAAGAAAGTACTCATCCTCTCATCAGCGTACACTGGCTTTGAAAGCCTACATTGCCAAACTGATCTCATTAGAGATGATGCCCTTCCGTTTGGTTGAAAGCGCAGCGTTCCGAGAGCTCATGGCCTACTCTGTCCCATGATATGACCTACCCAGTCGATACTTCTTTTCTAGAAAAGCCATCACTGCCTCCACCTGCATGTGAAAGACCGCATTGTCCATGCACTCAAACAATCAGTGAGCGGAAAGGTGCACCTCACAACAGATGCATGGGCCAGTAGGCATGGCCAGGGCCGTTACGTGTCCATCACTATGCACTGGGTTAATGTGGTGGATGCAGGGTCCACAGGGGACAGCGGCGGTGGGACAGTGCTGCCTAGCCCACGGTATAGGCAACAGTTGGCTGTAGGCGTTCGACCCTCCTCCTTCTCCAGCAGCGAAAGCTCGTCAACAGAGAGCAGTCGCACGAGCACTCCATCCGCAGCTGCCAGTGTTGCACACGAGATATCCCACTATCGAACAGCTAGTGGTAAGCGTCAGCAGGCTGTTTTAAAGATGATGTCTTTGGGCGACAACAGACACACCGCGGAGGTACTGGCCGACTACTTGCAGCGAGAAACTGAGTCATGGCTGGGCAGTCTACATCTTGAGCCAGGCAAGGTAGTCAGTGATAACGGATGTAATTTTGTGGCGGCCATAGCCCTGGCAAAACTCAGACACACACCTTGCCTGGCTCACACCTTGAACCTGGTGGTGCAGTGCTTCATAAATAATTATCCGGAGTTACCAGCCCTGCTCCATAAGGTGCGAAGACTGTGCTCGCACATCCGTCGCTCGCCGGTAGACTCCAGTCGTATACAGAGGCTGCAGCGATCGCTCCACCTCCCCAAGCACCGCCTAATCATAGACGTTGCAACAAAGTGAAACTCTACCATGCACATGGTTGAGAGGCTGTGCGAACAGAGGCAGGCTGTAATGCATTTGTGGGAGGATACACGGGCAGGCAGTTTGAGGGCAGACATGGAGTTGTCGGGTGTGCAGTTGTGTAGCCCTGGTGTTAGGCACACGCAGTACCCTGGAGAGTGTGTGGCGAGACAGCAGTTTAATGCTAAATACCCATTCACTCAACATACACTAGACACACCCTTAGGGTAGTGTAGTTTACTATTGAGGGAGTGGTCAGGGTGTATGTTTGTGGAGTGATTTTAGTCAGTTCAGTTCCTGTCTTCGGACGGAGCAGAAGTCTGGAGTTTAGCTGGAGGGAGGAAGCAGTCCAGCCTGCTCTATCATCAGTTCAGATCGTGGAGGCTGGTACAGGTGGTCTAATTCACCTTAGCCTAGTCAGAGCTGTACCTCAACAGACTACATTGAAAGAAAGAAGAAGCTTAGTGCAGAAAGACTTCAGTCACCTGTCTAAAGGACAGTGAAAGGTTCAGAGACGTGCTCCTGCCTATTGATAACTGAGCATCTGTAACTAACTTTGAAGAAAGTGAATGAAGGAAGTAACTACCCGACTTTATGCAAGTGTGAGTGCTTATGCTACCAGCGAGGACAAGGCGAAAGGCACAGTGGAAAGTTTATTGGAAAAGTGCGTTCGGATTGAAGAAGTCCTGCACATTGCTACCGGTCACTGGGGACCGAAGGATCACTATTAGCTTCAAGCATAGTGGTAAGAAAACCAGGAATTTACCGGACCTTAGGTCGCGGCAAACAAGCCCCATATAGTCAGTACGTAACTGGGGTCAGGGGGAGTGAAGACTTTGAGTCAGGCGCAGACAAAATAGGAATTCAGCTCTCTCGCAGGAAGGCTCCTAACACAAATCTGACTGGGCAGTACAGCTATGGATTAGCTGGAGTTATTGAGGGAACTACGCTTCAGGCTGGTTGTACTCATTGTGTTGAAAGTAAAGGAGGCCCCTAACTTGTCCAGCTGCTGTCTCAAGATACACTCTCCTTGGATCAGCCTCCCTGGGACCTGCCTGAACATCTTACAAGTAAAGGTATGGAAAGACGCTGACCGTGTGAGACTGTGTTATTTATCTGCACTCGACTTCACTAACTTCATAGACTTTGAGGGACCAGTCCCACCTGTAGGGGACCCGACATCTAGCTGCCTCACCATCCCTCAGAGATCTACAGCAGCGCTGGTACGAATTACCAGAATACTACAGGTGGCGTCACGAACTGTATATAAATCTATCCCCTGTAAATATATCCCCAACATACGCCAGACCGCTAGGGCCACAGACCGAGCCACAGCTACCTGTGACAAACCCCATAGACTTCCATGGGCTCGGCTCTGAGTACCCCATTGCCCTGGTAATCCACAATTGTGGTGGCGGGTCGACACAAATTTGGCGTCACGAACAGGATGCGAAACTCGCAAAATTGCGAGCCCTGTGTGCCTAAGGAATTGTTTTTGTGAAAAAAGGACTGTTTGCACTATTGGCGCCAAAATCGCCATTTTTGTCGCCATATTCGCGCCCTCAGGCGCTGGAGAAGAAGGTGGGCGTACCTTCGTGGGCGTCTACCCCCCTGTGGCGCGAAGAAAATGCCTGCCCTCTCAAAGTGCTATTACAACATGCGATCCTGCCCTACAGCAAAGGAGGTCCGCCTCCTCTTCACCTTCCCTGCGAGGAGGAGGAGACGCAAACCCCACCTCCACGGAAGAGACCGGATGTCTCCGCAGGAAGAAAGAATCTTCTGGAACATCATGGAAGCAGGACGTGTGCAGCCGAGCAGGGAAGCGGAGGAAGGCAGGCCCCGTGCCCCAGCCAAGCTGCCACCAGCATCGGAGTTATCCGTGGTCCTGCACCTGCAGCAGGCGTTGCTAGAGATTCAAGAAGAAAATGCACGCCTGAAGAAGATGGTCCAGCACCAACCTGGATTGGAGGAGATCGAGAGACGCCGATGTAACTTGATGCAGTGGCGACTGTGGAACACGGCGTCCTCTCCCCTCAACGACCCCCACGATTCGAAATACCGAAGATTCTGCTGCCCAAGGCGAAGGAGCAACCGGAGGCTGCCCCCGAAAGTACCAATCCTGATCCCACCGGTGAAGCGGTGGAGGCGAAGGAGGTTGAGGAGGTACCGCCAGTTCCGGAACGCCCGCCCGGCCAGGAGGCCGCAGCAGATGATCGGTCCCCGGCAGGGACACCGGAGGGGTCCTGTCCGTCACTACCAGACGTGGACTGGGACGAGATGGCGCCTGGATGACGTCGCCTACACCGCCCAGTGGGAATATGAGTGGCAGCGTCGTGAGGAGAAGCAGAAACGCCAGCAGGAGGAAGAGCGGGAAGCTCAGCGGAATCGTCAGCGACAACATGCAGAGCTGATCGCGGACAAAGAGAGTGTCCGGAGAGAGAAAGGTACCCTGAGGGAACCGCGGCGGCAGGGGTGTGTGACTGAGTTCCAGCTCCGGAAGGGCTGGGGCTTCATCCGTGAACCGGGCCTCTACCCAGGGGTCTTTGTCAGCAGGCGTGACGTAGAATCTCACCTACCGCAAGGCCATCCCGGGAGGGACTTAGTAAATGGAGACCTCGTCACGTACACACGGCATTGGGGAATGAAGGGATGGTATGCCCTTAACGTCACCATCGTCCGTGACCCCGTCCCCGACGCAGGTAACGTCACCACTACCGCAGCGTCCCCGTCTCCAGCTCAAGCAGTATCCGGCCGTGCCCCAGCATCGCCCCCTGCAAGTTCATCGCAAATTAAAGCAATTTCTACATCGCAACATGCGACCCAGTCTCAATCGCAATCCATGACACGGTCCATATCGTTAACTGTGATTGAAACGCAATCGGTATCACGTGAGGAGAATGTACCCGTTGCGCCCCTAGAGGTTCGCACGAGAACTGTGGCGACCCAGACCCTAATCGCAGCGCATGATTTGTTAGTCCTGGGATCTAGGGCCCATTGCATTGTTCCAGCCCCCGGGGTGGAAAATGTATTTGAAGTAAATGAATAAAAGTAAAGAAGAATCGGTGAGATCCCTATCGGGTCTACCATAAGTAAAAAGTTTGAGAATGTTTTATAAAGTTTTGCATAAGTTGAAGAGTGTAATGCATATATATTTTGCTAACCGTAGAATGCCGGCTGGGTAACCAGAAAAAGTTTTGCACTTTAGTATAATAATGTGATATTATATCTATGTCTTTGGTTTTACAATGGACTTTGAGGTTGAGGACTGTGCCAACCCAGAACTTATTTGTACATAGTTGCGCTTCGGTGCCTTATCTTGGTTTTACATAAACCAGCACAACTACCTCTGAATACAAAAACCCGTGTGGTGTGGCACTGAGTGAGGTCTGCATTCGGATGTCCTGCAGCCCACCCAGGACCTACGTTGAAGGTTTGGTGCGGGTCCTTCACAAGTATACTGTATATTTATTGAATGCTATTTAATACTTTTGTATTTCTATATATGATGTTTTTGTTTTGCAACGTTCAAGATATCCTCACCTCCCGGATGGGACAAATTACTGTTTAATGTTTAATGTTTATGCATAAACAAAATGTCTCTTTTGTATTTTACAGCCCGGGAGTGCTGTCTTTTACCATGGGGGAATGTGTAGCCCTGGTGTTAGGCACACGCAGTACCCTGGAGAGTGTGTGGCGAGACAGCAGTTTAATGCTAAATACCCATTCACTCAACATACACTAGACACACCCTTAGGGTAGTGTAGTTTACTATTGAGGGAGTGGTCAGGGTGTATGTTTGTGGAGTGATTTTAGTCAGTTCAGTTCCTGTCTTCGGACGGAGCAGAAGTCTGGAGTTTAGCTGGAGGGAGGAAGCAGTCCAGCCTGCTCTATCATCAGTTCAGATCGTGGAGGCTGGTACAGGTGGTCTAATTCACCTTAGCCTAGTCAGAGCTGTACCTCAACAGACTACATTGAAAGAAGAAAGAAGCTTAGTGCAGAAAGACTTCAGTCACCTGTCTAAAGGACAGTGAAAGGTTCAGAGACGTGCTCCTGCCTATTGATAACTGAGCATCTGTAACTAACTTTGAAGAAAGTGAATGAAGGAAGTAACTACCCGACTTTATGCAAGTGTGAGTGCTTATGCTACCAGCGAGGACAAGGCGAAAGGCACAGTGGAAAGTTTATTGGAAAAGTGCGTTCGGATTGAAGAAGTCCTGCACATTGCTACCGGTCACTGGGGACCGAAGGATCACTATTAGCTTCAAGCATAGTGGTAAGAAAACCAGGAATTTACCGGACCTTAGGTCGCGGCAAACAAGCCCCATATAGTCAGTACGTAACTGGGGTCAGGGGGAGTGAAGACTTTGAGTCAGGCGCAGACAAAATAGGAATTCAGCTCTCTCGCAGGAAGGCTCCTAACACAAATCTGACTGGGCAGTACAGCTATGGATTAGCTGGAGTTATTGAGGGAACTACGCTTCAGGCTGGTTGTACTCATTGTGTTGAAAGTAAAGGAGGCCCCTAACTTGTCCAGCTGCTGTCTCAAGATACACTCTCCTTGGATCAGCCTCCCTGGGACCTGCCTGAACATCTTACAAGTAAAGGTATGGAAAGACGCTGACCGTGTGAGACTGTGTTATTTATCTGCACTCGACTTCACTAACTTCATAGACTTTGAGGGACCAGTCCCACCTGTAGGGGACCCGACATCTAGCTGCCTCACCATCCCCTCAGAGATCTACAGCAGCGCTGGTACGAATTACCAGAATACTACAGGTGGCGTCACGAACTGTATATAAATCTATCCCCTGTAAATATATCCCCAACATACGCCAGACCGCTAGGGCCACAGACCGAGCCACAGCTACCTGTGACAAACCCCATAGACTTCCATGGGCTCGGCTCTGAGTACCCCATTGCCCTGGTAATCCACAATTGTGGTGGCGGGTCGACACACAGTGGTCAAAGCTGAAAGACCTCTGTAAAGTCCTTCAGTGTTTTGAGGAATGCACAAGGCTGGTAAGCGCAGACGACGCCATCATAAGCATGAGCATCCCACTTATGCGTCTGCTCATGCAAACTTTGACGCATATTAAGGATCAGGCGTCTGCAGCGGAGAAGGAGGAGGAGGGATGACAGTCAGGCATTGTCTGCTCAGAGAACTGTCCAGGACGAGATGGAGGAAGAAGAGGAAGAGGAGGAGGATGAGGGAGATGATTATTTTGGGAGGAGGATGCTTCTCAGGGGGCAAGAGAAAATGTTGGCTTGCCAAATTCAGGTACAGGGTTTGTGCGTGACTGGAGGGATGTGGATTTGGCAGAAAGTGCTCCTCCACCCACCACTGTCAGTGCATCATTGACACCTGGAACATTGGACCACATGTGTGATTTTCTCTTGCGGATCCTTAAAAGAGACCCCTGCATTGCCAAAATTATGAAGGATGACGACTACTGGTTGGACAGTATCCTCGATCCACGCTGTAAAGGCAAATTACAGAACATCATGCCACAGGAGAACCTAGAGCTAATATTGGCGAACAAATAAGCAACTCTGGTAAACCGTTTGTTAGAGGCATTCCCAGCACACAGCAGCGGTGCAGGTTCTACCACGAGCCATACTGGGCAACATGGAAGAGGTGTTCGTGGTGCACAGAGCCGAAGTGGCGTTGGAGACAGGGGTTTCATGACCATGTTGTGGTCTGATTTCTCGAGTAACGCTCACACGACTGGTAATACTGAATCGATTGCAACAGACAGGAGACAGCATTTGTCAACTATGGTTCAAAATTACCTCTCTCCCCTTTCGATGTTCTCCCTCACAGTTCATTCCCCTTTGACTACTGGGCCTGTAAACTGGACACCTGGCCTGAATTGGCTCAATATGCCTTACAGGAGCTCGCTTGCCCTGCTGGTAGTGTGCTATTAGAAAGAGTCTTCAGTGCTGCTGGATCAATCCTGACAGAAAGAAGGACCCGGCTGTCGACCCAAAATGTTGGTGATCTCACCTTCATTAAAATGAACCATGCCTGGGTTTCAAAGGATTTTGTACCACCTTCCCCTGATGACTCATAGGTTGCCAGCAAAATGGCTCGCTTTGTCCTCCTCTTGCTCCGACTTCTCCAATTCCTCCATTTGCAGCTACTGAACGTCCAGCCTGCACCTCAACATATGCCAGTTTTTCCACCTCCCTAACTGGGCGGTACCCCCCCAGGGCCGGCGTCAGCACCTGGCGCACCCGGGCAAGTGCCGGGGCCCAGAGCAGGTGGGGGGGCCCACTCGCCGTCAGAGACACCGGCGTACTATGAGGGGCCCTATGCCAGTGCGGCGCCCGAGTGGCCCCGCTTGCCAGGCCCACATTGCAATTCTTACCTCTCCTGCTCACGTGGGGAGTCTCAGCGTTTCCTGACAATGACATAGGTCAGAAGCGGATATGTCAGTTTGCGCCTTGCTGACAGTCAGGTGCGAGAGCTGGAGATAGCACGCTGAGGATCAGAGTACAGCTTGCCAGGAGGAAGGTATTTATATTTTTTTAAGTTTGAGCATTATGGAGTTTCACTGGGAATTAATTATGGGACCTTATACCTTGAGCATCATGATAGGGCCATTATCACTGGAGAATTAATATGGGGCCCTTATACACTTGAGCTAAGATGGTCCCTCATAATGGAGCATCATATATGGGCCATTATAATGGAACATAATATGGGGCCATTAATATACTGGAGCATCATTGGGGCCCATTATTATTGAGCATTATATAGGCCCAATCATACAGTGGAGCATCATCCTATGGCCATCATAACTGGAGCATCATTGGGGCCCATTATATATGGCGCATCATATGGGCACATTATATGGAGCATCACATGCCCATAATATAAGGAGCATTATATTTGGGGCCATTAATTTGGAGCATTATATGGCTCATTTATCACTGGAGCATCATATATGGGGTCCATCATATACTAGAGCATATATGGGGTTCATTATGGGGCACCATATAAGGTCTTTATATATGGAGCATCATTGGAGCACAATGGGCCATTCTGAAAGGAGCATTATATGGAGCCTTCTGTATGGAGCAATATATGGGGCCCATCATATACTGTATGGAGCATTATATCACTCATAATACTGTATGAGCAATATGTGGGGTCATTATCTCTATGGGGACCATCCTATACTGTATGGCACATTATATGGGACCATCATATACTTGGAGCATTATGTGGAGCTCATCATTACTATATGGACATTATATGTACCAATTATGTATGGAGCAATATATGGGTTATTATTCTGTAGCAATATGTGCTCATTATACGTATGAGCATTATACTGGGCCCATTATTCTGTATGGAGCATCATATATGGACTCATATTCTGTATAAGCAATATATGCTCTTTTCCGTTGTTAGTTTCGGTAGCTGAGGAGTGATAGCAAATAGCGAAGTAGTAAACACAGAGAGGCTGAAACCTACGGTGCAGAACCCTAATAACAAACCTAGAATGCCATGGAGTACTACGGTATCCTAGACGCCTCGTCACAGCCGAGAGATAGCTACACCTAAAGACAGAAAGATGAAGCTAACTGCCCCATAGCAGAACCCCAAAGAAATAGGAAGCCCCAAACATGAATGGCGTTAGACAAGAAGAAATACGAACACAGACAGAATATAGAATGAGCAAACCTGGGGCCAATACTGTCTAGACAGAAAAGTATAGGAAAAAATTCTGACTGCAACCCAAAACTTGACAAAAATACCAGACTTCTGATTAACAAAAAACCTGAGATCACACATCTCTACCACCTAAATCAGATCTCCGGGTGTAACACACAGCATTCAGCAAATAAAAAGTGACCAGGATCAGAGCAAAGTGCAAACACAAAAGCAAATCAAGCCAGGACCCAAAAGGGGACCAGGCTGAAGTCACTGCAAGCGCAAAACAAGAAAATCAACAGAGGAAAAAAAACAGCATATCATTATTGAATGATAGCAGGAAGCAAGCTGAGCTCCACCAAGACCTGGAAGAACATTGATTACCGGCAGGCTGATGGGAGTCAGGTCACTTATTCAGACCATCTGGACCCAGCTGAAAGCGATTCAGAATTGTTCATTCTCAGCAACACCGGAGGGAGCTCCAGCTCCGAAGTCGCTCAACCATTTACAACATCGTATTGCGCACTATGTGGTGCCATAATACTGTATGGAGGACTATACTAGTACGTTTTGATATTAGAATTACAATAGATATCACTCATGTAATGTAAGAAATGAAGTATTTGGCGTTGTACTATACCATGGGCGGGGCCCAGAGAAGGAGGGGGTCCCCGACCGACATAGAAAGCTAAGTTGTGAATGACAGCTGGCGGCACTATTACTGTCTAACAGGAGAAGCAGGGGGCCCACTCTGCTGCACACATGTGATATGAAGGTCAAACGGGCCCCCTTCCTCCCGTTAGCACTTGCACACATTGTCCGGCTGTCACTGGACCGTACAGTCTGCAGTGAGGTGAAGGGCTGCAGAGTGAGCACGCAGACGCTGGAACAGGAAGAGAGGAGGGAGGGGAGGGCCTCTCTCTCTGCTGCTGTGCACACTTCCCAGAGCCTCAGCAGTGATCCGCAGGACTGGGTCTGGACCTGGCTGGATTATACAGACACATGAAAATAGGAGGGCGAGTTGGTGAGAGGACAGAGGAGGAATCACTGGTCTAGGTAGGGGCCCGCCGGGAATAAATGTATTAAATGACGATCTATCCACTAGATAGGGGGATGGGATAGACTAAGATTTACAGAGCACCCTCTGTTACCTGTCTGGAGTGCACAGTGACATTTGTGCAGCATTACCTTTCAGCCAATTACAGACTTTGCCTTACAAGCACATCTGTCATTGGCTGACAGGGGATGAGCTGCAAGTGTCTTCTGTGCACTGGAGTCATACTTTGGGCGGGAAGCTGCTGCAGAGGATGAGTGAGGACCAGGCTGAGGGGATCTTTGCTGCCATGTGACTTTTTGTAAGCATACAGTATTGTAATTGAAAAAGAAACAACAATTTATATATGAACCATGTTGGGAGTAGTGGTTACTGGTCATGAGCGAGCATGTTCGGATAAGGCGTTGTCTAAGCATGCTCAGGTGCTAATAGAGCACCTTCAGCGTTCTCTAATATGTACGAGTCCCCGCTGCTCCATGATTCGTGACTAGTCGCAGCACGTGGGGATAGCCTGTTTGTTAGGCAATCCTGCATGTGTGGCAGCTGTCGAACAGTCACGAGACATGAAACGGTGGGGAGTCGAAAATATTTGAGCATGCTGAAGTCACTCAGCACACGAGCGTGCTCAGATAATGGCTTATATGAGCACGTTCACTCATCACTAATGCCTGTGACCTAAGGAAAGTGACATAGCCTCAAATTCTGTACACAGTGGCCTGCTAGTGACATGCAGCAGCCTGATTTTTGTCCGGCTACGATCTCTTTCAATTAGACCAGCAGTTGCATGAAGAATCGCTTATAAGACACACTTTTTTTCCCCAAATTTGGGGGGGATATGGGGGTGCTTCTTACAATGCATATATGTTTTACCAGTACCGTTGCTGCAGGCCACAGGGTGGGATGAGGTGGTGTTGGCGGTGCTCCAAGTGTTAGGAGGTGCTGCTGGTGTCTCCAGCGCTGCTGCAGGTGTCTCCGGCGGTGTCCGATGCTGCGGGGGAGGTTTGCCGACATTTTGTGAAAGGCCAGAGCCCCCGCAGCTGCATGGTTTCCCATGCGGTGGACTCCGGGAAAATGGCCACCGGGAGCTGCGCATGCGCAGATGGATATCTCGGCACCAAGATCTCAGGAGATGAGAATTCAGCACTAAGATCTTATCTCCCGAGATCTTGGGGCCGAGATCGCCACCTGCGCATGTGCCGCACCCGGCGGCCATTTTCCCGGAGTCCACCGCATGGGAAACCATGCAGCTGCGGGGGCTCTGGCCTTTCACAAAATGTCGGCAGAGCCCCACGCAGCATCGGACACCGCTGGAGACCCCCGCAGCAGATTCAGAGATACCCGCTGTACCGCCAGGCACTCGCAGCACTGCCGGACACCCCCTCATTTACTTAACTTTGTTGCTGTATGGGGGGGGCTCGGGAAGATTTCTTGCACAGGGGCCCTCTGCAGTCTGTGTCCGCCCCTGTACTACACCTATATTTCACTGCCGTATCAGAGCATCATGAATTGTGTGTTAAAGGGGCCCACTGAGACTCTTTCGCCTGTGGCCCACGAAAACCTGGAGCCAGCCCTGCCCCCCCACAACTTTAGCCAAATAACCCCCCGTTTTCAATGCGTTACTATTATTATAAAGTAAATTAAGGTTGACAAGCTTAAGTAATAAGAATTGATGTTGTTGGCATTGAAATGGGCACTGTAGGTGTGTTTACTGTCCTCCACTCCCTGCCGACTTTTATTCCCCATTGACTTGCATTGGGGTCGGGTCGGGTTTCGGTCGGATCTCCGACTTTTGCCAATAGTCGGCCGATTTCGCTCGACTCGACTTTTGATAAAGTCGGGTGGTCCAAAACCCGACTCGACCCTCCCGGAGGCAAAGTCGCTCATCTCTAGTCAGGATTAGTATATAATGTATATGACCAAATATGTAACCTCTCATGGTGAAAAATAAATAGTCTAACATGAAATAAATAATCAAAACAGACAAATCCAAACTCATCAAGCAATATATTACATTACAATGTGCAATGACAGCCCATGATAGGACAAACAAAGTAACACACATATAAGGACGTGACATTTTCCCTACATCCTTGAATAAGATATTTTTTTCACACTTTTTAGATAATCGTCAAATTAAAAAAAAGGTCCAAAACACCCAAAAAGTTATAAAATTCCCTCCACAATTTTGCTGTCCTCCAGGACAAAAAGTGATGGCCCTTTATTCTTCATCTTATGACTGCAGCCAATTAGCTGCTTAAAGAATGGAACATTATCACTTTTGTTGAAGTGTGTTATACATAAGCCAAAGTATAAGCAGAGTGTGCAGAACATTGTTAAGTTCTAGAGATAATCTGATACAAATTAATTTCATATATTAACAAAATATGCTGGCCCTGGCAAAGTCAGCTTGTGATCCGATTCATGCAAATTGTCCCCAAAACATGCCTACTGCCATTATACAAAAAGCAGAAGATTGCAAGAGTCAGAAAATGCTAAATGACCTCAGCCATGGCCTTGCAGGCTTCCCAATAATACCTTGTGGCTGTCAAATCACATGGTGTGGAGACAAGGGGGGGTGGGGTCGGCTGGCATCCAGGTTCGCTAGCCAAAACCGCATGGACCAGGGATCGTCCCGGCGAGCGCCCGCTCTCCCTTTAATGTGGGCATAAAGCCACTCAAACAACACAGGGTGAGGGTAAAACAGTGTGGCAATGTTTATTGAACCACAAAACAGGCAGATAGCACATAGAACAGTCCCATAACAGTACCCAAGTACAGAGTCTCACCCTTCCGCTGACCCGCCAGGATAATGGCAGATGTTACGTCAGAGCTCCCAGGGTCAGCTACCCCACCTGTGGTAGACACACACAGAGGAGGTAACGACAAGCGTAGGAAGATGACAGTTCGCATAGTCCATATAAAGTCCAAAGCCAGTTGACACGAGAGTCCCCACCTGGCTTATCCGAACATCTCCATGGAGCCAGGAGACCAGGGGGTCTTGATCCTGGCTTTCTCCAAACGTATCCATGGTTCAGTGATGGTCAATAGAGTAGATCTGTATCTTGCCAACAGGAGCCGAAAACCCCTAGGCTGTTTCCTATAGAATGATAGATCCGTGCCCCTAGTAATGGTGCCATGATGGCTGCAGTCCTGTCTCTCATTCGTTGGGTGTTTTGCAGAATGTCTGGCTGTGTCACTCTCTCTCAGTCTCTCTGTCTCTGAGTCTCTTTAGACAGAGGCATGTAACCTATTTTTAGATTTACCCAGTGTCCTTCAGTACAGCATCACAGATAAGGAGAAGAATGGTGATGACCAAGTTGCCTTGTTCGAACATCTAATCTATTTGCATAGATTTTCCTCCTCTGTTTTAAAAATCAGCAAATTATGTGGGTTAGACAATGTATAATTATCATATCAGTAGCCCTCACTATTTATCAAGGATAAGAACACACTATGTTATATCAAATATCAGCTTACAAGTCAATATTCCAGGCTCATACAAACAAAATAATAATACCTTATCCCTTACACATATAGCTTCAGGCACATAAACTGGTATATAGTAGAACCACAAAAAAGGACTTCAGTATAGAGTGCCAATAAAAATAGTTTCTTTATTGTAGTCAAAAAAAGACAATCAATATATGGTACAAAAATCACATAAATACTAATAGAACAAACTACTACAGGCCACTGCCATCTAAATATAGGGACAGATAACCAACACCTATACCAATACTTACCATGTAAAGAGTGCAGATAAAATTGCTGAAAATGACCGTTACATGTGCTACTAGTGCTGCCTCAGCTAACATCAGAAAACCATCAGCATGTGCCAAGTCACAAACTGCACTTACATGAGAGGTGGGTCAAGTGTGGCGTCCCCCAAGCGCCTCAACGCGCCTTTCGTCTCTTCCTCAGGAGGCGAACGCTAGAGGAAGGGGTATTGCACATTAAATAGTCCTAACAGCCAATCAGAATCATCCAGTATGTGTCTGCATAATCAATATAATTACAAGTGATACATGCGTTTCCGGCAGTCCACCGCGCGTGCGCCATAAGCCAATCCATAACAATGGAGCACAGCTGCGGAATGCAGGCCGGCACTATCGATCGTAACCCGAGTCACTTCCGGTCAATGTATTGCGCATGCGTCGCCGACGTCATCCATAACCATGGACACAGTGGATCGCGGTCGTGGAACGCAAGCTAACATGATCCGTCATGATGATGGCGCATGCGCCCGGCTCCCTATGTCCGCTCTCCACTGCATCATGGACTCCGTCAGCCCGGCATGCGTCAAAGGACCAGAAGTGGCATGCGTCAAAGTCTCTTTTCTTGACCAACCAGAAATCAACACTTAAATCCAAAAGCCAACATACAGATAAAAAGTTAATTCTTCTTGGTTTGCTAAACATAGTTGTCTGGGTAATTAAGATATAATCTGGTTTCCTCACATTTCTCCCCCAATTTAATTAGCCAGACGTGATAGGCTTCCGATCATCCTTCTCTGCTGATGGGGAGCAGTCCACAACATGTCTTTAAGCACAGTCATGAATATAAGAGGTATCACCTTTTTGACACAAAACTATCTATCATCCAGTTTCCTCAGGGCATATTCTGTGTCCTCCTTACGAAAATAAACTCCACATGAAATTAAGCAGAAACAATTAGTATCCATTGTGTCCACACATGGCTTTCTCCGCACTCTGTAGTTCCTGGATTACATCCCATTCAATCCGTTGAAGGTGTCACATCTCCTGTAGTTTCCGTTTTCTGTTGGGGGTCATATATCCACTCTGGTCTTTTTCCTAAGGCCGAGTTGGTGGGTTTGGACATAGTAGCATCAGAAACCTGCTGTGCATGCCTCATCAATGGTCTACTGAGTCTGTCTGTATGCCTCCCTGATTGTTGAGCCCTGGACGGTGTATGAGAACACCGGTCTCCTGCAGCTCCCCCGGTTCCCCCAGGCTGAGTAGTATCCCACCGCAGCCACCATAATGTGGAGACACGGGGGGAATCGATGGGCACCCAGGTCCACTAGCCGAAACCACATGGACCAGGGATCATCCTGCCGATCGCCCACTCTCCCTTTAACGTGGGCATAACGCTTCTCAAACAACACAGGGTGAAGGTAAAACAATAATGTTTATTGAACCACAAAACAGGCAGGTAACACAGAACAGTCCCATCACAGTACCCAAGATGATGCACATTACAGAGTCTCACACTTCCGTTGACCCGCTGGGATAATGGCAGATGTTACATTAGAGCTCCCTGGGTCGGCTACCACACCTGGTAGTCTGGGTAATTAAAATACAATCTGGTTTCTTCACACATGGTGTACAATAACAATACAATTAGGAGATAGTGTCAAAGCCAATATAACAGCGGGAGGCAGAAAATGCAGCAGCCACTTTGTAATGAATCTGGAAATTAAGAAGTCGTCAAACATCACAGCTCTGCAGTGGCGATAAGGAGAGAAAGCTTTGAAACACTAAAGAAACATTACAAATTGTGTGTGACAGCACAGCAGTGAAAACAGCTACCCTCCATTTACCTACTGCCATACTGTATATGTTGCGGTCACTTGGTCATTACTAAGGCTGTGAAAAGTGTTCAATACAGTCCAAGGAGACCTTGGAGTGTTACACATGTGTTTAAAGGGCAATTGGAAGATTTGCAGTACTTACAATTCACAGTGAATCAATATTGCACAAGTCTAATTTAAAGGGTGTATCTGGGACTTTATAAAAAACAAAAAAATGTACCTAAGCACTAACAGGCAGGTAATTGCAACTTACCTGCCTGTTGTGCACGGCGCTGTTCTTCCCCTGAACAGAGGGGTCACAGACTGCTACTGATCCTGGAAACTTTCTCAGGCAAAACTAACAGGTCAAGCAAATTCTTATCCTCTCTTGCTGACAACTTTACCTTAGGAAAGGTAGGGGAGAAAACAAGTGGATCTGCTACCTTGGATCTAATCCTTATAAACAGGGAGGAAATGGTTGAGGAGGTAGGAGGTAGAGACCATGTTATTTTAGAATTTTGGATAAATAGAGGAGGAAAACCTATGAAGACTCAGACTTCAAGGTTAGATTTCAGTAAGGCAGATTTTAAGCGACTCTGAAAGAGAATCGGAGGGATCCAATGGCTGGATATCCTTAAGGACAAAAATGTCCAGGTAGGATGGGAAATCTTGAAAAATTAGATTCTCAAAGCACAATCGTTAACAATTTCAAAAAGAGGGAAGACTACAAAGCATTTAAGGAAACCAGAATGGATGAACACAGAACTTAAACACATGCTAAAAAGGAAGAAAGAAATGTTTATCAAATGGAAAGAGGGAGCCATATCTAAAGAAGAATATAATGCTGTCTGCAGTACCTGCAGGGCACAAATCAGATTATCTAAAGCTGACAATGAATTAATGCTTGCAAGAGACATCAAAAGCAACAAAAAAAGATTTGGGGGATATGTCAAAAGTAAAGGGTATGCCACACTGAACAATATCGCTAACGGGATCGCTAAAAAACGTCACTATTTAGCGATCCCGTTAGCGATGTTGTTCAGTGCGGCATCTGCCAGCGACGAGCTTCCTGCTGTGATCTCGCTCGTCGCTGGAATCGTTCCGGACCCTATTTTCTCGTCGGCGCTCCCGCTGGGTAAGTATATATCGCTAGTGTGGCACCTTTTCTTAGCGATTTAGCGGTACTTTTGTACCGCTAAAGTCGTTAAGAAGATCGCTAACGGCGATAGCGTCGTTAACTATATCGCTAAATGTGGCCGCACTTAGCGATATAGAAACAATCCCGCTAGCGATCGCATTAGTATGCGTCGTTATCGTGATCGCTAGCGGGATTGTTTAGTGTGGCAGTACCTTAAAAGAAAAGTCAAAGTTGCTATAGGATTTTGACAGGATGAAAATGATGAAATGGTAAGAAAGGATGTTGAGAAGGCCAAACTTTTAAATTCCTATTTTGCTTCTGTTTTCTCTCAGAAAGGAAATGTAACATCAACTGATCTTCACTGTCCTATTAAAGGAATAGAAAAATCCAGGATATCTATAAACAGAAAGATAGTGAGGAAACACCTAACTAACATAAATTAATTCAAGTCTTCAGGTCCAGATGAATTACACCCCAGAGTACTGAAGGAGATAGCAGAAGAAATTCTTGAACCACTGTCCATAATCTTTGAAAATTCTTGGAGAACAGGAGAAGTTGCAGAAGACTGGAGAAGAGCAAATGTTGTTCCTATCTTCAAAAAGGGGAAGAAGGTGGACCCAGGAAACTATAGGCTGGTGAGTTTGACTTCTATACCAGGAAAGATCTTTGAACAAATTATTAAACAACATGTATGCAAGTACCTAGATAACAATGAGGTGATTAACCAGAGTCAGCATTGGTCATGTCAGACTAACTTAATTTCCTTCTATGACAGAATCACTGACTGGGTGGATCAGAAAAATGCTGTAGATATAGTATATCTTGACTTCAGCAAAGCATTTGACAAAGTATCTCACACCATCCTTATTGAAAAAATGACTAAGCATGGAATGAACAAGGCAACTATTAGGTGGATTCATAACTGGCTTAGTGATCGGACCCAAAGAGTGGTCGTAAATAGCTTCACATCCAGTTGGAAGAATGTCTCAAGTGGGGTACCACAGGGTTCTGTCCTGGGCCCTGTATTGTTCAACATCTTTATCAATGATTTAGATGAATGAATTGAGGGTACACTGATTAAATTTGCTGATGACACAAACTAGGAGGGATAGCTAATACTAGAGAAAAGAGAGAGGATTCAAAAAGATATAAATAAACTGGAGCAGTGGGCAGCAACTAACAGAATGGTTTTTAACAGGGAAAAATGCAAAGTACTGCATCTGGGCAATAAAAATGAAAAAAAGCATATACAGAATGGGAGGAATAGGGCTAAGTAACAGCACATGTGAAAAAGACTTGGGTATACTAATAGATCATAAACTGAACATGAGTCAACAGTGTGATGCAGCAGCAAAAAAGGCAAATGCAATTCTGGGATGTATTAACAGAAGCATACAGTCTAGATCACGTGAAGTCATTATTGCCCTCTACTCCTCTCTGGTCAGACCTCGTCTGAAATACTGTGTCCAGTTTTGGGCACCACATTTTAAAAAAGACATCTACAAACTGGAGCAAGTTCAGAGAAGAGCGACCAGAATGGTCACTGGTCTGCAAACCATGTCCTATGAGGAACGGTTACAGGATTTGGGAATGTTTAGCTTGCAAAAAAGAAGAATGAGAAGAGACTTAAAAGCTGTCTACAAATATTTCAAGGGCTGTCGCATTGTAGAAGGATCATCATTATTCTCATTTGCACAAGGAAAGACTAGAAGCAATGGGATGAAATTGAATGGGAGGAGACACAGAATAGATATTAGAAAAAACTTTTTGACAGGGTGATCAATGAGTGGAACAGGCTGCCACGAGAGGTGGTGAGTTCTCCTTCCATGGAAATCTTCAAACAGAGGTTGGACCGATATTTGTCTGGGATGATTTAGTGAATCTTGCTTTGAGCAGGGGGTTGGACCAGATGACCAAAGAGGTCCCTTCCAACTCTACCATTCTATGATTCTGTGAGCTGCCTTTGCTGACGCGATGGGGCGTGACTTCCGACATCATTCTGACTGACAGCTGTCTCCCTCAGTTAGGCAGCAGGGGATCCCACAGTCAATCAGAATGATGTTGGATGTCCCGCCCTGTTGACAGAGCGGAGCGGAAAAGAAGCCTTCGCTCTGTTGATGTGACCTCAGCAGAGGCTTCTGAATTCTCGGCAGGAGCGGTCTGTGATCGCTCTTTGCCTGGGAAGAACAGGTAGGTAAGCTGCAATTACCTGCCTGTTAGTGCTTATGTACATTTTTGTTTTTATAAAGTCCAATATATACCTCTTTAAAAAAATTCTACAAAGCTGGCGAATTTGAACCTTAAAAGATTCACTCATCTCCATTAAAACTCTTAATACAAAGCTTTTCTCTACAAATACTGCCATACTAGATGAGGTCTTTATGCAGTGTTTCTTAAAAATTGCCAATTATACAAATGAGGATTTGTTAAAGTAGAAGAAATGCAATCCATCCAGGCAAACCCAATGCGGCATGTTGCTCACCCCCTCTACGTTAAAATAGACAACTGGCCGAGCAGAAGGCTAAACAGCAGGCTGTTCATGGTTTGACAGGCAACTGCCTGCCGCTCTGCCATTCTCCACGGCTACAAGCCATTGATTTGTATTAGAGAATAAAGTCCAGCCAACACATCCAAACAATTAGTGACCTTTCTTCAACGTAAAATAATCGAGTTCCCCCTGAGGAGAGAGGCCACCAAACAGCAGTCAGCTAATGTGGCTTCTGTTAAATTAACAAGTTCTGTGATCCCAATAGTTGAAGAAACATTTATGTCAAACCTGGCAGATTAGCGGCAAACCCGGGACTCCTGTTTGGCAGGAAATGAATAGCAGGGCTCCCTATAACATGGCACGTAAAAAAGAACACAACATTTCATGAAATATACCATGGCAAACCACCAAGCTATCGTATTATAGGAAAAATCACCCATGCAAGCAGTCTCCAGTTCTTGAATTTTAAGGTTGGGTTCCCATGTCCCATAGTGCGCGATGAGGCCAATAACCATGTCGCTCAAGTACAAGAACTTGACTTAGATTGGATTTTACATTTGAAACATGTTTCTTTTACGAAACTGTGATATTTCGTTGTAAATTAATGCAGTTTTGACATGCAGTTTACAACTGCATGTGTCACTACTCCTTACCTGTGAACACAACCTAAAGGTGGGGTGGTCCATTAACCATCATACAATGTGAAAGGTATGTCCATCTGCCATTGCTTTTTGTTATTACTCCATTGCATATGAAATAGAACTTTTAAGTAAAGAATCGTTCACATTTGCACATGATTTTCTGTCCTCAATATTGTGCAAATTGTGCATTACATTGCATTTACTATAGTTTTGGTGTATTATGCATCATTTTTCCTATGTGCATCTATGGAGGATATATTTCCCCATTAAGAAAATACAATGTATATGCAAAATACCAAATGTCTATAACTATGCTCTGTTTTCATAGGAACAGAGTCCAAAAGTCCTAATTTAAAATTTCCTGTCCTCTGACATATGCAGCTGATACAAAGATCAGGCTCCTGCCATCGCTTCTCCATGAATCTAGGGTACATACATCGCCTGCATCTCGCCGATTGCCTCCTCAGCACCATATACAGACAGCAGGCTACATTTGACTGAAGAGACTTCCGACATGCCAGAAATCCTAGCTGGCACAGTCTTGTCAGCTTCAAATTAAGAGATGGCACTGGACCCAGCTGCTCAGTGAAGAGCATTGAGAAAGGAGGGAGTGATAAAGAGCATTTATCTGGGGAACACCCACTAAGGTCAAATCCCGCAGCTTCACAAGCAGTCATGTCAAAGCAAAAGAGGAGAGGACATACAGTTGCTTAGGCTAGAGAGTTGAGACAAGGGAGATAATAAGAAAAAAATCTTCACAGAAAACACCCACTAAGTTCAGAACATGTAGCTCCTAAATGTCTACAGACATGTCAAAGAGTAGATCTTGAAAATAAAAGAAGCAAGTCAGCCAATCAAAATAGCGCTATTAGATCCTTACACAGAAGGCAAATTGCTAGATCATTTAAATAATTAGCAAATTCAGCCATGTCCATGTCAAGCTATTTTTAACAATGCCGTCTAAGCATCTTTGCAGGGAACTCCCAATAATAATAAGAATTTCAAAAAGAATCTTCACAGGGAACATCCACCGAGTTCAAGACCTGCAACTACAGAGGTCAAATATCAAAAAGTAGAATTAAACCATAATCCCAATATTGCAGATGGATGCCAGTTACCTTAAAATGACATGCACAGTACATAAAAAGAAGTGCAATGGGTTATTATGAAATATAACTCCATGAATAAAGGGCATACATATGCACAGTGGCATGGGGATGACTCACCAGACAATGAAAGAACCACACCCGACGCGCGTTTCGCACCTAGCGTGTCAAACTCGTCCTTTATGGGTTTTCTTACATAAAAAGACATGTCTAAAGAAAAAGATATCTTTAAAAATAGCTGTTTCACCCAATGTAATGTTTAGCTGCCCCTCTGTACCTAGGATAAGCCACAATTTCATATCTGCTTTCATACAACTCTTTAGATTTTACATTTTAAATAGGAAATGTAAATGAAGGAAATTCATGCAATTTTACTGCTTGTTTCTCATCAATATCGCTGAGATGTTTAGTGCTTATATCTAATGACTCATTCATCATCCAGCAAGATGTTCCTAAGTGTTCTGCATAACATTTGAGGGAAATCTACGCACTTCTTCTGACATACAATACTCTACCGCTCTACACCCTTTTTCTTGTACAATTTCCCTTCAAAGAGCTAGCTGTAATTTTCCCTACTCATCTATTGTTTGATCTTAGAGAAGATTTACTATAATATGCAGCATTTTTACTTGTAGCATTATTACTCCATTTCTACTATTATGAGATCCAGCAACGAGGAAATGCTTTGCCTACAGATGTCAGACACCCAAGTTATTGCATAACGGTACATGTCTCTATATTCAAGATTAACAACCTTTAACAGCTACATTATATGGCCAAAGTTATTTAGACCCTCCTTCCAAATATTGAGTTTAGGTGATTCAGCGACATCTATTGCAACTGGGTATCAAAAATCAAGTAACCTAAGCAATCCTCATAAACAACAGCAGTAATGCAGCTCAGAGAGTATTGGGGCCCGGTGACTTGCATTGAAGTCACTTTATGAAACTTCTGTTCTGTAACATCTGCCCCTGTCAATGGCAAGTGCTATTAATGTGAACTTGAAGCACCTAATAACAATGGCCTTGATACATCAGACCATGCAAATTACAGGGGTGACTGAGTCTGAATGAATCTGGGTATGGCTATGTAAGGGGGTGAAGGAGTATTCCTACCTTGCCCTGCCTCCTCAAGTCTTCTTAATGTTTATATGTACTAATTATTGTGTGTCGTTTAAAATACTTTGGTGGTACTGCTACATGTGTGTAGCCCTGGTATGTAAGGCACACATAAAAATCCTGGAGTCTGCACGGAAAGGTAACAGTTAAAGCTTACATCATCCATTCACACTTTAGACACACCCTCGGGGTATATAAGCTAGTGATGTACAGCAGCTAGTGGGGAGTCTTCCAGGAAGTGAAGTGAAAGACAGTCACTCAGTTGGTTCCTGTCAGCAGTTCATAAAGTGGAGGCTAGTAAGGGTGAGCCAGTTCATCCTAGCCTAGTCAGAGCTGTTCCTTAACCTGAAGACAGAGACAGCTTTGGAAAAAGGGAAGTTTGCAGCAGAAACTTCAGTCGCCTGTCCCAAGGACAGTGAAGTTCAGCTGATGTGTTCCTGAACTAGGAGAATACTGAGAATCTGTCAGCGAGCTCCAAGGAAGAAGTAAGAAAGGATTGACTTGTACTACCTTAGGAAGTGTGCAGTGCCTATGTTAAGAGTGGAAAGCAGGGCGAAGGGCGCAGTGGAAAGAAGTTAGAGAAGTGCCTTAGATATAGAATTACCTGCACAATTTACCCGGTCACTGGGGACCGAAGTGTTGCTATCGCTTCACGCATAGTAACGGAACAACCAGAGTCTTACTGGACCTTAGGTCGCAGAAAGCAGCCCTTGAAGTGTCGGTACGTAACCGGAGTCAGGTGGAATAGGGACTTTGAGCTAGGCCAAGCAAAAGTAAGAACCTAGTTTCATCACTTGGAAGGCTCCACCACAATGCTGACCGGGCAGTACAGCTATGGAGTTAGCTGGAGTATTCGGAGTTAACTTAGCTCCATGCTAGTTGGACTCATCATATTGAAAGTAAAGGAGGCCTCTAACCTGCTCAGCTGTTACCTGGACGTGCAGTCTCCACCCCGACCAGCTCCCCGGGACCTGCCTAACATCTGACAAGTAAAAGGTATGGAAAGACGCTGGATGGTGTGAGACTGATTCATTTATCTGCACCCTACATCATTATAACCATAGACTCAGAGGGACAGTCCCACCTGTGGGGGACCCAACACCTAGCTGCCATAACATCCCCTCAGAGTTCTATTCAGCAGCGCTGGTCTTTAGTGACTAGAAACTACAGGTGGCGTCACGAACTGTTATCTACCAAATCCCCTGTAAATAAACCCTTTAACGCCTGACCGCCAGGGTCACGGAACGAGCCACGCTACCAGTGACATTCCCTATAGAAATCTACAGGCTCGGCTCCGAGTACCCCATAGCCCTGGTATCCCACAATTGTGGTGCGGTGTCAAACAAAAACTTGGCGTCACGAACAGGATCCGAAACTTGCAGCATTGCGAGCCCTGTGTGCCTGTGGAGTGTTTTGGTGAAAAAGACTGTTTGTGCTTTTGGCGCCAAATACTGCCATATTTGCCGCCATATTCGCGCCCTGAGGCCCTGGAGAAGAAGGTGGGCGTACCTGAAAAGCGCGCAGAGTCTCGGACACGCCCCCGGCTCTGACTCAGCGGCAGGTCCTGCGACAGGAAGCGAACGCTCTGACATCAGAGCGCCTGCGACGAAGGTCCTGTCCCCATCGCTGTGCTTGTGGAGCAGCAGCTTCTGGAAACGGTAGGCCCCGATTAACCAAGGGGGCACTAATATGTCGCAACAACCGGCCGACGGTGCGGCCCCAGCCGGAGGCCCCGACCCCGCACCGCGTGGCGTTGTAGCGCCGGATGGGGCGCAGGCCCAGCACCCGGCCCGGTGGTCCCGCTCATGCCACTAACGCTCCCATATATGCCTGGGGCGAAATGGCTTCCCCAGTACAGCGGCGAGCCAGGCACTTTAGCAGGATTCAAACGGAAGATATGCAGTGTCCTGGAAATGTACTCTATGTCTGAGAGGCAAAAAGCTGCAGTATTAATAGGGCAGCTAACTGGCGCTGCTGAGAGAGAAGTGGAGACTTGGGCTACCACGGACCAGGAGTTGGTGCCTGCGATCCTCTTAAAGTTACAGGCCATTTTTGAAGATCACACCGAAACAGATCTCCGGATGGCATTCTACAACTGTTCACAGCAACCAAGTGACAGTATAAGGGACTATGCCTGCCGACTACAAGGGGCCCTGAGAGCCCTCAAGCAGGTTAATACCATAAGTGTCATTGATGAAAGTAAGATGCTGAAAGAACAATTTGTGCAAGGACTGAGGTCCCAATCGGAACGCAGAACTGTAAATTGGTGGTCTTTAGATCATCCAGATGCCACCTTTGATGCCCTAAAGGACATGGCAATAAAAGGACTGCGACCCCTGGGCAAACCTGAAGTGGCAACCCAACGTCACCAGGGTGAAATCACTCTGGAACCGGCAGTAGCCACCTTTTCCCCGCTAGCGGCAGAAGCCACAACGCAGGTGACGCCCCCTAGTGAATTGGACTGTCTGCGCTCGGAAGTGCGCCAGTTGACTAAAAATCTGGCTGCTGTGATGAGTGCCCTTCAGCTGCGGAAAGAGGAAGAAGGGAAGATCTTATTAGCCGACTGCCCGGAGGATGTCCCATGGATGAACCGGAGGAGAAGGAGGACGTCGCCCCACCGGAGGAGGACAACGCCGCCCCCAGGAGCAACCCCTGACCAGCACCCTCCTCGCCGGGAGATCATCTGTTACCGCTGCAACCGGAAAGGTCATATGTCGACACAGTGTCCTTTAAACGGGCAGAACCTGGGTCCGAGGGCCAACACCCAGGTGGAGACTCGTCAGGCCCCTTAGATTGGAACCGCAGGTTCGTGGGTGGACGACCCTACCTGTCCATCATTCTGGATGGGATTGCAGTTCCGGCGTTGCTAGATACTGGGTCTCAGGTGACCATAATACCTGATGCCCTATATACGAAGTTCTGGTCTATGGATAGTCTTCAACCCCCGAGCCCTGACTTTACTGTGTATGCTTCTAATAGTCTCCCTGTGGAAGTACTCGGGACCAAAAGTGTGGATGTGAAAGTGGGCAGAGAGGAGTTGAAAGACCAGGGGCTTCTAGTAGTAAAGACTGTAAATGAAGAGAACGGTTTAAACATAATTCTGGGTACTAACATTATCAGTAACTGTCTGGGAGAAGTTGTGTTTCTACTCCAACAGCTCGCTGAGATCGCCCGACCAAGGCAGAAGGGAGTGATCCAGAGAGAGATCCGGGCCCTGATGTGTCAGCAGCAAGCGAAGCTTACAGACGGCGAAATTGGTAATGTACAGGTCACCGACTCGAATCCTATTGTGATACCCCCAATGAGTGAAATGATAATATGGTGTAGGGCAGCCATAGGTCTGAGAGGACAAAACTACCAAGCAGTAGTAGAACCCCATTGCTCAGAACATAGACCCACACTCATGACAGCGAGGGGGGTAGTGGAAGTGATAAATGGGAGAGTACCGGTACGGCTTCTCAACTGGGGAGATGATGAAGTAAATTTACCCCGTTATGCAACAGTTGCTAAATTACATGCCGTCGATAATAATTCTATTCTCCCGACTGAGTCCTTAGACTCCCGCCAACTAGCGGAGGATAATGACCCGGCAACTCAGGTGGCGGATTGGTGTCAGCAACTCCATGTCGGGACAGACACCACTCCCGCCCACCAGAAACAAGGGGTATTACGGGTGGTACAAGAGTACGCACAAGTGTTTAGTAAACACCCCCTCGACTTTGGGGCCATTAAGGGAGTACAGCATCATATCCCTACAGGTGGTCATCCTCCCATCAAAGAGCGGTACAGGCCTATACCTCCAGCCCATTATCAGAAAGCTAAGGAAATGTTACATGATATGAAGGAAGCCGGGGTGATAAGGGATAGTTGTAGCCCCTGGGCAGCACCTCTAGTTCTGGTTAAAAAGAAAGATGGTAGTATGAGAATGTGTGTGGATTACAGGCAAGTGAATCGCATAACACATAAAGATGCATACCCATTACCACGAATTGAGGAGTCCTTAGCTGCTCTGAAAACGGCTAACTACTTTTCTACCCTTGATCTGACTAGTGGGTACTGGCAAGTGGCTGTGGCTGAGGAGGATCGTGAGAAAACGGCTTTCACCACCCCAATGGGGCTCTGTGAGTTCGACAGAATGCCGTTTGGGCTCAGCAGTGCCCCGGGAACATTTCAGAGAGTGATGGAGAACTGCCTGGGACATCTCAATTTTGAAACCGTGCTGCTATACCTAGATGACGTCATCGTATACTCCAAGACATATGAGGACCATCTGAAGCACCTGGCAGAAGTATTCGAATCCCTGTCCAGGTACGGGATGAAGTTGAAACCCTCAAAATGCCATCTACTCAAACAGAAGGTACAATACTTGGGGCACATCGTCAGTTCAGAGGGAGTAGCGCCGGACCCAGAGAAAGTCACCGCCATCCAGAAATGGCCGGAGCCGAAGAACCTCAAGGAAGTGCGACAGTTCCTGGGACTAACGGGTTACTACAGGAGGTTCGTGAAAGATTACACGAAGAAGGCAGCGCCTCTACAGGACCTCCTAGTAGGACAATCCCTAAAGAGCAGAAACCCTCCCTTTAATTGGGGTAAGGAACAGGCTGAAGCATTCCAAAAGATGAAAGAGATCCTTACAGGTGATGAAATCTTGACCTATCCTGATTACAGCCAACCGTTCCTGCTGTACACCGATGCCAGTAATGAAGGTTTGGGAGCAGTTCTCAGTCAGAAGCAGAATGGCCAAGAAAAAGTCATCGCATATGCCAGCAGAAAACTCAGGCCAACTGAGAGGAATCCGGAAAATTATAGCAGCTTCAAGCTGGAGTTTCTGGCGCTGGTCTGGGCCATTACTGAAAGATTTAAGCACTACCTTGCCTCCAACAAGTTCACGGCGTACACAGACAACAACCCGTTAACGCACCTGGAAACAGCCAAGCTGGGAGCCATGGAGCAGCGTTGGATGGCTCGGTTGTCAAATTACCAGTTTACCATCAAATACCGGGCAGGCCGTAAGAATGCTAACGCCGACGCATTGTCCCGAATGCCGCATGAATCTGACACGGAAGAAGAATCGGACGACCTGGAAGAAATTGAGCTACCTGCGTTCCATCGAAATGGGATAATCCATGAGCAGCGTGTCTACAGAAAGCAGTATGGCGCAACATTAAATCCCTTACCCCATCACAGCTGGAAAGAGACTCAGGACAGCGATCCAGTGGTCAGCCGTATCAAGGAGTTGTTAAGACAGGAAGGTTCCTCCTTGGAAAAAGATGCACCTATGTCAGCAAAGCTCCTGTGGAATGAGAGAAGCCGGTTGTTCCTATACCGTGAGAAGTTGTGCAGGAGATACGTCAACCCCAGGACCCATGAAATGGTATGGCAGATAGTGGTCCCCAAGGCAGACGTCCAAATGGTGTTGGAAGCCTACCACGATCAAGCGGGACACTTTGGCTGGAGAAAGCTGGAGACTCTGTTGAGGTGCCGGTTCTACTGGGTAGGAATGCGCAGCTCCATCGAGAGTGGTGTCGGAACTGTGGACCTGTGGTCTCAGACGAAAGGACTACGGTAGTCAGAAGGCACCCCTGCAGCCTATCCGGACGACTCGTCCCTTGGAGATCGTGGCCTTGGACCACGTCAAATTGTCGCCAAGCAGGTCTGGATACTCATATGCCCTGACCATGGTGGATCATTATTCGAGATTTTTGGTGGTCATCCCCGTCAAGGATCAGACAGCAGTGACGGCAGCAAGGACCTTCCAAGCAAGCTTCTGCAGACCACATGGGTATCCAGAGCAGGTACTGACTGATCAAGGCCCTGCTTTTGAAGCGGATCTGTTTAAGGAATTTTGTCACTTGTATGGGTGTAAGAAAATTAGAACGACGCCATACCACCCCCAAACCAACGGCCTTTGCGAGAAAATGAACCACATTGTCGTTGACTTGCTAAAATCCATACCGCTGGAAGAAAGAAATCGGTGGCCAGAATTGTTACCTGACCTGGTTGACTTGTACAACCACATACCAGTGAGTTCTACCAACTGCACGCCAGCTTACCTTATGAGAGCAAGGCCTGGAAGACTGCCAATGGACTTGGAACTTGGTGTGGTGGAACCAGAGGCAGATGACACTGTTGAAAATTGGGACACAAATCGGCAAGAACAATACAGAAGAGTGCAAGCCTGCGTAGAAGAAAGTCTTAATAAAGCTCGGGAAAAGCAGGAGAATATTTATAACAAGAATGCTCCCGCTAAGCCTTTGATGCCTGGAGAAATTGTGTTAAAAAGAAAAAGGAAGCTGCACAAGTTGGACAACCAGTGGGAACAAGAACCATATGTCGTACAAGATTCCAAATTTGATAACAGAAAAGTCTGTATCATCAGTAAGGATGGAGGAAGAACGACCGCCACTGTGTCTAGAGACCATTTAAAGTTGTGTCCAGAGCCATTAAAGCTTCGGGAAGATAACCCTATTGTGAATCAAGAAGAGAGTGTTGAAGCGGTCATACACACGGATCTGGGAGATTTACCTGCGGATTGGCCCAGACTGGGAGATGCGGTAATCATTCCTGTGTTGCAGTTTTATCAGCCACAAGAGGAAACTCTACCTCCAGTCGTACCCATTGTGTCAACAGAGCCAGTTCTAGAGGTACCTATTCCAGCAGAACCCCAGCCTGCAGAATCTCAAGAAGTAGAATCACCGGAAGCAGCGCCCCATGCTATGGGATCCCCTGGTGTAGCTGACTCACACCGCCCAGCCCTCAGTACGCTTGCCAGATCCATAGAAAGATTGAGACCAATATACCTGATGCTACTCCACGTAGATCGGAACGGACAACGAAAGGGAAGCTACCTATTCGTTATCAACAGTAGTCCTAACAAACTAGTTTATTATGACTCAGAAAAGGTTTATTATTTATGACCAATTGTATAAAGTTGTATAAAGAAGTTTATTGCACTTGAAGGAATTTAGAGTATTGTGATAGAATGTGAATTACTCGAAAATGTCTTATAATGGACTGCGTGGCTGAGGACTGAGCCAGCCCAAAGACTGTATCCTGTAAATAGTTGCACTACGGTGCCTTGTCTTGGTTTCGCACGAAGCCTTGACTTACCTCTGAACATAAAACCCGTATGGTGTGGCACTGAGCGAGGTCTGCAGTCAGATGTCCTGCAGCCCACCCAGGACCCACGTTGAAGGTTTGGTGCGGGTCCTTCACAAGAATACTGTGTATTTATTCAATGTCTTGATGTTTTGATACTTTTGTATTTTCTATTGTTCATAATGCAACGTTTAAGATTTCGTACCTCCCTGCTGGGAAGAGTTTAATGTTAATTGTTTAAATGCGAAACAAAATGTCTTTCTTTTTATATTTTACAGCCCGGGAGTGCTGTGTTTTACCAAGGGGGGATGTGTAGCCCTGGTATGTAAGGCACACATAAAAATCCTTTAGTCTGCACAGAAAGGTAACAGTTAAAGCTTACATCATCCATTCACACTTTAGACACACCCTCGGGGTATATAAGCTAGTGATGTACAGCAGCTAGTGGGGAGTCTTCCAGGAAGTGAAGTGAAAGACAGTCACTCAGTTGGTTCCTGTCAGCAGTTCATAAAGTGGAGGCTAGTAAGGGTGAGCCAGTTCATCCTAGCCTAGTCAGAGCTGTTCCTTAACCTGAAGACAGAGACAGCTTTGGAAAAAGGGAAGTTTGCAGCAGAAACTTCAGTCGCCTGTCCCAAGGACAGTGAAGTTCAGTTGATGTGTTCCTGAACTAGGAGAATACTGAGAATCTGTCAGCGAGCTCCAAGGAAGAAGTAAGAAAGGATTGACTTATACTACCTTAGGAAGTGTGCAGTGCCTATGTTAAGAGTGGAAAGCAGGGCGAAGGGCGCAGTGGAAAGAAGTTAGAGAAGTGCCTTAGATATAGAATTACCTGCACAATTTACCCGGTCACTGGGGACCGAAGTGTTGCTATCGCTTCACGCATAGTAACGGAACAACCAGAGTCTTACTGGACCTTAGGTCGCAGAAAGCAGCCCTTGAAGTGTCGGTACGTAACCGGAGTCAGGTGGAATAGGGACTTTGAGCTAGGCCAAGCAAAAGTAAGAACCTAGTTTCATCACTTGGAAGGCTCCACCACAATGCTGACCGGGCAGTACAGCTATGGAGTTAGCTGGAGTATTCGGAGTTAACTTAGCTCCATGCTAGTTGGACTCATCATATTGAAAGTAAAGGAGGCCTCTAACCTGCTCAGCTGTTACCTGGACGTGCAGTCTCCACCCCGACCAGCTCCCCGGGACCTGCCTAACATCTGACAAGTAAAAGGTATGGAAAGACGCTGGATGGTGTGAGACTGATTCATTTATCTGCACCCTACATCATTATAACCATAGACTCAGAGGGACAGTCCCACCTGTGGGGGACCCAACACCTAGCTGCCATAACATCCCCTCAGAGTTCTATTCAGCAGCGCTGGTCTTTAGTGACTAGAAACTACAGGTGGCATCACAAACTGTTATCTACCAAATCCCCTGTAAATAAACCCTTTAACGCCTGACCGCCAGGGTCACGGAACGAGCCACGCTACCAGTGACATTCCCTATAGAAATCTACAGGCTCGGCTCCGAGTACCCCATAGCCCTGGTAACCCACAATTGTGGTGCGGTGTCAAACACATGGAACATGTATTACCACACATAGCAATGGTATTGCCACATTCTATATTGTGTTACCATTTTATGTAAAATAATTCTATATGCGTTGTGTTCTTTTAGTACAATATATGTGATATGTACAGTTTAGGGAAAGTTAGGTGCTTTCTTCTGGGAACACTAAAGGAGGGCACCTTAGCATATAGTTCTTATACATTGGGTAAATGTAATTCTGTTGTGGGCCACTAGATGGGGGCATACTAGTGGACATTGTTAGGTATAGCTTATAGGATGTTCCATAGAGGGTTAAGTGTAGGAGGGGCTGCTGGATAGTAATGAGAAGTTCTTAGGTAGTTAGGTCGGACAGGGCCAGTGTGCCAAAGTGTCCACATGGGCTATAGGCCCGGACAGCCGGCAGCCACGCAACGTTTAAGTATATGCTATCAGTGGGCCTGTACGGAGAAGCAAGATGTGGCGTCTTACCGCCTGGGCCAATGCTTTTAGGGCAGAAGTTGGCTGGACTAAGGAGATGGAAGGAGTTGGAACTTCGGCAGGATCGGTACAGATGGGCCAGATGCTTCACCGGGGCCACAAACGTGTGATGGATGAATTCATACACAACAAATGCTATTCCCATATAACTTATTATATTTAGTCACAATTCATTAATTGTGAGTTTTTATGAGATCACTCATTGATTTTTATAGCAGTGCTTAAATTATCTTCCCTTATATAGTGCCTGGTAATCTTGGTTGTGGTGCTCTCTGTACGTTGTTGTTTTTAGTATTTGTACTGAAATAAATTGATTTTTTTTCATCATAAAAACTCTTGTTATTTCTCCTACTCCATTCTTTAATGTTATATGGGAAATAGCATTTGTTGTGTATCTACTTTAGGAGTTATTGATTATATTTAGGGTAGTCATTGCATAAGGAATTTCTTTGTTACAGGATGAATCATGTCTGGCTAGAAACAAGCTGTAGGAATGTCATTATAGAGAGGTCAGGCCAGGAAGCACTGGGAAGCAGTCTAATACGGTCTGGTCCGGGCGTGTACTGCACAGAAGTGACAGCAAAGCAGAGCGGGGAAAGATAAAGAAACAAGTGAAACCCATGATGTGCCAACTGTGGATGTAACATATGAAGAGTTAAGTAAAGAGAATGTTCAAGCTGTTCTGGACTGTGTCTCCTGTGCTGAGGGTTGCCTGAAAGAGGGACCGTCGTCGCCTGGGAAGTGCCAGGGGAAAGCTGAACTTGGAAATGCAGGTACACTAAAGAGAAGAGTACAGTTTTCTGTAGGGGAAGGACTGGACATAGATGCTGCAGTAATTCAGGTCACGACTTCAGTCCTGTCCCTCATGCTCAATCTATTTATCTGTCGTAACCGCTTGCAATGTAGTAAAATGAGCAAATCCAGCTCTACCCATGGCAAATTATGGGCCAAATAAAAATTATACTGTTGGAATAAAGTCCCTCATCTTTGCAATTTTGTATCCACCTCCACCGCTTTTATGCTGCAGCACACAAAGTCATTTACACAATTGTCGCATCTGACCATGTGTGAAGGGTAATGTTTTCCCTTGCAGAGATTGATGCCTATCATAGGAAGTCTTAACCAATCGGACAATGCTCCCTGAAAAAATGTATTTCCCCTCCAGAATGAAGGTAAGCCGTTTCCTTAGTTCCCCCCATTGGAGGAAGGACCTCTATAAGTCAATGTAATCAGCTTTGCAATAGGACCTAGGCTATGTTCACCTGCAGCATTTTTATCTGCAGGAGTAACCTGCTCTCATGGAGGTAAAAACGCTGTGCTCAAGATGCAAACTTGGGTATGGCCAACTTCATTAGTCGTGCGGTACAGCCAGTTCCAGGGTCAGACATCGATATATAATAGAGTTACTGCCAATAAGTGGCACTATGGAAAAAACATTCCATTCTCATGGAGCAATGTTAAAAGGGTTTTTACTATCAACAAGGTAAGTGATAAATGTAGGGTTTCTGAGAGTCACAATGTTCCATGTGTGAATGGAGAAGTAGTGTGACCACCGCTACATTCACTATCTATGGGGGTGGTGATTGCGCATGCACACTGCTGCTCCCATAAAAGTATACTACAGTAGTGGTCCAGCCTGCGCGCTATCGCATCGGTAACAGCAGCTACACAACCAGCAATAAAACCTTTATCGCCTATAGAGATGACCAGATAGTTTTTTGCATTCCCGGTCTATGTTCCAGGTTATAGCTCTCTGACCGTGCACAGGAGTTTCATGAATTTCATTACTCTCCAGGAACTAAGGCTCATATTATCATTAGCCAAGTTGACGATACTTGCACAGCATGGATGATATCATGCCAGGCCGGCGGATCAAATGCCACATCAGGGAAACGGGAAGCTCAGGAAATTAGCCCCAGCTCCTGTCCACAACTAGACAGCAATGACCTTGACTATAGACTGGGAATATGCAAAATCATCTGCTCATGTTTAGTGAGAAATGTATCAAGCTACTGTAGTGGAAACCCCATTTTAGGAAGAGCTTTTTTATGGGGAACTCAAGGGGATTGCGCACATGTTGCTGGTGTTGTTCAAACTATGGCAGCGATCAATTGAAGACAAGAACACACACAACATCATCAATTGATGTGAAAAGCTCTACCTGACCCGTACACCAGAGCATTGTTATTACTGTACTCATAGATGTTATCAGCAAAAAGGCTGAGAATCATTGATTTTGCTAACAAACCCTAAAGCCCCAGTCACACACAGCGATCTCGCTAGCGAGATCGCTGCTGAGTCACTAGTTTTGTGACGCAACAGCGATCTCCCCAGCGATATCACTGTGTGTGACATTCAGCGACAATCAGCCCCCCTGCCGGGTATCGCTGATCGTTGCTGAATGTCCTGGACATTTTTTTGATCGTTGGTCTCCTGCTGGCCAGCACGCATCGCTGCGTGTGACAGGCAGGAGACCAGCGATCATCTGGTAACCAAGATACACATCGGGTTTCCAGCCGCCGGGCGGCGCCTGGAAACCCGATGTGTACGTTGGATACCAGTGCGCTGCTGCAGGGGAGCTGGTAACCAAGGTACACTTGGGTTTCCAGGCACCGCGCAGCACCTGGAAACCCAATGTATACCTTGGTTACCAGCTCCCTGCACCAGCGGGCTGGTATCCAACGTACACTGCTGGTAACTAAGCGACGTTACCCGCAGTGTCGCTGTCCTGATCGCTGCTGAGCTGCCTGTTGGCAGCTCAGCAGCGATCATGTAGCGACACACCAGCGATCCTGACAAGTGCATATCATTGTCAGGATCGCTGGTGTATTGCTAGGTGTGACGAGGCCCTAAGACCCAGTATAAACCTGGTCTGTGGTTCTTCAGTAATTCTCAGCATCAGCAGTTTTCAGTAAATCTATTTTATTGCCTGATGCATCTCACAAAATTAGAATATCATCAAAAATGGAATTTATTTCAGATCTTCAATGCAAAAAGTGAAACTCATATATTATATAGATATAGGAAAGATGTGTATCTTCGTACCGTGTTAGCCAGTAGATAGAAAAATATTTAGACTTGAGAGTTCTCAGTGGTTGATACCTTTTAATGGCTAGCTGAAAAGATGGTAACAAATTGCAAGCTTTCGAGACTACTCAGGTCTCTTCATCAGGCGAAGACTAATACAAAATCTGAAGAATCACATATTTATACACAACAGGACACAGGAATAATGCAATAGGTAAGACAAGTGACGTGAAGCAGAACTGTCATTATGGCAGAGGGATGAACATAAATATTGGAACAGTTCATAGATAAGGAGTGAAAGTTTTATTGCCCTCTGATTGGAGTCTGCTATTGTGTTTTGATGCCCCTAGAAGGTCAGAGAAGCAGATTCCTTAATTGATGTAGAAAGACATGAATCCGTGTGATATATTCATTCCAGCACTAAGAGTGTCAAAGGTCATCATAAGTTTATATTCCCAAACCTTTCTATCTTTTTCAGATTTGAAGGTAGATTTTAATACAAGTAATTCCATATATCACACGGATTCATGTCTTTCTACATCAAATAAGGAATCTGCTTCTCTGACCTTCTAGGGGCATCAAAACACAATAGCAGACTCCAATCAGAGGGCAATAAAACTTTCACTCCTTATCTATGAACTGTTCCAATATTTATGTTCATCCCTCTGCCATAATGACAGTTCTGCTTCACATCACTTGTCTTACCTATTGCATTATTCCTGTGTCCTGTTTTGTATAAATATGTGATTCTTCAGATTTTGTATTAGTCTTCGCCTGATGAAGAGACCTGAGTAGTCTCGAAAGCTTGCAATTTGTTACCATCTTTTCAGTTAGCCATTAAAAGGTATCAACCACTGAGGACTCTCAAGTCTAAATATATTATATAGAGTCATTACACACACAGTGATCTATTTCACAAGTTTATTTCTGTTAATGATGATGATTATGGCTTACATCCAATGAAAACCTAAAAGTCATTATCTCAGTAAATTATAATACTTTATAACACCAGCTTGAAAAATGATTTTAAAATCCATATTGTTGGCCTACTGAAATGTATGTTCAGTAAATGCATTCAATACTTGGTCGGGGCTCCTTTTGCATCAATTACTGCATCAATGCGGCATGGCATGGAGGCGATCAGCCTGTGGCACTGCTGAGGTGTTATGGAAGCCCAGGTTGCTTTGATAGCAGCCTTCAGCTCATCTGCATTGTTGGGTCTGGTGTCTCTCATCATCCTCTTGACAATACCCCATAGATTCTCTATGGGGTTAAGGTCAGGTGAGTTTGCTGGCCAATCAAGAACAGTGATACTGGTGTTTGTAGACCAGGTATTGGTACTTTTGGCAGTGTGGACAGGTGCCAAGTCCTGCAGGAGAATGAAATTTCCATCTCCAAAAAACTTGTGAGCAGAGGGAAGCATGAAGTGCTCTAAAATTTCCGGGTAGACGGCTGCGATGACTTTGGTCTTGATAAAACACTGTGGACCTACACCAGCAGATGACATGGCTCCCCAAACCATCACTGATTGTGGAAACTTCACACTAGACCTCAAGCAGCTTGGATTGTGGCCTCTCCACTCTTCCTTCAGACTCTGGGACCTTGATTTCCAAGGTCTAGTGTGAAGTTTCCACAATCAATGATGGTTTCGGCAGCCATGACATCTGCTGGTGTAGGTCCACTGTGTTTTATCAAGACTAAAGTCAGCACAGCCATCTAACAGGAAATTTTAGAGCACTTCATGCTTCCCTCTGCTCACAAGTTATATTTATAAGTTTAACAAGTTTATATTTATATAGATATTGTTCAAATTAGATTTTATGTATATATATACAGTACAGACCAAAAGTTTGGACACATCTTCTCATTCACCGATTTTTCTGTATTTTCATGACTATGAAAATTGTAGAATCACACTGAAGGCATCAAAACTATGAATTAACACATGTGGAATTATACATTACACTTTACAAAAAAGTGTGAAACAACTGAAAATATGTCTTATATTCTAGGTTCTTCAAAGTAGCCACCTTTTGCTTTGATTACTGCTTTGCACGCAGAAAAGGTGAACGGATGGACTCTACATGCCTGGTTCCCACCGTGAAGCATGGAGGAGGTGGTGTGATGGTGTGGGGGTGCTTTACTGGTGACACTGTTGGGGATTTATTCAAAATTGAAGCGGTGAGCGGTCCAGCTCACCCCAAACCATCTCGATTGAGTTCAGGTCTAGTGACTGTGAAGGCCAGGTCATCTGGCATAGCACCCCAACACTCTCCTTCTTGGTCAAATAGCCCTTACACAGCCTGGAGGTGTGTTTGGGGTCATTGTCCTGTTGAAAAATAAATGATGGTCCAACTAAACGCAAACCGGATGGAATAGCATGCTGCTGCATGTGGCTGTGGTAGCCATGCTGGTTCAGTATGCCTTCAATTTTGAATAAATCCCATCACACCTCCTCCTCCATGCTTCACGGTGGGAACCAGGCATGTAGAGTCCATCCGTTCACCTAATTCCACATGTGTTAATTCATAGTTTTGATGCCTTCAGTGTGATTCTACAATTTTCATAGTCATGAAAATACAGAAAAATCGGTGAATGAGAAGGTGTGTCCAAACTTTTGGTCTGTACTGTATGTGGGTAATACTATTAGCCAGATTTGCCATTACAAGCCCATAAATTGCCAAAACTAGGTTTTTCTTTGCCACAGGAAATATTCTGAGTCCTAGCGGATATGCCCTGGAGAAGTCAATGTTACTTCTCAGCTCTCCCCTGGCATTTGCCCTGAACAAGGCTAAAATGACCAAAGAAAGAGAGAGATATCTCTGATGCTTTCTCTTTCTTGCCACAAGATTGTTA
This sequence comes from Oophaga sylvatica, assembly GCA_033576555.1. NCBI lineage: Eukaryota > Metazoa > Chordata > Amphibia > Anura > Dendrobatidae > Oophaga > Oophaga sylvatica. The sequence continues at coordinate 956,147,475 of JARQOD010000001.1, forward strand.
GCCATATTGACCATGCATATTACATTATCACTAGTGGCCATGAAATTCGGCCTCCTCCATTCATATGCTCTATCGCTGGTCTGTAGCTGCCTTTTCCCCCAATTTCATCCATATTTGTTTTGTAGAGCTGATAAATAAAATATATCAGCTCGCGATGTGACGCCGCCACAACTACCGTGCTAAATGCATTATAAATATGTGATTTACAAAGCCACATTTGTTACAGAGCTCGATGAGCCAAGATCCAGGGCGTCTGCATAAATAATAAACCAGGCTTTTACAAATAGGCCCAATAAGCGTTGGCTCGACACGCCGACAGTTTATAATATGCTGAAGTCATTGCAAATCTGCATAAAGCAAGGTGCTCGCCTTGTGAAACCATTGGAAATTGGTACAATAAAACACATTTATAAGCCTCCCCAAACCGCCTTGGAGCGCGTAGCACGCTCTACAGGATGAGAATAATCCTTATTTTCAATTTGTCGCTTTGAGATAATGGAAAAAATATGGCAATAAGGTATGAAATAAATATTACAATTCTTAAAGGAGAACTAAAAAGGCACAAAAGAAGCAATAAAATAACCTTCTAATATAGCGGAGCCTAGTTTACCACTTAAAACTGAATTACTAAGATATTTCCCTTGATATCACTCATCTATGATAGGTTTGTAGCCATTGTAATTAAGGCCCTACAGAAAGACCTGCTAATAAGGTAACTTATGGCATTTAAAGAAAATGTTGCTACAGGGAAATAACACTACTTGATCAGTTTACAAATCGGAGATTGCTGTGGGAATGATACTGACATTTTCCTCCACAACATACTATACAGGGCTTAGAAGAAACACCTGCTATTAGCGAATAAGGGAGGATCAAATGGTCTACATTTGGGTTGTGTTAAGGAAGTCATGCTTTTTTGGACGAGCACTTTCCATATGGATATTACCACATATATAATTAACAACGATAGATGGCCTCCTTCTGTTACCCCATTCCTTTAGCAAAAGCTATAAAAAGGTTGTTTGTCTGGAGGCATTTTTTTTTTCAATGGGTGGTTCTTTTGGCCAATCCTCGCAATCTACCATACATCAGTAGGACATAAGGGCTTGTCTAAAATGGTAAAAAGCATGTGACCATGACCTACTTATTTTTATTCGAGAAGGCCAAATCAGACATATTACTAATTGGGTCGTGACTTCTCCTGATGCCACCAATGACTAACAGAAAGAAGCATTTCCAGGTTTCTTGTCCATGGCAATGGAAGATTACGTTATCAGACAGAACCCTGGTGTTCAGATGCATGTTCAGAGAGCAGGAAACAAGGTGTGGCTCCTAAGAAAGGATGTAGTTATGCTAAAAATTTCATCTCTTCTGCAATCTACTTTGGAGCTACTTACAGGACTTCAAAAAATTGGCCATTACATTTTACATATTGTTTGAACTTGATCCACTACTCTGACTACATGACATATATAAGATATTTAGTTTAATCAATCTACAAGATCCTAACCTCTGACTATGGCCCATCATTGGCAACAATTTTAGAATATGAAATGTTATGATGGTTTGGCTTTAACACTCTCCCTCCATCATCCACAGCCCTCAGAGTCTTTTCTCATAGGAGTTGAGCCCTTTTGGCTCCTTGACCCCATAAAGTTTGAGATCACATCGCACATTGTCTCTGTTCAGGGTAATTCTTCCTACCCAGAAGATAAAATCCTTCCTGAAGTGGGAGAACCATTTTTCAGTTGGATATAAAAAAGACTCTAAGGGTATGTGCACACAATATCTTTTACAGAATCGGTTTGCTTTTTCAAGAGGAACATGCTTCAGGAAATGCTATTTCCCTTAAGTGTGTGTTTTTTTTTTTTAGCTTTTTTGGTAATTTTAAAAGGGCTATTTCAGATGGTTTTGGGATTGAAATATGCCTGTAAAAGAATAGACATTGTGCGCACAAACCTTAATGGGGAGGTTCAATCAAAGAAATTCATCGTTCTTAGCGTAATGTTGGTGGTCCAGCACCCTTCCTCAGACAGTTTTATCCAGCTAGCTAAGCCCCCTGACTGCATCCATCTTAATTTGTGGTTATACCCTAATTTTTTAAGTTTACGGGAGTCACTGTCTTCCAAATGCTTACAGACTTGAAGAAGGTCATACATGACCAGCCACCTAGTCTTCATTTAGATGCAAATCAACTGGGTTTCAATCCAAGAAGTCTGGTAGGTGGTCTCACCAACTTTATTCTGGTTCTGTCCAATGCATTGGAATGAACTTGATGACTGTAGATAATGATAAGACCTTCTGTAGAAAAACCTTCCCCATGAATATATGACCTTGTTTTATACACAGTTATATTCCTTCCTTCTCAGCATGGACGTCAGGCACCAAAAAAACAACTCCTCACCTCCTGACTTCATGTGAACTATTTTCTGCCTCCTTGATTCCTTGCTAAGAGCTTTTCTGCCACTTACATATATACAAGAATCTCCATTCAAACACCTTTAGCAAGGAAAAACATTAAAACCCCTCTCGTCTGATCTCTCTGTTCCTTGCTAATTTTTTCTATCTTTTTCCTTCTCCTAAATTGAAATGATCTCATCTCTCAAGAGACACAAAGTGTTGGAGGCTCGGAGCATTGTGGAAAACTCTCTATAAAGAATGTGTAGAACAATTAGAGATGGATCTGGGATGCTGGAATTATTAGAAGACTGATAATGAAGCTCCGTTCTCCCTCAGATGCATCTGCTGTCTCCTGACTATGGATCAAGGATGTCTAAGCGGTCGATGGGAAGGAGGCAGGGGTCTCCCCAGGTGTTTTGTTCCTAATTGTTTCTTCCCATGAAGATGCCTTTGCTTTATAAATAGAATGAAGACTCATGGAGATTAAAGTGGTTGATACACACTAGGAAAATCAAATTCTCTCTTAAGATATGACACATGCCAATACAGGGAATTTCCTTCCGTTTAGATCTGATACTTGTATGTACTACCATAAAGATCTGTTTGTATGGTGGTGGTGGAGCAGCTGTAGTGAGATGGTGATTAATGATATTCCTGTCTGAAAGTAGTAAGGCCCCCCCATCAAACCTTTTCCCTACTCTCCAGGACAGAAGACCACAGCATGGGTCAGGAATCAGTGGCCTTCATTGGAAAAAAGCCCATAGCTTCTACCATCCACCAAGTGCCTTGTTGAGGTCTGTGTTGCACAATAAGTGGAGAACAAGGTTGGGGGTGAGTTACCACACATACATCCTAGACGTCAAGAAGGGACATCCTATTATTGCCCATGTTACAAACTCTGTCTGGTTCTTCTGGAATAATGGAATAATATTTTTTGCTAGAACAGTAAAGAATGCTGATGTGTGAAGTCACTTTCCTCATGTTGCACTGCATGGGGCTACAACTATATAAATACATTTTCCACCAGAGGAGTTCATTTTGCTTGAGTTTGGGCATAAGCAATGTAGCTGTTACGCTAGAGCGGTTAGTGATGGAGAATCAAAGCGAATGTGAAGGACATCTAGCCTCTACTATTAGAAACCATGATGTTGGTGTATCACTTCAAAAGTTGTACTGTAAGTTGTCCATTAGCATTAAGTACTGTATCCATCGTGGAAGAATTAGGTTAGTCATGCCTGTATCCAGAGAAGATCAAGTAAACGCTTAAACCTTGTGTCTGCCTATTTCATGACCTCTCCTCACACCTCTAGTGCCTTGTTGCCCTCATCATACGATGACTTTACATATTCACAATACAGTCTCATGTATATTGGAGTGGAGGAGCAGGATACGCCATGATAAGGTTGAAGATTAGTGGCGATGCGGCTAACTCCTCCTCCTCCTTGCTGGTGACATCAACCCGCAGTCCTCTCACCATGAGGTTGTGATTGCCATCTCCACTTCCTCCTGGCTTATTAAGTGTGGTTTTCCTCAGCAATGCATGTCCCCAGGACACTTCCCACTGCATACTCCTCTACTTCTAAGTATGCACACATATAGCTCCCCATTGCTCCCCCAAACCTACGCTCTTCCAAATTTTTTTCCAGCACGAGTTATTTACCAGCACTATTTATCTCCCAATACGTAAGTGGACTGAGCTGGATCATCCTTGCAAACATGATCCAAGCTCTGCTCTCTTTATCTCGGTCCTTCGCCCCTTTTGTTGTACTCAGCTTTGAAGGTTGCCGGTCGTGTGACATCATCTTCCTAGGCCTTTCAAGGTTCATTACACATTAGGACTTTAGGAAGAACGCTGTTTGTGATCGAAACACATCTCCATGTAGTTTCCTGTCCCTCCACAATGTGCGATATGCCATGGAATTTTTGGAATTTTAAAGTGTCTTTAATGATTGAATTGTTGTCAGAAGCTGAAATTTTTTTCTTACTTGTCTCTATACTTCAAGTTTTGGACAGAACATCATTCCATGCATACTAGACTACATAACGCAGGATGTGGTGAGCTGGTTCCAATTTTCCTTTTCACTCATTAGGACACACACCTGTGTCTTCAGATTGTTACTCTCCTCCTCCTGTGCACACCGTATTAATTGCTTCTATTCCTACTACACTGCTAATTTCGCTGCATCCATCCTGGTGTTCCCAAGATTCCTGAGGGTGTCTTCTCATTCCCTACATGTCATCCTGCCGGCTGCACCGACGCTCGGGGTTCAAGTACCCACCTGGACTTAGTGCGTCCACTTCACCAGCTGAGCCTAAACAAAATGATTCTCTGGCTCTACCGCTTCCATATCCAGCAGTGCTGGTGACTTCACATTTACAGATATCTGCCGTGAAACGTGCATGATGGGCAGTATTATTCCAATGAGTACAACAGGTGCTCAGTACCTGCTGATCAGAATAACCCCTTAAGGACCACTGGTAACCCTTTAATGACTAATTATCTGCCATTGGTTGCAATATGGCTTCTATGATTTCTTTCCATAGACTGTAGCTCGTGACCATCTCTCAGAGTAGAATGTTTTTCTCAAGGTAAGAAAGTTTGGAGACCACTGTACTACAGTAGAGCAAATGTCTGCACTTGAAAGCCTTTTGAAGGTGCATGAAGCTCCTGGGACTCTGTACACCTGTGCTGTAGTTATACACACTCAATTTCATGTCGTGTGATGGGGCGCCATATTAGACCCTTCTAAGGGAGAAACCTCCATAATACAGGACATAATGGAACATGGCACAATACTGCACCTCCATATGAAGTCGGATTTAGACTACAGTAATTTAGGTAACGGCATATTATGACTACACACCATTCACGGTTTATATAGAGTTATAATATTCTTTCGTGTATGAGCAATCAACACCAAAATATGGGCACAATGTTGGCATTAACTCTTCAATTAGTAAATAATGACTACAATATAAAACATGTAGCTAATAGCTGATTACCTCACTGGTAGTCTTATTAGGATGAGACAGTCACGCAACCACATAACATCGACCTCGGGTGTGAATCATTATGGAGATCCTCCAGCCCAAGATTAGGAGTCCTCTTAAGAATCGCTTTGTGTTTTCACCACTATTTTCTCTTATTTATTAATACTATGAACCTTATTAACTGACTAGAGAGTCATCAAAAAGAAAAACCTAAATCCAGGAACCTGATATTTACAAGGAGATGATGAACTGAAACGTAAAGACTAGAGCCAATATCCTGTTCATGTAAATGCTCCGAAATGAGATGGGATCAGTGATATTTTCTAATGCGGTGGAGATTACATCTGCATCTCTGCTATTTACCCTGATCACTTCTTTTATAGATATTCAGTGAGGAAAATCAGGCTGTTTCCAAGTGAGACTGGCATATACAAAAAAAAAAAAATCACATTTAAATAATGAAATGCCAATTTAGCATGGCGACCTAGATGGAAATACATCATTTCATCTTGCTCCTGTACCGTCGCCCCATGCCTCAATCTGCACTCAAAAAACTTGGTTGTTCTTTTTTTTTTTCTTATTACCTTGAAGCTGCCTGTCTTCCAGTTTAATATTTTACTCTCTTTATTTCCTGAAAGGGAGACTCTAAAACAAGTCTGTGCAGGATGTTGAGGCAGCTTATTGTATTGAACGCAGAACTTAATGACCAGGCCAATTTTTACAATTCTGACCACTGTCACTTTATGAGGTTATAACTCTGGAACGCTTCAACGTATCCCAGTGATTCTGAGATTGTTCTTTCGTGACATATTGTACTTCATGATAGTGGTAAAATTTCTTCAATATGACTTGTGTTTATTTGTGAAAAAAGCTTGGCGGTAAATTTTAAAATTTTTAATTCTTATGCCCTTAAATCAGAAAGTTAAGTCACACAAACGAGTTAATAAATAACATTTCCCACATGTCTACTTTACATCAGCACAATTTTTGAAACATATTTTTTTTTTTTTGCTAGGAAGTTAGAAAGGTTAAAGGGAACCTGCCAGCAGGACTGTGCACAGTAACCTACAGACAGTGTCAGATTGGCACTGTTATATTGATTAAAATGATACAGTGGTTGATGAAATCCGACTTGTGGTTGTTGTTTAATCTTTATTTTCAGCTTTGAGTTAATGAGATTCTCGTGCTCCGGGGCGGCCTGTGGGGGGTCTTCATGTGGTGCTCTGTTCCGACAAGCCTACAGCCTACAATGATCCTCAGTCTACTGAACCATCGACGACCAGTTCTACCCTTCCTAGTGTATCCTCACCCATCCCTGTAGACTGTGAGCCCTCGCGGGCAGGGTCTCTCTCCTTCTGTACTTGTGTGTCCCTTGTCTAGCACATGTTTATTGTACCTGTCTATATTTTTCCCCTTTTCATATGTAAAGCGCCATGGAATAAATGGCGCTATATAAATGTATAATAATAATAATAATTAGGGATTCATACTGATGGCTTCTGACAGGTCACTGATCCCTCAGTGACCAGCCCCCTATTTTACATACTGATTATTATATGTATTTGGGAAAAAAAGAAAATCACATTCAGCCGGCGCCGGAGCCTGCGCAGCAGAATGATTGCATCTATGTGCATTAAATTGTTTTATTTAGTAATATACATTGATTCTAGAAAAAAAAAAATCTCTCAAAATGGCGTCGGCCGTGCCTGCGAAGCAGCATCTATCAGCGATCCGATAGATGCTACTGCGCATGCGCTATTTTGCAAGAGGAAAAAAAAAATTATCTCCACCAAGATGGCACCGGCGGGGCATGCGCAGTAACATCTAACAGCAATCTGATAGATGCTAATATGTGGGCGCCGCCGGCGCCATCTTGGTGTAGACAATTTTTTTTTCCTCTAGCAATATGGCACAGGCAGCGCCTGCGCAGTAACATCTATCAGATCGCTGATAGATGCTGCTTTGCAGGCACGGCCGACGTCATTTTGAGAAAGATTTTTTTTCAGAATCAATGTATATTACTAAATAAAACAATTTAATGCACATTATGGATGTGATTATGCTGCAGCGCCGGCGCCTGAATTTTTTTTCAATACATATAATAATCAGTATGTAAAGTAGGGGTCAGGTCACTGAGGGATCAATGACCTATCAGAAGCCATCAGTATGAATCCCTAATCAGAGCACCACATGAAGACCCCCCACAGGCCGCCCCGAAGCACAAGAATCTCATTAACTCAAAACTGAAAATAAATATTAAACAACAAGAATCAGTATAATGGAGCTGACCTGACACAGTAAAAACTGACCACAGGTCGCACGCGGTGATTGCATAGACTGTACGGGACCGCTACCACCCAAACTGCTCCTCATACGGGTATTATGGCAGCCGCCATACAGCCGCAGGGAACAAGAACCCAAGCCCAATAAGAACAGATTGGCTGCCTTCAGTGAAACTGACAGCCGGTCGCAGGCTGCAGTTGACCAGACTGTACAGGACCACTAAACACCCACACTGCTCCGCATACGGGTATCACAGCAGCCTCCATACAGCCGCAGAACGTTACTGCAGCCCGCCAGTAAGTGCTACATCATTCCCGCCACGCATAGACTGTTTCCCGCCAAAATACTCAGCAGAACGTAGCTAACTGCACCATGTCTCAAAACAGCACATCCTCACTCAAGCCGTCATATTATAATTTTTTTTTACCTTTGAAAAAAAAAACAATTCTAACCCCAACTGTAACACAACGCTAACCCTATCCCCAACCCTATCCCGAACCCCAACAAAGAATGCAAATAATGGAAAAAATAAAGAAACATTTATTTTATATTTTTTATCTAATTAAGGGGGCGACAAAGGGGGATTTGATTTACTATTTTCTTTAGTTTGATCACTGCTATAGGGTCTATCACAGTGATCAAAGAGAACCAATAGAAAAAATGTCTTATTGTTGCTGGGTACCAGCCGGCAGATCTCGGCAGCTGCACTGAGCATGAAGCTGGGCTGGGGGATAGGTACCGGAAAATCCAGCTCTGATCATTCTGACTCTGGGGGGAGCACTACAGCCTAATTCCCGGTCGACTTAAAACGGCAATGAGGGTATAAGTACCCTTAGCGGCCGCCGTTATAATTCGTATCAGCGGGTGCTAAGGGGTTAAAGCCCATCTCATCATTCACACAAATCTATAGTCTTGCTACCCTACAACAAGATAAAACTGAACAGATATGTCTAGACTTGTAGGATCGCTACTTCCAATAGGTGGCGCTATAGAGTACAAGTCCTCTTTGCTTGAAGAGGCAATTTGCATATTAAATTTCCCAGAGGAGCATTGCACGGCGAATAAGCCTCCTTACCTTGACACGCCAGAGCTGGTATGTCACTCTCCACAAGGAGAAACCTTACCCCCTAGACCTTAGTCCAGAGCCTCTCATCTAGCCAAATCAGATCTCTCCTACTTTGCACTGACGAGGACCAATAGTCCGAAACACCGTCTCTGCAAATGGAGATTCTGATTTGGCTTTTATTCTAAGTCATATTACAAGACTCGTTAAAGGGTTGATTGTGACTTGTAGGATTGCTACTTACATTAGGTGGCGCTATAGAGTACAAGTCCTCTTTGTTTGAAGAGGCAATTTGCATATTAAAATTGCCAGAGGAGCATTGCACGGCGAATAAGCCTCCTTACCTCGACACGCCAGAGCTGGTATGTCACTCTCCACAAGGAGAAACCTTACCCCCTAGACCAGATATGTCTAGGGATTGTCCAGATTATAATGCTCTGTAAGGGGCCAGCCACTCTTTTTGACTGGGTGGTTTCTATTTAACAGCTTTCTGGCAGCACATACAAGCTTTAACTTCCTTTCATACACCTTAAAATATGCTTTGCTCCTGTCACTGTCCAATGATTTGCCCACACTGAACAAAACACCCGCCTCTATGTTTTGCCTGTAAGCAGTGTGACAGGAGAGCAGGAGCAAAGAGACAAGAGCCGCCCACACTTCATGTAGAGAGACAAAGCTCCTAACAAACTTCCTGTAGAGGCAAAACAACAGCCAAACTTTCTGTAATCAGTCTGAAAGTTTATGCTGTTGGAGATGGATTACACTCGACAACAGGCAGTGGACAGAAAGTTACACAAAAGAAATTACAGCTATTTATAGCAGTTTAGACGGGTCTTTTTTTCAACAAAGCAATTTTTGGACTTTATAATTGCAGTCATTTTCCTGGATGAATGAACCAGATCGGAGCAAGTTCAGAGAAGAGCTACCAGGATGGTGAGTGGACTGCAAACTATGTCCTAAAAAGAACAGTTAAAGGATCTGGGAAAGTTTAGCTTGCAAAAAAGAAGGCTCAGAGGAGACTTAATAGCTGTCTACAAGTATCTGAAGGGATGTCACAGTATAGAGGGATCATTCTTATTCTCATTTGTACATGGAAACACAAGAAGCAATAAAAACTTTTTCACAGTGAGGGAGATCAATGAGTGCTGCCACGAGAGGTGGTGAGTTCTCCTTCAATGGAAGTCTTCAAACAGAGGCTGGACAGTCATCTGTCTGAGATGGTTTAGTAAATCCTGCATTGAGCAGGTGGTTTGGACACGATGATCTGGAGATCCCTTCCAACTCTACCATTCTATGATTCTACAATTCTATTTGAAAATGAGTAACCAAAAAATAAGCATTTGTATGCAAAGGAACCTGACAGCAAATATTAATTTCCTCATCCGAGACAGTGCCACCATCAACTAAATGGAGCATTTAACATTTCCTATTTGCTGTAAATCACTGGGTGGTCAGTGCAATGCACACACATTAGATTATTGGGCTGTTTTTTATTTTGATAGTAATAACCTAATACATAATTAGAATACATTTTAAGTCGATCGCCTCCAACAATTACAGATTCCAGAAGTGCAAAATGTGAAGTGACGTAGATGTTATAGCTTTATTATATGTTCAATGAGGCCTATCTAAGACAACATCTGGGAATGCCATAGATCACATCTGTAGAGTCTCCAATATCGCAGGCATACAGACTGCCAGGGAAATCCATGCCTCTGTAATGCATGAGCTGTTAAAAAGATCTACAAAGAAAAATGATTATTGCTCACAGGTTTGCGCTTTAATAATTTTTTAGTATACTGTAATGTGGACCTGTCACTTCATGGACTTGCAGCCCTCATCCCCCACAACAACTGAAACTGCTGAAACCAGTCTAATATTTCCAGGAACAGTCCAGATTCTCATGCTCTGTTACTGGCAATCCATTATTTTTGAGGGACGGTTTATTTTAATTGGCATTTTTCCGGCACTATAGGTATTGGAGCTTACTCCTACTTCCACACAATAGAATAGAACAGCAGGAACAGACAGACAATGCCCCAGCCCACATTTTCGGTAATCTCTGTGTCTTTGTTGCTTGAGAAGGATTATACTTAACAACGGGCAGTGGGCGGAAAGTTACACAGAAGGGAGACATATTGTGGTTCGTAAATGGGGGTGACTTTTCAGGATAAAAAAAATTATATTTTTTAATAAGTAAAACGATTTGCAGATTGTATATTTTTAAATGGCATCAGGTTATTTGAATGTACAAGTGAGTAAAGTAGCTTTATCCTTGAGCACTGTTCAAGATGTAGGATCACCAGTTTACTTTTTTAGGTCACATCCATTTTACAACTTTAGAAAGTTGCTGTGTTTTGGGGCAATCCATTTTGACGAAAATTTTAAAAATTTAACATACAGTCAAGGTCAAACATTTTGAGATTAACACAAATTTAATTTTTACAAAGTGCGTTGCTTACGTTTTTATAGTGGCAATTTGAATTAACACCAGACTATTATGAAGAGTGATCAGATGAACTGCAAAAAACTGCAACGTCGTTACTTGTCATGAAAATGACCATAAACAGAAAAACCCTATTTTCACAGAATTTCAGCTCTGTCAAAAAAAAATTGTTAATGAGGACAAGACGGCTGATATCACTGTGTTATACTGACTAAATAACAGACTCCAAGGAAGCACATGCAATTCATTTTTGCTTTGTATCCAAAGGGCTTTTCAGGCAAGAACATTGCTGTGTGTAAGATTGCCCCTAAATCAAACATTTATGGGATCATCAAGAATTTCAAAGAGATAGGTTAAATTGCTTTGAAGAAGGCTTGAAGGCAACCAAGAAAGTCTAGCTAGCATCTGCACCTTTTCTTACAGAGGATGCAATTATGGAATAGGTTCTACACTAATGCAGATCTTGCTCAGAAATGGTAGAAGGCCGGTCTCAGTGCAGGCTAGTAGGCTGTCTGGTGTCAAGAAGGGCAGCAAAAAGTCACTTTTCTCCAATAAAAACATCAAGGACATAATGGCATTCGGTAGGAAGTGCAGAAATTGGACTGCAGTGGACTGGGATAAAGTTATTTTCTCTGATGAAGCCTCTTCAGACTGTTTGGGATATCTGTAACAATGATTGTCTGAAGAAAAAAAGTTGAGTGTTGCCATGAGTTCTGCGTCATGCATCCTGAGACCCTGCATGTGAGGGGGCTCACTCACAATTTTTTGCCTAAAACACACTACCATGAATAAAGAATAAGTTCTAAACATCTTCCAAGAGAGACTTCTCTCAATCATCTCCCAACAAAGTGGTGATGAACAGTGCTTCCTCCAGCATGACGGAGACCACTTCACAAGGCAAAAGTAACAACCATGGCCAGGAAACTTCTCAGCTCTCAATCCTATAGTCAATCCTCAAAAAAATAGACAAACAGAAACACAGAAATTTTGATAAAATCCAAGCTTTGATTAGACAAGAATCTGCTGTGATTCGTCAGGATTTGGCACAAAAGCTGATATCCAGCAAATCAGGGCGAATGCAAAAGTCTTGTAAAATAAGGCCCAAATTTCTGTATTTGTCAATAAAAGTTTAAATACGTATTAAATGCCGATCATGGTTCTTTAGTAAGCAGAGGAACTTCTGACTAAAAGATCTAAAAGACACCGAAGCAGCAGATTTCAGTGAAATCCATAATGTGTGTTTTGAAACCTTTCACAATGACCTTTGTAATTGATATATAAATTAACTACAAAATAACAGAATTCCAGAACAAATTATTGCAAACATTACTCTATCAGTAGGAGATATAAACGGATGTGTCCCTCACCGCTACTGAAGTACCAGAGAGAAGATCGTAGACAGATGCATTTTTACCACAATACTCTTAGGAGTGATATCAACAAAGGTTTCTGGCTGCTTGGTCCACATAAGTTTCTATTCAACTACTCTAGTAATGAAGTATTGTGCTGTATTTTTCTTTTTCCATTTTATTTTTCTGTCTTCCATGTCATCTTGGATTTGAGAATTGGTGGAGAAGCCCATGTAGTTCTAGATATTGTGAAGTTGACAAAGATAACTGAAGGATCCGAAGAATAAAAGCATTAACTTGTCAGGCTCCTCTGTACGTATAGTTTTATTTTCCAAGACTGAGTTAATCCGAGAGCCAAGATCCTGTCAGATCAGCAGATGGTTCTGCTACTTCCAACTGCAAACTTCATCCAGAAGTCCTCCCACACAACATGGTCCACCAGATGGGGGTTCTGTAAAAATTTTAGCTCCTGTATCAGCAGACAAGCTCTTTTACTTGGACACCATGAAAGGTTTTTATTGTCCCCCTGTCAAATCTTCATACATAGATATTAGTGCCTGTCAGAACAGCACAGTGATGGCTCTCTAATCCCTGGAGCTGTCAGGCATGTCATCCTTCTATGTAATAGAAGGACGTGTTCTATCATGTAATTACATTTTTTCAGGAGATGCGACCGGTAAAGTTGCACCTGTCAGCGGCAGCCATGAAGAAATCTCAAAAGTGTCTAATAAACAATAAGTTCCCCACCTTGCAGTGTAGAACACAACTTTTCTCTTTAATTTGACAATTAGAGAATTACTAATTAGTGCCGCTCCCTCCGGTAAGACTGCTGTCTGCATGATGACAGGACAATCTGCCTGCCTAGCTTCTCCTACAAGTCTCAATGTGTCTTCCGTCTGTTTCATTATTTTGTATTTCAAATTCTCAAATCTTTTACAAACATTTACTCTTTCAAAGAAATTTCTACTTGGAACGCTCACCTTTTGTCAGTCTTCGAAGTGATAGGCATGGTCCCCCTTATAGATGTTCCTCAAGATACAGTGTACCTCACAAAAACTTAACATTAATAACCGGCATGGACAAAAATTTCATGATGTTTCTTTATTTAGCACTATTTCCTTTATTAGTTGGAAGAATACAGGAGTGACTTCTTACAGTTTCAGGTTCTCCATTTGACCTTTTTTCAAACTTGAGAACTATTCAACATGTAGGATTTTTAGGCAAAGTCCACACCATTGTCTCATCTTTGTATTTTGGTCCATACTTGCTTATCCACTGAATAGGTGATAAATGCTGGATTGGGGTGGGTCAAACACCTGAATGCCTGTTGCAAGAGAAACTTGGAATGGCGTGGTAAGCATGTATAAGCAGTTCCTCGCTGTGGTCATGCGTCTGGATGAGACTAGTGTCCCCGTTCTAACTCGAATCACGGAACCTTGGTATAACAGTCCACCATTTACTAGTAAAAACAGATTTCACATGTGTAGCAATTTCTTAATGTAGTTCTATTCTTGAATTATCTAGTGATTTAGTAGTAGAGATGAAGGTGTTGATTCATCTATGGTACTTAGAATCATAGAATCATAGAATCATAGAATAGTAGAGTTGGAAGGGACCTCCTGGGCCATCTGGTCCAACCCCTGCTCAAAGCAGGATTATCTAAATCATCCCAGACAGATGTCTGTCCAGCCTCTGTTTGAAGACTTCCATTAAAGGAGAACTCACCACCTCTCGTGGCAGCCTGTTCCACTCATTGATCACCCTAACTGTCAAAAAGTTTTTTCTAATATCTAATCTGTGTCTCCTCCCATTCAGTTTCATCCCATTGCTTCTAGTCTTTCCTTGTGCAAATGAGAATAAAGATGATCCTTCTACAATGTGACAGCCCTTGAGATATTTGTAGACAGCTATTAAGTCTCCTCTCAGTCTTCTTTTTTGCAAGCTAAACATTCCCAAATCCTGCAACCGTTCCTCATAGGACATGGTTTGCAGACCGGTCACCATTCTGGTGGCTCTTCTCTGAACTTGCTCCAGTTTGTTGATGTCTTTTTTAAAATGTGGTGCCCAAAACTGGACACAGTATTCCAGATGAGGTCTGACCAAAGAGGAGTAGAGGGCAATAATGAACTCACGTGATCTAGACTGTATGCTTCTGTTGATACATCCTAGAATTGCATTTGCCTTTTTTGCTGCTGCATCACACTGTTGACTCATGTTCAGTCAGTGATCAATTAGTATACCCAAGTCTTTTTCACATGTGCTGTTACTTAGCCCTATTCCTCCCCTTTTGTATATGCTTTTTTCATTTTTATTGCCCAGATGTAGTACTTTGCATTTTTCTCTGTTAAAATCCATTCTGTTAGTTGCTGCCCACTGCTCCAGTTTATTTATATCTTTTTGAATCCTCTCTCTCTCTTCTCTAGTATTAGCTACCCCTCCTAGCTTTGTGTCATCAGCAAATTTGATCAGTTTACCCTCAATTCCTTCATCTAAATCATTGATAAAGATGTTGAACAATACAGGGCCCAAAACAGATACCCCACTCGATACATTCTTCCAACTGGATGTGTAGCCATTTATGACCACTCTTTGGGTCCGATCACTAAGCCAGTTATGAATCCACCTAACAGTTGCCTTGTCCATTCCATACTTAGTCATTTTTTCAATAAGGATTGTGTGAGATACTTTGTCAAATGCTTTGCTGAAGTCAAGATATACTATATCTACAGCATTTCCCTGATCCACCCAGTCAGTGATTCTGTCATAGAAGGAAATTAAGTTAGTTTGACATGACTTTTTAGTTACAAACCCATGCTGACTCTGTTTAATCACTTCATTCTTATCCAGGTACTTGCATACATGTTCTTTAATAATTTGTTCAAAGATCTTTCCTGGTATAGAAGTCAGACTCACCGGCCTGTAGTTCTCTGGGTCCACCTTCTTCCCCTTTTTGAAGATAGGAACAACATTTGCTCTTCTCCAGTCTTCTGGGACTTCTCCTGTTCTCCAAGAATTTTCAAAGATTATGGACAGTGGTTCAAGAATTTCTTCTGCTATCTCCTTCAGTACTCTGGGGTGTAATTCATCTGGACCTGGAGACTTGAATTCATTTAGGTTAGCTAGGTGTTTCCTCACTGTCTTTCTGTTTATAGATATCCTGGATTCTTCTATTCCTTTAATAGGACAGTGGAGATCAGTTGATGTTACATTTCCTTTCTGAGAGAAAACAGATGCACATAGAAATTTAACAGTTCAGCCTTCTCAACATCCTGTCTTACCATTTCATCATTTTCATCCTGTACAAATCCTATAGCATCTTTGACTTTTCTTTTACTTTTGACATATCCCCAAAATCCTTTTTTGTTGCTTTTGATGTCACTTGCAAGCCTTAATTCATTGTCAGCTTTAGATAATCTGATTTGTGCCCTGCAGGTTCTGCAGACGGCATTATATTCTTCTTTAGATATGCCTCCTTCTTTCCATTTGATAAACATTTCTTTCTTCCTTTTTAGCATGTGTTTAAGTTCTGTGTTCATCCATCCTGGTTTCCTTAAATGCTTTCCATTCTTCACTCTTTTCGGAATTGTTAACAATTGTGCTTTGAGAATCTCATTTTTCAAGATTTTCCATCCTTCCTGGACATTTTTGTCCTTAAGGATATCCAGCCATTTTCTTTCTGAGTCCCTTAATATCTGCCTTTCTGAAATCTAACCTTGACGTCTGAGTCTTCACAGGTCTTCCTCCTCTTGTTATCCAAAATTCTAAAATAGCATGGTCACTACCTCCTAGGGTCCCAGTCACTCTTACCTCCTCAACCATTTCTTCCCTGTTTATAAGGATTAGATCCAAGGTAGCAGATCCCCTTGTTTTCTCCCCTACCTTTTGGAAGATAAAGTTGTCAGCAAGAGAGGATAAGAATTTCATTGACCTGTTAGTTTTGCCTGAGAGAGATTCCCAACAAATGTCTGGATAGTTGAAATCTCCCATGACCACTATGTCATATTTTTTGGAGAACTTGGCCATTTGATGCATAAAGAGTTCATCCATATCTTCAGCTTGCATAGGTGGCCTGTAGTAAATGCCTACAATGGTGTCCTTTCCATTGTTCAGTCCTTGTATTCTTACCCAAACAGTTTCCACAGAACTCCCAGTCTCTGAAGCGTCAATCTCTGTGCAGATATACGCTTTTCTAACATACAATGCGACACCTCCTCCTCGTTTATCAAGTCTGTTTCTTGCAAATAAGTTGTATCCTTCTAGCCTTGTATTCCAATCATGTGTATCGTCCCACCAAGTCTCAGTGATTCCAATGACATCATACTTCTCCTGCGTTAGTAGTTCCAATTCTCCTTGTTTGTTGCCCATGCTTTGTGCATTTGTATAGAAACATTTTAGTTTGAGATTGGTTTCTCTTCCTCCAATATTTTTATTATGTAGATTTTTTTGTCTTTGTTCTTCCCCTTCACTTCTAATAGCAGAATTCTCAATAGTATTTGTCAGGTGTATGGCTTTTGTTGGCGTTTTGCTTCCCTTCCCACATTGTTCTAGTTTAAAGCTCTCCTGATAAGTGTAGCAAGGCGACTTCCAAATACATGTTTTCCAGTCTTCGTAAGGTGCACCCCATCTCTAGCAAGTAGTCCATCGTACAGGTAATTCACTCCGTGATCCAAAAATCCAAATCCTTGCTGACGGCACCATTGACATAGCCAGTTGTTCACCTGCAGAATCTTCTTCCACCTCCTTGTTCCATGGACATCCACTGGAAGGATGGAAGAGAAGACCACCTGCGCTCCCAGTTCATTCACTTTCTTACCTAAGTTTTCAAAGTCACTGCAGATGGTTTCCAGGTCGTTTCTTGCGGTGTCATTTGTCCCCACATGTATTAGCAGGAATGGGTAGTCATCTGTAGGTCTGAAGAGTCCTGATATCCTGTCAGACACATCTTTATTTTTGCACCCGGAAGACAGCACATTTCTTTTGAGGTTAAATCCGGTCTGCAGATACCGGACTCTGTTCCTCTCAACAGGGAATCCCCATGACAACAACTCTCCGTTTCTTCTTCACAACAGTTTTCTTTCTCCATTCAGGAGGACTCTGAGGGCGTACAAGGTTATTGTTTGTGGCCAAAGTCTTATCTTGATGTATTTCTTCATCATTCTTCTGTGTAAGAGCCTGGTACTGGTACCTTTTTAAAGGTGTGGGGTCTCCGTTGAGACTTACTTGTGGTGTATCTTCATCATGGGATTCTAATAAATCTGTAGGGCATCTGTTTTGACACCATATCACAGTCCTTCCATTGCATGGAAGCTGGAATCACCTAATGATGCCATCAGAGATGTTGTTGATCCTGGCCCTCTTTAGATTACTAGATTGTACTGTTTTACCAGATCCTATTTATAAATGATTGGTCATTTCCAGACCTTAAATTTTGCCTCTCATATACTGATTTATAACTTTTGTTCTACTCTCTTGTTGAGACTGATTTTGACTATGTCTTTTGGAGATATCTCTGAATTCCCTTTATCCCAATATCTCTGAATGGCCTGACATCGAGGCGTACAATCAAGGGCTGCTATTGGGCTTCTGCGCTCTCATTTCCTTGGGTGAGCCTCGGACTAATTTAATAAGTAAGAGGGCAGCAGCCCAGAAGTGGCAGCTGCTTGGTTACAGGACTTACGTGGCATAATAGTGAAAAAAAAAGGATCGGCACATCTAAGCTAGTGTGAACACGTGGCAACCAAAAAACATTGAAAAACTATAAGGTTGCGCCAAAAATTACTAAGAATTATTACTCTACTCCCATCAGCCACAGGTGATTTTAAGTAGTTAGCTGGTTCATTCCTGCCACATAAACTGTAAGCTTTTTTGCCCAGGAGAAGTGACATATCAGGACAGGGAATTTGAAGGAAACCTTGTCATTGGCAGTTGGACTCACATATATTGCCCAATCTATGTGCCAAGTACCTTATTTTTTACTGTAATTTTTTCTAGCATCTCTTCAGATTAATATTTCACGTGGCATAATGTTATGTGATCCCCGATGCCAACATCGCTAGAACGGCGCAGCTGCAGGAGGTGAGTATCTGATATTTTTATATCACAAGGGGAATACTTAATTTGAGAAGGGGTTGTCCAAGTTGTGACCAAACTCTTTAAGAAAAACATGTCAGCTATATAACATGAAATAGCTATGAAAAGTGATCTGCATTATGAACTTAATCATGTGTATCGTATCTAAAGTTGTTGTAGAGGGGCCGATGACTACAAACAAATATCGTAAGAACATATGCCATCAAAAAATTGCACATTATTAAAATCACTTTATTATGTTAACTTTATCTTTTTAACTTTTTCCCAATTTTCCATATCACTATGAAAGTTATAAAAAAATATGAAATCTTGCAATATTCATATTGACCACTAGAACTAATACTAGACTCTTACTTCCTTTGCTGTACAGAAGTCTGTTCAGCAGTCTCATTTATATTATAGTACAGGATTACAATGACAGGATCACCTGTCATAACACAGGATCCACCGTTCACCAAAGGTGATATCAACGCTCACCTCCCGACCTTTGCCCAGATCAGAGCATAACCAGGAAATACTTCTGTAGAAGTGTTTGTGCCCATGTGGCTGCTGGAAAGGACATGAAGCAGGAGTCTAGTATGAAACTTAGTGGTCAATGTGAAAATTGCAAAATTCACAATGTTTGTTTTTTTGTGTTTCTTTTTTATAAATACAGTAGATGGATAAGAATACAGTTTTAACCAGACACTGCAAGGGTTTGTAGAAAACAAGTCATGCCAGGCTAATCTAATTTCCTTCTATGATGGAATCACTGACTGGGTGGATCAGGGAAGTGCAGTAGATATAGTATATCTCAACTTTAGCAAAGCATTTGCATTTCATACTATCCTTATTGAAAAAATTACCAGGTATTGGATTAACAAGGCTACGGTTAGGTGAATTCATAACAGGCTCAGTGATCATGAGCAAAGAGTCATAGTAAATGGTTGTACATCAAATTGAAAGAGAGTGTTTCAAGTGGGGTACCACAAGGTACTGTACTGGCCCCACTGATATTCAACATTTTAATAAATGATCTAGATAAAGGAACCGAAGCTATACTAATAAAATTTGCAGACGATGCAAAGCTGGAAATAATAGCTAACACTAGAGAAGACAGAGAAAGGATTCAGAAGGATCTAGATAAGCTTGAACAATGGACAGAGAATAATAGAATGGTATTTAACATGGAGAAATGCAAGACTCTACACTCTACAACTGAGCAAGACAAACGAAAATTAAATCTACAAAATGGGAGGAATAGAACTAAGCAACAGTAGGTGTAAAAAGACTTGGGTATACTAATAGATCACAGACTGCACATGAGTCAACAGCGTGATGTAGCAGCAAAAAAGGAAAACACAGTTCTGTATGTATTAAGAGAAGCATAGAGTCTACATCACAAAATTGTCCCCCTCTAGTTCTTCTTGCTCAGGCCTCATCTGGAATACTGTGTCCAGTTCTGGGTATCACATTTTAAAAAAGACATCAACAAACTGGAGCAAGTTCAGAGAAGAGCGACCAGAATAGAGAGCGGACTGCAAAGTATGTCCTACGAGGAACGGTTAAAGAATTTTAAATGTTTAGCTTTGCAAAAAAGAAGACTAAGACTTAATAGATGTCTACAAATATCTGAAGGGCTGTCACAGTGTAGAGGGATCATCATTATTCTCATTTAAACATGGAAACATGAGAAGCAATGAAATGAAACTGAAAGGAAGAAGATACAGATGAGATATTAGAAAAACTTTTTGACAGTGAGGGTGATCAATGAGAGGAACAGGCTGCCACGAGAGGTGGTGAGTTCTCCTTCAATGGAAGTCTTCAAACAGAGGATGGACAGACATCTGTCTGAGATGGTTTAGTGACTCCTGCATTGAGCAGGTGGTTGGACACGATGACCCTGGAGGTCCCTTCCAATTCTAACATTCTATGATTTAGAATGCGATAAGAAAAATACAATAAAATAAGAATTAAAAATATACTTTTAACATAAAAACCTGATGACAGATTCCCTTTCAGCCTAACACTTCCCAACTTATTCACCTGTATATACAGTTCCATGAATATTTCATATTATAGCTGGTGAATTGTGATCCGAGTTTATACTAAATCTAAGAGAAGTAACATTTTAGCTGCAATTTTAATGTCTCCTCCAGGTTAGAGATTTTCCACAAGAGAAGTATTCTCCAGAAACATGCAGAACAGATTCCAGCTCTCTATGGCTACTCAATTCGATCTGCGTCAGCCATCCCCACCCTATTCTCTAAATAAAGCTTGTCCTTCACACAGCATAAAACCTTTGGGATCTTTGTTGAATAAGAGAATACGACAATTTGTTAAGACTTTGCTCCGACCCCACAGCGACTGCGTCATATGATGTCACAACCTTCACGTCTTCCTCTCGTCACAACAGCAGGAATTTGTTTTTTCCCCTCATATTTTAGATTTAATTGAAATTTCACCTATAACTCCTAAACAAAGGAACAGAGAGCGGTGTAAGCAATCCTTTATATTACAGTCAGGTATCTGCGTAGTTTCCAAACCCTCAGTTGTGATTCATGTACTAATTACGTCCCACGCAGTCTATTGAAGCACCTAAGTGCAGGCTGTCATTCATTTCTCAGCTGCTGCCCACTAATGTACCAACTAACACCTGGACATTTTTCGACCAAATACTACTTCAAACTCACAAGAATAAAAAGCAGAAACACAATTATGTATTTTCATTATATCCTTCAGATCCTGCATAATTCGCTTTTTTGCACCGTTTACACATTTCATACACTTATTATTACACGTGTACACTTGTCGATTGTGTCACAAAGATGTCTACGATCTTTGCATTCTTCATCCTTACAGTTTGAACATTCACAAAGTTTTAAATGCAATACCAAATCCCACCACATGGTGCGCTGTCCAGGAACTCATTCTTTAAAGTGGCCATGTTGTACTGTTTTTGGTTTATTCCACACAATTTCTTATCAAGCTGAAAATGTGAGTTAGTTCCGACTCCATAGGTAATAGACATACATTTGCTGCCCTATGCTGTAATACATGTAAAAAAAAAAGTTAAAATAAGGTATATGACCATTTGATGTTTATTACAGAAACACATGATATTTATGAGTTTTCTTGTGATTCTACTAGGACCTGATATCTATTCTCATAGAGACATGATGTAGAACCAGCAACCCTGCACGCTGCCCCTCTCCCCCGGCAGGGACGATGACTCACCGCCGCGGCCCCTGTCTCACACCTCCCCCTCCTTCCTCGTCAGCTGCTGCCTGGGGTGCGCAGACAGCGCAAGGATCTCCGGAAACTGTGCATAGGGAGCGAGCGCTCCCTCCTTCTGTCCTAAGTGTCCCCAGCCATTGGCTGGGAGACACTTATTATTTAAGGCACCTCCACCTGCATGGAGGTGTTTGCAAGTCCCTGTCCGCTACTCCCTCTGGTATTTGTTCCTTCCCAACCACCTTGCTAGTACTTGCCTTGTCAGTCTGTATTTAAGCTGGTCCTGCCTGCACCTGCCATGACACCATGTATAATAGCTGGACCTGCCTGCACCAGCCGTGCCAGTTTGTACATCACCGGACCCGCTGGCACCTGCCCAGGCAATCTGTACATCAGTCGGTCCCGCCAGCACTTGCTGTGCCAGTCTGTATATCAGCCGCACCAATTCGCTCCTGCAAGTGCCTGCTTGCATCAGCTGTCCTTTCCCTCTGGGCCAATCCAGCTGTCAGTCCCTTGGGGGTCAGCTGCTGTGAGTCCATGGTCTGTCCTAAAGTATCACCTAGTGTTGATTGGGAGGCAAGCCTAACCCCACTATCAGAGGCTCTAGTGAAGAAAAGTCAGGTGTTCACCTAGTCACGCCCCTCCAGGCTCTCCCTGGACCACGGCACACTGGTTCCACCACTCACATTACACACGACTTTACATTAACACTGTCACTTACAGTTCCATTGCCGACCTCATGATGTGCTGTTGACTTTTAGGGTAACGCCCTGCACTAGAGAAACAGCTTTATGTTTTTTTCTGGGTAAGAGCTAATTTGCATATTCTTTTTCCAGGATCATTGCTTAGCCTTTGAAACTCCTTATGCCAGCTGGCAGTCTCCATAAGGAAATATCCCCCTTCTCCCCTATACATCAAAAAAATGCTTTGTTCTATTTATGAGGGCATTTGTATCCAAACAGCCCATTTCTATCATTCTCATAAGAATAATACTATACAAATAACTTCTTCAAAAAGAAAGAGGACAGGAATACTAATGCCACCTATTGGATTTAGCAACCCTAAAAAGCAATATCGATCCCTTAAATGAGCCTTGCCACGTAACTTAATATAAGATGCTAAACCAGAAATTCCATTTGCAAACACATGTTTCGGGGTATTCGCCCCTCATCAGTGTAAAGAAGAAGCCATGGGTTGACTGGGTGAGAGACCTCTGACAAGAGATGTATGGGTTCAAAGTCGGAGTAGGAAAACTTATAGGCCCACATTAAAATGATAAAACCTTAACTTACAATACAATTCTCAACCATATGGGATGCAAAAAGGATAACACAGCTACAAGTACAGTACAGACCAAAAGTTTGGACACACCTTCTCATTCAAAGATTCTTCTGTATTTTCATGACTATGAAAATTGTAGAATCACACTGAAGGCATCAAAACTATGAATTAACACATGTGGAATTATACATTACACTTTACAAAAAAGTGTGAAACAACTGAAAATATGTCTTATATTCTAGGTTCTTCAAAGTAGCCACCTTTTGCTTTGATTACTGCTTTGCACGCAGAAAAGGTGAACGGATGGACTCTACATGCCTGGTTCCCACCGTGAAGCATGGAGGAGGTGGTGTATGGTGTGGGGTGCTTTGCTGGTGACACTGTTGGGGATCTATTCAAAATTGAAGCGGTGAGCGGTCCAGCTCACCCCAAACCATCTCGATTGGGTTCAGGTCTGGTGACTGTGGAGGCCAGGTCATCTGGCGTAGCACCCCAACACTCTCCTTCTTGGTCAAATAGCCCTTACACAGTCTGGAGGTGTTTTTGGGGTCATTGTCCTGTTGAAAAATAAATGATGGTCCAACTAAACACAAACCGGATGGAATAGCATGCTGCTGCAAGATGCTGTGGTAGCCATGCTGGTTCACTATGCCTTCAATTTTGAATAAATCCCCAACAGTGTCACCAGCAAAGCACCCCCACACCATCACACCACCTCCTCCATGCTTCACGGTGGGAACCAGGCATGTAGAGTCCAGCCGTTCACCTTTTCTGCGTGCAAAGCAGTAATCAAAGCAAAAGGTGACTACTTTGAAGAACCTAGAATATAAGACATATTTTCAGTTGTTTCACACTTTTTTGTAAAGTGTAATGTATAATTCCACATGTGTTAATTCATAGTTTTGATGCCTTCAGTGTGATTCTACAATTTTCATAGTCATGAAAATACAGAAGAATCTTTGAATGAGAAGGTGTGTCCAAACTTTTGGTCTGTATTGTATATACTGTTTTCTATGTGCACTGGAATGAGGTTTACATTTTCTACTCTTCTCAAGTCTCACTGTCGGTTAGAAAAAATAAAGTAAACAGTTTTTCAAGACAATGTGGTGCTCCAACAACAGATAACATCAAAATTAAGGTAATATTTCTTCATCTGCAAATGAACAGCTCATAAATGTCAACTTTTTAAAGATTCTACTCCTGGAATATCGAGTGTGCGGCAAGCTCAACTGAAGGAGATTCACTAAGTTCTTGGTGTATTTTTAGCTGAAATTTAGATTGCTGGCAGTAATATTAGCTGGCTGTACAATTCTACAGGCTTCCAGCATGCCCTACTTGTTCGGTGTCTACACAGATCTTGATTTGTGGCGGCTGCCATTCTTGGAATTGTTGCCTTTACACTAGGTATAATAGCTAACTTTAAAATGCAAAAAAACATAACCCAAAGCTAAACGGGAGGTCCCAAAGAGCTAACACAAAACAAAGATCAACACAGCACAAGGCCCGAAAGTAAACGCAGCAATTAATAAAATAATATTTTATCAAATATAGGTTTAAAAGGAAAAATATATGTATACAACCAGCACAGTAGACACAAAGACGTATTGATGGGTGAACCAACAAGGAACAGAGTGAACCTGTGTTCATGTAGTTCATGTAGTGTGCAAAAAAAGAAGATAAAAGTTAGTACAGAATTAAGTACACATGATTAGCATTAACCACTGGAGTGCCAAAAGATTAATTCCGTATAGAAAAGTGTAAAAAAACAAAAAACTATATGCTGCAATGGCAGAATATATTGGCTCACTCACCAACCAGTCAACGCGCATTTCTCAAATGCTTCGTCATTGCAGCATATACTATTTTTTTACCCTTTCCTCCATGGAATTAATGTTTGTAGCACTCCAATGGTATAGGCTAATCACGCATACCTGTAGAGGACCTTTCACTAAATTTTCATGTTGAACTGGGCACATCATAGAATAGTGGCTTTTTTTTCTTTTGCCTCTGCCTTGCAAAGATATTGGCAATGAACTATTTGGCACCTATTGAGTTAACTTTAGTTAAGCTCTGAGTGAATGTTATCAGAGTTTTCACTGGAGGGCGTGTTACTTCTGCCTCCTGTCTGACACTGACCAATTAAAAGCAAGCAGCAGCATAGAAGTGCAGAAGGTCCTGTTATGATATCATCAGGGTCTCATGGCTACAGTACACCAATTGTGACAGCCATCTGCAGCCTAAATTAGCACTTTACAACACAAAGGTGAAATAAAAAAATAAATACAAATATTATATGTTTTATTCTGCTCTGCCACCACTATTACAGATTGCATCATCACAGGTCCCTTTGCACTTCTACGTTGCTGCTTACTCATGATTGGTAGCGTCATACAGGAGGCAAAAGTACACGCCCCCAGTGAAAGCTAATAAAACCCAATTGGACATAAGTACTAAAGTTAACCCATTTGGTGCCAAATATTCGATTGCTAATATCTTGACAACGGAGAGATGTAATTTAAAAACAAATTAAAACATTTCAATCTTCTCTGAAGCCACTATTACATGTTGTAAAAAAGTGAAAAATTTGGTGAAAGATCAGTTTTAATTTGGTGCTTATAGCTTCTTTTTTAACACTATATGAATATATGTTCACTTTTATTTGTCACTAAATCTTTATTTGTGTCTACTGTCTTGATTCTATGCACATATTTTGCCTTTTAAACCTATACTTAATTAAAGCTAATTTTATTCATTACCGTGTTTACTTTCAGTCCCACACAATAAGAGCTTAGCGAATTTACGAGGGATATGTCTGCTGACAAAACCACTAACAGATCCCAGTAGCTAACAGCAGAATTATAAATGCAGCTCTGGGAAAGTAAACAGGGTCTATATTATACACAATCAGTACAGGATAAGTAATGTATCTAGAAAATTACTCTTTTAAGCAGACGTGGAATATATCTGTGTATAAAGTATGAAATATGGTATAGATATTTTTGGTAGCACTCACTAATGGACAAGAAAATACTAAGAAATGAGCTTTATACACACAAGAGGCGACATAGGAGTCTGGTATTTGTCTACATTTGCTGAATTAAAAGGTTATTAAGTCTGTACATCTCTACTTTATGACAGTGTACAGAGGTAGGTTCACCAGCAGTCCTATGTACTATCCCAGGCTACACACCTGGTGATTTCAGTAGGGATTGTGTCTTAAGCGATTGTACCATCTGTGTGTGCGCAGCAATTTTTGGAGCTCTCATAAAAATGAATGTAGAGTTCTGAGCATGCAGGACCTGTATACTATGAGAGCGGGCACTGGGGTCTTTTGGGTCCTTGTGATGACCCATTTATGGTATACACTATTGATATGCAAAAAAGGTCCCAAATTGATATGCCAAAATTTCCTGCATTCCATTTATCTGCCATGTTGGCATTTTATATATTTGGCGTAGTACATCTCTTGAAATTACTTATTATAAATTCTTGGCAAACTTATGTAAATTAATGATGTTTAAGGGAACGTTCATAGAGTGGGAGGTGATTGGGGGATGTGCAGGGATATTGCTCGGCCATGTGGCTGTGGAAGTGTGTGAGGGGCTCTGTGAACATCCAAACTAGCCACCACAGGACTTGTAGTAGTGTCCCTATGTTGTGAGTGAGCAATGAAATGATTGTTACTGAGAACTGAGAGTGGCACATGTTCCAGTTGGGTAAGAATAAGGTAGGAAACTATCAGTATCCTCCCAACATATGGGAGGGCATAAAAACCTCGATTTCCCGCCTTTCAGGGTCGGTAGCAGAGGGAGCTGTGCATCCTAAATAGTCTGAGATTTGTATGTGGGGCCAGGCACATCTGAAATGATGGTGTACCACCTTACAGAAGGAGGATAGACTCTGTGACTGTCCCAGGCAAGGGAGTCTGGTCGTCAATCAATATAGAGTGACCACCATGTTACGAGTGAAGAGATATTCGAGGGGAGACCTGCAGTAGAAGACGAGTGACAAAGAGTGTGAAAAATCATGACAGAGGAAAGTGTTGTAGCCCAGAACACTGTGTGAGACGAGACAACACTGAGGGTGGAAGTGTAATGTCTGAGAGAAGTGATTGGGGCCTCTGAGTTTACAAGACGTCAGTGGATCCACAACACTAACCAGAAGTAGATCCAAGGTGGTGATTATCATTTGGGTGTGACAGAGAAGACTACGTGGGCACAGCCAGTATTGTGAAGGAGAGGCCACTGCCCATAGTGTGAGGGTTTGGGTCGCCAAAAGAGGAGATGTACAAGGGAGCCTGAAAGGGGTAGAGAAAATTAAAGGACTATTTCTACCAAACTGCTGTAAATATTTAGCAAGGTTTAAGACTGTCCTCTCACGGAAGAAATCAAAAAAGCGTTTTGTGCTGTTGAGTCATCGCATTCCCATGGGGCTCCCACTTAATCACCCAGTCCTGATGTTACAAAGGGTGGTCCACTGTCTGAGGTGCCTCTTACATGCTAGGTGCCATCTTTTTGGTGGGTTCTAGTATGAGATAAGCTCCATCTTGGAGTCATGTTATGGAGGGGTGGAGGCAATTTCTTATTTTATTCTCTCTTACAGGGAGTTTTGGTTGTGGAACACTTTATATTCACAGTTCGTGTTCACCTACCCATATGCAAACCGCTCTGGAAGTCACAAGTCGGATATTTTCAGTGCGTAAAGTGTGAATATCCTCAGCTCTATAAATAATTCTCTTCTAGGGATTTCCAGGTACACAAGCAGCCGGATTACTAGAGGTGAAGAACCAGAATCATCTTATTATTTTCCTTAGTTTATCACAATTGCATCTACATTCTCCTGTGGGAAAAGCTTATATGCTTGTGTCCCCATAGGAATATGTCCTGGACTTGAGCTCTCTCTTATGCTATGTGTACACTCGCAGCATTTTTTTCCACGAGGAAATGGGCCAAAAACGCTATGGAATCCTTATGCAAGGTTATTCAATGACAATCCTGAAGTGTTGTGCACATTATCAGTAAATTTTTGTGCGTATTTACAGTGCGTTTTTTTCTGCAGCATGTCAATTCTTTGTGCGTTTCTGCATGTGTGTGACAGCGTGGGAAACACTAGTGCGGTGGTTCTTATCAGCGATAACGATACCGCCAGTAAGACCATCGGTCAGAGCGCTGCGGGATCATGCTGGCAGATGTCAGCATGACCCCGCAGTTGTGACTGTCACCCGCAGTAACGCTACCACCAGTACTGTCGGTCATAGCGTTGCGGGA
The DNA here is from genome assembly GCA_033576555.1 of Oophaga sylvatica. Lineage (NCBI taxonomy): Eukaryota > Metazoa > Chordata > Amphibia > Anura > Dendrobatidae > Oophaga > Oophaga sylvatica. The sequence goes on from JARQOD010000001.1 coordinate 956,175,858, forward strand.
TCATGCTGGCATATGTCAGAATGACCCTGCAGCTGTGACTGCGACCTGCGGTAACGCTACCGCAGACCGTCGATCACTGCGCTGCGGGATCATGCTGGCAGATATCAGCGTGACCCTGCAGCTGTGACTGTGACCCGCAGGCGTGGGCCTATGAGACTACTGCTCTCATCGGGCTACGTTTGCTGTCACTGATAACAGTAACAGCAGGTGGCGCTAATGGAAGACGTAGTCTCATCTGCGGGCACCTGTGCTCACAGTGAAGAGAAAAAAAAAAAAGAGTAAAATTACATACATATTCAAATAAAAACCCATTATACTCACCTTAACGCCCAATCCCTGATGCCTTTGCCTCATAGAAATAATGTAAAATAATAAACCAACATATACTCACCTTTCTGCCATAGCCCAGGTAATCCCAAGTGTCCCACGATGATCTCATGTGTAGAACAGTCACATCGGGAGATGTGACCGCTCCACCAGGGCGCTGGCGATACACTGACAGGAGGTAATCGCTCCTGCAGTGTAACACTGAGCTGCCGTGAGAGTTCTCCGGAGTTCATCAGCTCTGATGCTGTTACTTTCGGCACCACTGCATGAGAACTTTCCCACGCAGCAGTTGTGCTGTAAGGGAGATCACCGGGGCTGATCAGCTGATGAACTCCGGTGAACTCTCTCACAGCAGCTCAGTGATACACTGTGGGAGCAATTACCTCCTGTCAGTGTATCACCGGCTGTCTTTTAGAGCAGTCACATCACCCCTGTTTGAGGAAGCCTATGTGGCGAAACAGCGCTGTCGGGGTGGCTGTGGGTGGTCACACCAGGACCGATACACATGTAAGTGGAGGATTTTTTTCTATGAATAGGTGGCTAGCATTTTATATGCAGCAGTTAATATTAGCACCTTTTCATATAAAGCATTTATCACAGTGTGGTTCACAGTTACTAAGTATACTATGACGAATGTATTGCACTTAGCACTTCTATTATGCATCGTTTACAAAATACTAGTTCCCAATGTGATTTAATATATGCTTTTGCAATGGTATAAATCCCCTTTTTGGTTCTTGGTCTATGCATCTTATAGATACACCTTTTCTGGGGCGTGTAGGAGATGATGTTTTAGTCTGAGAGGTGCCAATATCCATGGCCCCTTCCTAGGATATTAATATCAGCCCATAGCTGTCTGCCTAGCCTTTGCTGGTTAGATTTTATAGGGGTGACCCTATGTCAATTTTTTGCTGTCGTTCCCCTGTAAACTAGCCAATTACATCTAAGCAAGCAGCTTTGAGCTGATATTAATAGCTTAGTAACCTTTATAGCTATTGGCTCCTTCCCAGAATATTAACATCAGCCGTCGGCTTTCCCTCTGCTGGTTATTAAAATTACACAGGAGCCCACGCAATTTTTTTTTTCATTTTTTTTCTTTAAAATTAACTGTTGCTGTCTGGTTACAGCCTATGTACATTTGTTCTGTTAACGCTTCTGTGTAGCCCAGCTGCGCTTGGTGCCACATGATACCCAGGAGGATGCATGGAAGGTAATTCACAATCACCTGATATTCATTCACTCTTCACATTTTCCTGGTGCCACCAGAGGGAGCCCTTTAGAATACGCAGGTATATAAGGGAGTGGAGGGACGCAGCAGTAGCCTTTAGTGAGATTTCCTGTCAGAGATGAAGGCAGTCTAGCTGAACGTTGGAGTTGTTGGTTGTACCTCAGACAGATCAGATCTCCTCAGAACACCGGAGTGAGAGGATTCCTGTCAGAGCTCAGATTACACTAGTTTGTGTCAGAGCGTGTTGGAGAGGAAAGTTACCTCAGAACGTGCAGACTGATAGTTCCCTAGGGAAGCGGAAAGTGACTCTCGAAGTGTGCATAGATCAGTTTGACAGAAGGTCCTGATAGCTACTTCGGACAGAGCCTAAGAAGGAAGTGAAGGAAAGGGAACTACAGTTTTTGTAAGACCGAGTCAACTGAGGTATTGTTGGAGAGCGGTGAAGAGAAGGAAGCTGACATCTACTGCTGCTTGTGCTTATGTTAAAGGTGTGAGTAGGATGACAGGCAAGTGGAAAAGGAAAAGAGAGAGTGACTGAGGATGAATAGCAATGATGGCTTACCTCCACTCTGCACTACGTGACACCGGGTCCAAGCTTGCTAGTACCTTCACGGCTAGTGGGAAAAACCAGAGACCCTGCTGGACTTCAGGTCGCAGAGGGGCCCAACAGTGCTGATACGTAACCGGGGTCAGGAAGAACAGGAGTCTGGTCAGCGCAACCATTGAAGACTTAGTTCTGTCCAAAAGAAGGCTTCACCACAAGATCAGCCGGGCGTAGCAAAGAGAACGGAGTTAAACTTTGTTTATGCAAGTTAGAAACTCACACACATATAGACGTAAGGAGGCCCTACACCTACTCAGTGATTACTGGACGTGCATCCTCCACCCTGACGGCCTCCCGGGACGTGCCTGCAACTTCATCACCAGTAAAGGTACAGAAAGAGACTGTCTTGTGTGTGTCTGAATTATTGCTCCTTCACCCCTGCACCGCCATATACTCCGAGGGATAAGTCTCGCCTGTGGGAGACTTAACACCTTGCTGCCCCAAACCCTCAGAGGATATACATTGCAGCGCTGGTCACCCTGACCAGGAACCACAGGTGGCGTCACGAAAATTCTATCATCCCCTGTAAATATCCCCCTTTAGTGAGCGCCCAGGGCAACGGACCGAGCTGCGCTACCCGTGACATCCCCCAGTGAAGTGAACGGGCTCAGTGCCGAGTACCCCAGGCCCTGTACGTGCGACTCACTTCTATGTAGGCTGGTGACAATGTGTGTGATTGTGTTTTTGTTTATTTATCGGTTTAGTAATGAGTGTGTCAGGCTGACATCTTTTCATTACCAAGCCTAGGGCTAGGTGTCAATGACAACTGCTGACACCAAGCCCTAATCCCATTACCCTGATGCCACTGCATTAACATGAAAAAGGTGGTGTTGAACCAAGAAATTACATCACAAAGATTTTTTTTTAAAATATCTTTAGCTCGTTTTTTCCACAGTGTTTTTCCGCCAAGAGATGCAGAAACCTTGCAGAAATTTCTGCAAGCAAATACCCAACGTGCGCACATAGCCTTATTATTTTACCGGTGCTGAAAAAAAAGTCTGGATTTTAATATGGTGTTTGAAGACTCAGTGTACCACTGACAACATTAAGCTAGTTGAGCAGAAGGATGGGAATTATAATGGGGACACAGTAAGAGACCTTCTGGTCGCAGTATGGTTGTAATTTGGATCTCTGTATAAAGCAATAATATAGTTATGCTACTCCTGCATTGCATTTTCATGTCTTCTGTGAGGGAACTCAAGCTTGGGCCTTATTGGATTTTCTAACAGGAGAATAATCCCAGTATACCTCAAAAGTCCGCCAAAGTTTGGCTCCAGTAGACGTCCTGGAACATTCTGGAGTGGCAGTCACAGTCGCCTGATTTGAATCACATAGAAAATTATTAGCGAGAATGTGAAAAATGTGGTGACAGCACGCAAACCCAAGAATATGAGTGAACTTGAGAACCATTGCCCATGAGAATTTGGATAAGATTTCTCAGGAACGCTGTCAGAAGCTGTTGTCTGTTAATGGCTCACCTGGTGAAATGTATTCTTTAAACCACAGATCAGGGTGAACAGCACAGACTAGAGGTTATGATGCAGCAGAGCTGGACTTTCCAGACAACATTGGGATCAGTGAAGAACAGGACAGCAGGGTATTAAAAGTTGCAGAAGGGCAAGCAGAGTGGTGAGCATTAGATGTAGCAGAAGCAAATGTGTATGTAGATAGCACTGGAACAGCGGAGACGTTAAGGAAAACTGGTATCTTACTTACTGAAGTATGGTTATACACAGGAATAGCAGAAATGTATAGACAAACTGGTAAGTTGTTTGCATATATGCAGTTACATACAGGAATAGCAAAGAATTATAGATAAACGGGTAACTTGCTTGCAGAGACGCAGTTACTCATAAGAATAGTAGAGTAGCAAATTTGGATAGCATAAGGACAGCAGAGACAAGCTTGTTAACATACACTGACACTGCAGAACCAAGAATAGTACTGAGCTTGGAAGTATTAGCTGGATTGCAGATAGGAGCAGCTGAGAAGATAATTGGACTTCAGGCGGGAGCATAGTAAAAAGGAAGAACTCCAGGAAAAGCATGTGACAGCAGGATGATATACTTCAGAAATACTCAGATGGTGGGCAGCTGTCTGAGCAAGCCTTAAAAGTGTTGGGATGATGACATAAGTGGTGACTGCCTTGTCTACCCCAGCCTGTTGCAGTCTAGAGCTGAGATAACAGGCTGTAGGAGATGGATGCAAAACCTGGCCCTGGAACCGGGACAGGTGAATAACACTGTCTGGCAATGCATCATATATGCAGCAAGTCATAACAGCCAAAGAGGCTCTGCTAAGGAAAAAGACAATTTCCCTGAAAGCTGCAGTAGTCACTAAAAGATGGTGTTGAATTTGTGCAACCACTTATTAGTTATGTTATTGAGCTATTTAAATTGTACTTGTTTGATAGGTTTATTGCAAATAACAGAACGTTTGTAAAATTTACTAACAAACTTAATTTGCAAAGGGGGTTCAATAATTTCGATCGCAACTTCAGATGTAATACAAAGAGATAGATTAAACCATGTATTCTGCACGGCCAGCTCCACACAATTATTCTGTATCTGACACTGAGGAGCTACAGGCACGGCCGACAGCCTCTGGGGCCCAGTTGAGATTAATGCCATGAGGGAAAAATTAGTACACGGCAATTAGTAGAAATCCTCTCATTAAAGTGATAAGAATGTATTCATAGTCGTCATATAAAGACACAAAACTGTGTAGGTGGCAAGTGGATAAATGATGAATAACACTTAAGTAGTTGCCTTACAAATTCTGGATGTCTAACCGAAGAGTTCTAACTAGACTATAATGCTCGGTGTACATTAACCAGACATTAATGATAAGTATATCTGACATATCCATGTCATGTCATATCATCCATGTGTATAATCCAGTACACTAATAACAATGGTGCTACCCAGAGTGTGACAATGGAGGGTCTGGACCTGGAGTTTGTCTGCAAAGCTACTGAGGATAAAGCCTTCAGAATCAGTCAGAAAGCTCCAAAACGCATCATTCTTGTAGCTCAGGCAGGAAAGATATGTAATACCTCCCGCAATACTGTGAGTATCTTCATGTGGATGGTGGTATAGTCCCTGGTGTCCAGTTTTGTCATGAGCACATCTTCTGTACCTAGTCTATTGAAATACAGTTATGTAGTGACCCCAGTGTGTCATTTCCTAGGGTCTAGTGTTTGGCACCATTGTTCCGGCTGTCTAGAGATTTGATGTTACAAGTTTGTATCGTTTGGGTCTCTAAACTCTATTTGTTTGTTGTCCGAGTTTCCATATTTCTTTGGTCTGCCAAATCCAATTATCAGCATTAATAATATCAATGTTCAATGTTTAGTAGTGGCCGCTGCTGAGTGCTGCAGTACATTTACTTGAATGGCAGATAATGTGCAATACTTGACAAATTTGGACAATACCACGATATCAGGATGGCTGCTGTAATGAAGAATTCTTAGGACCAAGATGAGCAGAAAGGGTTTAATTTCCAAAATGTGTTACAACGTTGGAGTAGTGTGAAAAAAAAGAAACAATTGCATATCAAGTGTTCAAGAGTATGGGGTTTAAAAAGGCTGGAAATGCAACTGAAACTGAAAAAAAGAAGCTAGTGCAGCATTGAAACGTTTTACGGTAATAAAAAAACGGTCAACTCATCTTGGTCCTAAGGATTCTTCATAACAGCAGCACAGCCGGATATTGTGTTATCGGCCAAACTGGTCAACGATCCTGGAAGAGACCATCCCCCAGCCACGAGGCAGCAGCTGATATTTTCAGGTCTTCATAGAAGCACCTTCCTTTTATTTGCACTCAAAAGGGTATTACAAAGTCTTGTACATTTTTGTTCCCCTACAGTTTTTTTTTTTATTAAAGTGCAGCACTTGCAGATGTGACTGGCCTGCTGTATCCACCCCATACAGTTAGTTCCAACCACTGCCAGAGAGTTTTCCAGCTGACTGGTGGGATTCCAAGTGTCAGACTCCCAACAATCTCCTACTGATAACCTATCTTATGGATAAAATAGTTCATTCCTGGACAGCCAGGATATCCAGTACACTGAACATTTGGTTATCTATTTTCTCCATGAAGTAGAGGACATCACTCATCATAACATATGCTTCTCCTCTTCTTGATATTCTCATTGCTCAATTACTCTTACTCCAACCAGTTCTTGAAGATGTAAACCGTGTCAACCATGTTAGTTACTGTGAAATTAGTCCAAAATATTGTGTGCCATCAGCTGGCACAACACACAAATGATTAGGATGGTCACATTGCTGTCAGTCACTAAAGCAGAGGAAGGATAACAGCTGATGCCACCAGTAGATGTAGAAAATGAGAGGACAATCTCATTCTCTACATAGTCATCTTAGATAGCTGTCGGCTAATGCCACTTATGACCAACAGCTATCTCTCACAAGCCGTAAGAGATAGCAGATGGCCATACATGGCATCAGCCGACAGCTACTAAGATGTTAGCAGCATCTTTAGTAGACATATTTTGTCTTGACTACATTGAACCCATTGATATTGGTGGATTTAGCCAATATTAGTCTAACCTGCATTGGGCATTTACTCCACTCTTCTCATTGAATTCCCATGGTTGAGCCAACCATGGGAATTCAATGAGAAGAGTGGAGTAAATGCCCTCATACACCTTACACTTGTTGGCTAACACCGCCAATATCGACAGTTTCGGATGACTGTTTAATGTGTATGGGGGGCGCTGGCCAACCGATCAGCCGTAAAGATGACGATCAGACATGTCCGATTTTAGATTTACGATTGCATTGTTCTCCCGGAGATGAGTCGCTGGTCAACGTTTCAGTTGTCGGCTTTCTCATATACAAAACACATGAGCGGTCATCAGAATGAGCATTCTTGTGTATGGGAGAGTCGACTCAGATGGCTGCTGGCCATCTTGTGTGGCCAGGAGCACAAAAAGATTGATTGAGCACGGACATTCAAACTGCCCATTCCCTATCTCTCCCACCATCAACTGAATGTTGTGAGATCTTGATATCCATTCGTTAGTAGCAGATTTAACTGAAATTAGTAGGTCTGAACAACTTTAATCACATTTGTATGAGGAACGTTAAGGGGTTATTAAATGGGTAAAACTGTAAAGTGCTTGCAAAAACAAGCAATTTGGTAATTTACCCTTTATTAAAAATCCTTTCCAGATTGTTAATTCTGTAGTGTCTGAGACACAGGTTCAGTTACTCTACTGCCTTGTGGGCCTGCATGGCAATAATTAAAGCCTCCAGCCAATCGGAGGCTGGCAGCGACGTCAGCGCGCAAGTCGCCGGCGTATGATGTAATTGTCATTCGCCGGCAAGTGCGCACTTGAAACGCCTTGAGAGATCATCGCCGCAGGAGCGCGGCCAGGTAAGAAAAAAGGTTTTTTTATTTTTTTATTTTTATTGAAAGCGGCAATATGTTTCACCGGCAGGATGGAGACACATAGACCATGTGTCTCCATCCTCCCGGCAATGACAGTTGCAGAGGACATATGGTGGCAGGATGGAGTCACGGGGGCAGGACGGAGTCACGGGGGCAGGATTGGAGACACGGGGGCAGGATTGGAGACATGGGGCAGAATGGAGACACGGGGCAGAATGGAGACATGGGCAGGATGGAGACACGGGGCAGAATGGAGACACAGGGGCAGAATGGAGACACGGGGCAAAACTGGAAACACGGGGGCCGAATTGGAGACATGGGGGCAGGATGGAGACATGGGGCAGGATGGAGACATGGGGCAGGATGGAGACATGTTGCAGGTTGGAGACAGATGGGGCAGGAATATGAGGCAGGCTGGAGAGAGATGGTGCAGGATAATGGGGCAGGATGGAGACAGATGGGTAGGATCATGGGAAAGATGGGGCAGGATCATGGGCAGATGAGGCTGGATCATGGGACAAATGGGGCAGGATCATGGGACAGATGGGGCAGGATCATGCGTGGACAGATGGGGCAGGATGGGAGACAGATGGGGCAGGATCATGGGCAGACGGCAGATGGTGAGACATGGAGGTCAGGTGGAAGATGGAGACAGATGGTGCAGGATCATGGGGATGGATGGATACAAAAGGGACAGATGGGACAGGATATGGATCATATGGGCAAGGAATCATGGGGCAGATAGAAGATGCAGACATGATGACAAATGGGGCAAGATCATGGGCAGATGGGGCATGATCATGGACAGATGCGGGCAGGTATCATGGGGCAGGATGAGACAGATGGGGCAGGATCATGGGGCAGGATGAGACAGATTGGCAGGATCATGGGGCAGGATCGAGGACAGAAGTGTGCAGATCATGGGGCAGGATGGAACGATATGGGACAGATGGTCAGGATCATGAGGCAGATGGGACAGGATCATGGGACAGGGATCATGGGACAGATGGGGCAGGAATGATATAGATCAATGGGGCAGGATGGGACATCACATGGGGCAGGAATAGAAGAACATATGGCTAGAGCCAGGAATGAGACACACAGGGGCAGGATCATAGGGCAGGTGGGGCAGGATCACGTGACAGATGGCCTGGGGCAGGATCATGGGACAGATGGGGCAGGATCATGGGACAGAAGGGGCAGGATCATGGGGCAGGATGGGGACAGATTGTACAGGATCATGGGGCAGGATGGATGCGATGAGGAAAGATGTGGCAGGATCATGGGGCAGATGGAACAGGATCATGAGGCAGATGGGACAGGATCATGAGGCAGATGGGGCAGGATCATGGGACAGATGGGGCAGAATCATGGGACAGATAGGGCAGGAATGGATTATGGGACAGATGGGGCAGGATGGGGAGATCATATGGGGCAGAATCTGACATCACATGGGGGCAGAATGGGACATCACATGGGGGCAGGATAGGAAAACATGGCTGGAGCCAGGAATGAGACACACGGGGGCCAGGATGGGGGATATTGTTACCATAGGGACTAATTAAAGGGAACTTGTCACCCACCTGGCCGTTTTGAAGTAAAAGAGCCACCTTCATAGCACTAAGGCAGCAGTCTGTGAAGGTGGCTTTTTTTCTTTGTGACCCCTGCAACGCTGAAATATTCAGTTTTTTAAACTAGGTTCCCATACATTAAATGTGTCCCTGAGGAGTGGCACCTTCCCCTGACTCATCCTCCCCCCAGCCGTCCATCAAGCTCCTTCCGCGTCGCCGTGCCTCCAACAGCGTTGTTTTACTTTCATTTCTGTTCAGTGGGGCGCCTGCGCTATTGCAACAGTCCTCGGGCATGCGCAGTGCGCGCTGCCTGGGAACTGTCAGAAGACTATTGCGCCTGCGTCATTTGTCTTTCCCCAGATCACTCCCCGCAGTGTGAATACATGATAACACAACATCCTTCAGCATGACCGGTTTGGCAGTGGGTCAATAATGGTGGGGGGTGGCATTTCTTTGCAGGGCCACACAGCCCTCCATGTGCTCGCCAGAGGTAGCCTGACTGCCATTAGGTAACGAGATGAGATCCTCAGGCCCCTTTATGAGACCATATGCTGGTGCGGTTGGCTCTGGGTTTCTCCTAATGCAGGACAATGCCAGACCTCATGTGGCTGGAGTGTGTCAGCAGTTCCTGCAAGATGAAGACATAGAAGCTATGGACTGGCCCGCCCGTTCCCCAGACCTGAATCCGATTGAGTACATCTGGGACAGCATGTCTCGCTCCATCCACCAACGTCACGACTGTCCAGGAATTGACGGATGCTTTAGTCCAGGTCTGGAAGGAGATCCCTTAGGAGAACATCCACAACCTCATCAGGTGCATGCCCAGGCATTGTAGGGAGGTAATACAGGCATGTGGAGGCCACACACAATACTGAGCATCATTTTGATTTGTTTCCACTTTCATTTTGGGGGTCTCTCCGAATCCAGGGCTCCATTGGTTCAAAAATTTGATTTCCATTGATGATTTTTGTGTGATTATGTTGACACCACATTCAACTTTGTACACAACAAAGTATTCAATGAGAAAATTTCATTCATTTAGATCTAGGATGTGTTATTTGAGTGTTCCCTTTTTTTTTTGAGCAGTGTATATTACACGGTGCATTACAGCTCTGGCAAAAATTAAGAGACCACTTTCAGATGTTCAGTTTGTCTGATTTTTCTCTTTATAGGTATATTTTTGAGTAAAATGTAATTTGTTCTTTTAGTCTATAAACTTCTGACAACATGTCACCGAATTTCAAAGCAATACATTTTGTATTTTTTTTTACAAAGAAAAATGGTCAAAAATAAAATAAAAAAAACCCAGTGCTTTCAGACCTCAAATAATGCAAAGAAAACAAGTTCATAATCATTTATGAACAGCAATACTAATGTTTTAACTCAGGAAGAGTTCTGAAATCAATATTTTGTAAAATAACCATGATTTTTAAAAACAGCTTTCATGCGTCTTGGCATGCTTGCCACCAGTCTTTCACATAATAAATAATAATAATAATATTTATTTTTATATAGCGCTAACATATTCCGCAGCGCTTTACAGTTTGCACACATTATCATCACTGTCCCCGATGGGGCTCACAATCTAGATTCCCTATCAGTATGTTTTTTGGAGTGTGGGAAGAAACCGGAGTGCCCGGAGGAAACCCACGCAAACACGGGAAGAACATACAAACTCCTTGCAGATGTTGTCCTTGGTGGGATTCGATTGCTTCTGGCGCAAAAATGTAAGCAGTTATTCTTTGTTTGATGGCTTGTGACTATCCATCTTCCTCTTGATTACATTCCAGAGGCTTTCAATGGGGTTCAGGTCTGGAGAATGGGCTGCCCATGACAGGGTTTTGATGTGGTGGTCTCTTAATTTTTGTCAGAGCTGTATATATACTGCTCAAAAAACTAAAGAGAACACTAAAATACCACATCCTAGATATTACTGAATGAAATATTCCAGTTGCAAATAATTTATTACATAGTATAATGTGTTGAGAACAATAAAACATAAAAATGATTCAATGTAAATCAAAATTAATTTCCCATGGAAGTCTGGATTTGGAATGATACTCAAAATCAAAGTTAAAAATCAAATTACAGGCTTATCCAACTTCAGTGGAAATGCCTCAATAGAAGGAAATGATGCTCAGAAATGTGTGTCGCCTCTACGTGCCTGTATGACCTCCCTACAACACCTGAGCCTGGTCCTGATGAGGTGGCAGGTGATCTCCTCAGGGATCTCCTCGCAGACCTGGATTAAAGCATCAGTCAACTCCTGGACAGTCTGTGGTGCAACGTGGCGTTGGTGGATGGAACAAGACATGATGTCCCAGATGTGCTTGATTGGATTCAGGTCTGGGGAACGGGTGGGCCAGTTCATAGCATCAATGCCTTCATCATGCAGGAACTGCTGGCTGTCACGCTCACGCTCTAGCTATTGGGCGTGAGCCAAGGGGTTGTGGCCCCACTGTGCCACAGACCAGACTACCCTGGAAGGGGCGTGACTAGGACAGCTGCCTCTGTCTTCACTGGAGCCTCTGATGGTGATGTCAGGCTTGTGCGGCAGGCAGCTGCCAGGTGCCAGTCGAGGGTGATGTCTGGTTGTGGCTGCTGATCTCAGTAGGGGAGACGGTGGCACGGCTGAGACACTGGGCAGGCAGGCACAGAGGAGACACAGGGCTGGCAGGCACGGAGGAGACACAGGGCTGGCAGGCACGGAGGAGACACAGGGCCAGAAGGCCCTGTTCACACATCAAATGCAGATACTGGAACTGACTGGAAGGAATGGTGTATCGAGAAACAGGTAGAGACCTGTTCATACAGTAAATGTAGATACTGGAACTGACTGGAAGGAATTATGTATGGAAGAACAGGTATAGAGACCTGTTCACACAGGAGGAGAACCGCAAGGCTGTGGAGGGCTGTAGAGCAGCAAGAAGTTCTGCAGCGGCAGGAGCAAAGCAAAGCGGAACCACAAGGTAGGCGGAGAGAAGCTGCAGCTGCAGGAGTGAAGCAGAGCGGAACCGCAAGATATACGGAGAGGAGCTGCAGCAAGAGATTACTGCAGCTGCAGGAGCAAAGCAGAGTGGAAAGGAGCAGAACCGCAGGAGTGCGGACAAGAGGCAGAAAGAGATTCAGAGAGACCACAAGGCAAGACACAGCAGGGAAGGAAACCACAGACAAGGAGACTAAAAGACAGAGGTAGGACAGAGTTCAGACAAGGAAATTACACGACAAGGTACAGGGACAAAGACACAGGGGCCAGGATATTCTGCCTCCTGGAGGGCGGCAAAGACAAGTACAAGATAATGTAAGAAGCAAGAGCACAGAGACCAGGATATTCTGCCTCCTGGAGGGCGGACAAACCGGTACAAGGCAAAGCTAGGAGTGAAGCCTCCAAAGAAGGAGGAACACAGAGGAAGACCTGGCAGCTCAGTAGCAAGATACTAACTGAGTAGTTGTGCTGACCCGCCACCACAATTGTGGATTACCAGGGCTATGGGGTACTCAGATCCGAACCCATGGAAGTCTATGGGGGTTGTCACTGGTAGCGGTGGCTCGGTCTGTGGCCCTGGCGGTCAGGGCGATAATGGGGGAATTATTTACAGGGGATTTGGTAGATAACAGTTCGTGACGCCACCTGTAGTTGTCTAGTCACTAAGACCAGCGCTGCTGAATAGAACTCTGAGGGGATGTTATAGCAGCTAGGTGTTGAGTCCCCCACATGTGGGACTGTCCCTCTGAGTCTATGGTTATGATGATGTAGGGTGCAGTTAAATGAATCAGTCTCACACCATCCAGCGTCTTTCCATACCTTTTACTTGTCAGATGTTTAGGCAGGTCCCGGGGAGCTGGTCGGGGTGGAGAATGTGCTTCGAGACAACAGCTGAGCAGGTTAGAGGCCTCCTTAACTTCCAATATGTAGGTGAGTCCAACTTGCCTGAAGCGTAGTTAACTCCGAATACTCCAGCTAACTCTATAGCTGTACTGCCCGGTCAGCATTGTGGTGAAGCCTTCTAGGTGATGGAACTAAGTCCTTACTTTTGCTTGGGCTAGCTCAAAGTCCCTGTTCCACCTGACTCCGGTAACGTACCGACACTTCAAGGGCTGCTTTCTGCGACCTAAGGTCCAGTAAGACTCTGGTTGTTCCGTTACTATGCGTGAAGCGATAGCAACACTTCGGTCCCCAGTGACCGGCTAATAGTGCAGATAATCCAATATCTAAGGCACTTCTCTAATTCCTTCCACTGCGCCCTTCGCCCTGCTCGCGCTCTTAACATAAGCACTCCACACTTCCTATGGTAGTACAAGTCAATCCTTTCTTACTTCTTCCTTGGAGCTCGCTGACAGATTCTCAGTATTCTCCTAGTTCAGGAACACATCAACTGAACTTCACTGTCCTTGGGACAGGCGACTGAAGTTTCTGCTGCTAACTCTTGTTTCCATCAAACTGTCTCTGAACTGCACTGTCCGAAGACAGGAAACAGAACTCCGCTCTGCTGCATGTCACTACCTTATATACCCTATGGGTGTGTCCAAGTGTGTGATGGAGTGAATGGATATCAAGCATTAAACTGTTACCTCTCCGCACATCCTCCAGGATTTTATGTGTGCCTTACATACCAGGGCTACACATCATCACATTGCACAGGCCAGATCCACAGGGTGGAGCTGCCCTAAATACTAGAGGGCTAATGGTAAGTCAGGTGCACCCTGACTCCATAAGAACCTGAGAGTTCTGTGTGCCGCCCCCCTATGTACACAGCCAGGAGACATGCAGAGAGCAGATAGAAAACAAGGGGTACAGAGCCTGGAGCTGGCAGCAGACAGAAATCACAGCATGACCTGGAGCAGTGAGCAAGTAGGTGTGTGAGGGATGGGAGGCCATGCAGCGATGCCAGCAGGGTTGTTACACTGGCACACTTCAGCCACATGAGGACTAACATCATGCATCAGAAGGAACTCAGGACCCACTGCACCTGCATTTGCTCTCACAATGGGTCTGAGGTTCTAAGCCGGATATCTAATGGCAGTTATGGTACCTCTGGCTAGCACATGGAGGGCTATGCGGCCCTCCAAAGTCACCGTTACTGACCAACTACCAAACCTGTCATGCTGGAGGATGTTGCAGACAGCAGAACATTCTCCACAGTGTTTCCAGACTCTGTCATGTCTGTCACATGTACTCAGTGTGATCCTGCTCTCATCTGTGAAGTGCACAGGGTGCCAATGTCGAATCTGCCAATCTTGGTGTTCTCTGGCAAATGCCAATAGCCCTGCAAGGTGTTGAGCTGTAAGCACAACACGCACTTGTGGACATTGGGCCCTCATACCACCCTGGAATCTGTTAATGACAGTTTGAGCAGACACGTGGATGTAAGTGTCCTGCTGGAGGTCATTTTGCAGATCTCTGGAGCTGCTCCTCCTGTTCCTCCTTGCACAAAGGAGGAGGTAGCAGTCCTGCTTTTTGGTTGTTTCCCGCCTACTGCCTCCTCCACGTCTCCTGGTGTACTGGCCTGTCTCCTTGTATCTGCTCCATGCTCTGGACACTGTGCTGACAGACACAGCTACCCTCGCATTGATGTACTATCCTGGATGAGCTGCACCACCTGAGCAACTTATGTGGGTTGCAGACACTGTCTCATGCTAATGTACAGTGCAGTGCTTCTGGGGATGAAAGCAATGACAAAAAGTAAAAGTGAACAAAATAACAGCCAAAAAGAATGAGAACAGAGAAATGGTCTGTGGTCACCCCCTGCAGAACTATCCTTTATAGGGGTTGTCTTGCTAATTGCCTATCATTTCTACCTGTTGTCTGTTCTGTTTGCACAACAGCAGGAGAAATTGATTCACAATCAGTGTGGCTTCATAACTGGACAGAATGATTTCACAGAAGTGTGATTGTCTTGGAGTTAAGGTACTGCCACACTACACGATCCCGCTAACGATCTCGTTAGCGTCGCATACTAATGAGATCGCTAGTGGGATCGTTTACAATATCGCTAGTGTCGGCCACATTTAGCGATGTCGTTAAGGACGCTATCGCGGTTAGCGATCTCCTTAACGACTTTAGCGGTACAAAAGTACCGCTAAATCGCTAAAAAAGGTGCCACACTCAGCGATATATACTTACCCAGCGGGACGCCGACGATCAGAATAGGGTCCGGAACGATCAGGACGACGGACGAGATCACAGCAGGGGCCACGTCGTTGCTGCATGCCGCACACAACAACATCGCTAACGGGATCGCTAAATAGTGACGTTTTTTAGTGATCCCGTTAGCGATGTTGTTTAGTGTGGCATACCCTTTACATTGTTACAGTGTTCCCTTTATTTTTCTATTTACTCTGGAAATACAGTGGTAATGCAGTATACAGGACAAAAGGTCAAGTGATCACAGGTTCAACTTTTCAAAAGACTATAAAATATAAAAAGTGTTACTAAAAAATAGAAAAAAATAATAATCATTCCCCTTTTTCCAGTTTAAAAAATAAAGTTAATTTATATCAGCACATCTGTAATAGTTAAAGCTATCAAAATATAAAATTATTGAACCTAAACAGTAAATTGTATAAAGCAAAAATAAATTAAAAAATGTCGATTTGACATTTTTTTGTTGCCACACCTTTCACTATAAAAAGTGATTGAAATGTTTTATTTAACCCAAAAAATTAACCCAAAAAAGCATTGGCTTTTTCCAAATTTTCAAGTTGAACTGGGAAAGATGTATATCTTCGTACCGTGTTAGCCAGTAGATAGAAAAATATTTAGACTTGAGAATCCTCAGTGGTTGATACCTTTTAATGGCTAACTGAAAAGATGGTAACAAATTGCAAGCTTTCGAGACTACTCAGGTCTCTTCATCAGGCAAAGACTGATGAAGAGACCTGAGTAGTCTCGAAAGCTTGCAATTTGTTACCATCTTTTCAGTTAGCCATTAAAAGGTATCAACCACTGAGGACTCTCAAGTCTAAATATTTTTCAAGTTGAACTGGACACATGATGTAATAGTAGCTACAGAGCAGAAATTTTAATTTTTTTTTAAATTTTGCCTCTTTTGCGGAGATATTAGGAAATTATTCTTTTTTATTTAAGTCAATGTTTTGGGAACAATTTGCATGAATCGAATCACAAACTGACTTTGCCAGGGCCAGCATATTTTGTTAATATATGAAATTAATTTGTATCAGATTATCTCTAGAACTTAACAATGTTGGCATTACCAGATAGATTTCACTGGGAGCGCGCACTTTTCTTTCAGACTCTGACCAATTATATAAGCAACAGCAACACACAGGGGAAAGAATACCACGCTCCCCACAATAGCACTGACATACAATCTGCGCTCCCTGTTGCAGAGTAATGATGTGCTGGAGCATAGCAGACCCGAGTGTGATTCAGCTTTCAACTCTGAAGCTCAGTAATGCAGACATTGAGTCTCATTACAAACACCTAGCCAACACTGAATTTGCTACAGGTTGGCTAAACAAAAGATGAGTCTGGGATGCCAGCAGGTGGGAGGAGGTTCGCAAGGATTGTCCCATCCAGTGGCCACCAAATAATGACCTGGCCGTTGGAAAAGAATCTTGCGAATCAACCTGTAGTACTAACCTGGAAAATCAGTCATGTAGCCTCTTTGCCCTGATCCTTTGCAAAGTGCCCCTTTTTCTGAACGCTGATACAGACAGGCCTTGATGACCTCATTGTCATCACCATTTAGAAGACAAGGTGCACCAATAGAGGCGTCTCCTGCTGGACAGAACTTTGAACTTTGAACTCCTTTTTGCTTCGAGGTTTGATTGCCGACGATTTCTGGTAGGCATAGTATTTGGTTTAGCCTATAAAACCAAGGCTAGAGCTTATTCAGCTCTACAACCTCCTTGTGTCCGGTTACAGGGTTACAGCAGCTTCCAGACTTACGATTCAGAATCACTGACCAAAGTCAAGCAATGCATCCAAAGCAGCTGCTCTGTGCCGGACGATACCGGCCTGCGGCTCTGCGGCCTTCTCTGTGCAACTCACAGGGGAAATCCTCATAAAATGTTTACAGGAAACCAAAGCTGATGTTCATACCAGGGGTCGTGGATCGGGGTCAGTGGCAGAGGAGCAGGCAGACAGTAGCTCACCAGTGATCATGTCTAGAATCATATCTGTGAGATTTCAGACTCTCAAGGCAAGATGCAATTCTGGGGAAAAACATTCCCGAGATGTCAAGACATCAAAACTGCTTCTGGGGACATTTTGCTGAGCAGACTGAACACATTCAAGCACATCACACACCGTAGAGTTAATGCTAATTTTAGTACATTAATATAACTATTACAGACAGTTCTGTCACTTACTAATTATCTCTGAAGCAACACTTTAAGAAACCTCGGGATAACAAATAAATACTGTGCAATAACAGGATGGATGATGGGTGAAGTGCGTCTTGTTTATGAGAATGTGAGGATCTCAACCGTGTGATCACTCAGTATAAATTAGCATAAAATGTTTAAAGAATGAATATATTGGTATTATTTAGAAATTAAAGGGCTTTCCTAGGAATTTTAATTGAGAGCACATTTTACGTGGCCTGAAACCTAATCACTGTCAGTAGCACATTTTCCAATGTAAACATGAATACTTGTCAATTTTATCTTAACATCCAAGAGGCCCCCCTGAAAAAAAAGTGGAGACCTCCCATTTCTGGAAAAGTCTGCAAATCTCCTGGGTCGAGCCAAAGGTTTCTTGTGGCCCAAGTAGGAGGGGACATTGGAATGGAGTGAATGGAAAACATCATGGGGTCATGCCTATAGTAACGCAATAAAGACATGGTCAAAAATCTTCAGTGGTGCATCATGTACCCTCTCCAAGATGCCAAGTTGGAAGGTGATCATATAGTTCGTTACTATACAGTTTGCACAGTCCCATGAAAGGGGCCATTATAAAAAGCACCAATAGCCTTATTATATTGTTGCTCGCTTGGTCACAGACTTGACTGAATAAATAGGCTTTTAGAATTTGCCATCAATGTCTGAGAGGTGAGGTCTGACCACAGGGACTCCCAATGGTTG
Organism: Oophaga sylvatica; assembly: GCA_033576555.1. NCBI lineage: Eukaryota > Metazoa > Chordata > Amphibia > Anura > Dendrobatidae > Oophaga > Oophaga sylvatica. Next base: position 956,194,050 of record JARQOD010000001.1, read on the forward strand.
GAAGAACACAAGGGCCAGGATCGCCTATAGCATAGTAGTATACAGTGACCACCATCCTTGAAATGTATGGGTTTACATATGAGATCATAATAAAAACTTCTGGTTTCTTTAGATCTTAAAATTAGGAAACCGCAACCTCATATACAGTGGTATGAAAAAGTGTTGGCCCCTTCCTGATTACCTGTTCTTTTGCATGTTTGTTCGCTGGAGTCCCAAAATCTTTAGAAATGGCAGTATAATATAATCTATATTTTCCAGACTGATAGATCTCAATTTCTTTGTTTCTCATTTGCTCCAGAATTTCTTTGGATTGCGGCATGATGTCAAGCATTTGAAGATATTTTGGTCTACTTCACTTTGTCAGGCAGTTCCGTTCCTATTTAAGTGATTTCTTGATTGAGAACAGGTGTGGCAGTAATCAGGCCTGGGTGTGGCTAAGAGATTTGAACTTAGCTTCCCAAAGATGTTATAAACCACAGTTAATTTATGCTTGAATGAAGCGTGGGCAATCCATTTTTCACACAGGGCCCTGTAGGTTAGGATTTCTTTTTCCATAATTAGAAAGACCTTCATTTAAAAACTTCACTTTGTGATTACTTGTGTTATCTTTGTCTAATATTTTAATTTGTTTGGTGATCTGAAACATTTAAGTGTGACAAAGAAGCAAAAGAATAAGAAATCAAGAAGGGGGCAGACACTTTTTCACACCACTGTATATGACATATTACACTGCGTCATTACTTTATCAAAAACTAGGCCATAATGCAGAAGCAATTTGTGAAAAATTAAGCACATCCTAAGTGCTTGCATAGGACTTAATAGGGTATGTAACAGCCAAGTACTGCTAATCAAATTCTTTTGATTAATTGTTCATTGGCAAGTGTGACAATTTCTATAAAAGCAGAAGTTTAGGCAGTTTGCTGGTCTGGGGCATTCACACATGTGATAGCACAATGGTAAGGGGTAAAGACATCAGCAATGATCTTAAACAAGCAATTCTTGCTGCCCATCAATCTGGAAAGAGTAACAATTCAATTTCCAACAATGTGGAGTTTGTCATTCTACAGTAATAAAGATTATTCACAAATATAAAACATTCAGGACAGTTGACAGTCTTTCCAGTAATGGACAATTCAGCAAATTCTCCTAAGGTCGGGCTGTGCAAAGATCAGAGAAATTGCAAGAACCCAAGAGTTACAAGAGTCTAAAGGCTAAATGGTAAATGTTCAAGTTCATCTAAAAAGACTACAAGTATGGCTTGTTTGGAAGGGTTGACAGGGGAAAGCGTACTTCAAAAAACACATGGCAGCAGGGCCAGAGTTCCATGTTCTTTGGATAGAAGAGACTAAAGTGAGTTTTTGGGACATAACGCCCAGAGCCACTTTCTGGGAAAACGAAACACAGCCAATCATCACAAACACCTCGCACCGATTGTCAAGCATGGTGGTGGAGGGGGTGATGATTTTGGTCTGTTTTGCAGTCGCAGAACCTGTGCACCTTGCAGGCACGGAGTCAACCATGAACTCCTCTATATTCGAAAGTTCCAGTGAAATGTGAGGACATCTATCCAAAAGCTAAAACTTGGCTGGACAATAATCCCAGGCACATGAGCAAATCTTCATCAGAACGGCTGAAAAAGAAAATATTCAAGGTGCTAAAATGGCCCAATGTCCAGATCTCGACCCAATTGAAATGTGGTAGGACCGTAAGACAGATGTCCAGAAACTAATTCTGTTGTTCATCTGAGGTTGTATATACTTAACTTTAAGACCTCTAAGCCCTAAATGTTTTTTTACCATGTCTTCATATGTAAAACTATAAAATTCAAAAGAGGGTGTACTTAATTCTTTTCATGGCTTTACATACCCATTTGACAAGTTATGCAGGTTGTGCTGGAATTGTGGGGTCACAAAAATTAAAAATCTCAGAAAGCCCCTTTAATCTTACTTTTGCAACTGTCTGGGTACGTTGGGTTGTCTCCCCAAAAAAGACACCATTTAACTCCCTGAAGAGTTCATAGTCTCCTGGGCATCACATAAGCCTCCAACATGCCAGAGCTCACCCCCGAATTTCGTTTGCCATGACCCCTGAAAGCTGCACATTCAGGCAGTGGGAACGTACTTGAATTACATGTATTATTCTGCTTACACCACCATCAAGCTTCTTGGATATTAAGCTAGTAACTGTTCAGTCACTTGCTAATTATCTGTAACCCTATTCATTATTTTCAAATCTTTATTTCATAATGCCTGAAAAATGATGAGTTGACAACTATTGTATAACACATTGAGGCATGCAAGGTCTGCATGTGCTTTTTAAAATCACATTTAATTAACTGGTAAAAAGCATAAATAAAGCTCCATTGTATATGGGTATATTCTAATTATTTTCCAAGTCAGTTTATATGCTGTATAATGGAGGTATTGCTAGAATGGTTAAAAAAAATAAAAAGCCCATCCAATCTTCTATAAATAAGGATTAATCACTGTAAGATGAAAAGTTTTAAATCATTTCAGTTTCTCATCATTTTCTAAGATCTGTTTGTTCTCAGTGAGAGAATTACATCTAATCTACATAATAGGAGATTAAATTCTTTAAAATTGTGTCTATTCTATGGCGAGTGGTGGAGATCTAGAAGATCATGTAGAATAGTAAAAGAAAATTCCACTTTTTTAACGATGCCTCTGGGGAGAAAACAGAAGTTAAAGCGAATCTGTCTACAAGCTCTTCAACCCCACCCCCACAAACCCCATATAGGGAGCAAGCAGGTCTATAAAATGTAAAACCATTGAAACCTTCATATCTTCTATATGTTACTGCATTTCAGAGAAATCAGCATTTTCATTCATATTCAAATGAGGCATTAAGTGCTCTGGGCATGACAGAGCACTTGACAAACGTTTGTCTCCCAAGGTTGTTCCCTCCACCCAGCACCGTCCTCTTTAGCTTGATTGATAGCTCACTTTTTGTGTCACCTCAGGTGCCAAGCAAGAAAATAAGGCAGTGAGCTATGAATGAAGCTAAAGAGGCTGGCGGGAAACAAGTAGAGGGAAAGACTAGTCAAGTGCTACATCACACCCTAAGCACTTAATGCTTTATTTTCATATGAGTGAAAAATTGCTAAATTTATATGGAATGGAATACAGCAGCAGATAGAAGATACCGTATGGTAGGGTTCGAGTTCCCGCTGCTGCACAAGGTGAGTCTCGAACCCGTCCCGCTGCGGTCTCCCATTCATCTCCGGCCGCAGTGGAGCCTGCTCAGCAGAGACGTCGGTCCAGGCGTCTTGCCCACTCCTCTACTGTGCAGTGACTTGCTGCTGCCTTTCCTGGATCTGCTATTATAGCCAGTGCTGGAGCAGCCGTCTTTGAGACAAAGTCCTGCGTTTTTCCATCTGAGCATGCCCAGAGTTAGATCTCTCATTGGAGATCAGGGGTCACATGTTCAGGTGCTGCAGCGGCTCCTATTGGTCCGCCAGGAAGGTCATGTAGCTACGTGTGTTTGTAACAGCTTCTCATTGGTCCTTGTTCCTGGAAGGTCCTGTAGCTGTTGCTATAAAAGGGTAGCATGGCTGGGCCGCCATGCGCTAATATCAACCATTGTATGCTATGCGCCAGTGTGATCATGCGTATGTGTGGTTAGGGACCCGGCTGAAATAAGCCACTAGAATACCGACTTAATCGGTGAGGAGTTTGGTATGGTAGCTGGCCAGGGTCGGTGTCCTAGATGCCCTAGATTACCGGCGTAACCGGTGAGGAGTTTTGATTGCCGTATTCAGGGTCTGGCGTTCAGACGCCATAGATTGCGGGTGACTCCCGCGAGGACATTAGCACATGATCACGCGTTATGTACGCTTAGCACTTAACTGTGTACCTGAGAGCCTGACAGGACACAGCACTTTTTCTCAGCGGCCCTGTGACGTAACAGGGTTTGCTTTCGACGCTAGACAGCGCCCTAGCGTTTTACTTTGCGGCTCACTGAAGCTAAGTGAGTTCGCACCTATCGCCATATAGCGCTGTGGCATTTCCGTTAGCGGCTCTGGGTATTAACAGAGTTCGCACTTACTGCCACAACGCGCTACGGCGTTTATTTTAGCGACTCTGCGGGATAACAGAGTTCGCTACTTTCGCCATTTTACTAGCAGCAGGTTCCGCCTGCACGGTGGACCCCGGGTTGCGAACGCACCTCTCTACCTCATATATTTGGTGCGTTCCGCAGACCCTAACATAATATTAGCGCCAGGGTCTGGCTAGTAAAATGGCGGATGACCAGCGTCTACTACGGGACATCCAGCAGCTGGAGGGTAGGTTGGCGGCTCTTGAGTGCACAACCTCAGCTGTGGATGTTACCGCAGTCGCTGTTCAGGCTGCTAGCGTGGCTGCAGCCAGTGTGTCCACTGCCACCTCTGCCCCCACAATATCCCACCTCCCGCTTCCAGACAAGTTTGCTGGTGACAGCAAGCAATGTCGGGGATTCGTAAGTCAGTGCTCTATACAACTCGAGCTTCTGGCTGCACGTTTCCCCACGGATCGGGCACAAGTGGGCTTTATAATTTCGCTTCTGTCAGGCAGAGCGTTGGAGTGGGCCACCCCGCTGTGGGAGCGTGACGACCGTGTGGTGCGGAGTGCTCCTCGTTTTCTGGAGGCTCTAAAAAAGGTCTTTTTAGGACCTCAGGTCACCCACGATACGGCGCTACAACTGCTGGCATTGGCACAGGGTTCGTCTTTGGTCAGTCTGTTTTCCGTCCAGTTTCGGACTCTGGCCTCAGAGCTAGACTGGTCGGATAAAGTACTCATTCCAGTCTACTGGCGAGGACTGGCTGATCATGTTAAAGATGCTTTGGCTACCAGGGAGATTCCCGCCACACTGGAGAAGCTTATCGCCATATCTACCCGCATCGACCTCCGTTTTCACGAGCGGAGGTTGGAGCGGTCCTAGTGTAGGCAGAGGTTCCGGCTGGCTCCCACCTTCGCCAGACCTCTGGAATCTTCCAGTCAGGCGCCCGACTCCCATGAGGCCATGGAGGTTTCTCGAGCGGGACCTAAGTCCCGGGCCGCTCGAGTACCCGTGGTCTGTAACATCTGCCAGCAGTTAGGACACTATGCCAACAAATGTCCAAAGCGGTCGGGAGAACGGTCGCGTCTAGTGACCTTGGGAGGAGGTTCACTAGACACTGCGGCATTTTCCACCAAGTTGTCCTTTAAAGGCACAATTACAGTAGGTCCATCCACGCTCTCCGCTGAGCTCTGTGTGGATTCCGGAGCCGAGGGGAATTTCATGTCCTCTGCATTTGCTCTCCGCCACACTATACCTCTGGTGATGTTCGCCCAACCGGTGACTGTGCGAGTAGTGAATGGATCAACTCTGCCCTCCCAAATCACCCACCAGACGATCCCTCTCACTTTATCTATGTCCCCGTCCCATCAGGAGAGTATTTCTTTTCTTGTCCTGCCCGAGGGAATAGACGAGGTGTTGCTGGGAGTACCTTGGCTCCGTTACCACTCTCCCCATATTGAGTGGTCCTCTGGGAGGATACTGGGTTGGGGTGATTCATGTAGAGGCAGGTGTATCAGGGAGTACATTCAGGTCACCACCACAGAGATACCCGTAGATCTCACTTCTCTTCCTCAGTCTTATTGGGCATATGCAGACGTTTTCTCCAAGAAGGCGGCGGAGACTCTTCCACCTCATCGCCCCTACTACTGTCCTATTGATCTCTTGCCTGGAGCAGAACCTCCTCGGGGGAGAGTCCAGTACATTCAGGAGAATCTGGCAAGAGGGTTCATTAGGAAGTCGGTGTCACCAGCAGGGGCAGGGTTCTTCTTTGTGCAAAAGAAGAACGGAGAATTACGTCCATGCATTGACTACAGGGGTCTTAACGCCATCACCGTCAAGAATAAGTACCCGTTGCCCCTAATCTCTGAGCTCTCTGATAGGCTCCGAGGAGCAAGAGTATTTACCAAGCTTGATCTACGTGGTGCCTATAACCTAATTCGCATCCGTGAGGGGGACGAGTGGAAGACAGCTTTTAGTACCAGGGATGGGCATTACGAATACCTGGTGATGCCCTTCGGGCTCTGTAATGCTCCCGCTGTTTTCCAAGACTTTGTCAATGATATCTTCCGGGATATGCTCTCCACCTCTGTGGTAGTCTATCTGGATGATATTCTCATCTTTTCACCAGATATAGACTCTCACCGGAGGGATGTCAACAAAGTCTTCGACCTCTTACGGGCAAACTCCCTCTATGCAAAGCTGGAGAAATGTGTGTTTGAGCAGGAGCCTTACCTTTTCTGGGCTATATCATCTCTGCCCAGGGATTGGCTATGGATCCTGCCAAACTACAGGCTGTAATGGACTGGCAAGAACCCCATTCTCTTAAAGCGGTGCAGCGCTTTATGGGGTTCTTTAATTATTATCGCCAGTTCATTCCCCATTTCTCGACTTTGGTAGCTCCCTTGGTAGCCCTCACCAAGAAGGGAGCATATCCCAAGTTGTGGTCTGAGGAGGTCTCCAAGGCGTGCTCTTCCATCAAGTCGCATTTTGCCAGTGCTCCCATATTACATCGCCCTGATGTTGATAAACCGTTTGTTTTAGAGGTGGACGCCTCTTCTGTTGGTGCTGGAGCAGTCCTACATCAAAAGGATGCTCAAGGTCGGAAGCATCCCTGCTTCTTCTTTTCTAAGACCTTTACACCAGCAGAGAGGAATTATTCCATCGGGGACAGGGAGTTGCTGGCTATGAAATTGGCCTTCTCAGAGTGGAGACATCTTCTGGAGGGAGCTCGTTTTCCCTTCCAAGTGTTCACCGACCACAAGAACTTGGTATATTTGCAAACGGCTCAGCGGCTAAATTCTCGCCAGGCCAGATGGTCCCTATTCTTCTCTCGGTTCCATTTCACCCTCCATTTTCTCTCCGGTGAGAAGAATGTTCGGGCCGACGCTCTCTCTCGCTCCTTAGTGTCATCAGAGGAGGAGGATGAGGAGCCTCGGCTTATTGTCCCTGAAGAAAGCCTGAGAACTGTAGCCCCGGTTTCGCTAGAGTCTGTGCCTCCGGGCAAGACTTTTGTGCACACTAATTTGCGACCGGAGGTACTCTCTTGGGCACACTCGTCCAGGGTGGGTGGACACTTTGGGGCAAAGAGGACAACTGAGCTATTGGCGAGGACATACTGGTGGCCACATATGGTCCGTGACGTCACGGAGTATGTTCAGGCGTGTGTCTCCTGCGCCAGGAACAAGTCCCTCGACAACGGCCAGCTGGGTTACTTTTTCCTTTGCCGGTGGCAGACAGACCCTGGGAGATGGTCGGGATGGACTTTGTGGTGGGCTTACCCAAGTCTCGGGGTTGCACTATCATTTGGGTGATCACCGACCACTTCTCCAAAATGGTGCACTTAGTGCCGCTACCACGGTTACCTTCCGCACGGGCCTTGGCAGCATTATTTATAAGACACATCTTCCGTCTACACGGTATGCCAGACAAGATTGTCAGCGATCGAGGTCCCCAATTTGCGTCTCGGTTCTGGAGAGAGTTGTGTCATCTACTCTGCATTGAATTGAACCTCTCCTCTGCATATCATCCCAAAACGAATGGGTTGGTAGAGAGGGCCAACCAGACCTTGGTCACCTACTTGCGACATTTTGTCTCTGCCAGGCAGGATGACTGGGCATCTCTGCTTCCGTGGGCGGAGTTAGCGCTAAACAATGCTGTGGCTGACTCCACCGGACAGACCCCATTCCTCTTAAATTACGGCCAGCATCCGCGGGTACCGGTGCCCATGCCCGTTGCTTCCGCTGACTCCAGGGTGGCAGACTGAGTTGTGGAAGCACGGGACATATGGGACCGCACCCAGGATGCCATTCAGGCTTCCAAGGAAAGGATGAGGTCTTCTGCCGATGCTCATCGGCGTCCCGCTCCGACATTTTCTCCTGGCGACCTAGTGTGGCTCTCGCCCGAAACATCAGGCTACGGGTGGAATCCACTAAATTGGCACCCCGCTATTTGGGTCCCTTCAAGGTTCTCGAGCAGGTGAACCCTGTGGTTTACCGTTTGGCCCTTCCGCCTCGCCTTGGTATCTCCGACACCTTCCATGTATCCCTCCTAAAACCCGTGGTCATCTCCCGGTTGCCTGAGTCATCTGCCGGGACGTCGGGTTCGTCTTCGGACGACTACGAGGTGAATGCCATTGTTGGGTGCAAGGTGGTATGAGGCAAAAAAATTTATTTGGTGGATTGGAGGGTTATGGGCCTGAGGATAGGTCCTGGGAGCCTGCCGAGCATGTTCACGCTCCGCAGCTCATCGCTGCCTTTGAACGCAGCGAGGCCCAGAGAAGGGGGGGCCCTAGGAGGGGGGGTAATGTTAGGGTTCGAGTTCCCACTGCTGCACAAGGGGAGTCTCGAACCCATCCCGCTGCGGTCTCCCATTCATCTCCGGCCACAGTGGAGCCTGCTCAGCAGAGACGTCGGTCCAGGCGTCTTGCCCACTCCTCTACTGTGCAGTGACTTGCTGCTGCCTTTCCTGGATCTGCTATTATAGCCAGTGCTGGAGCAGCCGTCTTTGAGACAAAGTCCTGCGTTTTTCCCATCTGAGCATGCCCAGAGTTAGATCTCTCATTGGAGATCAGGGGTCACATGTTCAGGTGCTGCAGCGGCTCCTATTGGTCCCCAGGAAGGTCATGTAGCTACGTGTGTTTGTAACAGCTTCTCATTGGTCCTTGTTCCTGGAAGGTCCTGTAGCTGTTGCTATAAAAGGGTAGCATGGCTGGGCCGCCATGCGCTAATATCAACCATTGTATGCTATGCCCAGTGTGATCATGCGTATGTGTGGTTAGGGACCCGGCTGAAATAAGCCACTAGAATACCGACTTAATCGGTGAGGAGTTTGGTATGGTAGCTGGCCAGGGTCGGTGTCCTAGATGCCCTAGATTACCGGCGTAACCGGTGAGGAGTTTTGATTGCCGTATTCAGGGTCTGGCGTTCAGACGCCATAGATTGCGGGTGACTCCCGCGAGGACATTAGCACATGATCACGCGTTATGTACGCTTAGCACTTAACTGTGTACCTGAGAGCCTGACAGGACACAGCACTTTTCCTCAGCGGCCCTGTGACGTAACAGGGTTTGCTTTCGACGCTAGACAGCGCCCTAGCGTTTTACTTTGCGGCTCACTGAAGCTAAGTGAGTTCGCACCTATCGCCATATAGCGTGTGGCATTTCCGTTAGCGGCTCTGGGTATTAACAGAGTTCGCACTTACTGCCACAACGCGCTACGGCGTTTATTTTAGCGACTCTGCGGGATAACAGAGTTCGCTACTTTCGCCATTTTACTAGCAGCAGGTTCCGCCTGCACGGTGGACCCCGGGCTGCGAACGCACCTCTCTACCTCATATATTTGGTGCGTTCCGCAGACCCTAACACCGTATATACTCATGTATAAGCCGACCCGTTTATAAGCCGACCCCCCTAATTTTGCCACAAAAAACTGGGAAAACTTATTGACTCGCGTATAAGCCTAGGGTGAAAAATGATTATGCCCCCATATGATGCTCCACAGATTATGCCCCTATATGCTGCACAGATTATGCCCAATATGCTCCACAGATTATGCCCCTATATGCTCCAGATTATGCCCAATATGCTTCAGAGATTATGCCCCCATATGCTCCAGATTATGCCCCCATATATTCCACAGATTATGCCCCCATATGCTCCAGATTATGCCCCCATATGTTCCACAGATTATGCCCCATATGCTCCAGATTATGCCCCATATGTTCCACAGCTTATGCCCCCATATGCTCCAGATTATGCCCCCATATGCTCCAGATTATGCCCCCCATATGTTTCCACAGCTTATGCCCCCATATGCTCCATATTATGCCCCCATATGCTCCAGATTATGCCCCCATATGCTCCATATTATGCCCTCATATGTTCCACAGCTTATGCCCCCATATGCTCCATATTATGCCCCCATATGCTCCATATTATGCCCCCATATGCTCCAGATTATGCCCCATATGTTCCACAGCTTATGCCCCCATATGCTCCATATTATGCCCCATATGCTCCAGATTATGCCCCGATATGCTCCACAGCTTATGCCCCCATATGCTCCATATTATGCCCCCATATGCTCCATATTATGCCCCCATATGCTCCATATTATGCCCCCATATGTTCCAGATTATGCCCCATATGCTGCTGCAAAAAAAAAAAAAATGACATACTCACCTCTTGTCACTGGGGGCCAGGTGCCGGTGTCCTGAGCAGGCAGTGACACTGGCGCGCTATGGGGGACAGGTGCCGGTGTCACCGCTCGCTCAGGACCCCGGCACCTGAGATATTTACCTGTCCTCTCTGCACCGCAGCGCTGCGTCCTCTTCCTGGTCCTCGGCAGTCAATGATCAGGCAGGGGGCGCGGCGCTCACTAATGACGTCATCGCACCCTCTGCCTGATCATTCACAGCCAGAGGAGTCAGACGAGTACGCAGCCTGCAGCGTGGAACGGGACAGGTAATATCGCTATACTCACCCCTCCACCGCGCGTCCCTGCAGCCTCTCCTCTTCTCCCGGCACTCTCCGCAGCACTTCCTTCCTACAGCGGTCATATGGCACCGCTCATTAAAGCCATGAATATGTGCATATTCATGACTTTAATGAGCGGTGCCATGTGACCGCTGCAGGAAGGAGCCGGAGATCGTGGGAGAAGCAGGGGGGCTGCAGAGACCGCGCCGGCGGAGGGGTGAGTATGATCCGACACCCCCGCTCCCCCTCCCCGCCGACCCCCATATATGACCGCGTATAAGCCGAGAGGGGGACTTTCAGCCCTAAAAAATGGGCTGAAAATCTTGGCTTATACACGAGTATATACGGTATAAAGATGTCAACAGATTTACATTTCAAAGACACTATATATATATATATATATATATATATATGTATCTGGCAAAAATTAAGAGACCACTTTCAAATGTTCAGTTTGTCTGATTTTTCTCTTTATAGGTATATTTTTGAGTAAAATGTAAATTGTTCTTTTAGTCTATAAACTTCTGACAACATGTCACCGAATTTCCAAGCAATAAATTTTGTATTTTTTTTCTGACAAAGAAAAATGGTCAAAATTAAAAAAAAAACAAAGCAAAACAGTGCTTTCAGACCTCTAATAATGCAAATAAAACAAGTTCATAATCATTTAGAAACAACAATATTAATGTTTTAACTCAGGAAGAGTTCAGAAATCAATATTTTGTGGAATAACCAAGATTTTTAAAAACAGCTTTCATGCGTCTAGTCATGCTTTCCACCAGTCTGTCACACTGCTTCTGGTGCAAACATTTAAGCAGTTCTTGTTTGATGGCTTGTGACTATCCATCATCCTCTTGATCACATTCCAGAGGTTTTCAATGGGGTTCAGGTCTGGAGATTGGGCTGCCCATGACAGGGTTTTGATGTGGTGGTCTCTTAATTTTTTCCAGAGCTGTATATATATATGTCATCCCTGAAAAATTGTTTGAACACCCTGGATAATAAAGGACCAGAGTGGAAATCGATGAAGCCAATTATACACTTAATACATAAAGTGGTAATGTGAATAAGAAAAATAAATAATCGCTCTTCACCAATGACTATTGTAATTTATATATTCCATTGTTAGAGGCCATAACTTATAGATCAGGTCTAACGTTCTTGGGATGCTCTCAGGATTAAAGATTGTTAAGAGTATTTTACAGGGTCCAGTCCAGTGGTCAGGTTGATAATCTGGGGCCATCGGATGGTGGCTCTTGAAACTCTCTTGTTTTGATTAGCCGGCCTGGCATGATGGCACATGAGCGGCATGCCACAACGATGACTTCATGTCAGGTCAGCTAATCAAAAGAAGTGGCACGGAGATAGGAAGAGGTTCTTAGGGCTCCCGCCCAGCATCCACAGATTACTGACATGCTTGACCGGTTCTGCGTATCAAGTCGTAGCATATCACACAGATAAGCAAACTGTTATTGAATTTCTGCGGTTTTATCATGATGTTGGCCATAAATGATAAAATATTCAGCCTTAAACCCAGTGCAATGAACTTGGAGATACCAAAGGAACTCCATGATCTGATACATGTGGCACCAATAGATGGAAGGGTCAGATCCTCACGAAATCATGGCAGGGGTAAAAAAAATAATAAACTCATGTGGAGATAATATTTGGTGAAATTTGGTAATATATTCAAAATTATTAGAGTAGCAATAGAGGAGAAATTCCACGTTGTCGGTAGGATCATCCCGGTGGACCACTTGTGGTGGTTGCACTTCCATTTCCAATATCTGGACAACAGAAGGGAGTTCAGTTAATGCAGGAAAAGGAGTCCCAGCCTAAAGAAATGTACTTTGCGCCGAGATGTCTTCAAGGTCCTTACTACTAAGCCTGGCTCTGCTCATAGTCCCCTCCAAACCCTGATAAAGGTCTCAACCTCCCTGGAGCTTCTAAAGTAGGAAACAAACTTCTACCCAAAATGCCACACTTATATAGAGCAGCTTTAATGCATCTCCTGAGGTCAGCGCTACAAACGCCGACAACAATGATGCTTAGAAAAATCCCATTAAGACCATTTCATGATGTCTGTGGTCTCCTAAATGCACAATGAACCTTGGCCCTCACCGGGGCGTATAACCAGACATCAGGGACGTAATGTGGGGTCTGCTGCAGAAGGCACGGGAGATCAGACAGTACTGATCAAGCTGAGCTCAGTTCATCATTGCTGAAAAACTTATTAAAGGAGTTGGCCTCCATTGGGGGAATTTGTTCCCCTTAATGCATGTACATCAAGCTAAAAATAATTTATGGGTTTTATTAAAAATGTTGCTTTGTTTTGCATTTACAGGCTTTAGTTTCCCTGCACATTCAGCTTTGATGTGGTCGGTGGTCTTTAATCAAGAGGAGTTCCGAAAAAGACAGATAAAAGACTTACAAACTGTCCTTCCAGACCAGAACTAACTCACATGCGGATCCTCAGTTAAAGGGGACCTGTCGCATCATTTGATGCATCTAAACTGTCCCCAGGGCGTTGTTAGGGGAGCAATCTGCATCGGTAACATGGTTTTTTTCACTAAAAACTGCGCTGTAATGATGTCCAAAAAGCACTTTATACAGTTATATGGTACCTGCTCGTTTAGTCATAGGGGGGTGCTTCACGGGCGTCGCCGCCCACTCAATTTGATTGATTTCACTGGCTATGCCGACGTCATTGGAATTCCGCATTTGCGCAGTGTTGCGCTTGGATCTGCGCTTCCGCAGTGTCGAGCTGGCAGCGTGCTTGCGCAGTGTGTAGTGGGCAGACAGTGGCGCTTGTGTAGTGTTGAGCAAGTAGCCATGCTTGGCGCAGGCGCTGCTCCCCGATCAACACTACGTAAGCTTGGCTACCCGCCCGACACTACACAAGCGCCCCTGACTGCCCACTACACACTGCGAAAGCACAGTTGACCGCTCATCACTGCGCAACAGGCTCCTCAATTGACAGTGCGCGTGACAAGTAGCTCCACACTACATACTGCGCAAGCTCAACTGCCCACTCGACACTGCGCAAGCGCATCTCTAAGCGCCACGCTGCGCGTGACACACGGCTCCACGCTACACACTGCGCAAGGGCGACTGCCCGCTCGACACTACGCAAGCACGTCTCCAAGCGCCACACTGCGCAAGCGCATGATTCCGGTCACATCAGCGCAACCAGGAAAATCAATCAAATTGAATGGGCGGCGACACCCGTGACTGAGCAGAAAATGAAGCACATCCTTATAGCTAAACGAGCAGGTACCATATAACTATATGAAGTGATTTTTGGACATCATTACAGCGCAATTTTTAATGGAAAAAAACATGTTAGCGATGCAGATTGCTCCACTAACAACGCCCTGGGGACAGTTTAGATGCTTGAAATGACGCGTCAGATTCCCTTTAACTTATTTTACAGCCAGCAATAGACAGTGCATCATGGAGGCTGTAGAAAGTAAATGTTGCAAAATTTTTAATAAAACCTAATTGCAGAAATAATTATTAAACTCAAATACATGAATTTATGTTAGAAAAAAAAAAATTCCCCCAAAAGATGGACAATTTCCTAAGACACCTAATGGATATATAGAGCGTTTTTACCATGTGCTTTCTACAGTGTTACATAGGACTGCATTTTAGTGTTAAAGTTGTTAGAAGGGTCCCTTCACAGCAGTCAAATCACAAAGTCCTCCCTGGCAATAAATATATATATAGAATCTGGGAATGAATGTTTAGATTTCCTGCAGCGAAAATAAAAAATGATAGTATCAATGCACATGAGTAATGCAGGACCGGATGGGTTCTCCGGAGCGAGGCCAAAAGATTAGGATCCTGAATAAAGGACTCTCCTTTATCATCCCGATAATACGTCACATAAAAATAATTTTTCTGTGTGGGACGACCCCTCCAATACGTCTGATATTCCTGCCTGGGATATTACGTCCAACCTTCCGTGTGATTTATGAGCCACTCATGACATTACCGCTCCACAGACAGAACATATTACAGGAGCGATGTCCCTACAGATAAAGGCGCCTCGTCAATAATTCATGGAATCTCTGCTGCTTCTTCGTCACCTACAATACTCATCCCGCTGAGGTTTACCATTCACCTGCTGCCTCCATTTCTTCTGCCTCCTCCATCTGCAAAGGTTTTACGTTACCAAATCTGGAAACTCAAAGGTGACAGAGCCGAAGAGTCATGAAATGGCTGCATTCACCATTATTTCGGATAAATATCTACCGAGTCATGAAACTCCATATTTACAGCTTGTGGACCGACTGGTGATAAAAATGACAAACTCAGCTCTGCTGCAACTGCTCTGGCGTCATACAACCCCGAACACTATCGATAATTGCTACATTAAGTCAGGGCGATTGTTAGGGCTCCCGTCTTGGCCATTCACTAGAATACGTAGTGTTATCTGTTTTTTTTTTCCTAAATTTATGTGTTTGGGGGTGAAAATCATTTTTGCAACTCGGTTTTATTAAAAATGTTGCACCATTGGCTTTTACAGGCTGTTTCTTTACCTGAAAATGGTCAGAAGGGAGAGAGGAGCTCAGGAAAAAAAAAGAGATAAAAAAGTTACAGAAACTGTCAGAATAAGTTCACTGAAGGGTTCACAGTTGACTCATTCTGCAGACAGTTCAGCATAGAGGCTATAGAAACGAAAGTGTTGCAACATTTTTAATGAAACTTAATTGCAAAAATTATATTTAGACCCAAATCTATGCGTTTAAGCAAAATAAATAAATAAGTGTCCCTAAAGGTGGACAACTCCTATCACAAGAAGCCATGTCACAAGACCGAGACCAGAGCTCAGAAATGGCTTTATCATCCTCAATCTTAGCAGCCGGATTTTGTTTTTCTGGACAAACTTATCCAAAAATCATCAGGGCTTTTATTTTTCTAAAATTGGAAATCATAACGATTCCCGGGGATTGTAAGTGATCGATTGGTCAGTGCGAGCGCTGATCTGCATGTACTGTCAACTGGAAAAGGACAGAAAACAAATTCCAATACATTTATGTAAGGAGATTCACAAATAAGAGCGGCCCAAACGTGGAGCATCCAGGAATGAAAGTACAGGGATTCTCGTCATCACAACCGGCCATGTGGGGCTCGTTCCTCCCTGACTCTGCACAGTGAGAGTTAGGCTGGAGTCACACCACAACGTTTAAAAAATCGGTCCGTTTTAGTCGGTCAATAATCGGATTAAAATTTCATGAACATTGATGCGACTGGCATCCGATTTTTAGTAGTTGATGCGATTTTGTAGCATGTACGCTTACGTTTCACATCCGATTACCCACCGACTACCGATTTTTAGTGGCATCATAGCAAAATGGACATTTAACGTTTTTGAGGCCTGCAAATAATTTGAATAATGAGCCAGACCCATATTTAAGCGGGGTTTGACTGTTCTTACCCTCCCACCGTTGCCGTGGAGTGTTTTGCTTCTTAGTGGTTCCTGTTGTGTTGCTGCTAAGTTAAAAATATGAGTGACAGACTACGTTTTAATACAACTGAGCGTGTGCTGTACTATTGGCTGCTATCCAGAACTTTTGGGAACCATACCCTGTAGTTGTTTCTCACAGAATCCGCAGAAGGATGTGGGTGCATCCCCTTGTGAAGCGAAGGATCAGCAAAGGCCATTTTGAGCGCCTGTATTCGACACTGCGTAGGAATCCTGACAAGTTTTTTGCCTATTGTCGCATGAGTGTTGTCACCTTTGATATTTTGCTGGACATATGTGTGGCCCAGCTATGTCAGGCACACATAATCCAGGAGAATGCACAGGAATGTAACCGCAAAAGCTTGATATCCATTCACTTCACTCACACTTTCAGACACACCCACCAGGGGTATAAAAGGGAGTGACACGTAGCAGTCAGATTCAAGCTTCCAGTCTTAGGACAGTTCAGTCAGATTCATTCAAGCTTCCTGTCTTAGTACAGTGTAGTTCAGTGTCAGTCCAGTCTGGACTTGGAGGATACTGAGAGCTGCTCAGTGAGCTCTGGAGAAAGCTGACATTTCCATCAAAGCTACAAGAGCTTATGTTAGGAGCGAGAGCAGGGCGAAGGGCACAGTGGAGAAGACAGAGAGAAGTGCTTCAGGTACGAGATTACCTGCACTAATTCACCGGACACCGGGGTCCGAAGCGTTGCTAGTGCTTCATGCTTAGTAACAAGATAACCGGAGGCTTTCTGGACTACAGGTCGCAGAAGGTAGCCCTAAGCGCTGATACGTAAACGGAGTCAGGGGGAACAAGGACTTTGAGCAGGGCCCTGCAAAAGTAAGGACTTAGTTCTCTCAACATCTGATAATCAGAGACATAGAAGGCTCTACCACAATGTCAGCCGGGCGTTACAGCTATTGAGAAAAGCTGGAGATTGCAGAGTTAACTTTGCTTCATGCAAGTTTGGACTCAGATATATATGAAGTAAAGGAGGCCTCTAACCTGCTCAGCGGTTTCCCGAATGTGCATTCTCCACCCCGACCAGCTCCCCGGGACCTGCCTGAAACACCTACTAGTAAAGGTATGAAAAGAAGCTGCATTGTGTGTGATTGAATTCTTAACTACACCCTGCATCATCACCATAGACTTCCAGGGACCAGTCTCACCTGTGGGAGACTTACCACCCAGCTGCCCCATAACATCCCCTGTGAAGATCCATATAGCAGCGCTGGTCCAATTGATCAGACACCACAGGTGGCGTCACGAACTATCTAATCTACAATTCCCCTGTAAATATCCCCCATTGCATGACCGCCAGGGCCACGGACCGAGTCCCGCTGCCAGTGACATCTCCCATAGAAATCAATGGGCTCGGTGCCGAGTACCCCATAGCCCTGGTATCCACACATGTGGTGCGAGTCAATTCAACTTGGCGTCACAAACAGGATGCGAAGCTTGCAATTGTGAGTCCTGTGTGCCTATTGAACTGTTTGGTGAAAAAGACTGTTTGCTGTATTTGGCGCTATTTTACCGCCATTTTTGCCGTTATATTCGCGCCCTAAGGCGCTGGTGAAGAAGGGGGCGTACCTGAAAGAGCGCGCTGTTGCCTAGACACGCCCCCAACTCTGACGAGGTGGCAGGTCCTGTGGGAGCGGAAGTGAACGCTCTGACAACACAGCGCCAGCGAAAAAGGTCCTGTCTCCACCGCTGTGCCTGCGACGCTGCAGCCTTTGAAAGAGGTAGGCTCCGATTAAACAGGGGGGCACCAATATGTCGCAGCAACCGGCAGACGGAGCGGCCCCAGCCGGTGGCCCCGATAGCCCACCGCTTGGCGTTGTAGTGCAGAATGGAGGTGAGGGCCCCTCACCTGGCCCGGTGGTCCCGCTCATGCCCCTAACGCTCCCATACATGCCAGGAGCGAAGTGGCTCCCCCAGTACAGCGGCGAGCCAGACACCCTGCCAGGGTTTAAACGGAAAATATGTAGCATCCTAGACATGTATTCAATGACTGAAAAGCAAAAAGCTGCTGTGGTAATAGGACAGTTAGCTGGTGCGGCTGAGAGAGAAGTAGAGACTTGGACCACTGCAGACCAGGAGTCGGTACCTGCGATTCTCTTAAAGCTACAGGCCATCTTTGAGGACCGCACAGAAACGGATCTCCGGATGGCATTTTATCAGTGCTCCCAGAGACCAGGTGACAGCTTTAGGGATTACGCCTGCCGACTACAGGGGATCCTGCGAGCTCTCAAACAGGCTAACCCTGCAAGTGCCATTGACGAAAGCAAAATGTTGAAAGAACAATTTGTACGGGGACTGAGGTCTCCAGCGGAAGGCAGGACTGTAAACTGGTGGTCCTTAGATCATCCAGATGCCACTTTTGATGCCCTAAAGGACATGGCAATAAAAGGACTGCGACCCTTGGAAAAGCCAGAGGTGGCAAATCGGTATCACCCGGGTGAAGCCCCTCTAAAGCCGGCAGTACCCACCTTTTCCCCGCAGGTGGCAGAAGCTACAACGCAGGTGGCGCCCCCTAGAGAGTTGGAATGTCTGCGCTCGGAAGTGCGCCAGCTGACTAAGAACCTGGCCACTGTAATGAATGCCCTGCAACTGCGGAAAGAAGAAGGAGGAAAGATCCTACTAGCCGACTGTCCGGAGGATGTCCCTTGGATGAACCGGAGGAAATGGAGGACGTCGCCTCACCGGAGGAGGACCACGCCACCCCCAGGAGCGACTCCTGATCAACACCATCCTCGCCGAGAGATCATCTGCTACCGCTGCAACCAAAAAGGTCATATGGCTCAGCAATGTCCTTTAAACGAGCCGATCCTGGGTCAGAGGGCCAACACCCAGGAGTAGACTCATCAGGCCCCTTAGACTGGAACCGCAGGTTCGTGGGTGGACGACCCTACCTGTCCATCATTCTGGACGGGATTGCAATTCCTGCACTGCTGGACACTGGATCTCAGGTGACCATAATACCTGATGTCCTTTATAATAAATTTTGGTCAAAGGACAGTCTCCAGCCCCCGAGCCCTGACTTTACAGTGTACGCCACCAATGGTCTCCCTGTTGAACTACTCGGAGCCAAAAATGTGGACGTAAAAGTGGGCAGAGTGGAGCTGAAGGATCAGGGACTTCTAGTAGTAAGGACTGTAAATGAGGAAAATGGCTTAAATGTGATATTAGGTACTAACATTATCAGTAACTGTCTGGGAGAAGTTGTGTTTTTGCTCCAACAGCTCGCTGAAGTTGCCAAGCCAAAGCAGAAGGAGTGATCCAGAGGGAGATCCGGGCCCTGATGTGCCAGCAGCAAGCGAAGCTTACAGATGGTGAAATCGGTAATGTACGGGTCATGGACCCGAATCCCATTGTAATACCCCCAATGAGTGAAATGTTAATATGGTGTAGAGCAGCCATAGGTCTGAGGGGACAGAACTACCAAGCAGTAGTAGAGCCCCATCGTTCAGAGCACAGACCTACACTCTTAACTGCTAGAGGTGTAGTGGAAGTAATAAATGGGAGAGTACCAGTACGACTTCTCAACTGGGGAGACGATGAAGTAAATTTACCACGTTATGCCACAGTTGCTAAATTACATGCCGTAGATAACAATTCTATCCTCACAACCGAGTCCTTAGCCTCCCGCCAACCAGTGGAGGATAATGATCCGGCAACCCCGGTAGCGGACTGGTGTCAGCAGCTTCATATTGGGACCGACACCACTTCCGTCCACCAGAAACAGGGGTACTACGGGTGGTACAAGAGTACGCACAAGTATTTAGCAAGCACCCACTTGATTTTGGGACAATTAAGGGAGTACAGCATCATATCCCTACAGGCAATCATCCTCCCATCAAAGAGCGGTACAGGCCTATACCTCCAGCCCACTATCAGAAAGCTAAGGAAATGTTGCGTGACATGAAGGAAGCCGGGGTGATAAGGGATAGTTGTAGTCCCTGGGCAGCACCTCTAGTTCTAGTTAAGAAAAAGGATGGTAGCATGAGAATGTGTGTAGATTACAGACAAGTAAATCGCATAACACATAAAGATGCATACCCATTACCACGCATAGAGGAATCCTTAGCTGCTCTGAAAACGGCTAACTACTTTTCTACCCTCGACCTTACTAGTGGGTACTGGCAAGTAGCTGTGGCTGAGGAGGATCGGGAGAAAACTGCTTTCACCACCCCAATGGGACTCTGCGAGTTTGACAGAATGCCGTTTGGCCTCAGCAGTGCCCCAGGAACATTCCAGAGAGTGATGGAGAGCTGTCTGGGACATCTCAACTTTGAAACCGTGTTGCTGTACCTGGACGACGTGATTGTGTACTCCAAGACATATGAAGATCATCTGAAGCACCTGGCAGAGGTATTCGAGTCACTGTCCAAGTATGGGATGAAACTGAAGCCCTCAAAGTGCCATCTGCTCAAACGGAAGGTACAGTACTTGGGACATATTGTCAGTTCCGAAGGAGTAGCGCCGGACCCCGAGAAGGTCACAGCCATCCAGAAATGGCCGGAGCCGAAGAATCTAAAGGAGGTGCGTCAGTTCCTGGGACTAACAGGTTACTACAGGAGGTTTGTAAAAGATGACACCAAGAAAGCGGCGCCTTTACAGGACCTCCTGGTCGGACAACCTCTCAAGAGCAGAAACCCTCCATTCAATTGGGGTAAAGAACAAGCTGAGGCATTCAAAGAGATGAAAGAGATTCTGACAGGCGATGAAATCTTAGCCTACCCAGATTACAGCCAACCGTTCCTGCTGTACACCGATGCCAGTAACGAGGGATTGGGAGCGGTCCTCAGTCAGAAGCAGAATGGCCAAGAAAAAGTCATCGCATATGCCAGCAGAAGGCTCAGGCCAACTGAGAGGAACCCGGAAAATTATAGCAGCTTCAAACTGGAGTTCCTAGCGCTGGTCTGGGCCATTACCGAAAGATTCAAACATTACCTTGCCTCCAACAAGTTCACTGCGTACACAGACAACAACCCCTTGACGCACCTTGAAACAGCCAAGCTGGGAGCCATGGAGAAACGTTGGATGGCTCGGCTGTCAAACTATCAGTTTACCATCAAGTACAGAGCGGGCCGTAAAAATGCAAACGCGGACGCCTTGTCCAGAATGCCGCACGAATCCGACACGGAGGAAGAATCAGATGATCTGGAAGAAATCGAGCTACCTGCGTTCCACCGAAATGGGATGGTCCAAGAGCAACGAGTCTACAGAAAGCGGTGTGGTGAGATGTTGAACCCTTTACCTCATCACAGCTGGAAAGAGACTCAAGACAGCGATCCAGTGGTCAGCCGTATCAAGGAGACAGGAAGGTTCCTCCTTGGAGAAAGACGCACCCATACCAGCAAAGCTCCTGTGGAATGAGAGAAGCCGGTTGTTCATCTACCGTGAGAAGTTGTGCAGGAGATACGTCGACCCAAGGACCCATGAGATGGTTTGGCAGATAGTGGTCCCCAGAGCAGACATCCAAATGGTGTTAGAAGCCTACCACGATCAAGCGGGACACTTTGGCTGGAAAAAGCTGGAGACCCTGTTGAGGTGTCGGTTCTACTGGGTAGGGATGCGCAGCTCCATCGAGAAGTGGTGCCGGAACTGTGGACCCTGTGGCCTCAGGCGAAAAGACTACTGTAGTCAGAAGGCACCCTTGCAGCCTATCCGGACGACTCGTCCCCTGGAAATCGTGGCATTGGATCACGTCAAGTTGTCCCCAAGCAGGTCAGGATACTCATATGCCCTGACCATGGTGGATCACTATTCCAGGTTTCTGGTGGTCGCCCCTGTCAAAGATATGACAGCAGAGACAGCAGCAAGAACCTTCCAAGCAAGTTTCTGCAGACCACACGGATATCCGGAGCAGGTGCTGACTGATCGAGGTCCTGCATTCGAAGCTGAACTGTTTCAGGAATTCTGTCAATTGTATGGATGTAAGAAGATCAGAACAACACCGTACCACCCTCAGACCAATGGCCTTTGTGAAAAGATGAATCACATTGTCATCGACTTACTGAAATCTGTACCACTGGAAGAAAGAAATCGGTGGCCTGACTTGCTACCTGACCTGGTTGACTTGTACAACCACATCCCAGTAAGTTCCACCAACTGCACTCCAGCCTACCTTATGAGAGCAAGACCCGGAAGACTGCCAATGGATTTGGAACTTGGTGTGGTAGAACCAGAGGCTGATAACAATGCTGAAGATTGGGACACAAATCGACAAGAACAGTACAGGAGAGTACAAGCCTGTGTGGAAGACAGTCTCAATAAAGTAAGAGAAAAACAAGAGAAGAACTATAACAAAAATGCTCCCGCTAAGCCTTTAATGCCTGGAGAAATTGTGCTAAAAAGAAAAAGAAGAATGCACAAATTGGATGATCAGTGGGAACAGGAGCCATATGTCATGCAAAATTCCAAATTTGATAACAGAAAAACCTGTACCATCAGCAAGGATGGAGGAAAAACGACTGCAACTGTGTCTAGAGATCATCTAAAGTTGTGTCCGGGCCCATTAAAGCTTCGTGAGGAAGAACCTGTTGTCCTTCAGAAAGAAAATGATGAAGCGGTCATACATACGGATCTGGGAGATTTACCTGCGGATTGGCCCAGAATGGGAGAAGCCGTAATCATTCCGGTGCTGCAGTTTTATCAACCGCAAGAGGAGTCTCTACATCCAGTCATACCAATTGTGCCAGTGGAGCCAGTTCCAGAGGGATCTGTTCCAACGGGACCTCAACCAGAAGAACCCCAAGAAGCAGCACCACAAGAATGGAGTCCCCTGGTGAAGCAGTACCGCATCGCCCAGTTGCTAGCATGCTTGCCAGGTCCCTAGAGAGATGGAGTCGTATCTATAGTTTGCCGTTACACAGAACAGATAGGCTAGAGACTACTATACCTGATGCTACCCCACGTAGGTCAGAACGTATCACTAAAGGAAGATTACCTATTCGTTATCAAGAGTAGTCCTAGTAAATTAGTTAGTATGACCCAGACAGGGGTTTACTGTAACTGAAAATGTTATATGTGAAATGTTTTATCATGCATGGACTGCGTGGCTGTGGACTGTGCCAGCCCAAGAACTTGTATTGTAAATAGTTCGCACTACGGTGCCTTATCTTGGTTTTACACAAAGCCTTGAACTACCTCTGAAGGAAAACCCGTATGGTGTGGCCTAGAGTGAGGTCTGCAGTCAGAAGTCCTGCAGCCCACCCAGGACCCACGTGGGAGGTTTGGTGTGGGTCCTCCACAAGAATTTGTCTTGTATTATGAGAATGTTTTGATACTTTTGATACTTTTGTATTTTTCTAATGTACAAATTGTAACGTTCAAGAAGTCTTACCTCCCGGATGGGAAGAGTTAAAATGTTGTTGTTAAATGCAAAACAAAAATGTTTTTCTTTTTCTCTTTTACAGCCCGGGAGTGCTGTGTTAACCAAGGGGGGATGTGTGGCCCAGCTATGTCAGGCACACATAATCCAGGAGAATGCACAGGAAGGTAACCGCAAAAGCTTGATATCCATTCAATTCACTCACACTTTCAGACACATCCACCAGGGTATAAAAGGGAGTGACACGTAGCAGTCAGATTCAAGCTTCCTGTCTTAGGACAGTTCAGTCAGATTCATTCAAGCTTCCTGTCTTAGTACAGTGTAGTTCAGTGTCAGTCCAGTCTGGACTTGGAGGATACTGAGAGCTGCTCAGTGAGCTCTGGAGAAAGCTGACATTTCCATCAAAGCTACAAGAGCTTATGTTAGGAGCGAGAGCAGGGCGAAGGGCACAGTGGAGAAGACAGAGAGAAGTGCTTCAGGTACGAGATTACCTGCACTAATTCACCGGACACCGGGGTCCGAAGCGTTGCTAGTGCTTCATGCTTAGTAACAAGATAACCGGAGGCTTTCTGGACTACAGGTCGCAGAAGGTAGCCCTAAGCGCTGATACGTAAACGGAGTCAGGGGGAACAAGGACTTTGAGCAGGGCCCTGCAAAAGTAAGGACTTAGTTCTCTCAACATCTGATAATCAGAGACATAGAAGGCTCTACCACAATGTCAGCCGGGCGTTACAGCTATTGAGAAAAGCTGGAGATTGCAGAGTTAACTTTGCTTCATGCAAGTTTGGACTCAGATATATATGAAGTAAAGGAGGCCTCTAACCTGCTCAGCGGTTTCCCGAATGTGCATTCTCCACCCCGACCAGCTCCCCGGGACCTGCCTGAAACACCTACTAGTAAAGGTATGAAAAGAAGCTGCATTGTGTGTGATTGAATTCTTAACTACACCCTGCATCATCACCATAGACTTCCAGGGACCAGTCTCACCTGTGGGAGACTTACCACCCAGCTGCCCCATAACATCCCCTGTGAAGATCCATATAGCAGCGCTGGTCCAATTGATCAGACACCACAGGTGGCATCACGAACTATCTAATCTACAATTCCCCTGTAAATATCCCCCATTGCATGACCGCCAGGGCCACGGACCGAGTCCCGCTGCCAGTGACATCTCCCATAGAAATCAATGGGCTCGGTGCCGAGTACCCCATAGCCCTGGTATCCACACATGTGGTGCGAGTCACATATTGCGCCCTGGAATCACCTTTCAGAACACCAGGATGCGTCCTTCAATTTGTGCTGAGGAAAGGCTTCTTCTAACATTAAGGTATGTGTGTCAACGATATGTTGATGATGTTTTTCATAATTTACCATCTTTCACATTCTTCTTACTTTGTTCATCTTAACATACTGAAGATCATGGCATTATGAAATTGTATTATTTTCCCTATATGCTTGTGTGTAGCAGTCTTAATGGTTATGAACTCCTAACATTTAGAGAATGTGTGAGTATACAAATGTCCACTATTTACATTTGTTTAATGTTTTTTGAATATTTTGTTTGTCTAATGTGTACATGTTTGTTGTTGTTTCTGTATTGCAGGTTCCTTTCCACTGGGCTCTCATACGCTGCTCTGCATTTAGAGTTTTTAATAGGGAAATCCACCATTTCCGGAATAGTCAGCTCTACTTGTGGACAAATTTGGTCCAGACTAAATAAAGAGGTGATGCCAGAGCCCAAAATGGAAGATTGGTTGAGGATTTCACATGGATTTCAACAAAACAGTCATTTTCCACACTGTATTGGAGCCCTGGACGGGAAGCACATACATGTGCGTAAGCCGCCGAACTCAGGGACCCAATTCTACAATTATAAGCAATATTTTTCTATAGTTTTGTTGGGCTTGGTCGACAGTAACTACCGCTTCATAATTGTAGACATTGGGGCCTATGGAAGGACTGGAGACTCCAGAGTCTTCAATTCTTCCATTATGGGTCGGCGGCTACGCAATAACCAATTGGACTTACCACCACCATGTCAACTTCCACAGTCAAATGTGGATGCAGTGCCATATGTTGTAGTAGCGGATGAGGCCTTCCAATTAAGTTGTAATGTAATGAGGCCATATCCTCGGCGCAATCTCAACCATCAGAGACGCATCTTTAATTATCGGCTTTCTCGTGCACGACGCCTGGTGGAGTGCACATTTGGTATTCTTACAGCCAAATGGCGAGTCCTACAATCAGCCATTCAGCTAAGTGAATCAAATGTTAATCTTGTAGTGCAAGCATGTGTGGTACTACATAATTTTACAAGAATGCATGAATGCTCATCAGCTGATATGCCTCGTCATATTATCAGATTGAAGGTCAGGCATATGAGACCAGTCATCCATCCTCGTCGTCCCCCTTCTGGTCTGAAAGTGCGTGAATTATTGACCAATTATTTTGTTTCCCCTGGTGGTTCTATTCCTTGGCAAGATGAGGCCATAGGTATGTAGTGTGTTTATGTGATATTGTGTAGCCCTGGTGGTAGGCACACGCAGTACCCTGGAGAGTGTATGGCGAGACGGCAGCTTAATGCTCAATATTCATTCACTCTACACACACTAGACACACCCCTAGGGTAGTGGAGTATACTCTAGAGGGAGTGGTCAAGGTAGTAGGTGTTGGAGTGATTTTAGAGAGTCTAGTTCCTGTCTTTGGACAGTGAGGACGTGTGGAGTAGAGCTTAGACATCTGAGAGGAAAGACGTTTGGAGGGAGGAAAGAGTCTAGCCTGCTTCATCACCAGTTCATATAGTGGAGTCTGGTATAGGTGTTTGGAATACACCTTAGTCTGGTCAGAGCTGTATCACCTCAGCATACATTGAAGAAAGGAGAAGTAATAGCACGGAAAGTCTTCAGCAACCCTGTCTAGAGGACGGTATCAGGTACAGTGACGTGCTCCTGCCTGTGATAACTGAGCATCCGTGGCTAACTTCATTGGAAGGAAAAGGAAAGAAGTGACTGCTCGACCCTTGGCTAGTTTGGAGTGCTTATGTTACCAGCGTGGACAAGGCGAAAGGCAAGTGGATTATAGAATTAGTGCTACAGGATTGCAGAAGTCCAGCACATTGCGCCCGGTCACTGGGGACCGAAGGGTCACTGTTGTTTCAGGCACGGTGACAGGAAAACCAGGAATCTACCGGACCCTAGGTCGCGGCAGACAAGCCCCTTATAGTCAGTACGTAACCGGGGTCAGGGGAGTGAAGACTTTGGAGTTCTGCAGGACCACGTAAGAATTCAGCTCCTTCACAGGAAGGCCCCTAACACTAAGCTGACTGGGCAGGTACAGCTAAAGATTAGCTGGAGATTTGAGGGAACTACGCTTCAAGCTAGTTGCACTCGTTTATTGGAGTTAAAGGAGGCCCCTAACTTGTCCAGCTGCCGTCTCAAGATACACTCTCCTTGGATCAGCCTCCCTGGGACCTGCCTTATCATCTTGCAAGTAAAGGTATGGAAAGACGCTGACCGTGTGAGACTGTGTTCTTTATCTGCACTCGACTTCACTACTCACATAGACTTTGAGGGACCAGTCCCACCTGTAGGGGACCCGACATCTAGCTGCCTCACCATCCCCTCAGAGATCTACAGCAGCGCTGGTACATATTACCAGAATACTACAGGTGGCGTCACGAACTGTACATAAATCAATCCCCTGTAAATATATCCCCAACATACGCCAGACCGCCCGGGCCACAGACCGAGCCACAGCTACCTGTGACAAGAATCCCCATAGACTTCTACGGGCTCGGCTCTGAGTACCCCATTGCCCTGGTAACCCACAATTGTGGTGGCGGGTCGACACAACAATATCATAACATAATGTTCCTTTTGATTATTCAATTCATGGTTGACTCTCTTTTTTTGGATAATACTTTCCCATACTTAAGACACTACATAACATATAACAATAAACACAGACAACCAATGTAACTTCACTAATTTTACTCATTAGTGTTTTCTTTTGAAGCCTTTTAAAGGCCGATATATTTTTTGGTAAACAGGACCAACATGTCCAAACAGAATAAAAAAATATGTATAACATTATTAATGTGAAAATACAAAAATATATAACTTAAAAAATAAAAAACAATTCTTACAGCAACAATTGATGGTAGCTTGGTGGTGGTGTTGGTGAGGATGGAGGGGCAGGTTGTGTATTCGGCCTTCCACTATCTGCAACCTGTGTTTGAGAAAGAGCTGCTGCAGATCCTACAGTAGCAGCTGGGTTACTGGCTGCATCATGAAGGCCTTGTGGGTAGGGTACATAGGGAATTGATGCTCATAGTCATATTGATATGACTGAGCACTAGCAGAGTGACCCCCAATATGCCCATGTCTAACATATCCATGTTGTGGCCAGCCAACAACATTGGGTATGTTAGAGTGGGCATATTGTGCATGGCCACTCTGTCCCATGGTTTGGAGCTGGGAAGCTCCATAGAAAGAATGAGCTGCAGTAGGATGAGGAGGAGGAGTTGGGTTTTGTTGGACACAAGGAGGAGGTGGAGGAGAAGGATGATGATGAGGAGGAGGATGAGGATCAGAGGCTGAAGCAGATTGTGCTGGATTTGGTGCTAACAACCTCACTAAATTTTCAGGACCAACCACCCATCTATGAAGATAATCTAGTAGGTTGGTGGGATCATTAGGAGCTGTTCCAGCTTCCAACACAATCTGCAGTCCACTTCTGATCCTCAGTCTGTGCTGTATTTGAGTAGCCCGGAGGTAAGGGGCCAGACTGCGGCAAAATCCCTCCTCACCATCATCTTTAGCTACACTGGACAAATAGTCCAGAACTCCTCGGTCCACCTGCCTCCTTGACACAGAACCCACTCCTTCTCGTCGCCGCCTACCTCGCCTTGTGAGTTGGGAAGGAGGAGGAGATACATCTTGAGCCCTATTAGGGCTGCTCAGAGGTAGGTCTTCATTTTCATGATGCTGTGATTGGGAATCCTCAGCTCCTACAGCTGTTGTTGGTGCTGCTTGGGTGGACCCACATGCTGCTGAGGAAGGGCCTGCCTCCTGTGCTCCATCACCAACGGGGTCAATAAGCACTTCTGAGTCAGACCCCGTCTCCCTCTCAGTTAGGTTTGACTCAGTTCTAAGAATGAAAAAAATGACACAAATTAAAATCAATACAAATTGAAATTTTGCCACGAAAGTGCTTCAACACACATGCACTTACGGTCGCAGATCCAACACTGGCTCAAGGAAGTTCAGTCTATCAAAATAGAGGTACTTCCTCTTCTTAGATGCTGAAGCCCCACTCCGATCCCTAATCTGCCTCTCCCTCCGGTAGCAGTCCCGACAACTGCGCCATCGCCTTGTCACATCAGTCACTACAAATTTAAGAACAGCATAACGGTTACAATGACTGATATCTATTTATTAAGCCAAAAATAAAAAATATGCAACACTGAACATTTAAATACTGGTCATGTGTGATGTGATTTACAATATTAAAAGACATCAACATACAACCAGAAGTATCCATGTTATAAGCACTAACATACATTTACAAAAATGCTTGGCCCTTTACAAAACGCCTCAATCAGTTTGAATTTTATGACCAAAACACTACATCTGAGGTGAAGATAAATACAAAATGTTGTAGTCAATAGATGCCGAAGCATCGATGATATTTAAATATACATGGATATTGTTTGCGTACACACACATCAATGTGTACTTCTAAATAGTAAGAGGTCGATAATGGTGCCTTTTAAATAGCATTTAAACACATAAGGCTACATTATTATTTGCTTCAAAAATTTTTAAAAACATTTTGAAAAAACCGTTACATGCGGTACTTACTAAGTCGCTCTTGGTCCTCCCTGGATCTCTCATTATAGTCCGGAAAAATGTGCACACATATAGTTTTCCATGCCGCCTCTTTGCGCGTCCGATTGCTGTAATTGGGATCGCGCTGGTCCCACAATTCAGGCCTCTCCTGCACCAATACAATGAGGAGTTCCCCATTGATGAGGGTAGATGCCATGTTTCTGGACTCCGTGTAGGCGTTCTTCCTGTTTTTTTTTAAGATGTGCTGATGTGTAGCCCAGCTATGCAGGCACACATAAAAGTCCAGGAGAGTGCACAGGAAGGTAACAGCAAAAGCTTGATATGCACTTCACTCACACTTTTAGACACACCCATCAGGGGTACAAGAGGAAGTGACACTTAGCAATCTGGGTTCAGTCAGTTTCCTGTCTTCGGACAGTGCAGTTCAGTCCAGTGGAGTCTGGACTTGGAAAGAGAGAGAAGGGAGGACTGGATCCTCGCAGAGCTAACGTAGCTCACCTGACAAGCAAGTGGAGGCTAGTACGGGTGAAGTGGATCATCCTAGCCTAGTCAGAGCTACCCTTAATCAGTACCTCAACAGAAGCTGGAGGGAGGAGGATACTGAGAGCTGCTCGGCGAGCTCTAGAAGAAAGCTGACATTACCATCGAAGTTACAATTGCTTGTGCTAAGAGCGAGAGCAGGACGAAGGGCACAGTGGAGAAGATAGAGAAGTGCTTCAGGTATTGGATTGCCTGCACTAAATTGCCGGACACCGGAGTCCGAGGTGTTGCTACAGTTTTAAGCTTAGTAACAAGATTACCGGAGGCATCTGGACTACAGGTCGCAGAGAGCAGCCCTAAGTGTCAATACGTAACCGGAGTCAGGTGGAACAGGGACTTTGAGTCAAGTGCACGACAAAAGTAAGGACTTAGTTTCATCACTTAGAAGGCTCCACCACAATGTTGGCCGGGCAGTACAGCTATAGAGAAAGCTGGAGTTTCAGAGTTAACTTCGCTTCAGGCAAGTTGGACTCACATGTACATTGAAGTTAAGGAGGCCTCTAACCTGCTCAGCTGTTACCGGAATGTGTACTCTCCACCCCGACCAGCTCCCCGGGATCTGCTTGAACCATCATCAGTAAAAGGTATGAAAAGGAGCTACCTTGTGTGTGACTGAATTCTTACTATATCCTGCATCATCATCCTCATAGACTTCCAGGGACCCGTCTCACCTGTGGGAGACTTACTACCAGGCTGCCCCATAACATCCCCTGTGAAAGTCCTTATAGCAGCGCTGGTACAATTTACCAGAAACCGCAGGTGGCGTCACGAACTACCTATCCTAAATATCCCCTGTAAATATTCCCCATTGCACGACCGCCAGGGCCACGGACCGAGCCACCGCTACCAGTGACAACTCCCATAGATGCCCATGGGCTCGGCTCCGAGTACCCCATAGCCCTGGTATCCACAATTGTGGTGCGTGGTCGGAACACTTAGCTAATTAGCATGTAAAGGCTTCCTGAGAAATTCAAAGCCAGTTTCCTGTCACCTGGAAAAGTTGTGCGATTTAATCGCAACTCACACGTGCGGTCCGTTTGTAATCCCACTTTTCATCGCTCCCATAGACTTGCATTGGCGATAGTCGACCCACAATCGGTGACAATCACTCGCACGTTTAAATCGAACCACAAAAAATCTGATACTGGGAGCTGCTCCATTGATTAATATTGGGTCGACTGCAATGCGATATTTCATCGCATTCTAGTGGTACGATTTAGTCGCCAGTGTGACCCCAGCCTAACACAAATTGTAGCTTCAGGGATCTATGTAAGAAGAGCATAGGACGCCCCCAAAGTCATCACTGGATGGGCGACCTCTGAGCACCCCACCAAACTCTGGAGGGAATCCTCCCGCTACTTCTGGTGTAGAATCAATCACATGTATGTAGAAAAGGAAATATCCAGGGACACTGCACAGAATATCCAGGGACACTGCACAGAACACACAGGGACACTGCACAGAACACACAGGGACACTGCACAGAATATCCAGGGACGCTGCACAGAATATACAGGAACACTGCACAGAATACCCAGGGACACTGCACAGAATATCCAGGGACGCTGCACAGAATATCCAGGGACACTGCACAGAATATCCAGGGACGCTGCACAGAATATCCAGGGACGCTGCACAGAATATCCAGGGACGCTGCACAGAATATACAGGGACCCTGCACAGAATATCCAGGGACACTGCACAGAATATACAGGGACACTGCACAGAATATACAGGGACGCTGCACAGAATATCCAGGAATGCTGCACAGAACACACAGGGACACTGCACAGAATATCCAGGAATGCTGCACAGAATATCCAGGGACGCTGCACAGAATATCCAGGGACGCTGCACAGAATATCCAGGGACGCTGCACAGAATATACAGGGACCCTGCACAGAATATCCAGGGACACTGCACAGAATATACAGGGACACTGCACAGAATATACAGGGACGCTGCACAGAATATCCAGGAATGCTGCACAGAACACACAGGGACACTGCACAGAATATCCAGGAATGCTGCACAGAACACACAAGGACACTGCACAGCGTATCCAGGGATACGGGACAGAATATCCAGGGACACTGCACAGAGTATACAGGGACACTGCACAGAATATCCAGGGATACTGCACAGAATATACAGGAACACTGCACAGAATATCCAGGGACGCTGCACAGAATATACAGGGACACTGCACAGAATGTCCAGGGACACTGCACAGAATATCCAGGGACGCGCACAGAATATACAGGGACACTGCACAGAATATTCAGGGACACTGCACAGAATATACAGGGACACTGCACAGAATATACAGGGACACTGCACAGAATATCCAGGGACGCTGCACAGAATATCCAGGGACACTGCACAGAATATACAGGGACGCTGCACAGAATATCCAGGAATGCTGCACAGAACACACAGGGACACTGCACAGCGTATCCAGGGATACGTACAGAATATCCAAGGACACTGCACAGAGTATACAGGGACACTGCACAGAATATCCAGGAATACTGCACAGAATATCCAGGAACACTGCACAGAGTATACAGGGACACTGCACAGAATATACAGGGACACTGCACACAGTATCCAGGAACACTGCACAGAATATCCAGGGACAATGCACAGAATATACAGGGACGCTGCACAGAATATACAGGGACACTGCACACAGTATCCAGGAACACTGCACAGAATATCCAGGAACACTGCACAGAACACACAGGGACACTGCACAGAACACACAGGGACACTGCACAGAACACACAGGACACTGCACAGAATATCCAGGGACGCAGCACAGAATATACAGGAACACTGCACAGAATACCCAGGGACACTGCACAGAATATCCAGGGACGCTGCACAGAATATCCAAGAACACACAGGGACACTGCACAGAACACACAGGGACACTGCACAGAATATCCAGGGACTCTGCACAGAACACACAGGGACACTGCACAGAACACACAGGGACACTGCACAGAATATCCAGGGACGCTGCACAGAATATACAGGAACACTGCACAGAATACCCAGGGACACTGCAGAGAATATCCAGGACGCTGCACAGAATATCCAGGACACTGCACAGAATATCCAGGGACGCTGCACAGAATATCCAGGGACGCTGCACAGAATATCCAGGACGCTGCACAGAATATACAGGGACACTGCACAGAATATTCAGGGACACTGCACAGAATATACAGGGATACTGCACAGAATATACAGGGACACTGCACAGAATATACAGGGACGCTGCACAGAATATCCAGGGACACTGCACAGAATATACAGGGACGCTGCACAGAATATCCAGGAATGCTGCACAGAATATCCAGGAACACTGCACAGCGTATCCAGGGATACGGTACAGAATATCCAAGGACACTGCACAGAGTATACAGGACACTGCACAGAATATCCAGGAATACTGCACAGAATATCCAGGAACACTGCATAGAGTATACAGGGACACTGCACAGAATATACAGGGACACTGCACACAGTATCCAGGAACACTGCACAGAATATCCAGGGACACTGCACAGAATATACAGGGACGCTGCACAGAATATACAGGGACACTGCACACAGTATCCAGGAACACTGCACAGAATATCCAGGAACACTGCACAGAACACACAGGGACACTGCACAGAATATCCAGGGACGCTGCACAGAATATCCAGGGACGCTGCACAGAATATCCAGGACGCTGCACAGAATATACAGGACCCTGCACAGAATATCCAGGGACACTGCACAGAATATACAGGGACACTGCACAGAATATACAGGGACGCTGCACAGAATATCCAGGAATGCTGCACAGAACACACAGGGACACTGCACAGAATATCCAGGAATGCTGCACAGAACATACAAGGACACTGCACAGCGTATCCAGGGATACGGGACAGAATATCCAGGGACACTGCACAGAGTATACAGGGACACTGCACAGAATATCCAGGGATACTGCACAGAATATCCAGGAACACTGCACAGAATATCCAGGGACACTGCACAGAATATACAGGGACACTGCACAGAATATACAGGGACGCTACACAGAATATCCAGGGACACTGCACACAATATACAGGGACGCTGCACAGAATATCCAGGAATGCTGCACAGAACACACAGGGACACTGCACAGCGTATCCAGGGATACGGTACAGAATATCCAAGGACACTGCACAGAGTATACAGGGACACTGCACAGAATATACAGGGACACTGCACACAGTATCCAGGAACACTGCACAGAATATCCAGGGACACTGCACAGAATATACAGGGACGCTGCACAGAATATACAGGGACACTGCACACAGTATCCAGGAACACTGCAAAGAATATCCAGGAACACTGCACAGAACACACAGGGACACTGCACAGAACACACAGGGACACTGCACAGAACACACAGGGACACTGCACAGAATATCCAGGGACGCTGCACAGAATATACAGGAACACTGCACAGAATACCCAGGGACACTGCACAGAATATCTAGGGACGCTGCACAGAATATCCAGGGACACTGCACAGAATATACAGGGACGCTGCACAGAATATCCAGGGACGCTACACAGAATATCCAGGGACGCTGCACAGAATATCCAGGGACGCTGCACAGAACACACAGGGACACTGCACAGAACACACATGGACACTGCACAGAATATCCAGGGACGCTGCACAGAACACAAAGGGTCACTGCACAGAACACACAGGACACTGCACAGAATTTCCAGGGACGCTGCACAGAATATACAGGAACACTGCACAGAATACCCAGGGACGCTGCACAGAATATCCAGGGACGCTGCACAGAATATCCAGGGACACTGCACAGAATATCCAGGGACACTGCACAGAATATCCAGGGACGCTGCACAGAATATCCAGGGACGCTGCACAGAATATACAGGGACCCTGCACAGAATATCCAGGGACACTGCACAGAATATACAGGGACGCTGCACAGAATATCAAGGAATGCTGCACAGAACACAGAGGGACACTGCACAGAATATCCAGGAATGCTGCACAGAACACACAAGGACACTGCACAGCGTATCCAGGGATACGGGACAGAATATCCAGGGATACTGCACAGAATATCCAGGGACGCTGCACAGAATATACAGGGACACTGCACAGAATATCCAGGGACACTGCACAGAATATCCAGGGACGCTGCACAGAATATACAGGGACACTGCACAGAATATTCAGGACACTGCACAAAATATACAGGGACACTGCACAGAATATACAGGGACACTGCACAGAATATACAGGGACGCTGCACAGAATATCCAGGGACACTGCACAGAATATACACGGACGCTGCACAGAATATCCAGGAATGCTGCACAGAACACACAGGGACACTGCACAGCGAACCAGGGATACGGACAGAATATCCAAGGAACACTGCACAGAGTATACAGGGACACTGCACAGAAAAATCCAGGAATCTGCACAGAATATCCAGGAACACTGCACAGAGTATACAGGGGCACTGCACAGAATTACAGGACACTGCACACAGTATCCAGAACACTGCACAGAAAATCCAGGGACACTGCACAGAATATCAGGGACGCTGCACAGAATACAGGGACACGGGCCCCCCCCAGAAACCAGGAAAACCCGCACAGAAAACAGGGACCCTGCACAAAACCAGGAACGCACAGAAAAACAGGGAACTGCACAGAAAATCCCGGGACCCTGCAC
>JARQOD010000001.1:956229654-956256748 GCA_033576555.1 Oophaga sylvatica
AACAAAAACAAGGGGCAAAAGCC
Organism: Oophaga sylvatica; assembly: GCA_033576555.1. Taxonomy (NCBI): domain Eukaryota; kingdom Metazoa; phylum Chordata; class Amphibia; order Anura; family Dendrobatidae; genus Oophaga; species Oophaga sylvatica. The sequence goes on from JARQOD010000001.1 coordinate 956,229,678, forward strand.
CCCGGAGGGGACCCTAAGGGGCCCCCACAGAATCGGACAAAATGAAAAAATAGCACAAACACAAAAGAAAAAAAGTCTTACTGATGCAGGAGAAACACCCAGCCTACAAGGAAACTGGAAAGAAGGGTTTTTAAACCGGAAAAAGACCCCCGGCAACCCTGATGGAAAAATGACTCCCTTATATAAACCATCGTAACACCTGATTCCCATTCCCACAATCTTCACTAGTACCGCTTGTAACCACCAAGGGAGCCTCTGCCAGAACTCATCTCAAACCCTTCACAACAGACCCCCCCTTGAGGAGGGGTCACCGAACCCCATTTTAGCAACCAGGTCGGTCAGGAAGAGTTCTATGATACCACGGATAAGTCTCCTAGCTGGATTCCGAACAAACACCCAAGAATTTGTTTCCTACCATAACCTCTCATTAACCAAATACTGATCTTCGTCTAAAAAACAAGAATCCAATATTTTCTCAACCAATACTCCAGATTGCCCTCAACCAAAACAGGGTCAGAGGCCAGAAACAGGAACACGGCCAACAAACCCTTAAACAAGGACTTGTGGAACACGTTATGGATCTTAAATGTCCCTGGAAGAAGCAAACAAAAGAAACAGGATTAATAATCTCCATGATCTTATAAGGTCCATTGAACCTAGGCTTAAATTTAAGGAGATGCTACTCTCATAGGAATATTCTTTGAGGACAACCAACCAAGTCCCCCACTTTTAAACCGAGGGACCATCAGTCCTATCGCGGTTAGCAAACCGCTGGGCTTCTCCTGAGAGACGGACAACCTCTCCACTACCCTGGTCCCAAATCTGTTGCATACGCTCAACAACAGAGTCAACACCTGGACAGACAGAAGCTCCGTTCTGTCCTGAAGAAAATCGAGGGTGAAACCCAGAATTACAGAAAAACGGGACATCAAAGTGCAGAGGCTAGCCCTATTATTAAGAGCAAACTCAGCCAAAGCAAAAAAGAGACCCATCATCCTGATCACGACACAAAGCACTTAGATAAGTCTCCAATGTCTGTTTGTTCTCTCAGTTTGACCATGGTCTGAGATGAAATGCCGAGGAGAAAGACAATTGAACACCCAGTTTAGAACAAAAAGTCCTCCAAAATCTGAAACAAACTGGACTCCTCTGCAGACACAATGTTCTCAGGAATGCCGTGTAAACGAACCACGTGCTGAAGGAACAACGCACAATTCAGAGGGAAGGCAACTTAGGTAATGCACAAGATGTATCATTTTGAAAACCTATCACAAAATTCCCAGATGGTGGTCATTCTCTGAGAAACAGGAAGATCGGAAAGAAATCCATAGAGATAGGGTCCATGTCTCCTTGGGCACAGGACAATGCATCAACAAACCACTAGAGCGAGGCAAGGCTTGGAGCGAGAGCAAGTCCCGCCAGGACGCACAAATTCCCTGACATCGCGAACAAGATAGGCCACCAAAAGGACCGACTAACCAAGTCTCTGGTACCAAAATTCCGGGATGCCCAGCCATGCGGAACAATGAATCTCAGACATCACACTCCTTTTTCCATTGGTCCGGGACAAACAATTTTCCAACAGGGCAGCGCTCGGGCCTATCCTCCTGACACCCCTCCAGAGCAAGTCTCAAATTGGGCGAGATGGCGGAAAGAACTACACCTCCTTCAAAATAACAAAGGATCAGATAACTCAGGAGAGTCCCAAGGAAACTCCTCGAGAGGGCATCCGCCTTAACATTCTTAGTGCCAGGAAGAAAGGAAACAAAAATTAAAACGTGTGAAAAACAAGGCCACCTGGCCTGTCTAGGATTGAGTCGCTTGGCAGATTCCAGATAGACCAATTCTTATGGTCCGTAAGGACCACCACCTGATGTTTGGCTCCCTCCAGCCAATGTCTCCCACTCTTCAAAACCCACTTCATGGCCAATAACTCCCGATTACCACGTCATAAATTACGTTCAGTAGGAGAAAATTTCGAGAGAAAAAGGCACAAGGTTACTTTTAGAGGTCTCTGATCTTTTTGGGACAAAACGGCACCTGCCCCAATTTACAGAGGCATTCACCTCCACCTGAAATGGCAGGAAACATCAGGCTCCGTAGAACAGGAGCAGAAGTGAATCTCTGCTTAAGTTCCTGAAATGCAGAGACGGGCCCCAGGAGGCCAATTCACCCACATCAAAACCTTTCGGTCAAATCAGTTAATGGTTTAAACAATAACCGAGAATTACCAATTAAATTTACGAAAAAATTGGCAAAACCCAAAATCTCTGAAAGCCTTTAATGAAGTAGGTTGGACCCAATCACAGATGCTGAACCTTGACCGGGTCCATTTCAATAACAGATGGGGATAAATGAATCCCAGAAATGAATCTTCTGTACGCCAAAAAGACACTTTGATCCCTTCACATACAGACATTCTCTCTCAAAATCTGGAATACAGTTCGAACATGTTTCACATGAGAGTCCCCAGTCATTAGAAAAAAATCAAAGATATCATCCAATAAACAATCAGAAATTTGTCCACAAAATCCCTGAAAATGTCATTCATGAAGGACGGAAACGGAAGGAGCATTATGAGCCCAAAGGGCATCACTAGGTACTCAAAATGCCCTTCGGGGGTATTGAATGCCGTCTTCCATTCATCCCCGTGCTTAATGCGAATAAGGTTATACGCCCCCCTGAGGTCAAGCTTGGTAAACCAAGTAGCGTTTTTCACCCTGGAAAACAGGTCAGAAATCAAGGGTAACGGGTATTGATATTTCACAGTAATATTGTTCAAGAGACGATAATCAATACACGGCCTTAATGAACCATCTTTTTTGGCCACAAAGAAAAAACCGGCACCTAAGGGGTGAAGAGGATGGTCTGATATGACCCTTCTCCAATGATTCCTTGATATAAGACCGCATAGCGTCATGTTCAGGTACAGACAAGTTAAAAAGGCGACCTTTAGGGAATTTACTACCCGGCACTAATTCAATAGCGCAGTCATAGCTCCTATGGGAGAGGTAAGGATGCAGATTTACTTTCGCTAAACACATCAGAAAAATCAAACAAAAAGTCAGGAACATCCTGAGCCTGGGGGGAGGCAGAAAAAACAGGAGTGTTGGTATTAACACATTGGCAGCCCCAACTGGTTACAGACACAGATTTCCCAATCCAAAACAGGATTATGAGACTGTAACCAAGGGAAACCCAGCACGATAATGTCATGCAGATTATATAGAACCAAAAATTTGCAGCACTCCTGGTGATCAGTTCAACCCTCATTATCACCTGAGTAGAAAACTGGGGTTTATTCTCAGCCAAAGGGGTAGAATCGATCCCCAGTAGAGGAATAGACTTCTGTAGGGGTATCAAGGGAAACCCACAACGTTTAGCAAAATCATAATCCATCAGGTTAATAGCTGCTCCAGAATCAACGAAAGCCTGAGCAGAAAATGAGGACAGAGAGCAAATCAGAGTGACAGTTAGTAAAAACTTAGTCTGAACACTACCCAAGACAAATGAGCGTGCAAAACGTCTTCCCCGCTTAGGGCAGACTGAAATAGCATGAGAGGCATCACCACAGTAGAAACATAACCATTGCGCTTTCGAAACTCATGACGCTGTGCCCCAGACACCACTCCATCACACTGCATGGCTCAGAAGCTGGCTCACAAGGCAACACCACTCCACGCATACTTCTCCGCTCACGCAAACGTCTGTCAATTTGAATCGCTAATGACATAGAATCATTGAGACCAGAGGGGACAGGGAATCCCACCATAACATCCTTTACATTATCCGACAGACCCTTCCGGAAAAGGGCCGCCAAAGCGTCGTCATTCCATTTGGTCAGGACTGCCCACCTACGGAATCTCTGACAGTATAACCCAGCGTCATCAAGCCCCTGATTTAATGCTAACAAGGCTTTTTCAGCTTGATCAGTGACATTAGGCTCATCGTACAATAACCCCAAAGCCTGAAAAAACGCATCAACATCACTCAAAACAGGATCCCCAGGTATCAGGGAAAAAGCCCAATCCTGAGGATCGCCGCGCAGGAGAGAGATGATAATTTGAACCTGCTGCGCTGCGTTTCCTGAGGACTTAGATTTTAAGGCAAAAAACAATTTACAATTATTTTTGAAATTCTGAAACTTAGCTCGATCCCCTAAAAACAAATCTGGCATGGGGATCCTAGGTTCCACAACAGGCAACCTAGCAAGATATGCAGCAATACTCTGAACCTCAGTGGCAAGCTGATCCACACGGCCAGACAACTGTGCAAACTCCATTGGGAGAAAAGATCCTCCCCAGCACCCAGAGATACAGAGGGAAAAAAAAAAAAATGCAACAAACAGAAAAATATCTCTGACAACTCTGACAACCTTTCTTCCTTCACAATATTTTTTCCCTTCTGTGAGTACCATACAATTTATGGGCCGGTGATACTGTTATGTTTCGGTAGCTGAGGAGTGCAGGTAAAAAAGGCAATACACCAGAGCAGTTGGAATCTATGAGATTGCAGTACCCTGACTAACCACCGCAACTAGAGCAGCCGTGGAGCGTTCCTACGTTGGTCCTAGACGCCTCGTCACAGCCTGAGAAACTAACTACACCTAAAGACAGAAATAGGAAAGCTATCTGCCCCGGAGCAGAACCCCAAAGATAATAGAAAGCCCCCAAACATGTAATGGCGGTTAGACAAGAGGAAATACTGACACAGAAAGAAAATAGTATGAGCAAACGCTGGGGTCCAAACTATCTAAATAGAAAAGGACAGGAAGGGTACTTACTGCAATCCCAGAAAACCCTGAAAAGCACCAACTCTACTAATTTCAAAATCACCTGAGATCACACGACCTCTACCACCTAAATTAGTTCTCTGGTGTAACAAAATCAAGACAGCAGCCACTGAAAAAACTGGAAAAAGCAAAAGTACAAAACTCAGTGGCTGAACTAAACAGAGAGGGCAAAAGCCCCCGGAGGGGACCCTGAAGGCCCCCACAGAAGTGCAGGACAAAATGCAAAAATATAGCACAAACACAAAAGAAGAAAATGTCTTATCTGATAGCAGGAGATGCAGACACGACACAGCAGGCTACAAGGGAAACTGGAAAGAAGGATTCAGACCAGAACAATTGATCACCGGCAACCCTGATGGGAAAATGACTCCCTTATATAAGACCAGTCAGTAACACCTGATTCCCAGTCCTCACAATCTTCACTAGTACCGCTTGTAACCACCAGAGGGAGCCTCTGCTCAGAACTCATCTCAAACCCATTCACAACACATTGCTATATATTTCCACATGCAAGACAGAAGGGGCTTGTGTCATTCAGCTGCTTGCTGACAATGAATGGAGTGCATACATGCAGAGAGGATCAATTCAGAGGATGAATGATTTGGTTACCATTGCTATATATTTCCACATGCAAGACAGAAGGGGCTTGTGTCATTCAGCTGCTTGCTGACAATGAATGGAGTGCATACATGCAGAGAGGATCAATTCAGAGGATGAATGATTTGGTTACCATTGCTATATATTTCCACATGCAAGACAGAAGGGGCTTGTATCATTCAGCTGCTTGCTGACAATGAATGGAGTGCATACATGCAGAGAGGATCAATTCAGAGGATGAATGATTTAAGTAAACCAAAATAGAAATTTTTATTAAAAAGAATTGGACATTTCAGTGTAATTTATGAAGAAAGTACAAACTGCCAAAAATTTGATGGAAGAGGGACTCAGATACACACTGTATTTAGACAAAAAGAGGGCCTTATACACATTCTGTTCAAATTGTTATGTAGTGGTAATCCTAGTCTCATAAAGGCTATGCAAAGCCTGCCAAAAATTACAAGCAGGATCATCCATACTGCTTGAAGGCACCAACTGGAGTATCTCATTCAAATCTTGTGAACAAAGTGTAGCTATGGTACTCCTACACTCACAAAGGCTCTGCACATAGTGCAAGGTGTAGGCAGTGACCGGTGTTATATGCGAGGGTCGCTATGTGTCCCCCAGGATGTGCAAAGAAGCATATGGAGGCCGTGGGAGTGCATTGCAGTCACAGGCACAACTGTGATTGCAATGCAAATTAAAAGTGATTATTGGTCCTTGGCATGCTATGTGTCTAGGGCAGATATAAGAAAAGCTGTTCTGGGCTTTTATTTTTGAAACAGACTACAGGATGGCAGCTGGGCAGTCCGTTTTCTCCCCGTCCTGGGTTTTCCATGTGGCCAATGAGTCGCCCGCCAGGGCCTGTGGGGTACTCGGCACTGAGCCCGTTCACTTCAATGGGGGATGTCACGGGTAGCACAGCTCGGTCCATGGCCCTGGGCGCTCACTAAAAAGGGGGATATTTACAGGGAATAAAGTATATATACAGTTTGTTCGTGACGCCACCTGTGGTACCTGGTCAGGGTGACCAGCGCTGCAGGATAGATCCTCTGAGGGGTTGTTACTGGGCAGCAAGGTGTTAAGTCTTCCACAGGCAAGACTGGATCCCTCAGGGTATATGGCGGTGTAGGGGTGCAGGAGCAATAAGGCAGACACACACACGAAAGTCTCTTTCTGTACCTTTACTGATGGTATAGTTGCAGGCACATCCCGGGAAGCTGGCAGGGTGGAGGATGCACATCCAGTAATCCCACTGAGTAGGTGTAGGGCCTCCGTACTCCTGCATGTGTGAGTTTCTGACCTGTATGAAACGAAGTCTAACTCTGTCTTCAGTTATACGCCTGGCTGACTTTGTGGTGAGGCCTTCTCTTGGATAGAACAGTGTCTCTGTATTCAGCGTCCTGCTAGACCCCCATCTTCCTGACCTTGGTTACATATCAGCACTGCTGGGCCCCTGCGACTTGAAGTCCTACAGGGTCTCCGGTATCTCCTACTACTCGTGTAGATGCTAGCAAGCTCGGACCCGGTGTCCGGTTGTTCAGAGTAGAGGTAAGCGATCAATGCTGTTTCAACCTCTGTCACTCTCTTCTTCTTTCCACTCGCCTTTCGTCCTACTCTGACCCTTAACATAAGCACACTAGCAGTAGATAGCTGATTCTTCCTTCTCTTCACCGCTCTCAAAGCGTCGGCACGCTTGCTCACTGAAACTACACTCAGTTGACTCAGTTCTGATCAGGCTGAAGTGGCTATCTTTCTCCACTATTACTGGCCTCCACATAGTGAACTAAGCTCAAATCTGTAGTCTTCAGGTTACCTCGGTCACTGCTGTTCCCTTTCCTTCTTCCTTTCTAAAGCTCAGTCTGAAGCAGTTATCAGGACCTTCCGTCTAACTGATCTATGCACACTTCAAGAGCTATCTTTCCACCTTCCAAGGGAATTAACAGTCTTTCAATCGTTCTGAGGTAACTCTCCCTCTCAGCTCATCTGAGGTAAACTAACAAGATCTTCCCCTGAGGTAGACTGACTGCTGTCCTCCACTACCCTTATATATATACATACTCTTCAAGGGATCCCTCTGGTGGCTCCAGGAAATAGTGAAGGTGTGAATGAATATCAGGTGTGTGTGGGTTTACCTTCGGTGCATCCTCCTGGGTACATGTGGCTCCAAGCGCAGCTGGGCTACACATCAACAGCCACAGGTTCTTTTGTGAAAAAAAACCCTGCAGCAAGGGGTGGGGTATGTCAGTTTGGCCTTGGAAGAAGGCAGAGCAGGAGGCTCTGCAGAGCTCAACCAGTGTGAGGCAACACAGGGCCAAGCGGAGCCAAAAGGCCTGGCACCTTCAGCGTATATGGCTGTGCAGTTGCCCATGGCAACCAGTCACGGACTATCTTTGTTTTCCCGGCTGCGATCTGGAGGATCTGAGTTATTTCCTATTTGTGAGTACGCTCAATATTAAAAGAGACTTTATTTTGAACTTTTCCTGGGTCACTGCCTCATCACTGCACAGCGTGGATATCGCTGCACCACAAAGGATAGAAAAAAATTATAAGCAGGGTCATCCATAGACCCTTGAATTCACCAACTGGAAGGCCTCATTTACTTCTACACTCATAAAGGCTCTGTACACAATGTAGAAAGGAAGAAATTCTAAGGAGGGTCATACATACACGCTTGAAGGAACCAAATGGAATGCCTCATAAAAATTAAGAAAGTGTAGTTGTGGTGCTTCTACACTCATGTAGCTCTGCACACAGTGTAAAGCCAGAAAAAAATTATAATACACCCTTGAAGGCTACAACTGGAGGGCCACATTCAAATATTGAAGATTATAGAATCATAGAATCATAGAATCATAGAATGGTAGAGTTGGAAGGGACCTCCTGGGCCATCTGGTCCAACCCCCTGCTCAAAGCAGGATTCTCTAAATCATCCCAGACAGATGTCTGTCCAGCCTCTGTTTGAAGACTTCCATTGAAGGAGAACTCACCACCTCTCGTGGCAGCCTGTTCCACTCCTTGATCACCCTAACTGTCAAAAAGTTTTTTCTAATATCTAATCTGTGTCGCCTCCCATTCAGTTTCATCCCATTGCTTCTAGTCTTTCCTTGTGCAAATGAGAATAAAGATGATCCTTCTACAATGTGACAGCCCTTGAGATATTTGTAGACAGCTATTAAGTCTCCTCTCAGTCTTCTTTTTTGCAAGCTAAACATTCCCAAATCCTGCAACCGTTCCTCATAGGACATGGTTTGCAGACTGGTCACCATTCTGGTGGCTCTTCTTTGAACTTGCTCCAGTTTGTTGATGTCTTTTTTAAAATGTGGTGCCCAAAACTGGACACAGTATTCCAGATGAGGTCTGACCAAAGAGGAGTAGAGGGCAATAATGACCTCACGTGATCTAGACTGTATGCTTCTGTTGATACATCCTAGAATTGTATTTGCCTTTTTTGCTGCTGCATCACACTGTTGACTCATGTTCAGTCTGTTATCAATTAGTATACCCAAGTCTTTTTCACATGTGCTGTTACTTAGCCCTATTCCTCCCATTTTGTATATGCTTTTTTCATTTTTATTGCCCAGATGTAGTACTTTGCATTTTTCCCTGTTAAAAACCATTCTGTTAGTTGCTGCCCACTGCTCCAGTTTATTTATATCTTTTTGAATCCTCTCTCTCTCTTCTCTAGTATTAGCTACCCCTCCTAGCTTTGTGTCATCAGCAAATTTGATCAGTTTACCCTCAATTCCTTCATCTAAATCATTGATAAAGATGTTGAACAATACAAGGCCCAAAACAGAGCCTTGTGGTACCCCACTTGAGACATTCTTCCAACTGGATGTGCAGCCATTTACGACCACTCTTTGATTCCGATCACTAAGCCAGTTATGAATCCACCTAACAGTTGCCTTGTCCATTCCATACTTAGTCATTTTTTCAATAAGGATTGTGTGAGATACTTTGTCAAATGCTTTGCTGAAGTCAAGATATACTATATCTACAGCATTTCCCTGATCCACCCAGTCAGTGATTCTGTCATAGAAGGAAATTAAGTTAGTCTGACATGACTTATTAGTTACAAACCCATGCTGACTCTGTTTAATCACTTCATTCTTATGCAGGTACTTACATACATGTTCTTTAATAATTTGTTCAAAGATCTTTCCTGGTATAGAAGTCAGACTCACCGGCCTGTAGTTCCCTGGGTCCACCTTCTTCCCCTTTTTGAAGATAGGAACAACATTTGCTCTTCTCCAGTCTTCTGGGACTTCTCCTGTTCTCCAAGAATTTTCAAAGATTATGGACAGTGGTTCAAGAATTTCTTCTGCTATCTCCTTCAGTATTCTGGGGTGTAATTCATCTGGACCTGGAGACTTGAATTCATTTAGGTTAGCTAAGTGTTTCCTCACTGTCTTTCTGTTTATAGATATCCTGGATTCTTCTATTCCTTTAATAGGACAGTGAAGATCAGTTGATGTTACATTTCCTTTCTGAGAGAAAACAGATGCAAAATAGGAATTTAACAGTTCAGCCTTCTCAACATCCTGTCTTACCATTTCATCATTTTCATCCTGTAAAAATCCTATAGCATCTTTGACTTTTCTTTTACTTTTGACGTATCCCCAAAATCCTTTTTTGTTGCTTTTGACATCTCTTGCAAGCCTTAATTCATTGTCAGCTTTAGATAATCTGATTTTTGCCCTGCAGGTTCTGCAGATGGCATTATATTCTTCTTTAGATATGCCTCCTTCTTTCCATTTGATAAACATTTCTTTATTTCTTTTTAGCATGTGTTTAAGTTCTGTGTTCATCCATCCTGGTTTCCTTAAATGCTTCCCATTTTTCCCTCTTTTCGAAATTGTTAATGATTGTGCTTTGAGAATCTCATTTTTCAAGATGTCCCATCCTTCCTGGACATTTTTGTCCTTAAGGATATCCAGCCATTGGATCCCTCCAATTCTCTTTCTGAGTCCCTTAAAATCTGCCTTTCTGAAATCTAACATAGTAACATAGTTATTAAGGTTGAAGGAAGACTTTAAGTCCATCTAGTTCAACCCATATCCTATCCTAACCTGCCCTAACATGTTGATCCAGAGGAAGGCAAAAAAACCCCAAGTGGCAAACAGTAAGCTTCACATTGGGGAAAAAAAATCCTTCCCGACTCCACATACGGCAATCAGACTAGCTCCCTGGATCAACGCTGTATCTAGGAAACTAGTGAATATAGCCTGTAATATTATACTTTTCAAGAAAGGCATCCAGTCCCCTCTTAAATTTTAGTAAGGAATCACTCATTACAACATTAGACGGCAGAGAGTTCCATAGTCTCACTGCTCTTACAGTAAAGAATCTGCATCTGTGATTATGGCTAAACCTTCTTTCCTCCAGACGTAGAGGATGCCCCCTCGTCCCCGTCACAGGTCTAAGAGTAAAAAGATCATTAGAAAGGTCTTTGTACTGTCCCCTCATATATTTGTACATTGTAATAAGATCACCCCTAAGCCTTCGTTTTTCCAAACTAAATAACCCCAAGTGTAATAACCTGTCTTGGTATTGCAGACCCCCCAGTTCTCTAATAACCTTGGTCGCTCTTCTCTGCACCCACTCCAGTTCAGCTATGTCTTTCTTATACACCGGAGACCAGAACTGCACATAGTATTCTAAGTGTGGTCGCACCAGTGACTTGTATAGAGGTAAAATTATGTTCTCCTCATGAGCATCTATGCCTCGTCTAATGCATCCCATTATTTTATTTGCCTTGGCAGCAGCTGCCTGACATTGGCCACTAAATGTGAGTTTGTCGTCCACCCATACACCCAGGTCTTTTTCAGTGACCGTTTTGCCCAGTGTTTTATAATTAAGCACATAATTATACATCTTATTTGTTCTACCCAAGTGCATGACCTTACATTTATCCCCATTAAAGCTCATTTGCCATTTATCAGCCCAAGCTTCTAGCTTACATAAATCCTCCTGTAATATAAAATTATCCTCCTCTGTATTTATTACCCTGCAGAGTTTAGTGTCATCTGCAAATATTGAAATACTACTCTGTATGCCCCCTACAAGGTCATTAATAAATATGTTAAAGAGAAGCGGCCCCAATACTGACCCCTGTGGTACCCCACTGCTAACCGTGACCCAGTCCGAGTGTGCTCCATTAATAACCACCCTTTGTTTCCTATCCATGAGCCAGTTCTTAACCCACTTACACATATTTTCCCCTATCCCCATTGTTCTCATTTTATGTATCAACCTTTTGTGTGGCACTGTATCAAAAGCTTTTGAGAAGTCCATGAACACCACGTCCACTGCATTACCTTGGTCCAGTCCTGAACTTACCCCTTCATAAAAGCTTATCAGATTAGTCTGACAAGAACGGTCCCTCGTAAACCCATGCTGATACTGTGTCATGAGGTTATTCAGCTTCAGATACTCCAATATAGTATCCCTTAAAAAACCCTCCAGGATTTACCCACAGTAGATGTTAAGCTCGTCACTGGCCTATAATTTCCAGGTTCAGTTTTTGCCCCCTTTTTGAATATTGGCACCACATTTGCTATACGCCAGTCCTGTGGTACAGACCCAGTTATTATGGAATCTTTAAAGATTAAAAATAATGGTCTATCTATAACTGTACTTAATTCCTGCAGTACTCGGGGGTGTATCCCATCCGGACCCGGGGATTTGTCAACTTTAGTGATTTTTAGACGCCGCCGTACTTCCTGCTGGGTTAAGCATGTGACATTTAATGGAGAATTTTTTTTATCTCTGATCATGTTATCTGTCATGGGATTTTCTTGTGTAAATACAGTTGAAAAAAGTCATTTAGCATATTGGCTTTTTCCTCATCCTCATCCACCATTTCACCCAGACTATTTTTAAGGGGACCAACACTATCATTTTTTAGTTTCTTGCTATTTATGTAGTTAAAGAATATTTGGGATTATTTTTACTTTCTTGGCAATGAGTCTCTCTGCCTCAATCTTTGCTGTCTTGATTTGCTTTTTACAGAATTTATTCAGTCTTCTGTATTTATTTAATGCCTCTTCACTACCTACTTGCTTTAATTCCCTAAACGCTTTCTTTTTGTCCCTTATTGCGCCCCTTACAGCTCTATTTAGCCATAGTGGTTTCCTCCTAATTGTAGCATGTTTATTCCCATAGGGTATATACTGTGCACAGGTCCTATTCAGGATACTAATAAACGTCTCCCATTTTCTTTGTGTATTTTTATGTCTCAGGATATCGTCCCAGTTTATTGCACCAAGATCATCTCTCATCCGTTGGAAATTTGCCTTCCTGAAGTTTAGTGTCCTTGTAACCCCTCGACTACACATCTTATTAAAGGATACATGAAAGCTTATTATTTTGTGATCACTATTACCCAAGTGACCCCCAACCCTTATATTTGATATGCGGTCTGGCCTGTTGGATAATATTAGGTCTAGCAGTGCCCCCCCTCTTGTTGGGTCCTGAACTAGTTGTGAAAGGTAATTGTCTCTCATAGTTGCCAAAAACTTATTACCTTTGCTGGAACTGCAGGTTTCTGTTCCCCAATGTATTTCAGGGTAGTTGAAGTCCCCCATAATAATGACTTCTCCTTGAGTTGCTGCTTTATCTATTTGCTTTACGAGGATATTCTCTGTTGCTTCCATTATTTTAGGAGACTTATAACAAACCCCTATCAGTAATTTATTATTTTCCCCCCTCCCCTAATCTCCACCCACAGAGACTCTACATCCTCATTAGATTCACAGATATCACGCAGGATGGGTTTTAAGGATGATTTTACATATAAACACACACCCCCACCTCGCTTATTTTTACGGTCATTTCTAAACAGACTATAGCCCTGTAAATTAACCGCCCAGTCGTGGCTCTCATCCAGCCAAGTCTCAGATATCCCCACCATGTCATAATTATGTTCCAACAAAATTAATTCTAATTCCGCCATTTTGTTGGTGAGGCTTCTAGCATTAGTATACATGCACTTTATGTATCTCTCTGAACCTCTATTCTTTCTTAAATTATTAACTGATCTAACCCCACCCCATGCACCCCCACCCCCAATTTCATTATTTGTGCCCAGGTCTCTATCTGTACTGCCTTCCCCTCCTATAAAATGAATACCCTCCCCCCCAGTCCCTAGTTTAAAGACTCCTCCAACCTTCTAGCCATTTTCTCCCCCAGCACAGCTGCACCCTCCCCATTGAGGTGCAGCCCATCCCTAGCATAGAACCTGTAGCCAACTGAGAAGTCGGCCCAGTTCTCCAGGAACCCAAACCCCTCCTTCCTACACCAATTCTTGAGCCACTTATTAACCTCCCTAATCTCCCGTTGCCTCTCTGGTGTGGCACGTGGTACCGGCAGTATTTCAGAAAATACCACGTTGGAGGTCCTTGCTTTAAGCTTGCAGCCTAATTCCCTGAAATCATCTTTAAGGACCTTCCACCTGCCTCTAACTTTGTCATTTGTGCCAATGTGCACCATGACCGCTGGGTCCTCACCAGCCCCTCCCAGTAATCTGTCAACCCGATCAGCGATGTGTCGGACTCGAGCGCCAGGTAGGCAGCACACTGTTCGACGATCCCTGTCTTTGTGACAGATTGCCCTATCTGTTCCCCTAATAATTGAGTCCCCCACTACCAGCACCTGTCTGGCCTGCCCTGCTCTCCTAATTCCCCCCTTACTGGAGCAGACACTCCCCCGGCTTTCAGAGGACATGCCTGGCTGCAGCAGTGCTACCCCTGTACTGACAACCCCCTCATCTGCCAACTTTGCAAACTTATTGGGGTGTGCCAGATCAGGACTAGCCTCCCTGGCGCTCTTCCCTCTACCCCGCTTTCTAACTGTCACCCAGCTTCCTACTTCAGTGTCCTGCAGCTCCACCCTAGCATCCCCCCCCTCATCTATCCCATTGAGCGTCTGCTCAGTGAGCAGAAGACTCCTTTCCATATTGTCTATGGATCTCAGTGTTGCCAGCTGCACATTTAGATCCAGAATTTGGGCTTCCAAATGCACAACGTGCTCACATCTCACACAGCAGTATGCACCCTCGACCGGCTGTTCAAGGACTGCATACATGTGGCAAGATGTACACTGGATGGCATTGGCAATAGTGGAGCACATATCTAATGGGGATTTCACCAGACAGCAAAGATAAGTAAAAAAAAATAAAAAGTATTAATAAAATATACAGTAACAGCAATTCAGTAATTCCTCCCTTGGAAACTCCCTGAATCCAAGTCACTGAATCTCAAGTCACACTTACCACCGTTCACACTTGCGCACCGGTCACACTCAGCTCCACCGGTCTGCATCTAACCTTGATGTCTGAGTCTTCACAGGTCTTCCTCCTCTTGTTATCCAAAATTCTAAAATAGCATGGTCACTACCTCCTAGGGTCCCAGCCACTCTTACCTCCTCAACCATTTCCTCCCTGTTTATAAGGATTAGATCCAAGGTAGCAGATCCCCTTGTTTTCTCCCCTACCTTTTGAAAGATAAAGTTGTCAGCAAGAGAGGATAAGAATTTCCTTGACCTGTTAGTTTTGCCTGAGAGAGATTCCCAACAAATGTCTGGATAGTTGAAATCTCCCATGACCACTATGTCATATTTTTTGGAGAACTTGGCCATTTGATGCATAAAGAGTTTATCCATATCTTCAGCTTGCATAGGTGGCCTGTAGTAAATGCCTACAATGGTGTCCTTTCCATTGTTCTGTCCTTGTATTCTTACCCAAACAGTTTCCACAGAACTCCCAGTCTCTGAAGCTTCAATCTCTGTGCAGATATACGCTTTTCTAACATACATGCGACACCTCCTCCTCGTTTATCAAGTCTGTTTCTTGCAAATAAGTTGTATCCTTCTAGCCTTGTATTCCAATCATGTGTATCGTCCCACCAAGTTTCAGTGATTCCAATGACATCATACTTCTTCCCCTGCGTTAGTAGTTCCAATTCTCCTTGTTTGTTGCCCATGCTTTGTGCATTTGTATAAAAACATTTTACCTTGTGATTGGTTTCTCTTCCACCAATATTTTTATTATTTAGATTGTTTTGTCTTCGTTCTTCCTTTCCACTTCTAATAGCCGAGTTCTCAATAGTATTTGTCAGGTGTATGGCTTTTTCTGGCGTTTTGCTTCCCTTCCACATTGTTCTAGTTTAAAGCTCTCCTGATGAGTGTAGCAAGGCGATTTCCAAATACATGTTTTCCAGTCTTCGTAAGGTGCACCCATCTCTAGCAAGTAGTCCATCGTATAGGTAATTCACTCCGTGATCCAGAAAACCAAATCCTTGCTGACGGCACCATCGACGTAGCCAGTTGTTCACCTGCAGAATCTTATTCCACCTCCTTGTTCCATGGCCATCCACTGGGAGGATGGATGAGAAGACCACCTGCGCACCCAGTTCTTTCACTTTCTTGCCTAAGTTTTCATAGTCACTGCAGATGGTTTCCAGGTCACTTCTTGTGGTGTCATTTGTCCCCACATGTATCAGCAGGAATGGGTAGTCATCATTAGGTCTGAAGAGTCCTGATATCCTGTCAGAGACATCTTTAATTTTTGCACCTGGAAGACAGCACATTTCTCTTGAGGTTATATCCGGTCTGCAGATAGCGGTCTCTGTTCCTCTCAACAGGGAATCCCCCATGACCACAACTCTCCGTTTCTTCTTCACAACATTATTCTTTCTCCATTCAGGAGGACTCTTAGGGCTTACAAGGTTGCTCTTTGTGGCAAAGTTTTATCCTGATGTATTTCTTCATCATTCTCCTGTGTGAGAGCCTGGTACTGGTTCCTGAGCAGTATGGGTGCTGACTGCCTCACGATCCTCCTGCTTCTCTGGGTCACATGCTTCCATTCCTCTGTTTCTTCGGGTGCTCTTCTAATTTCTTCTCTTTCTGCACCATGAAGAGATAATTCTGCTCTGTCTAAGAACTCTTCATCTTCCTTAATGATTTTCAATGTAGCTAATCTCTCTTCTAGATTTCGCAACTTTTCCTCCAACATGGACACAAGCTTGCATTTGTGGCATGTGAAGTTTGGCTTTTCCACTGGTAAATCTGTGAACATGTAGCAAGAAATGCAACTCACCACATGGCTCCTAGCCTCTTCCATGCTCTTATTGTCAAAGAGATATCACAGCGGTGAAAAAAGTGCCAAAATTCGCACGCCTAGCGGCGCGCGGCTTACCGATATCCTCCTTTCAGCTGCAACAGCCAAAACCCAGTGTTCTTGGAGCTCGCGGAGACTCTTCACTTATCCCAGAATGAACTGGAAATATGCAAATGATCTCCTCAGGACTCCTCCCCTGGTTTACCGATGTCTCCTTTCAGCTGCAACAGCCAAAACACTTTATGTGCTGCTGTCATCTGGTGCTGTGGAAAAGTCAGGGCTAAACCATGCTTTGTTCATTTTTCTCAGAGTGAGCCTGTCAGCATTTTCTGTTGACAGGTGAAAGCGCCTGTCTGTTATGAACCCCTCGGAGGCACTATAAACCCACTGAGACACAGACAAGATGCCAGCGGCAGGGCAGCAGAACACCTCCAAGGCATAAAAGGGACAGCTCATGCCAGTTGTCTAGCTTTGAGACCCAATAGTTGAAGGTTGCAGAGAAGTTAGTGAGTACTCTAGTTTTGTCGGTCAGGCATTGCTTGACCATCTTTAAAAACGTTTCCCTCCTTGTTAAAAATACCTGGTCGTAAGGGCCTGGACACTGGGAAGTTGTCATGAAATTGTTCCAGGTCTTTGACAGTGTACACCTGCCTCTGCTGTACCTGCTGTGTGTCTCCCTCTCTTCTCCTCTTTGGTTGTAAAGGGAAGCGTGCCTCCTGCCGCTAGCGTCTGATGGGAATTTTTTCAACATATTTTCCATAAACACCTTCTGGTATAGCACCATTTTAGCAGACCTCTCCGCCTCAGGAAAGAGAGATGCAAGGTTCTCTTTGTAGCATTGGTATAGCATGATGAACAATCAGTACACTTTTTTGGCCAAGATGAATATAACGCGAGGGTCACAGGAAAGGCAGTGGTACATAAAGTTGGGCATATGTGCCAAGGTCCCTACAGCAAACATTTCCATCTCCCTTTCTCCAGCATGACGACTCTCCATCTCTTCCTCCACCCTCTTTCTCCTCATTCCCCTCCTCAGCCCCTCCACATAAGAGAGACGGGACAAAGCTTGTGTGGGTACTAGCCTCTGTTGCGCTACCAACCAGCTCCCAATCTGCCTTTAAGTCGCACGTAACAGGGCTATAGGGTACTCGGCACCGAGCCCGTTAACTTCAATGGGGAATGTCACGGGTAGCGCAGCTCGGTCCGTTGCCCTGGGCGCTCACTAAAAGGGGGATATTTACAGGGGATTGTAGAAATGTTCGTGACGCCACCTGTGGTTTCTGATCAGGGTGACCAGCGCTGCAGGGTGAATCCTCTGAGGGGTTGTTACTGGGCTGCAAGGTGTTAAGTCTTCCACAGGTAAGACTGATCCCTCGAGGTATATGGCGGTATAGGGTGAAGGAGCAATAATGCAGACACACACAAGACAGTCTCTTTCCGTACCTTTACTGGTGATGAAGTTGCAGGCACGTCCCGGAAGGCCGTCAGGGTGGAGGATGCACGTCCAGCAATCCACTGAGTAGGTGTAAGGCCTCCTTACGTCCTTATGTGTGTGAGTTTCTAACTTGCATAAAACAGAGTTTAACTCCTCTTTGCTACGCCCGGCTGATCTTGTGATGAGGTCTTCTTGTGGACAGAACAGTGTCTCTATGGCGGTACATGCCAGACCCCTGTCTTCCTAACCTCAGTTACGTATCAGCACTGCTGGGCCCCTGCGACTTGAAGTCCAGGGTCTCCGGTTTTTCCCACTAGCTGTGAAGATACTAGCAAGCTCAGACCCGGTGTCCGGTGGTGCAGAGTGGAGGTTAGCTATCAATGCTGGTTGACCTCTGTCACTCTCTCTTTTCCTTTTTCCACTTGCCTGTCGTCCTACTCGCACATTTAACATAAGCACAGGCAGCAGTAGATGTCAGCTTCTCGCTCAGACTTCCTCAGCCCTCAGGCTAATCTGACAGGAGTCTCTCCCCGGTGTCTGAGGAGATCTTATCTCTCCCTCACAGCTCGTCTGAGGTAACTGCGTTCTGAGATGTTCTGCTGTTCTGAGGTAACACCAACAACTCACTAACTCGCAGCTAGACTGCCTTCATCTCACTGCTGTCTCAAGGGCTCCCTCAGGTGGAACCAGGAAAAATGTGAAGTGTTGTGTGCTTATCAGGTGATTGTGAATTACCTTTCATGCATCCTCCTGGGTACATGTGGCACCAAGCGCAGCTGGGCTACACACCTTCTCCTCCTCAGCCTTCACCTGGGAATGCCTCTAACAAACGGTTTGCCAGAGTTGCTTGTTTGTTCACCAATATTAGCTCTAGGTTCTCCTGTGGCATGATGTTCTGTAATTTGCCTTTATAGCGTGGATCGAGGATGCTGGCCAACCAGTAGTCGTCATCCTTCATAATTTTGGCAATGCGGGGGTCCCTTTTTAGGATCCGCAAGACATAATCACACATGTGGGCCAATGTTCCAGGTGTCAATGATGCACTGCCAGTGGTGGGTGGAGGAGCACCACTTTCTGCCAAATCCACATCCCTCCATTCATCTCATTGCCCACAGTGTATGTCCTTGCTCATTGGCTGAAAAAAGGGGCCTGCAAGCATTATGGGAAAATCGACTTGGGCGCTGGGGTCGACGACCGCATGGCCGGCTGCACGCTATGGTAGGATTTCGGCCAACGAAACTCGACTTTGGCGAAAGTCGGCGACTTTTGAATCTGACCGACCTGTTTCGCTCAACTCTAGTTAAAAGACTTCCTTTAAAAAATCTGCAAATAATGTCCTTTGTGTCTTTAAAAATGTCTCCTCCCACACTTGTACTTTTCTGCCATTTTCCACCACTTTCTGATGTTTTTAGCAGTTTTCTGGTGTTACTGTTGGCTGAAAACAACATTTTCAATTACCGCTCAGCCACAGGTAGTAAGCCTCCTTAGACTAAAAAGAATTGTCCCATACATAAAATAACATTTGATTGGTCAGGCACTGAATTACGCAGGGAGCTTGGAACTAGGGAACAGATTTGCATGCAGGCACAGTAAAGGGCTTTCATAGAACCTGCATGGGGACAACAGATCACATCTGTAGCCATTGACTAAAGTCCTGTCCTTGACTTGTGCTCCCACCAACATGTTGGTCAGATGTACAGGACTCTGTAATAATGGCCCCTTTAATAATGTCATTCCTCCAGGCCCCCATCCTGTAATATTGTCTCCTGTCCTGGTCATCAAAATCTATAAAAATGTTCATTCTCCTGCCTGTAATAATATCCCCTTTTCTGTAATAATAACCCCTGTCCTGAGCCCCCAATTGGTAATAATCTGGCAGCATGGAGGCACAGTGGTTAGCATTGCAGCGCTGGGGTCCTGGGTTCAAATCCCACCAAGGACAACATCTGCAAGGAGTTTGTATGTTCTCCCCGTGTTTGCGTGGGTTTCCTTCCACACTCCAAAGACATACTGATAGGAAATTTAGATTGTGAGCCCCATCGGGGACAGTGATGATAATGTGTGCAAACTGTAAAGCGCTACGGGGTATGTTGGCGCTATAGAAAAATAAAGATTATTATTATTATAACCTCTGTCCTGAGCCCAATCGGTAATAATGACCTCTGTCCTGAACCCCCAATCAGTAATAATGACCCTGTCCTGAGCCCCAGTGAGTAATAAGGGCCAATTGTGAGCCCTTCCTGTAATAAGGTCCCCTTTTCTGTAATGACCCCTGTCCTGAGACCCCAATGAGTAATAATGACCCCTGTCCTGAGCCCCAATGAGTAATAATGACCCCTGTCCTGAGCCCCAATGAGTAATAAGGACCAATTGTGAGCCCTTCCTGTAATAAGGTCCCCTTTTCTGTAATGACCCCTGTCCTGAGACCCCAATGAGTAATAATGACCCCTGTCCTGAGCCCCAATGAGTAATAATGACCCCTGTCCTGAGCCCCAATGAGTAATAATGACCCTTGTCCTGAGCCCCCAATCAGTAATAATGACCCCTGTCCTGAGCCCCAATGAGTAATAATGACCCCTGTCCTGAGCCCCCAATGAGTAATAATGACCCCTGTCCTGAGCCCCCAATCAGTAATAATGACCCCTGTCCTGAGCCCCCAATCAGTAATAATGACCCCTGTCCTGAGCCCCAATGAGTAATAATGACCCCTGTCCTGAGCCCCCAATGAGTAATAATGACCCCTGTCCTGAGCCCCCAATGAGTAATAATGACCCCCATACTGGCGCTCTTCTCCAACACATTTAAATGAAATAAATGATTCTTCTTACCTGTCCATGCTCTTGTGGGGAGCTTCATCCTCTCCCTCATTCACAGGCGGCGCTGGAAGCCAGGCGGCGCATGACAGTACAACGGGCATGCCGACATCAGCTGCGAGCCCCTGTTCGGCTGGAGGTGTGTATAGCTATTGTGGTGCAGGGAGCTGGCGGCTCTCTGTGCTTTAATGTATATCAATTGAATGTGCATCCGAGGACACACATTTAACTGAAAACGACGCTGGTGTCAGCAGGTCCCCTGACACTATGGGCCCGGCTGTACCCACTGTGACGGCAATCATTACGCCATTGTCTGTAGCGCTCATCTGCTCACTTCCTCAGCCCTGAACAGACAGCCTATCTCTGACGTCAGTGTGACGCTCCATTTGAGACCTGGAAACAGAAAGCATCAGATGGATTGCTGGACTTGCCGCAATGAAACCCCTGGTGACACAGGACCCCGATCTCGTACGGAGCAGTGCAGCAGAAGATGGTAGTGACCTGATATTACATTGATATTACATTCCCTGCCCCCTCCAGGCCGCTGCGTACTCAACTATCGTTTAATTCCAAGACTGTACATCCTGATCTTCATGTTCGAGGGGCTCAGAGTAATTTCACTGCCTGTTCTGTCTGTAACATGGCCACGTCATGTATTTAAATTTAACATATAATCCTCAGGCCCCCCTCCTCCACCTCATTATTAAGCCATTATTGTAGTGTTCATCTGTACCATTAGCCTGGGTTTACACTGAAGGAAAGGACTCCAGTTTCCCCATGCTCCAGTAATGAAATCCTGAGATGTGGAGCTCATCTTACTGACATGATGGGGTTAAACAGCATGTTCAGTCCTGAAAAATCAAATAGATATGAGATTCTTGTCCATACCTCAATAATGGACTGAAAGCTCCTCTCTGATGATGTCCTGTCCTCCTTAATAAAATAAAGCCCCGTATAAGCGTAAAAGTTCCCGGGTTAATAATAATGATGGATATTGCCCCTACACCCGGCCTAAAAATATCAGTCCGCAGCTATCCCAGAAAAGGCACATCTATTAGATGCACCAATTCTGGTGCTTTGCTCAGCTCTTCCTACTTGCCCTGTGGTGGTGGCAAGTGGATTAATATTTGTGTGGTTGATGTAATCTTTGTATTGCCAGGTGACATCAAGCCCATGAGTTATTCATGGCGAGGCTTCACTCCATTACTAATCCTATAGTCATATTGTAAATAAACACACAGCAAGTATAAAGACCTTTATTTCATAAAAAGACACAGTTTTACTTTTTTACTGAAAAATAACACACAGTTATATTTACCTTACTCCCATTCCATTGAAGCCCACGTCCCCTGTAAAAAAAAGCTGAAAATAATAAACAATAATAATACTAACCTAACGCCCATTCCATTGAAGCCCTGGTCTCCTCTAAAAAAAAACAAAAATAAAAAACAACCATATCCTCACCCATCCGACGTTCTGTCCCATGTCGTAATCCATGTCTGCGATAAATGGTTTTCAACCTGGACAGTGCCAAGACATGACTATCCAGGCTGAAAACCACTGGACAATGAGCTGACTCGAGTGCAGACTCAGTGACTAGGAGTGATGTCATTGAGGTTACTGCAGGTCACTGATTCTGCGTTCCCAGCCGGGCCAATGAACTTGTGGTAACCTCAGCTCTCACAGTGAGAAAAAGTCTCATGGTGCAGTGCTGAGCTGAGCTGAGTTCACCGCAGCGCTGAGCTCAATGTTGAACTGGGATGAACTTACTGAGCTCAGCGCTGTGGTGAACTCCTGAGTTCACGTGAGTTCACTCACTATGTTGAACTAACTGAGCTCAGCGCTGCATCGTGAAATTTTTTGTCGCGGTGCGAGTGGCGATCTTATTGGCACAGCTGGGAAAGCAGCCTCAGTGACTTTCGGTAACCTCGATGACATCATCACCAGTTACAGAGGCTGTGCTCGCAGCAGCTCATTCTCCCGTGATTTTCAGTCTGGACGGTCGCATATGCAGATGACAGAAACCGGTGTTTGGGGTGCCTAACCCGAACAGTAACATGGACTTCTGAAGAAGGCCTTGTTTAGGGTCTGTGCCCGATCTGTAAGTGTTTGGTACGGACCCCCAACTTTACTGTTGGGGTTTGCCCATCTCTATGGGTTATGTTTCCCTCATTCCAGATTTCCTCATATAAATGCCAGGGGTGCAGTTATATGGAGAAAACTATTGGGAGTGGGACACATATGCATTACACCAACAGGAGCCTTAATAACCTTTAGGCATTATAGGGGTTGTCCAGGGCTTAAAAAGGTTGCATGCGCTGTGTTCTCTGAGGATTCTCAAGTGCCGGTGCCAGGAGCGGGCAATCATGTATTTGATGTGTATGCTCCCAGCCACATTCCGACTAGACTGTTTCTGGTCTTGCTCAATACACTTGCATTGAGCAAGGCCGTGCTCGTCTAGTTGGATGTGGCCAAGAGTATACATGTCACATACTTGCGCTGACAGCGGAGAATCCTCATAACAGTGCGTTCGTTGTGAGGATTCAAATGTCTGCAGGCTTATAGTTTTAGATCGGACTACCTCTTTAACAATTGATGATCTGTCCATTGTATTGGTCATCAATATGAAGTTGTTTGTGGTCTGACACCCAGTACCACAACCTTAAGCTAAACTCTGTACCGGCAGCAGCCCTATGCATTGCTTAGTGGCTGAGGCCAAGTACTTACTTTATCTCCCATTCAAGTGTGGCTTAGTGTGGAACTCCACGTGTATGGGGTGCAGGAATTCCTGCCAATTAATGCACTGTACCCATCCGTAACAATGACCAGAATACGGCATGCTGCTATTTTTTCTTTTTTTATGGTGCATGTGGATAATCGACAGTGTGTACTTGCACATAGATTATCATTGAGTGTTGTACACTGTGTTCCAAATTATTATGCAAAAATTGTTTAGGAGTGATAAGGTAAGCATTTTTTTGTTTGTCAGTTAAACTCATTGATGGTGATGTGTGTCAGGGCTCTTTATATCACTGTAAGCAATTGCAGACACCTGTGCTAATTAGTTTGGCAGGTGTGTCCAATGAAAGGCAAGACTACTTAAGAAGGCTGTCCCACATTATTAAGCAGCCTACATTTTCTGCCAAAATGGGAAAGAAAAAGGATGTGTCGGCTGCTGAGAAGCAACAAATTGTGGAGTGTTTAGGTCAAGGCATGACTACAATCAACATTGCCAAGACACTTCATCGTGATCATCGCACAAGAAAATTGTTGTCCAATTTGTCCTGAGTACGCTGATACCCCATATGTGGGGGGGGAACTGTTTGGGCGCACGGCAGGGCTTGGAAAGGAAGCAGTAACGTTTTGGAATGCAAACATTGATGGGGTCATGTTCCGTTTGTACTGCCCCAGATGAGCCTAAACAGTGGAAACCCCCACACAAGTGACCCTATTTTGGAAGCTAGACCCCTAAGGAACTTATCTAGATCTTTGGTGAGCACTTTGAACCCCCAAGTGCTTCACACAAGTTTATAATGCCCGTGCATGAAAATAAAAAATCCTATTCTTTTCCCACAAAAATTATCTCTTAGTCACTATTTTTTTATTTTCCCATAGGTAACAGGAGAAATTGGACCTCAAAAGTTGTTGTCCAATTTGTCCTGAGTACGCTGATACCCCATATGTGGGGGGGAACCACTGTTTGGGCGCATGGCAGAGCTCGGAATGGAAGGATCACCATTTGACTGTTTCCAACCAAAATTGGCTGGAATTGAGATTGGACGCCATGTTGCATTTGGAGAGTCCCTGATGTGCCTAAACAGTGGAAACCCCCCACAAGTGACCCCATTTGGGAAACTATACCCCCTAAGGAACTTATCTAGATCTTTGGTGAGCAATTTGAACCCCCAAGTGCTTCACACAAGTTTATAACGTAGAGCCGTAAAATTAAAAAAATCATATTTTTTCCACAAAATTGATCTTTTCACCCCAATTTTTATTTTCCCAAGGGTAACAAGACTCCAAAAGTTATTGTACAATTTGTCCTGAGTACGCTGATACCCCATATGTGGGGGTAAACCACTGTTTGGGTGCATGGCAGAGTTTGGAAGGGAAGGAGCGCCGTTTGACTATTTCAACGCAGAATTGGCTGGATGCCATGTCGTGTTTGGAGAGCTCCTGATCTGCCTAAACAGTAGAAACCCCCCACAAATGACACCATTTTGGAAACTAGACCCCTCAAGGAACTTATCTAGATGTGTGGTGAGCACTTTGAACCCAAAAGTGCTTCACAGAAGTTTATAACGTACAGCCGTAAAATAAAAAATCTTTTTTTTTTTTTACAAAAATGATTTTTTTGCCCCCAATATTTTATTTTCACAAGGGTAACAGGAGAAATTGGACCCCAAAAGTTGTTGTCCAATTTGTCCTGAGTACGCTGATACCCAATATGTGGGAGTAAACTACTGTATGGGCGCACGTCGGGGCTCGGGAAGGGAAGTAGTGACGTTTTGGATTGCAGACTTTGATGGAATGGTCTGGGGGCGTCATGTCGCATTTGGAGAGCCCCTGATCTGACTAAACAGTGGAAACCCCCGACAAGTGACCCCATTTTGGAAAATAGACCCCACAAGGAACTTATCTAGATGTGTGGTGAGCACTTTGAACCCCGAAGTGCTTCCCAGAAGTTTATAACATACAGCCGTAAAAATAAAAAATCCTTTTTTTTTTTTACAAAAATTGATTTTTTCGCCCCAATATTTTATTTTCACAAGGGTAACAGGAGAAATTGGACCCCAAAAGTTGTTGTCCAATTTGTCCTGAGTACGCTGATACCCAATATGTGGGAGTAAACTACTGTATGGGCGCACGTCGGGGCTCAGAAGGGAAGTAGTGACGTTTTGGATTGCAGACTTTGATGGAATGGTCTGGGGGCGTCATGTCGCATTTGGAGAGCCCCTGATGCGCCTAAACAGTGGAAACCCCCCACAAGTGACCCCATTTTGGACAATAGACCCCACAAGGAACTTATCTAGAAGTGTGGTGAGCGCTATGAAGCCCCAAGTGCTTCACAGAAGTTTTATAACATACAGCCGTAAAAACAAAAAAATCATTTTTTTTTTACAAAAATGATTTTGTCGCCCCCAGTTTTTTATTTTCCCAAGGGTAACAGAAGAAATAGGACAAATTGCACAATAACTCTTGTGGTCCAGAGTACGCTGATACCCCATATGCGGGGGTAAACTACTGTTTGGGCGCATGGCAGAGCTCAGAAGTGAAGGAGCACCGTTTGACTTTTTCAACGCAGAATTGGCTGGAATTGAGATCAGACGCCATGTCACATTTGGAGAGCCCCTGATGTGCCTAAACAGTAGAAACCCCCCAATTCTATTTCCAACCCTAACCCCAACACACCCCTAACCCTAGTCCCAACCTATCCACAAACCTAACCTTAACACACCCCTAACCCTAATCCCAACCATAACCCTAATACTAACTTTAGCGCCAACCCTAACCCTAACTTTAGCCGCAACCCTAACCCTAATGGGAAAATGGAAATAAATACATTTTTTTAATTTTATTATTTTTCCCTAACTAAGGGGGTGATAAAGGGGGGTTTGATTTACTATTTATAGCGGGTTTTTGTGATTGGCAGCTGTCACGCTAAAAGACGCTTTTTATTGCAAAAAGTAGTTTTTTGCATCACCACATTTTGAGAGCTATAATTTTTGCATATTTTGGCCCACAGAGTCATGTGAGGTCTTATTTTTTGCGGGACGAGGTGACGTTTTTATTGGTACCATTTTTGAGCACGTGACATTTTTTGATTGCTTTTTATTTCGATTTTTGGGAGGTTAGAATGAACAAAAATCAGCAATTCATGAATTTCTTTTGGGGGAGGCGTTTTTATCGTTCCGCGTGTGGTAAATTGATAAAGCAGTTTTATTCTTAGGGTCAGTACGATTACAGCGATACCTCATTTATATCATTTTTCTATGTTTTCATATCAAAAAACTGACGGCACATCCAAACTTAGATTCAGTGTGAACAGGTGCTAAACCTAGAGTCACCAACTCATATACATACAAGAAGAAAAGGTAGCACACTGTAGCGCTATAGCTTGCAAACACGAAATATGAAAAATATGAAAAATGAATTACATCATTACCTTAGAAATATGAAAAATTGAGAAGTCTTAGCGCATAAGATGGCCAAATTATGTGAGCCTGATAGCCACGTCAAGGCTCTTCTCGTATATCAGGTCCCTAACTAATGCCTATCCTTGCTTTAGAAAAGACTTTTCTAAAGCGAGGATAG
>JARQOD010000001.1:956256848-956453927 GCA_033576555.1 Oophaga sylvatica
GGCCAGCTATCATTATCATGTCCATAGCTGGGCTGCTGAGGAGACCACTGAGGGAGGCTGGGGAGATTTACGGCGTGGGGTGGGCACTTGTGCAGAGGCCTGGATGTGGGAGGCTGAAGGCTCCGAGGGTCTCACAGGTTCCTGACACTCTGGGGACCAGGGGTCGCACCTGGTGACATTTAGGGCATACCATCCATTGTAACCCCAGTGTCGGGTGTAAGTTACCAAGTCTCCTGGCAACAGGTCCCTCCCCGGGTGTCCTTCTGGGAGGTGAGTCTCCACGTCCCGCCGGGTCACAAACACTTCTAAATAAAGTCCAGGCTCCTGGATGAAGCCCCAACCAGCTTTCAATTTAAAGCTCCGTACTGCACCCTTACGCCGCGGCTCCATCACCGTACTTTTATCTTTTCTCATCCGTCCTTATCTGCCCGGTCCTTCTCGATGTGACGTTGGCGAAGCTTCTGGGATTCGCGCTGCTCCCTTTGTCGCTCGGCTTCTCTCTCCCCGACGTCTTCACTCTTCCTCCTGACGCCGTTTGTAATTCTCCTCCACCAGCATCTCCATGTCTCCACCATCAAACTGCAGCTTACAATGTCCGGTTTGCGGCAGCTCTCCTGGCGCCCGACAGTCCTGGCGGCGCTCACCTGCGGAGGAAGCAGCCGGCTCTGGAACAGATGACAGTCGGGGCTCCGGTACAGACAGGTAGACCTCTGGTGCCTGCGCGGCCTCCTCCATGAGGACGGGTGTCGCTTCTTCTGTCTCAGCGACGGGGGCAGACAGCGGGATCTGGGGTGCTGCCGGTGCAGCGTTTTTTGCAGGAACGGGTGCCTCCACTGCGACAACGTCAACCGGATCACATTGCAAGGGCGGGGATGCCCGCACGGACTCCTCTACTAGAACGGGTGCCTCACCTTCCGGTACAGACACTTCAGGTAAGAGGGATTGGCGCCGCTCCAAGTTTAGTTTTAGGGCACGCCAGCTGGCTTCCATCCTGGCGACCTCCTCCCGGTGCCGGGCCAGGTCTCTCAGGGTATCCTCCGCTTCTTGCAGCGTAGGAGGGTTTCCAGGCCGGGTGCCCAACGGTGGTTCCGTGGCGATCGGGTCGCTTCCGTGGGGGAGAGCTCTGACTGCTCCATCCCTTCACACTTCTGCTCGTGTCCATTAGCCATCTCTGCCAAGTCACATGTGTCATTAGCATCTGGAGAGGGCCCCTCTTTTGTAGTGAGGCGGGACCTTCGTGTTAGTTTCCGCACACTGAGGAGGATGAGAGGCGGAACTCAAGAGCTGTGGGGCACGATCTTACATTGCAGTACCATTTAGAGTGGTCGGCCATCGTTTTCACGCCACTGAGTGAGTGTACACCCACGAAGAGCACGCCCTTCTTCTTCACCAGTGCCTCGTCGTGACGCAGATATGGCGGAAAAATGGCAAATACATTCTCTGATGATTTAGCAATTCTCAAGCACAAAACCAGTTCAATTCAGGCACACAGGACTCGCTTATAGCGAGCTACAGAATCCTGTTCGTGACGCCCAAGTTGAGTCGCACAGAGCCAGAGGTTTTGGGGGTACTCGGCACCGAGCCCGTCGACTTCTATGGGGTATGTCACGGCTTTACCCGGCAATTGAATCAGAGTCTATTTTACTATGTAGAAGTGTATAAACTATAAATATATGTATATATATATGTCACAATGACATGTATATATATATATATATATATATATATATATGTATGTATTCTATGTGTGTATATTTTGTGTTTACAACGAAAGAAAGTGTTTTTTTAGTTGCAATATTTTGTTCCCATAGACTTACATGGGACTTCCCGGGTATCGGAATCGGATATCGACGATATTTAGTGATATCGGCGATACCATTCCGATCCGATATTTTTAGATATCGAGCAGTATCGCTCAACACTAGTTATGACCTTGGTGAAGAGCATCGCCTACAAACACATATTTTTACTACAGGGGTGATGTGTTGTGGAGTGGATTATACACTGGCCCTTGTTGGACAAAGCGGTTTACTCACTCATTGATGGAAAAAGTGATGCAGACGGACACCGGCAAGCAACAGTTCTATTGGATTTTACTCACTGAGTCAATGAGCTTGTGGATTACAAAATCTATTGATTAGGTAACATCTTTAAATAGAGGTAGACGGCAATGAGGTAATATTGGTGACCAGTAGTGGACATTAGGTCATCATAATGCACAATTCCACAGGTTTTGGAGGTGAGCATAGGCCTCCTTACCACTTGGCCCGTGTGGCTACATAGGTTGCACCAATGGTATGGTATGCCTCAGTTGGCATCACTTTGTGTTGGTCACAGGCTCTTCTCACAGTCCCTTCTCTCAGCAGCAGGATCCTGCAGCAACTCTTGTTTGGGAACTTGCCCACTCTTGCAGCCCACTCACTCAGTTACAGTGCTACAGTTCCTCACACATAGGTACTTGTCTCTGATTGGGGCAATGGTCTTTACACACAAACTTAAGCACTTAGACGCTTCTTACATGGCAATCCTCACAGTTACCACCTATGCTGCCCTCTTCCTCCTGATCTACGCTACAACAACTGCAGTTCAGGATGGAGCTCTAACATGTTCATCTTTGACCCTAACTAGGTCACTGGGTTGACACCCCATTTTTACTTACTAACTAGACCCTTTCTTGCTTCTGCTGCTTGCATCTTGTCTGCAAATCCTTCTCAGTTTCAACAAAAAAAAAGCAAACAACCAAATTCACTCTCTGGATGCATTTAGAGAACAAGGGCACATTTATTAATTCACACCCCACACTCCCCATGACTCATTTCACACAGCAGCTCAGTGTGACGGGGCCTTATGCTCCGCATTTATTACTGCAGACTTCACTTCTGCTACTCAGTCATACGCTGTCTGAGCATGTTAGACCCAGTCACCCAGGGAATTTCTCCTACAAAATGGATTGATGCACACGATGCCAGCACACATGAGGCACTTCACTGACTCTGTTGCACAGTTGTCGCAGCATATATAGAAACACATGGCATATAAACTGGGTATTTACGCTGTCTGATTATGGTGAACCAGCACTCCTAGAAATACTGTAATGTATGTGGTACAGTTCATATAGCGTCTTGTGCTTGGGTGCGATGAAAATACTTGAGACACAGGTTGATAAAGAAAGTCTTGTATTGCTTCATACAAATTGGCAAAAATAAACACACAGGTTGCAAACACAGAAGCAGGAGACACAGCAGGCCAGAGTAATCTAAGCTCAGCAATAACTCTCCAATACAGATTCAGATCTCTTCTCTGTTACCGCAAGTCCATGCAAACGTGAGGCTCTCAAGAGCAGAGTTCAGAGTCCACAAGTGCTTCAGAGTTCCTCAGTAGGAATGGCTGGAGTACAAGGTCCAAGGCTTCAGGAGTCAGAACACAGGTTCACTGCAGGCTAGATTCTGAAGCACTGATTGCTCAGCTGTGGCTGTTTAAGAAGCAAACGGAGAGAATCAGGGCGGGAACATGCAAGCTGGAAAACTCCATTTTGACTGAGGGCAAGATAGCTGCAGCAAAACAGAAAGCAAAATGGCCGACGAACAAACTGAGTTTCAGAAACAGATACACAGAACCTTACATTACTCCCCCCTTAGGGACAACCTCCGGATGACCTCAGACCAGGCTTGTGTGGGTACCTCTGATGAAACTGACGGAGCAAGCGAGGAGCATTAACGTTATTGACTGGCTCCCATGAGTTGTCCTCCACTGGGTAGCCCTGCCATTTAATCAGATATTGTAACTGATTTCTATACAACCTGGAATCTAAAATCCTTTCCACCACAAATTCCTCCTGACCATCGACTAGCACTGGGTCAGGGCAAGGAGAAGAACGTCCAGGAAACGTATTGGGTGTCGCAGCCTTTAGTAGGGATACATGAAAGACAGGGTGGATTCTCATAGTTCTGGGCAATTGAAGACGACAAGCAACGGCACTTATAATTTTACTGATTTTATAGGGTCCAATGTACTTATGTCCCAACTTAGACGATGGAATCCTTAACTTAAGATTTCTGGTTGACAGCCAGACCAGGTCTCCTACCTTAAAAGCTGGTGCAGGTTTACGAAATTTATCTGCTGCCTTCTTGTACCTTTCCTGAGCCGATTCCAGATTCTCCTTTAGAAGATCCATATTCTTCTGTAAAGTCGTGACTCTTTCAGCCACTGCTGGCAAAGGCGTCTCTAGGGAAATCGTGGTAGAATGTTAGGATGATAACCTAGATTAGAGTAAAAAGGAGACTGTTTAGTGGAGGCACTCTGAGAGTTGTTGTAAGAGAACTCAGCCAATGGAAGTAGATCCACCCAATCATCCTGTAGGTGGCAGATAAAGCAGCGGAGATACTGCTCCAGGGTTTGATTGGTTCGTTCGGTTTGTCCATTAGTCTGGGGATGAAAAGCAGAAGAAAGGTTTACTTTAATGTCCAATGCTGCACAGAAATTTTGCCAAAACCTAGAAGTGAATTGCACCCCTCGATCCGAAATAACCTCATCCGGTACTCCATGTAAGCGAAACACATCTTTAATCATCAAATCTGATGTCTGTTTTGCAGTGGGTAAGCCGACACAAGGGATAAAATGAGCTGCCTTTGTTAGACGGTCAACCACCACTAGAATAGTGTTCTTCCCTTGAGAGGTTGGTAATTCCACAATGAAGTCCAAAGAAATGGATCCCCACGGGCGGGACGGGGTGGGAAGAGGCTGTAACAGACCAGTTGGTGAAGAGCGAGGTGTTTTGCATCTTGCACAAACCTCACACGAAGTGACATAGTCCAAAACATCCTTCCTACAAGTGGGCCACCAAAAGAAACGAGAAAGAAATTCCTGTGTCTTTAGAATTCCTCTATGCCCGGCTATTTTGGAATCGTGAATGAGTTGCAATACTCTCAATCTGACTGTTTCAGGTATATACAGACGTTGTCCCAGAATCCACACACCATTCTTAAAGACAAGACTTACGTCCCTTGGGGGTTGAGCCAAAAAAGAATCCGCATGGTATGCTTCCTTGATGTCTTTAATTAGGTCTTGATGATGAATCACTCCTAGGAATCTAGACTCAGGAAGAATAGTCTTAGGAGGAGTAATTGGACGTGTCTCTGCTGAGTAAATCCTAGAGAGTGCATCAGCCTTTCCATTGCGCGATCCTGGTCTATAAGAAATAATAAAATTAAATTGGTTTAAGAAAAGATTCCAGCGAGCCTGGCGAGGAGTCAGGCACTTAGCCGACCTGATAAACTCAAGATTACGATGGTCTGTCAGAACAACTATTTGCTGTGCAGCTCCTTGAAGAAGGTGTCTCCATTTTTTGAAGGCGGCAATAATGGCCAACAACTCTCTATTGCCCACATCGTAGTTCTTCTCAGCCGAAGACAACTGCTGGGAAAAGAAGGCACAGGGATGCAAGACATTCTTCTCACCTGTTCTCTGAGAGAGTATAGCTCCCACGGCACAGTCTGAAGCATCCACCTCTATTATGAAGGCAAGCTCTGGGTTGGGATGTACTAGGATAGGTGCAGTGGTAAATTTATCTTTTAGACGGGAAAATGCTTCCTGGGCTTGGGGAGTCCAGGAGAACTTAGACTCTTTCCGGGTAAGTTGGGTGATAGGTGACACTACCTCAGAGAAATTTCTAATGAAACGTCTATAGAAGTTTGCAAACCCGATGAAGCGCTGTACCTCCTTCACATTTCTAGGACTTGGCCAATCATTGATGGCTTGGGTTTTACTTCCATCCATACTAATTCCTTGTGTAGACAGTACATACCCCAGAAATTGAATTTCGGTCTTATGGAATTCACACTTTTCAAGCTTGATGTAAAGATGATTTTGTCTTAGACGTTCCAAGACCATTCTCACATGTCCATGATGTTCCTCTGTGGAGTTAGAAAAAATTAAAATATCATCCAAATAAATTACCACGAAAGTATCCAGGAGATCCCTGAAGATGTCATTCACCAAGTGTTGGAAAGTGGCTGGGGCGGTACTCAGACCAAAAGGCATAACTAGATATTCAAAGTGTCCATAGCGTGACCTGAATGCAGTCTTCCATTCATCCCCAGGTCTAATACGGACTAAGTTATAGGCCCCACGAAGATCTAGTTTAGAAAAAATTTTGGCATGTCGCACTCTCTCCAATAACTCAGGGATTAAAGGCAATGGATAACGGTTTCTAATAGTAACCTTATTGAGTTCCCTATAGTCTACGCATGGTCTCAGGGATCCATCTTTCTTCTTTACAAAGAATATGGGTGCCCCTGCAGGAGATGAAGAGGGGCGTATGAAGCCCTTGGCTAGATTTTCGTCTATGTACTCTTTTAAAGCCTTCAGCTCGGGCCCCGCCAGGGGTAGATCTTACCAAAAGGTATCTCTGCTCCAGGCAATAATTCAATTGGACAATCATATGGACGGTGAGGAGGAAGCTGGTCAGCGTTCTTCTTGTCACATAAATCCACATAGTCCTGGTATACAGCTGGTAGTTCAGGGACTGACATGGTTCCTTTAGGAACAGAGCAAGCTGAAATTTTTGGACTCATCTGTTTCTCTGGAAAGTGTAATTCCTTGGTCTCCCAGTTAATGGTAGGATTCTGAGCCTGCAGCCATGGTAGCCCTAGAATAATGGGAAAGTGAGGAGAAGAGATAAGCATAAAGGACAGTTTCTCTTGATGATCTTTACCCATAAGAACCTTTAAAGGCTCTGTTTCCTGATCCACTGGTCCAGAGGTCAGCAGGGAGCCATCCACAGTTTCCATCTGTACTGGAGTAGCCTTCTTCACTGAACGTATTCCCTGTTTCAGAGCAAAGGAGACATCCATAAAATTTCCACTTGCACCTGAGTCGATCATAGCAGAGCTAGACACCCAGGCTGAGTCAACCCAGAGTTTGATGGAAAGAAAACAGTGAGAATTGTTTTTTTTACAACTCAGCTGGGACACCGCTGAGGAAACTTGAAAGATGGCAGCATTTACACAGTCAACGTCCTCAGAGGTAACGGAGTTTAAGTCCGAGAAATCAAGATCTGTTGCTGCAGATCTCTCTGGAGCCTGAGGCTCAGACCTGACAGATCCCCTCTCGCAACACTCACAATGAATGAGTGCTGCATAGTCTTGCGAGAACGGCTGGGGCAGTTAATAATAAAGTGCCCTGACTTACCACAATAAAAACATAGATTCTCCTTAAAACGATGTTCCTTGCGTGCATCACTAACCCGTCGTAGTAAAGAGTCTACCTGCATGGGTTCAGGTTCAGGTTCCCGTGTAATCCTATTCAAAGGTTCCTTAGCTGGAGAGGAAGGTAGGAAAAGGTTAGTACGATTGCTTTCGAACCATCTCTCTTGCCTGCGTTCAGTTAAACGAGTATCAATACGGATGCAGTAGTTAATAAAGTCACCTAACGCAGTGGAAGGGTCGGCACGAGCAAGTTCATCCTTAATCAGTGGGGATAACCCCTTTCGAAAAATAGATTTTTTGGCGGAATTGTCCCAGGTGGTATCAAGGGCCCATCTCCTGAAATCCAAGGCATATTCAGCTACCTTGGCGCAAAGCTAACATGGCTGCTTCAGCTGTTGCACCTCGATTGGGGTCATCAAACACCTGCCCCATGGCTGAAATAAAATCATCAAGGTGATTCAAACAATCATCCTCAGTCTCAATCAGAGGGTTTGCCCACATCAAAGCCTTGTTGGTAAGCAACATAATTATAGTAAGCACCTTAGATCGTTCAGTAGGAAATTGTGAAGCATGTGCAGAAAAAAAAAGATTGCATTGATTAACAAATCCCCTGAATTTTTCACGTTCACCACCAAAACGAAAAGGGGGCAACTTGGGAATCCCAGAACTCGGGGCCACGGCAGGAGCCTGGACTTGCCCCTCCAGAACCTCAATCCTGGCTCGCAAATCCTGGGTAGTCTGTCCAACCACTTGCAAATTGTGATTATTTAGGTCCTGAAGATTTGTAAAACGGGTCTTTATATTCTGCAAATCTGCAAGGATATTATCAGTCACTCCGCAAAGTTCCTTTATGCGGGCCTCCATTTTCCAGATCTTTTAAGACAGGATACTGGAAGAAGAGGAGAAAAAAAAAAAAAAAAAACAATAGTGTTCACCTGTGGCAACACTGAAGAAAGAAAAAACTTTAAGGGAACTGCTCACCTGGAATGGTTGTGAGAAGTCACAACCACTGTCATCACAGAAAGTACAACCGGACATCCGATATCCACAGTACAGCAGACAAGCCTTTCCAGACCCAGCAGACACTAACGTTTGGCTTCAGAATCTTGTAATGTATGTGGTACAGTTCATATAGCGTCTTGTGCTTGGGTGCGATGAAAATACTTGAGACACAGGTTGATAAAGAAAGTCTTGTATTGCTTCATACAAATTGGCAAAAATAAACACACAGGTTGCAAACACAGAAGCAGGAGACACAGCAGGCCAGAGTAATCTAAGCTCAGCAATAACTCTCCAATACAGATTCAGATCTTCTTCTCTGTTACCGCAAGTCCATGCAAACGTGAGGCTCTCAAGAGCAGAGTTCAGAGTCCACAAGTGCTTAAGGGTGAGTTTCCACGGTCAGGAAACGCTGCGTGTTTGGCGCTGTGCGCTGGCGCAGCGCCAAACACGCAGCGTCCAGATGTTACAGCATAGTGGAGGGGATTTCAAGAAATCCCGTCTCCACTATGCGTAACAATACGCAGGTGGCAAACCTGCGTAAACGGACATGCGGCGCGTCTTTTTAGACCGCAGCATGTCCTCGCGTATTGCGGCGACGGTGCGTCGCCGCAACATAATTAACACAGGGCTATGTAGCCCTGCGCTCTTTCCGGAGGTGTTCCGGAGGTGTTCTGAACACCTCCGGAAAGATCGCGCGTCAGAAAGGGGGCGGGGCTTAGACGGAGCGGAATTTCCGCTCCGTCCAAAGCGCTATGGTTCCGGACCGTGGAACCATAGCCTCAGAGTTCCTCAGTAGGAATGGCTGGAGTACAAGGTCCAAGGCTTCAGGAGTCAGAACACAGGTTCACTGCAGGCTAGATTCTGAAGCACTGATTGCTCAGCTGTGGCTGTTTAAGAAGCAAACGGAGAGAATCAGGCGGGAACATGCAAGCTGGAAAACTCCATTTTGACTGAGGGCAAGATAGCTGCAGCAAAACAGAAAGCAAAATGGCCGACGAACAAACTGAGTTTCAGAAACAGATACACAGAACCTTACAAATACTCTTTTACCAATAATAGGCAAGTGTAAGTTGATTGCCAATTACCTGAAAAGAAAAGCAAAATGCTTGTCTTTCTAGTGCAATAATTTTTAAGCTTGCCGAAAAATTATCATTCTTGGAAGTCCATCATCCTGTATAGGCCGGTGTCACACTTGCGTGTGTGATGCGAGTCTCTCGCATCAACACCTGGCACTGCCGCCGGTACTCGGACTGGAGCGTGCAGCTGCACGTATTTCTATGCAGCCCCACACTCCGGTCCAAGTGCCGGCGGCAGTGCCGGGTGTTGATGCGAGAGACTCGTGCGAGTTTTTCGCATCACACATGCAAGTGTGACACCGTAAGCAGGACATGTGCTGCCAAGAACAGTGGCAGTCTACACACCAAGAACTAATTACTACCAATTGTTCTGTGCGGATGGGAAGCGTCGTCAGCCGGTCTAAACAGGCTAGTAAATGACCGCCGACAAGCAAATGTAGTTTAAACCCCACAGGTCGAACAGTGTAAGTGCAGATCTAATGCTATGTAAAAAGTTGAGTAACTTCATGTAATTACATTTATTGCTTATCTATTGACCCTGAATTTTACTCCAGAGTTCTATTCACAATTCCTCAGTTTTCACAGCCAGTGCCGTAGTCGTGGCTGAGGGTGATTGCTCATTCACGTCCTGGTCTCCCGCCACATGTACACAATGTCCCCTTTGTAGCGTACCTTCCTTCCAACTTTCTATTCCATCAGGGACCTCTCGGATCTGCTGAGGATTTCCTTCGGGCGGCGTCATACAAAGAGAGACAGAGTCCAGTTCCAACTTAAAATAAACGATTTTACTTGGTTCTATTCTCAGTACATCCAGCTCAGTCACAGACACAACATAGGGTTCATCACAGAGTACTTCCTGTTCTTTCCCTGTGCTTTCCCTCACTTTTTCCAGAATGTCCCAGGGTCATACCGGCCTGTCTGGTACCGCAGCATTCCTTCTGGCCAGCCTAACTAACTTCAGGAGTTCCCCTGTCTGTTTCGCCCCATAATGGCATCTGCCAACATAGTTAGCTGCCACATATTGGAGCTGCCCTGCATTCCTTCTCGGTTGTGACCTTCAGCCCATAGGCCCTGGACAACGGGGCTGCTTGCTTAATCGTTGCGTTGCCAACTGCTCAGTCCTG
Source organism: Oophaga sylvatica (assembly GCA_033576555.1). NCBI lineage: Eukaryota > Metazoa > Chordata > Amphibia > Anura > Dendrobatidae > Oophaga > Oophaga sylvatica. The sequence continues at coordinate 956,267,256 of JARQOD010000001.1, forward strand.
GCTCTCAGGCCCTACTAACTCAAATCAGGAAATTCTCCTGGCTTACCCACAGTTGGCCCTTCCTATGTTAACTAGTTCCTATTAATCTATTTTATCCTGTTGTATTCTAATATGCCCCCCTCTAGTAGCTAATCTGCATATTACGCTTTCCCTATCTGTACAATAGAAAGCATACACATACAGTAGTTTATCAATACATTGTAAAACACCATCAATATATACATTATACATATAACATAGACCAGCACTTGTCAGGGAAGTAAGACACATGAGCAAGGGGAGTGAGAACAAGTCAGTCTTGGTACACCCCTTACACTTGCAAAGAGCTTGTTCTTGATACTTTAATCCGGGAAGTGACATCTACTCCAATCACAGTACAGTAATCTAATATGAAAAAAAAAATTAAGTGCCCCCAATTTTGTAGATGCTCATTTAAAGTGTACCTGTCACTTCCTTAAGAAAAATGAGCTAAATCTCTTTAAAATACTCCTGAGCTGCCCTTGACCATGCTGCTCTTTTCTCTTTTCCGCTGCGTCACTGAATTGTAGAGATATTCACATTTGTTTCTTCTGGAGGGCAGTATGTGAAATCTCTGCTTTGTGGTCCAACTGAGCGTTTCTTCAGAGTCTTCTCTAGGGGCAGGTGCTCTCACTCCTCCCTCGCAAATACTGTCAGTTACAGCTCAGGTGCTGGGCTCACAGTCTAAAAGTCTCGGAGGCTGCTGAGCTGTGATTGGCATTGTCTGGGAGGGACTGGAGAAGGAGCACAGCCCTCAGAGAACACTGTGAAGAAATGCCCAGTTGGACTACAAGCAGAGATTTCACATATAGCACTCTAAAAAAAAGAAAAAAACAAAACTGAATATCTCTGCAATGGAGCAAAGTAGCGCAAAACGGAAAAGAGCTGCAGAATCAAGGAGTTTGGGGATTATTTAAGTGAGTGATGATGTAAAACATTTATCTACCAGTTCACTGTTTTCAGGCACCTTCAGCAGAGCTGTAAATGCAGGTCCAGACTATAATACAGGCTGTATAATATGTGTAAGGTATTATTATTAGAAAGTGACTCAACTTTTTGTGCAGATCGTTTCTATACAAGACTGTAACGTAGTGATCAGAACTGGATGTGCCCCATAAATTCTATGTGTCCTCCTCCAGTGAGCTAGTAATGAGTGTTGCTTTTTTCACCTTGCTGTGAAGTCCCCATTAACTTGGGAAGCTCACTTATAGGAGAGAACTGCGGACCCCTGCTGCGAAGTCTGCACTCTGTTTATTCCTCTGCTGCTGCCTGCATTTTCTTTGCTTTCTGCCATCAGTCGCTGTCTGTCTTATCTTTTTCTCCATTGGGACACTAGATAAGAGCGGAGACTTATTAAAATTGCTGCGGCCCTTGGGGATCTTGATTTGTATACTGGATATTTTCAGACTAGACAGATTGTCATTTCTCCAGTGTGGCAAGGACGGCAGAGGAAAGTTTAACTCCACTGATTGTCATGGTAACATTTACAGAGCGTTCTCCTCATTAAGGGGCAATTATGAAAATGAACTGGACAAGAGTGCAGATCAGAGGCGCCACTGAGGCTCCAAGTGTTTTGCCCAGATTTGTGGTGGGGGTCCCCAGCCTCCCAAGTTCAGTATAAGAAGAAGCTCACTGCAACCTACCCAGGGTGCACTGAAAATATGTGCGGCTACTACTGCCAACAATATCTGTAAAATATGGTCTCCCACAAGGGCAATACACATCTTATGAAATACTCTGTGCTGCTCTGCACACTGCACCTCTCTTATGTGATTTCCCACAAAATCAGAAAACTTCTCTACTGGAAAACCCTGTGAACTCTCATTTATCTCCATTTGCTTCCAACATCATAAAACTACCTCTGTCCTATGTAATTGTTGGCATATACAACAGATTAGGACTTATTATAAGTAAAAGGAGCTGACCTGACAGTAGATGGCGATGTTGTGTAACGTTTCCTTCTGTTTAATGTATTGTATAAGAAATAGTCTCACTTGTAGTTTCACTTTCGTTTTGTTCCTGTTTCCTGATGCAATGCTGAAATGACTATGCATTCTCCCCTTTACCTCATGTTGTAAGAAGTAAAAGCTTGTTATCCCATGCAGCCTGCTCTGTGAAGTTTTCTACTGCAAAGGTGTGGATTCAGAAGCTGTGCAACTGAGTCGCACTTAGTACCAGGGCAATGGGGTACTCGGAGCCGAGCCCATGGAAATCTATGGGAGTTGTCACTGGTAGCGGTGGCTCGGTCCGTGGCCCTGGGCGCTCATCCAATGGGGAATATTTACAGGGGATATTTAGGATAGGTAGTTCGTGACGCCACCTGTGGTATCTGGTTAATTGAACCAGCGCTGCTATAAGGACTTTCACAGGGGATGTTATGGGGGCAGCTGGGTGGCAGTCTCCCACAGGTGAGACTGGTCCCTGGAAGTCTATGGTGATGATGATGCAGGGTATAGATAATAATTCAGTCACACACGAAATAGCTTCTTTTCATACCTTTTACTGGTAGATGGTTCACGTAGATCCCGGGGAGCTGGTCGGGTGGAGAATGCACATTCTGGTAACCGCTGAGCAGGTTAGAGGCCTCATTTACTTCAATTGTAGGTGAGTCCAACTTGCCTGAAGCGAAGTTAACTCTGATTCTCCAGCTTTCTCAATAGCTATACTGACCGGCCAACGTTGTGGTGGAAACTTCTAAGTGGTGAAAACTAAGTCTATATTTGCTGATCAGGCTAAACTCCTGTCTTCCCTGTCTCCGGTTACGTATTGACACTTAGGGCTGCTCTCTGCGACCTGTAGTCCAGATGCCTCCGGTGTTCTTGTTACTAAGCTTGAAACTGTAGCAACGCTTCGGACCCCGGTGTCCGGCAATTTAGTGCAGGCAATCCAATACCTAAAGCACTTCTCTATCTTCTCCACTGTGCCCTTCGCCCTGCTTCTGCTCTTTGCATAAGCACTTGTAGCTTTCGATGGAAATAGTCAGCTTTCTTCCAAGCTCGCTGAGCAGCTCTCAGTTTCCTCCTTGTTTCAGCTTCTACTGAGGTACTGATTAAGGGTAGCTCTGACTAGGCTAGGATGATGCACTTCACCCGTACTAGCCTCCACTTCTTTGTCAGGTGAGCTACGCTAGCTCTGCGAGGATTCAGTCCTCTCTCCTCTCCAAGTCCAGACTGAACTGGCACTGAACTGCACTGTCTGAAGACAGGAAACTAACTGATCTGAGCTCTTCTCAGACAGGAAACAGACTGACTCTGCTACATGTCACCACCTCCTATACCCCTAGTGGGTGTGTCTGAAATTGTAAGTGAAGTGCATGAATAGCAAGCTTTTGTGGTTACCTTCCTGTGCATTCTCCTGGATTTTATGTGTGCCTGCGTAGCTGGGCTACACATCCCCCCTTGGTAAAACACAGCACTCCCGGGCTGTAAAAGACAAAAAGAACATTTTGTTTTGCATTAACAACAACATTATAACTCTTCCCATCCGGGAGGTACGAATTCTTGAACGTTACAATTTGTACAATAGGAAAATACAAAAGTATCAAAATATCAAGATATCAAACGTGTTCATATATACAAGATACTTGTGGAGGACCCGCACCAAAAACCTCCCACGTGGGTCCTGGGTGGGCTGCAGGACTTCTGACTGCAGACCTCACTCTAGGCCACACCATACGGGTTTTTCTTCAGAGGTTGATAGTAATGGTTTCATGTCAAACCAAGATAATGCACCGAAGCGCAACTATTTACAAGACAAGTTCTTGGGCTGGCACAGTCCACAGCCACGCAGTCCATTGGCATGGTTAAAACACATTTCAAATAATTACATTAATACTTTTTCAAACTTTATACAATTTTTCAGATGCAATAAACCCTATCTGGGTCTTGCTAACTAGTCTACTAGGACTACTCCTGATAGCGAATAGGTAGTTTACCTTTAGTGATACGTTCTGACCTATGTGGGGTAGCGTCAGGTATAGTATTCTCTAACCTTTCTGTTCTGCGTAACGGCAAACTATAGACACGACTCCACCTCTCTAGGGACCTGGCAAGCATGCTAGTGACTGGAGGAGGCGGTACTTGCTTCACCAGCTTCACCAGAGGACTCCACTTCTTGTGGTGCTGCTTCTTGCGGGTCCGCTGCTTGGGGTTCTGATGGTTGAGGGTCTGCCGGAACAGGTTCTTCTGGAACTGGCTCAACTGGCACAATTGGTATGACCGGTTGTAGAGACTCCTCTTGCGGTTGATAAAACTGCAGCACAGGAATAATTACAGCGTCTCCCAATCTGGGCCAATCCGCAGGTAAATCTCCCAAATCCGTGTGTATGACCGCTTCAGCATTCTCTTCTTGATTGACAACAGGGTTTTCTTCACGGAGCTTTAATGGGCCAGGACACAACTTTAAATGATCTCTAGACACGGTTGCCGTCGTTTTTCCTCCATCCTTGCTGATGGTACAGACCTTTCTGTTATCAAAATTGGAATTTTGCACGACGTATGGCTCCTGTTCCCACTGATCATCCAACTTGTGTGTTCTTCTTTTCCTTTTGAGCACCATTTCTCCAGGCATTAAAGGCTTAGCGGGAGCATTTTTGTTGAGACTGTCTTCTACGCAGGCTTGTACTCGCTTGTACTGTTCCTGTCGAGTTGTGTCCCAATCTTCAACACTGTCATCAGCCTCTGGTTCTACTACTCCCAGCTCCAAATCCATTGGCAGTCTTCCGGGTCTTGCTCTCATAAGGTAGGCTGGAGTGCAGTTAGTGGAACTTACTGGGATGTGGTTGTACAAGTCAACCAGGTCGGGTAACAAGTCTGGCCACCGATTTCTTTCTTCCAGGGGTAAAGTTTTCAGTAAATCCATGACAATGTGATTCATCTTTTCACAAAGGCCGTTGGTCTGAGGGTGGTAAGGCGTTGTTCTGATCTTTTTACATCCATACAATTGACAAAATTCCTGAAACAGTTCAGCTTCGAATGCAGGACCTCGATCAGTCAGTACCTGCTCGGGATATCCGTGTGGTCTGCAGAAACTGGCTTGGAAGGTTCTTGCTGCTGTCTCTGCTGTCAGATCTTTGACAGGGGCGACCACCAGAAACCTGGAATAGTGATCCACCATGGTCAGGGCATATGAGTATCCTGACCTGCTTGGGGACAACTTGACGTGATCCAATGCTACGATCTCCAGGGGACGAGTCGTCCGGATAGGCTGCAGGGGTGCTCTCTGACTATGATAGTCTTTTCGTCTGAGACCACAGGGTCCACAGTTCCGGCACCACTTCTCGATGGAGCTGCGCATCCCTACCCAGTAGAACCGACACCTCAACAGGGTCTCCAGCTTTTTCCAGCCAAAGTGTCCTGCTTGATCGTGGTAAGCTTCCAACACCATTTGGATGTCTGCTTTGGGGACCACTATCTGCCAAACCATTTCATGGGTCCTTGGGTCGACATATCTCCTGCACAACTTCTCTCGGTATATGAACAACCGGCTTCTTTCATTCCACAGGAGCTTTGCTGACATGGATGCATCTTTCTCCAAGGAGGAACCTTCCTGTTTTATCAGCTCCTTAACACGGCTGACCACGGGATCGCTGTCCTGAGTCTCTTTCCAGCTGTGATGAGTTAAAGGGTTCAACATCTCACCACACCGCTTTCTGTAGACTCGTTGCTCTTGGACCATCCCATTTCGGTGGAACGCAGGTAGCTCAATTTCTTCCAGATCGTCTGACTCTTCCTCTGTGTCAGATTCATGCGGCATTCTGGACAAGGCGTCCGCGTTGGCATTTTTACGGCCTGCCCTGTACTTGATGGTAAACTGGTAATTTGACAACCGAGCCATCCAACGTTGCTCCATGGCTCCCAGCTTGGCTGTTTCAAGGGGTTATTGTCTGTAAACGCAGTGAACCTGTTGGAGGCAAGGTAATGTTTAAATCTTTCGGTAATGGCCCAGACCAGCGCCAGGAACTCCAGTTTGAAGCTGCTATAGTTTTCCGGATTCCTCTCAGTTGGCCTGAGTTTTCGGCTGGCATATGCGATGACTTTTTCTTGGCCGTTCTGCTTCTGACTGAGGACCGCTCCTAATCCTTCGTTACTGGCATCTGTGTATAGCAGGAACGGTTGGCTGTAATCTGGGTAGGCTAAGATTTCATCGCCGGTAAGGATCTCTTTCATCTCTTTGAATGCCTCAGCTTGTTCTTTTCCCCAATTGAATGGAAGGTTTCTGCTCTTAAGAGGTTGTCCGACCAGGAGGTCCTGCAAAGGCGCCGCTTTCTTAGTGTAATCTTTTACAAACCTCCTGTAGTAACCTGTTAGTCCCAGGAACTGACGCACCTCCTTTAAGTTCTTCGGCTCTGGCCATTTCTGAATAGCTGTGACCTTCTCGGGGTCCGGCGCTACTCCTTCGGAACTGACAATGTGTCCCAAGTACTGTACCTTCCGTTTGAGGAGGTGGCATTTAGAGGGCTTTAGTTCCATCCCAAACTTGGATAATGACTCAAATACCTCCGCCAGGTGCTTCAGATGATCTTCATATGTCTTGGAGTACACAATCACGTCGTCCAGGTACAGCAGCACAGTTTCGAAGTTGAGATGTCCCAGACAGCTCTCCATCACCCTCTGGAATGTTCCTGGGGCACTGCTGAGACCAAACGGCATCCTGTCGAACTCGCAGAGTCCCATTGGGGTGGTGAAAGCAGTTTTCTCCCGGTCCTCCTCAGCCACAGCTACTTGCCAGTACCCACTAGTAAGGTTGAGGGTAGAAAAGTAGTTAGCCGTTTTCAGAGCAGCTAAGGATTCCTCTATGCGTGGTAATGGGTATGCATCTTTATGTGTTATACGATTTACTTGCCTATAGTCTACACACATTCGCATGCTACCATCCTTTTTCTTCACTAGAACCAGAGGTGCTGCCCAGGGGCTACAACTATCCCTTATCACCCCGGCTTTCTTCATGTCATGCAGCATTTCCTTAGCTTTCTGATAATGGGCTGGAGGTATGGCCTGTACCGCTCTTTGATGGGAGGATGACTGCCTGTAGGGATGTGATGCTGTACTCCCTTAATGGTCCCAAAATCAAGTGGGTGCTTGCTAAATACTTGTGCGTACTCTTGTACCACCCGTAGTACCCCCTGTTTCTGGTGGACGGAAATGGTGTCTGTCCCTATATGAAGCTGCTGACACCAGTCCGCTACCGGGGTTGCCGGATCATTATCCTCCGCTGGTTGGCGGGAGGCTAAGGACTCGGTTGTGAGGATAGAATTGTTATCTACGGCATGTAATTTAGCAACTGTAGCATAACGTGGCAAATTTACTTCATCGTCTCCCCAGTTGAGAAGTCGTACTGGTACTCTCCCATTTACTACTTCCACTACCCCTCTAGCAATCATGAGTGTAGGTCTGTGTTCTGAGCGATGGGGTTCTACTACTGCTTGGTAGTTCTGTCCCCTCAGACCTATGGCTGCTCTACACCATATTAACATTTCACTCATTGGGGGTATTACAATGGGGTTCGAGTCTGTGACCCGTACATTACCGATTTCACCATCTGTAAGCTTCGCTTGCTGCTGGCACATCAGGGCCCGGATCTCCCTCTGGATCACTCCCTTCTGCTTTGGCTTGGCAACTTCAGCGAGCTGTTGGAGCAAAAACACAACTTCTCCCAGACAGTTACTGATAATGTTAGTACCTAGTATCACATTTAAGGCATTCTCCTCATTTACAGTCTTTACCACTAAAAGTCCCTGATCCTTCAGCTCCACCCTGCCCACTTTTACGTTTACGTTTTTGGCTCCAATTACTTCAACAGGGAGACCATTGGTGGCGTACACTGTCAAGTCAGGGTTTGGGGGCTGGAGACTGTCCATGGACCAAAATTTATTGTAAAGGACATCAGGTATGATGGTCACCTGAGATCCAGTGTCCAGCAGTGCAGGGATTGCAATCCCGTCCAGAATCATGGACAGGTAGGGCCGTCCACCCACGAACCTGCGATTCCAGTCTAAGGGGCCTGATGAATCTACTCCTGGGTGTTGGCCCTCTGACCCAGGATCGGCTCGTTTAAAGGACATTGCTGAGCCATATGACCTTTTTGGTTGCAGCGGTAGCAGACGATCTCCCGGCGAGGATGGTGTTGCTCCGGAGTCGCTCCTGGGGGTGGCGTGGTCCTCCTCCGGTGTGGCGACGTCCTCCATTTCCTCCGGTTCATCCAAGGGACATCCTCCGGACAGTCGGCTAGTAGGATCTTCCCTCCTTCCTCTTTCCGCAGTTGCAGGGCCTCCATTACAGTGGCCAAGTTCTTAGTCAGCTGGCGCACTTCTGAGCGCAGACATTCCAACTCACTAGGGGGCGCCATCTGCATTGTAGCTTCTGCCACCTGCGGGGAAAAGGTGGGTACTGCCGGCTTTAGAATGGCTTCACCCGGGTGATACTGATTTGCCACCTCAGGCTTTTCCAGGGGTCGCAGTCCCTTTATTGCCATGTCCTTTAGAGCATCAAAAGTGGCATCTGGATGATCCAAGGACCACCAGTTTACAGTCCTCCTTTCCTCTGGAGACCTCAGTCCCCGCACGAATTGCTCTTTTAACATTTGGCTCTCATCAATGGGACTTGTGGGGTTAGCCTGTTTGAGAGCTCGCAGGGCCCCCTGTAGTCGGCAGGCGTAGTCCCTAATACTGTCACCCGGTCCCTGGAAGCACTGATAAAATGCCATCCGGAGATCCGTTTCTGTGTGGTCCTCGAAGATGGCCTGTAGCTTTAAGAGTATCGCAGGTACCGACTCCTGGTCTGCAATGGGCCAAGTCTCTACTTCTCTCTCAGCCGCACCAGCTAACTGTCCTATTACCACAGCAGCTTTTTGCTTTTCAGTCATTGAGTACATATCCAAAATACTACATATCTTCCTTTTAAATCCTGGCAGGGTGCCTGGCTCGCCGCTGTACTGGGGAAGCCACTTCGCTCCAGGCATGTATGGGAGGGTTAGCGGCATGAGCGGGACCACCGGGCCAGGTGAGGGGCCTGCACCCCCATCCTGCAGCACGACGCCAAGCGGTGGGCTATAAGGGCCTCCAGCGGGGGCCGCTCCGTCTGCCGGTTGCTGCGACATTTTGATGCCCCCTTGGTTAATCTGAGCCTACCTCTTTCACAGGCTGCAGCGGTGGAGACAGGACCTTTGTCGCTGGCGTTCTGATGATGCCGCGGTATCTTGGGATGCAGTTGGCGATGCGGATGGCAATGCAGTTTGTGATGCAGTTTGCGATGCGGATTGCAATGCAGATTGTGATGCAGTTTGCGATGCGGATTGCAATGCAGATTGTGATGCAGTTTGCGATGCGGATTGTGATGCAGATTGCGATGCAGTTTGTGATGCGGCTTTGCGATGCAGATTGCGATGCAGTTTGCGATGCGGCTCGTGATGCAGATTGGGGTGCAGGTTGGGGCGTGTCCAGGAAACTGCGCGCTTTTTCAGGTACGCCCCCTTCTTCACCAGCGCCTGAGGGCGCGAACATGGCGGTAAAATGGCGGAATTTGGCGCCAAATACAGCAAACAGTCTTTTTCACCAAACAGTTCAACATAGGCACACAGGACTCACAATTGCAAGTTTCGCATCCTGTTCGTGACGCCAAAGATTGAGTCGCACTTAGTACCAGGGCAATGGGGTACTCGGAGCCGAGCCCATGGAAATCTATGGGAGTTGTCACTGGTAGCGGTGGCTCGGTCCGTGGCCCTGGGCGCTCATCCAATGGGGAATATTTACAGGGGATATTTAGGATAGGTAGTTCGTGACGCCACCTGTGGTATCTGGTTAATTGAACCAGCGCTGCTATAAGGACTTTCACAGGGGATGTTATGGGGGCAGCTGGGTGGTAGTCTCCCACAGGTGAGACTGGTCCCTGGAAGTCTATGGTGATGATGATGCAGGGTATAGATAATAATTCAGTCACACACGAAATAGCTTCTTTCATACCTTTTACTGGTAGATGGTTCACGTAGATCCCGGGGAGCTGGTCGGGGTGGAGAATGCACATTCTGGTAACCGCTGAGCAGGTTAGAGGCCTCCTTTACTTCAATTGTAGGTGAGTCCAACTTGCCTGAAGCGAAGTTAACTCTGAATCTCCAGCTTTCTCAATAGCTATACTGCCCGACCAACGTTGTGGTGGAAACTTCTAAGTGGTGAAAACTAAGTCTATATTTGCTGATCAGGCTAAACTCCTGTCTTCCCTGTCTCCGGTTACGTATTGACACTTAGGGCTGCTCTCTGCGACCTGTAGTCCAGATGCCTCCGGTGTTCTTGTTACTAAGCTTGAAACTGTAGCAACGCTTCGGACCCCGGTGTCCGGCAATTTAGTGCAGGCAATCCAATACCTAAAGCACTTCTCTATCTTCTCCACTGTGCCCTTCGCCCTGCTTCTGCTCTTTGCATAAGCACTTGTAGCTTTCGATGGAAATAGTCAGCTTTCTTCCAAGCTCGCTGAGCAGCTCTCAGTTTCCTCCTTGTTTCAGCTTCTACTGAGGTACTGATTAAGGGTAGCTCTGACTAGGCTAGGATGATGCACTTCACCCGTACTAGCCTCCACTTCTTTGTCAGGTGAGCTACGCTAGCTCTGCGAGGATTCAGTCCTCTCTCCTCTCCAAGTCCAGACTGAACTGGCACTGAACTGCACTGTCTGAAGACAGGAAACTAACTGATCTGAGCTCTTCTCAGACAGGAAACAGACTGACTCTGCTACATGTCACCACCTCCTATACCCCTAGTGGGTGTGTCTGAAATTGTAAGTGAAGTGCATGAATAGCAAGCTTTTGTGGTTACCTTCCTGTGCATTCTCCTGGATTTTATGTGTGCCTGCGTAGCTGGGCTACACACAACAGTAATCACATAAGTGGTCCGAGCTCTGCCACTTCCATTAAGATAAGCACATGAAATTACAAAATTCTACTTCCTGCTGCAATTACCTTACAGCTTAGAGCAAATTTTATCTAATAGATTTCATAGTATTTGCAATGATGACTCTTTGATAAATAGCTAATGACATGTAAGGTCACTTGCTTATTAAATTTCCAAAAATTACATTGTGTTGGTATAATCCTTACCAATGCAAGGTGTCTCATCCATGAAAAAACTATTCAATACATTGGATACTTTTTTCAACTCTATACATATATTTTATAAGAAGCAGCATGAGGATTCACAGAAGTCTTGAAATTAGGGTCATCGGGATAGTGACTTTGTAAGGTGGATGACCGGACCGTGGGTGCCTGCTTGCCGGGGCCGAAACTGTTACGGCTGCATCCCTATTGCCTGGGGGAAGAGATAAGGAGCTGGACCAGGACTCTGACCCAGAAGCTGGGGGTGCAGATATAAGGAAAAGCGTGGAGTTTCCCGCTGGAGGTCACAGAGGCAAGGTGCATGCTCAGTGGGCTCCGAGGGTGTGCAGTCAGGCCGCAATGACACGTGGCCAATCTGAGGCCGGGACGCTGACGGGGCCCACCGCAGTAATAAGGAAGGAGCCGGGAGCCCTGTGCAGCTAAGTGCCGCATGCCAGCCTAAGAGCCAGGGCAGAGTTCAGGACTGTTCGCTGCTGCCCTCGTCGCCGTACCGTGGTCTGCAGGATCTCACTGGAGAAGCATCGCGCCAGCTGTTGTCGGCGCTTCAGTCTTGGCGGGAACAGGCAGCATGCCGCATAGAGTGAGGAGTGCAGTGCGCCCTGCGGCTGACAGAGATTGAGGTGCCGTGTACTTCGTGACCGTGACTTCTCCACACACAGCGGGGATTAGAGACAGACAGAGGTACAGTGTGCCGGTGACTACAGAGAACAAGGTGCCAAACGCTTTGGGCCCGTGAGTACAGCGCACAGGTCACATTAGAGGGACCTGGTACGGGAGTGAGACTTGTGCCCTGAGTTTTGCCAGTTTATATTTGCTGAGCCAGGTTGGGCTCCTACGGGACTGTGGCCCGCACCCTTGTCAGCTACTGTAGCATATGAACTAGGGCTTAGCGGAAGGTACCGGAGACTGACCGGTGCCGCCAGAAGACCAGGCATTGTTGTCTACAGGACCTTCCTGGAAAAGACGCCGCTTCAGCCATTGCCGGCGCTATTGACTTCCCAGCAGGAGTTACAGTTTAAGGAACTCCTGACGCCAGTGCTTCACAGGAACCACCGTTACCTGATACTTTATTCTTTACCTCAGAATATCCATTGCTAATTGTACTGTTTATTCCCCAGTTTAACCCATTGCCTCACTGCATGGAGTATTCCCCTGTTATTAAACTTGTTAACCCTTGCTCTGCCTCCTGTCCGTCACTGCATCCTGCAACCTGCTCACAACTTCACCTGGGTGGTAAGAGCTGGGCATCTGCGCCGATACACTGCTGTCAGAAGCAGCACTCAGGCGTTTCTCCAGGTTTGCATGCAGTGAGCTGTTCTGATAACCACAGTGCTGTGCATAGGAGCAAAGCAGCTGATCATTTGGTGGGGGTAGCGTCATTGGGAGTCTCATGCCATCAAAAAGTTTAGACTTTGGATTTTTTAAATTACACTTACCTTTCCCAGTTTTTGCTCTTGCTCTAACCCCAGGGCTCCTGGCGCAGCCCCCAGGATGTTTTCTGGTCTGGGGGTCTGTATTAAGAATTTGTTCTGTGGGTCTGAGGTTCGATCGGTGATCTGAATTGATGAGGGTTTATGTTTTGGGTTCATATAAAGTGGCGTCTAGTCTGAGATTTGCATAAATGGAGGGTATGTGATGTCTGCAGATACTGTAGGTCTTGTGCATTTCTTTAGAGGGTCTGGTCCGGGGTCTATATTTATTTTGTGGGTTTGATCTGAGGTCTGTATTTCTTTCAGGAGGATTGTTTGTCTTTATGATTTTGTTGAGACTGTATTCATATTCGTGTGGAAGATTAGCTGGGCAGCGGCAAGCAAAATGGGATGAGTGCAGTCACAGACAGTGATACAGAAGGCTGTATGGGGGAGATCATACTGTATTGGTGGCAGTGGGAGCCATTACTGTGGGGAATCATCACTCTGCGTTTGGGAGCTGTGGAGATCATGCTATGTTGGTGGTGCTGTAGGGCCATTATATTGTATTGGGGGCTTTGGGGATCATAATATGAGAGTCATCATTCTGTATATAGGGAGCTGTAGGAGATCATACTGTGTGGTTACCATCATTCTATGTTGGGATCACACTTTTTGAGGGGGCTGCGGTCGCCATCATACTGTTTGGGGAGCTGTCAGGGCTCATACTGTGGTAAGGGGATCATACTTTGTGGGAGACTGGTTAATCATACTTTGACTTTGTGGGGGACATCATACTTGTTTCTGATGTCATACTTTTTGGGGGGCTGTGGGTGCTCATACAGTGTGCTGGGGCCATCATACTGTATTGGGAGGCTGTAGGGCGATTATACTCGGTATGGGGGCTGCTGTGTGGGGAACTGTGGAACGATCGTACTGTGTGTGGCAGCTGTGGGGACATCATAATGTTTTTTTATAATATAATACTTTACACTGCATGTAGAGTTAAACGTTGAAATATCAATAAATACGAATACAATCATCTCAGCTCCCCCTAGTGGTGACTACTGACAGCACAAATTTTAAATTGTAACACACTGGGAACTCTGAATCAAAAACACATAACTTCAACCTATTAAGCTCCAAAACTGATCTACTTCTCACAATCGGATTTCCCCATCTCAGACACTTGCACACTAGGGACAATTGAATTAAAGGCCAAATTAACAAGTATGTCTTTGGAGGAAACAACACAAGCATCGTGATAACTTAGAATATTATTCGTTGTTGTATCTGAACCCAGGAGCCAAGTGGTTATGATTGAGGGAAGAAAAGGTGCTCGTATTATGGGGCACTGACGTTATTATATGGGCATAGTGATCCTATATTATAGGGAATCTGTCAGCAGGATTGTGCTGAGTAACCTGTAATGCAGGTGTCTGGATACAACGAGCAGAGATCACAAGGCTGAAACAGACAGGGGTTGATATATTGGTATTTTTATATAACAAGAACTTTTAAACAATTAGGGTTAGTAGATATGCAATTTAACAACATAGGGGATCACAACAGGTTTCAAATAAGCAAGTAAGTCTCTTAGTACTTAACGTTAGTGGTGCGCCCAGTCTTGGGAGTCACCACGTGAGTTCTCACTTGAAGCTCTAGCCCTACCGGGGGTTACCTGCTTTTCCTGCTAGGCCTCGAGTCTCTTCCGAACGTAGTCTTGTAAGGAGGTGGCGGGGAACTTCACGAGCCTCCTCTTTCCTAGACGCTGTTCGTACGTCCACCTGCGGCACCTCACTGTTTATTAATGCTACTATACTGTGATGTCATGTATTATAATGTGAATGTACTGTCTATAGGATTAGTGCTAGAATACGAACTTAGATAGTATAGGACAATAGTGGGAAAGAATAGAGGGGGGTACATTAGTAATAGAGAACAGCATAGAACAGAATAGGAGCTAGGCAGCACAGGGGTTAAGTTAATGGGAATGGCAGAAAAGAGTGGGGAAGTATAATCAGGATACTTCCTGATGAGAGCAGTAGCCCGGGCAGCCTGTGTGAACAGTAGTGGAGCAGAGTATTGCAGGCCGTGGGGCTAAAGCTGTTGTCACAGTAAGGGGCCCCAGGTTGGAGAACAGTGTCGAAGGGCACCAGCTGGATAAGATCATCCTCAAGCAGGATCCGGGGTCTAAGACCGGGGAGGGAGCAGCTGATACGGCGTTCCCGGAACCAGACGTGGGGCTGACAGGGAGCTGGTGACAGAAAAGGCACAGATGGAACACGGATTGTTCAAGGATGCAGATGGGACACGGATTGTCCAAGGATACAGGTGGGACACGGATTGTCCAGGGATATAAGTGGGACATGGACTGCCCAAAGAGATAGTTGAGGTTGCCGGGAAAAGGAAGCTGATGGAGAAGATAGAGCCTGATGGCAGGGACAGATATGAAGATGATTCTGTGTTTGCCGTATGCTGCCTATGTGATGAAAGTACTGCTGTCCAGTAAAGTTGTGCTGTTTGAAAAGACTTGTGACTCAGAAACATTTTGTGAAGCTGGAGTGACAGAGACTGAGGGGACTCCAGCAAGTGAAGTGAGTACTCTGCTGCACACATCACACACATTACAGAAAGGACTGTGTATTTCCTCTGTGAGGCGCCAGGGTATGGGAACACTACAGCTCGTTGCCACGACTACCATCCTAGCCGCCTTACAGTCTATTAAACCCATTGAGCCTCCCATGCACCAACGACCCCCTCCCAATCTGTCATCCTTTTTTCAGCCGACCCCGATACCGTAAGTGATAGCTGGAAGTGACGGCCCTGCTCACTTGCATTGTTCCTCCTCTATTGCAGGCATGCATCTCCTGTCGCAGTCGCCGCATCGCTCTTCTCGGCTTGACCATCGGAGGAAGTCTCTCAGGCTACGGTCAGAGAGGACCGAGCTTCAGCTCTTGACAACTGTAGTCGGACCTTGGAGGTTTGATCAGCGCAGGGCACAGATTCCAGCCCTGACCAGTGTAAGTCGTACTCAGGGATATTTTCCGGGGATTCGGACCTTGCCAGGTGGTGACCGACACCTGGGTAGCACAGACTTTCAACTGAGGCCTAAGATAAAAGGATGCAGCCGACAGCACATCAATACCAGGATGCCTGCTCCAAATTCAACGACCCAATTTTAAATACAGCAATCAAAAAAACAAAAAAGGAACAGCATCCAGTGTAGCTTGATAAAGACCTATATTGGTCAAAATGTCACATCCTGGTGGAATAAAGTTTGTTCCAATTTCTTCGTCACCTGGACTGGATGCTGTTCCTTTTTTGGTTTTTGGATTCCAACTGAGGCCTGTCACGTTGGTCTCAGCGGTGTCTCTGGCGCACGTCCTCCCCGCTCTCTTCCCTGGCGCCAAATCTTCTTGTGGTTGAGTGCACAGGGCTTTTATATCAGGGAAGTCCTTACTGAGGGTCACCTGATCTGGTCCCTCTGCAAAATTCCAGCACAATTTGGTTCAGCTTGATTTCGGCTGGCCAGCAGATGGCAGTCTCTCCTCATTAATTGCACATCCTGCACTAATTTTCCAGAGGCTCATGGCCTTTGTAACAAACCTATAGACAGTGTCAGGTTGGCACTGTTATACTGATTACAATGATACCTGGTGATGAAATCCGTCTTGTGGCTGTTTTTTTTTTGTTTAAATAAATTTTTATTAACAAATTTTAACTATTTACAAAAGGGAAACATTAGTGTAAGTCAGGGATTAGTATTAATATACAGATCTTGAAATCCCTAAAGGATAGTTGGGAGGGAAAAGTAAAGAAAGGAGAGGGGAAGGGAGAAAAGGAGGGCCAAAGGAAAAAGGTAAACAAAATCTTAGAAAAAAAAAGGAAATATAGTTTTTATGAAATAACTTACAGCAACATCAGCACTGCAAAAATTATAGAACACAGAAAAAAGACAGACTAGTAGCTTGTTAGCCCGGGAATTTTTCCAAAAAAGGTAAGCCATGGTTTCCATTTAAATACCGCATTTTTCAGACTATGAGACGCAATTTTTTCCTCCCAAAATGTGGCGGAAAATGGGGGGTGCGTCTTATATCTTATAGTCCAGATGTACCGACTCTGGCTGTGATTGGGAGGTGGGGATCGGTTTTGACGGAGCAGCGGGTCACAGAGGCAGGAGCTGGCGGCTCTGGCTAACTCCTGTGCCCGCTGCTAAAGAGAAATTAATATGCACTGCATTCCACGCTCATTTCTTTCTGGCATCCTGGTATGCTTGGCCCCATCCCATGATTGGTATGCATGGCCTCATTCTTATTCTGGTATGATTGGCCCTATCCCATTCCTGGTATGATTGGCCCCATCCTTATTCTGGTATGATTGGCCCCATCCCATTCCTTGAATGATTGGTCCCATCCTTATTCTGGTAAGATTGGCCCCTTCCCATTCCTGGTATGCATGGCCCCATCAGAAAAGATTAAAAAAACAAACCATTACACTTACCTTCCTCCTCTCCCTCACAGTGTCCTACTCCTGTGCCAGCAGCTGATTAATGCTTGTAAGCAGCGCATGGCAGGGACGTCATGTGCTGCTTGCAAGCCGAAGGGCAGCTGCCGGAATACTCACCGGAACTGTTCATCCGAGATCGCGGTGAGTATTCATTCCTCCTCAGTAGCGCGCAGTGTCAGCCAACGGCTTCATTTCTCTTAAGTATCAGCACACATGACCGCCGCAGCAGCAGGAAGCCGGTGGCTGACACTGCGCGCTACTGAAGAGGAATGAATACTCATTGCTCTCTGCGATGAACAGTCCCGGCCGGCAGCTGTGCTTTGCTTGTGAGCAGCGCATGATGGTTTGTTTTTTTAATCTTTTCTGATGGGGCCATGCATACCAGGATAGGGATGAGGGGCCATGTGTATCAGGATGGGGAGGAGGAGACAATATTTACCAGGATAGGTGATATTAAGTACAGAATTAACCACATTTTTTTCTTCAGTTTTTTTTTCCTAATTTCCTCCTCTAAAACCTAGGTGCATCTTATGGTTCTGAGCGTCTTATAGTCCGAAAAATATGGTAAGTATTTTTCCCAAGTGTTATTAACAATAGCTAATCTATGCTCGTAAGAATTGTGTAATGATGTTTTCTCTATTATATCTTGGTTGGTAGGGATAGAGCTCCTTTCCAATATAAAGCTATAGCGTTTTTAGCCACTGAGAAAATGTGTATTAGAATAAATCTATATTCTGAGTTGATATTCTCTATTTCTAGAGAATGAAGAGCTAATTGCGGGGTAATTATAATGTTGCCACCAGTAACTTTTTTTTTTATTAAAGTGGAAATGTCACTCCAAAAATTCTGGATTTTAGAGCAATACCAGAAAATATGGATCAAGTCTCCTTTATTTCCGTATCCTCTCCAGCAAAGAGGTGTAAGATTCATAAATGCTTCAGCCAATATTTTGGGGGTTAAATGCCACCTTGAAAACATCTTAAAAAATGTTTCGAGAAGAGAGGCACAATTATGGTTGAAGACCCCCCCCACAGGCCGCCCCGGAGAACGAGCGTATCATTAACTCAAAACTGAAAATAAAGATTAAACAACAACCACAAGACGGATTTCATCAACCAAGGCATCATTGTAATCAGTATAATGGCGCCGACCTGACACTGTCTGTAGGTTACTGTACACAATCCTGTTGACAGTATGTAATACCTATGCATTGCTCTTCATAGCTGATTGTTGTATTAATGTATATTTCTTATATACATAACTTTGCTTACAAATACTAAGTTTTACTAAGTTTACAAAAGTACATTGTTTTCTTATCTAGGTAGTTAACGGAGTTGTCCTGGACTTTCATATTTATGGCCTTTCCTTAGGATAGTTCATCAATACTTTATTGATGGGGTGCGACACCTGGCACCTCTGCCGATCAGCTATTCCAGGTGCTGGTGGTGACCAGAAGCGCTTAGTTACAGAACTACACAGTTACATCGACTGTATAGTAGCCGCAGACAGGTGCTGCCTCCCCGCCCGGATATGCTATGCAGTATATGGCTCTGGCCACTATACAGTTGACAGAGCTGTGCTTTGCAGGTCCATAACAGAGCAGTTTTGACTGCCACCGGCACCTGGAACTGCTAGTCAGCAGGGGGCCACATGTTGCACCCCCAAGTATTCTGAGGATTGTTCATCAATATAAAAGTCCCAGACAACCCCTAAAGCTCGGAAAAATTCCCTACTCTCCTGCATGCGCATCACAGAGCAGGTGTGGTTAAACTGATTTATAGGCATAGTCATGTCTGACCTGGAGAGGTGGATCTTCAAAACTCTTGCTCCAGAAGAGCAGATGTTAAGCAGCGCGGATAGATGGAGCCAATACAGCAGACTTGATGCAGATGGAGTAGTGGAAGCAGTCGTGGCAGAGCTGGAACAATGACAACTGGAGTAGATGAACTAGAGCAATGACAGTAGGGCTATAACAGATGTAGCAGAGTTAACTCATCATTAAGGGACCTCTGTACGTATATAGGGAGAGACCTTCAGCCATTGGCAGCAGGGAGAGGATCCCCTTGTATGACTAGTCTCCCATGCGGCTCGGTCCTCAGAGGCTTTTTTTAAATATGTTTGTCTCTGAAACACCATAGCATTTCAGAGTCAAACATACATGGATCGGGCAGCATGTATCAGCTGTCAGGTTCCCTTTAAGGAAGTGTAAGGCGGTGAAGGGTATTAACCCTTTAAAGGTTTCATCCCCTTTAATATGTGTAAATGTATGTTTTGTATGAACTGTGAGATGTCATGTACTTGTGTTATGTTTAATAGGTAAGGGTTTGGTTATAGGTAGGTAGTGCATCCTTGGGTCACTAGAGGAGGGCACTAGTAGGGTAGTGTATATATTTGGGTTAGATATAGTTTTGCGAGGGATCACTAATTTGGGCACGTTAGAGATACAGTTAGAACGTTAGAAAAAGATGTCAAAGCAGTAATTGGGTTTGGTCACTAGAGGGGGCATTGAGCACATCCAGTCCAACAGGGACAATAGTTAGGGAATTGTGCCTCCAAGCGGGAATCTGTCAGGAAGACTTCCTCTTAGCGGGAGTCAGTCGGGGGTGGACCTTGCTAGTGTGAGGACATCCATGTTCCTGGGCCCTGAGCATAGGGTAGGAAGAAGAGGGGACCAGCAACCCCTGAAGAAGCCGGTGAAGGATTCACCGTGGGAAACGTGAGCCCAAAGAGAGTGGGTTACGTAGCAGTAGTCCAGTGGAAGTACCACTGTGGGAACGCTTAGCAGAAGAGGTCATGCATGAGCGTAGAAGCGAGTGGGCCATCAGAAGTATCCGGGCAGGATAACCAGAGAAGGGTGGACGACCTAGTAGATGTGTCTTTCTTATGCTGGATTGAAGAGTCTCCAGGAGGAGAGATCGAAGTGCCGTTTTCACCGGGCTCCTCATCCCATCAATACTTAGTGGTCCATTCTGGTGTAGCAGAGAAGAAGAGGCAGAATTGTGAAGAATGTATTGCTGGTATCGATTAAGACGTGCTTATGGTGTCTTGGATGTGCTGTGTCCAGAGGAAAATAAAGCAGAACTGTTTGACGTGATTTGGGACTCTGACTCTAATTGCTCTTTACGCTCCCTCACGGGAGGAGAACACCCCAGAAGGATGGAGGCTACAGAGGTAAAACACATAGCAGCTTCCAGTGCATAGGCCCCGCGGCCGTCCCTTTACAGAAGCGCAAATATTGATAACAGAGAAAACATTAAAGGAAATCTGTCAGCAAGTTTTTGCTATATAATCTGAGAGCAGCATAACATAGGGGCAGACAACCTGAATCCAGTGATGTGTCACTTACTGGGCTGCTTGCAGCAGTTTTGATAAAATCACTGATTTATCCGCTACAGATCTAGCAGTTCTCTGAATGCTGAGCTTTGTATAATCCCGTCCACACCACTGATTGGCAGCTTTCTGTGTATACTGTGCATAGGCAGAAAGCAGCCAATCAGTGGTGTGGGTGGGGTTATTTAGAGCTCATGAATATGTTGGACTACCAGGCAGCTGGTTTACTAGTCCTCCAGTGATAATCTCCTGCTGTTAAAACTGTGATTTTATCAAAACTATAGTAAGCGGCAAAGTAAGTAACATATCGTTGTCACTACATTATGCTGCTGTCAGATTAGGTGTCATAAACCTGGTGACAGATTCCCTTTAAGCTCAGCCAGTTTTCTGTCCTGTGATGTGCAGCTCTGCAGTTGCCAGTAGGGTACAGATAATGTGCCTCCATTCCACCCCAAATCACCATTGTGGGTAGACATGTCTGCAAAGTTCCAGAGGTCACAACTCTTTGTGAGAGTCTCCTAAATCTCTGCAGGCTGTGCACAAAGCGGAGGTGACCCGTAATACAGTATTAGACATGTGCACGAGGGATGTGAATATAATGAGCCTCTTTCCCTGCACAGATCTTTAGTTTGGGTTCACAATTGCAGCCATGGTGCATTTTTGCTATGATTTTCAAAAACGAAGGCAAAGCCATATAGTTTTCAAATCATCCCTGAAAAAAAAAAGCACTAACAAGTCCTATGCATATATGATACATGATAATAGTGGGATAATTCCTTTAAATGACAGTTCACCATTGCTCCCCTGACAATGGACTTATTAAGATGTGTATATGTATCCAGCCGACCGCAGGATGAAGTCCGTATGACTATGTAATAGGAGAGTGATGCATTGCAGGGGCTCAGGGTTGTAGCCGGCTTCAGTAGAATCAATTAGGTTTGCATTGCCGGTTCCCTGAATTCTTCTGATCTTGTTACTCCAGTCTGCTGATTTCTGCTAAGAAGAACTAACTAAAGCCAAGAGCGGCATCAGAGCAGCTTAAAAGTACGCTCTGGGTTTATGCGAATGAAGCTTTTTATTGTAGGGAAAAAAGCTTTATTTTCAAAAAGGAAAATTTCAGTTTTAAAACTTCTGCTTGCAAATACTGTTATTTGCATCCAGGGGACGTAAAACCTGTACTGTATTTTTCAGACCATAAGATGCACCGGACCATAAGACACACCCCAAATTTTGGGGTGGAAAATAGAAGAAAAAAGATTTTTATAAGATGGGGGTCAGTATTATTGTCCGAATTTAAAATATCTTTCCTTAGGGCCAGCGGTGGTAGAGTAGGGTCACAGGAGGGATTGTCCGGCGGCAGAAGTGGGGCAATGCTGCAGTCCCGGGGTGCGATGCAGAGGGTCTGGTGTCGACGGTGTCGGCGGTGAGAAAGAGCATGGAGCAGGGTCCATTCCTCAGGATGCCGGCTGCAGAAATGTGGCAATGCCGCGGCCCGGTGTACACGGCGAGCAGTGGCCATCCTCCTGAGGTCGCGCGTGCGGCGATTGAGATCTCGGCGGCCCTCGGCTTCAGGAAAATGTCCGCCGAGATCTCAATCTGCACACGCGCGGCCTCCGGCGGCCATTTTCCTAAAGCCGAGGCCCACCGAGATCTCAATCTGCCCACGTGCCGCCTTCGGGGGCCAACGGCTTCAGGAAGATGGCCGCAAGGAAACCAAGAATGCACTACACACCGCCCACCGCTGACACCAAGCCTCAGCATCGCCACACCTATGCCGCCGTAGGTTTTGCTGCTACACTACTGCCGCAACCCCCCGGTAAGTCTGCGTTCGGACTATAAGACGCATCCCTCATTTTCCTCCCAAATTTTTTTGGGGGAAAAGTGCGTCTTATAGTCCGAAAAATCTGGTAAATCTTAGAATA
The DNA here is from genome assembly GCA_033576555.1 of Oophaga sylvatica. NCBI lineage: Eukaryota > Metazoa > Chordata > Amphibia > Anura > Dendrobatidae > Oophaga > Oophaga sylvatica. The sequence continues at coordinate 956,289,541 of JARQOD010000001.1, forward strand.
ATTAATCCTGTAAATACAGCTGCTACTATTGCATCCATGACTGATAAACTGCATGTTAGGGCTTTACTAAAACATTGTAACAAAAATATCAGGACAGAAGAGTTGTGATCATAGAATAATTGTGATACTAACAGAGGATTGATTAGGTTGGACATAAACGCGACAAACCCTCTGCTGTGAGAAATAAGTTTGGTTTGTACAGAGCTTCGGCTTCAGGTTGTAAACAGTCACAGACAACAAACAACATCTTGAAAATGTTAGCGGGAACGTGTCATTAGATTCATGTTGATAAACCATAGGCTGTGTGAATCAGAGCCTGGCTGTCTAGTTATAGGTGTATTTTAATCCAGTGATGTCAAACTCAAATACACAAAACTTGAACAAAGTCGAGAGCCAACCTTGATGTTTCTTAAAAAAATGTCTACAATTGAAGAAGTTTTCCCTTACCATCAAATATAACGATGAACCTTTTCATATGGAAACAAACTTATAGGGGTTGTTCTACCAGCAAAGTACATTTTAATTAATAGAGCTTAGAATAAAATAAACACATAATCACAAATGGGACATACTGGAATAATATATGTTATGTTAGAGCAGTAAAAAGCATATGGCCCAATGGCCTAATTTAAATATGTAAAAACAAAGGATAACAATCTTGAGTTAATTAATAAATAATACAGGTAATAAAATGTTACCAACAAAATTGCCCTCCCAAACATTATGATACACCCACAGTGAATTCCTCTACAGTATCTTCCACATGCACAGTATGATGACCCTACTGTTCCCTCCCAGCAAAGAATGATGACCCCAGCACTCTATGATGCTCCAACTGTAATACCCACACAGCCCCCCCACACAATATAATAGAACTCTACATAGTCCTTCATACAGTATAACGGGCCCCACATAGTCCTCCATACAGCATAATGAGCCCACATAGTACTCCATTTAGTAAAATGAGCCCACATAGTCCTTGATACAGTATAATAGGCCCACATAGTCCTCCATACAGGATAATTAGCTTACATAGTCCTTCATACAGTATAATGGCCCCACCTAGTCCTCCATAAAGTGTAATGGGCCCCATATGGTCCTCCATATGGTATTATGGACACAACATAGTCTTCCGTGCAGTATAATGGCTCCACATAGTCCTCTGTACAGTATAATGGCCCCACTGTCACGGGTGTGTCACCACGAAGATCGTTGCGATTGCACAGCCTGACTTCTCGCAGCTGAATTTTTGGTGCTTGGTGTTTTTTCGGCAGTGAGGGAGTTAATTCTCTCTCTCTGTGCTAGACGAGACCCAGCCTCACCCAGCTGCAGTTAATTCTGCAGTATTGGGACTCCTTCAAATACCTGCCGGTCTGATTGGGTAGTTGTCGGTGAAAGCATTTCATACAGACCATCAGAGCGGATCGTGGTATTGAAGAGTTTGGAGGGAAGTGTACTCGGTGTGGTTTTTTCCCTTCCTCGCTTTATCATTTATCTCCTTACCCGTTTGTGTTCCCTCTGTTATTGTGGTGTGAGTTTTTGTATGCAAGGTGGTTTTTGGTTTTCCCCTTGTACTGTCTCGTTCGTCTAGTACTGTGTATAAGCATTTACTACACTATCCCCTACTGTTGTGATCGGGGTCCTTCTCAGGACTAGATTACTGAGGTTCAGGGATTCTCAGGAGGTAGGGTTACGCTGGCGGCCTGGACCTCTGTACCATTAACAGTACCTCCAGGTAGAGGGATTAGTCAGGGCCCCAGCTTAGGGTCAGCATAGGACCCTGACCTCCTGTACGCAGTGACCGCGTGACATTTTCACCGACCCACAAAAGATTCTCTCCAGCCTCCATGGATCCAGTAGCCAGTCTAGCTCGGCAGTTGCAGAGTTTGTCCATAGAGCTGGCGGACGTTAAGTCCAAGGTTTTGTATCCCCCGGAGCAAGCCGGACCAGAACCTAAAGTAGCTCTCCCTGACAGGTTTACTGGGGGGCGGGACAAGTTTTTTGTTTTCCGGGAGGCATGTAAGTTGTACTTTCGGCTGCGGCCACGGTCATCAGGGAGTGAAGAACAAAGGGTAGGAATTGTCATCTCGCTTCTACAAGGGGACCCACAATCATGGGCGTTCTCTCTTCCCCCGGGCTCCCCGGCTCTCCAGTCAGTGGATAGGTTTTTCGCTGCTCTGGGTCTCATATATGATGACCCGGATCGGATCTCCCTTGCTGAATCTAAGTTACGTAGGATCCAGCAGGGAGATCGTCCGGCGGAGGAATTCTGTTCGGAGTTCCGTAGGTGGGCCACGGACACCCAGTGGAATGACCTGGCTCTTAGGAGCCAGTTTTGTCAGGTTTATCTGACAGATTAAAGGATGTATTGGCACAGTATGACCCTCCCGCGTCACTGGAAGCCGCTATGGCCCTTGCTATTCGCATTGACAGGCGGCTTCGGGAGAGGTGCGGGGTAACTCCGCCCCCTGTGATGACTCCACCTTCTACAAGGGCCCCTTATATGGAGGTTCCCCTGGTCAGTCCAGAGGAGCCTATGCAATTAGGAGGGACATCATTTCGGGGGAGGGGACCGGCGGTGCGCCACAAGACAGGAAGGTGTTTCTTCTGCGGGAGAAAGGGACATTTTATTGGGGGGTGTCCATCCCGTCCTTTGCAGAGTAAAGGGTCGTCGGAAAACTATTGATCCCAGGTTGTATGGTGGACGGCAATCTGGGAGTAAGTATTTCGTCCCTAGGTTCGTCTTAGTTTCTCGTACCGGCGGAGGTGGTGGTGGGTACGAGAACTGAGAGGATATCTGTTCTTCTGGATAGTGGGGCCGGGGCTAATCTGGTGGATGCTCGGTTTGCCCGGGTTCAAGGTATGCGATTGAGTGTGTTGGCTAAACCCGTCCCCATATTCTCGATCGACGCCAGGCCTCTCGGTCAGGGAAGTTTTTTGCAAGCAGTGCATAACGTAAATCTTCAAGTGGGGGCGATACATAAAGAACTGTTGTTTTGTTACGTGTTGGAGGGTCTTCCCACTCCTATAGTGTTGGGCCTTCCTTGGTTAACTAAGCATAACCCGGTTATTAATTGGCAATCCAGGGAGATAAGCCAATGGAGTGAATTTTGTAATTAAAACTGCATGAATACGGTCATCGGTGCGGTCGCTCCTAGAGTCTTACCTCCATTTCTGGCGGATTTTGAGGATGTATTCTCGGAAAAAGGGTGTCAGGAACTACCTCCTCATCGCGTGTATGACTGTTCTGTAAAACTGCTCCCTGGGGCCAAGTTACCTAAATCTAGGTTGTATAACCTATCAGGTCCTGAGAGGCAGGCCATGAAGGATTATATTTCAGAGAGTTTGGCTAAGGGGCATATTAGACCTTCATCTTCCCCGGTGGCCGCGGGGTTCTTCTTTGTGAAGAAGAAAGATGGAGGCCTACGCCCTTGCCTGGATTTCCGTGAACTTAATCGGATTACGGTCCGAGATCCGTATCCGCTCCCACTTATCCCCGATCTCTTCAATCAGATCGTGGGCGCCAAATGGTTCTCTAAGTTGGATCTCAGGGGGCGTACAATCTGATTAGGATGAAGGAGGGGGATGAATGGAAGACGGGGTTTAACACTCTGGAGGGACATTATGAGAACCTTGTCATGCCATTCGGTCTGACTAATGCTCCGGCGGTGTTCCAACACTTTGTTAATGACATTTTTCGCCGCCTGGTGGGACAGTTTGTTGTCATATATCTGGATGATATCTTAATTTACTCGCTAGATCTTGTGTCTCATCAGGAGCATGTTAGGCAGGTGTTACAGATCTTGCGGGATAATAAACTGTACGCCAAATGGGAAAAGTGTGTGTTCGCCGTACAGGAACGCCAGTTTCTTAGGCTTCCTGGTGTCAGCATCCGGTTTTCGTATGGACCCTGGGAAAGTGCGGGCAGTTCTTGAGTGGGATCTGCCAGAGAATCTTAAGGCACTACAACGTTTCCTGGGGTTTGCTAATTATTACCGGAAATTCGTTCGTAATTTCTCGTCCATTGCTAAACCTCTCACAGACATGACAAAAAAAGGGACGGATTTTTCTAGGTGGTCTGACAAGGCTTGTCAAGCATTCTCCTCCTTGAAAAAATGTTTTGCCTCGGCACCCATACTCATTCAACCTGATGTGTCACAGCCATTCATTGTAGAGGTAGACGCTTCTGAGGTAGGGGTGGGAGCAGTATTATCGCAGGGTTCGTCCCCTGGTAAGTGGCATCCGTGCGCTTTTTTCTCTAAAAAATTGTCGTCCGCTGAGAGGAATTACGATGTCGGCAATAGGGAACTCTTGGCCATTAAGTTAGCTTTTGAGGAGTGGCGCCATTTTTTGGAGGGGGCAGTCCATCCAGTCACTGTCATCACCGATCACAAGAACCTGCTATATCTTGAGTCCGCAAAACGTCTGAATCCCAGACAGGCTAGGTGGTCATTGTTTTTTACCAGGTTTAATTTTGTCGTCACATATTGTCCGGGGTCAAAAAATGTAAAGGCGGATGCCTTATCTCGTAGTTTCCCTGGGGCCGGGAATACGGATGACCCGGTTCCTATCCTTCAGGAGGGGGTAGTGGTGTCGGCAGTATACTCTGAGCTTGAGGAGGAGGTATTGGAGGCTCAGGGGGACGCCCCTGTTGGACCTCCAGGGAGACTGTTTGTTCCAGATCAGTTGCGACGAAAGGTGATCGAGGCACACCATAACTCAGCTTTGGCAGGACACCCAGGGAGTAAAGCAACTGTGGATCTCGTCTCGCGTCAGTTTTGGTGGCCTAACTTACATAGGGAGGTGGTAACTTTTGTTGCGTCCTGTGGGGTTTGTGCGCGCTCTAAGACCCCACATACCCGTCCGTCTTGGGCCCTTTTACCTTTGAAGATTCCGGAGCGTCCTTGGACTCATCTGTCTATGGATTTCATTACGGACCTCCCGCCGTCTTCGGGTAAAACGGTCATACTCGTTGTAGTGGATAGGTTCAGCAAGATGGCACATTTTATCGCTCTTCCTGCTCTTCCTAATGCTAAAACTCTTGCACAGGTGTTCATTGGGGAGATTGTAAGGCTTCACGGGGTACCCTCCGATGTGGTGTCGGATCGGGGGTCTCAGTTTGTGTCCAAATTCTGGAAGGCATTTTGTACACGGCGGGGGATGCATTTGTCGTTGTCATCGGCTTTTCATCCTCAGACCAATGGTCAGACGGAACGTCTGAACCAGAGCTTGGAGACATATCTCCGGTGTTTTGTGTCAGAGAACCAGGAGGACTGGGCTTCTTTCTTGCCTCTGGCGGAGTTTGCTCTTAATAATAGGCGGAGCGAGTCCACTGGTAAGTCCCCGTTTTTTGGGGCATATGGTTTTCACCCCCAGTTTTGTACTTTCAGTAGGGGGGGCTCTTCGGGAGTTCCTGAGGAGGAACGATTTTCGTCATCACTCGCTTCAGTGTGGAGAGGGGTGCTGAATAATCTGAGTACTATGGGGAACCGATACAAACGTATGGCTGATAGGAGGAGAGAGTCTGGTCCAGACCTAAGTGTGAACGATCGGGTATGGTTGTCTACCAAGAATATAAAACTTAAGGTTCCCTCCTGGAAATTGGGTCCTAGGTTCATCGGGCCGTACAGGATCAGTTCTATAATTAATCCGGTGGCATTCCGTCTTGACCTCCCCCTACGTTTAAAAATTCACAACGTGTTCCACAGATCTTTGCTTAAGAGGTATGTGGCGCCGGTGATACTGTCACCTTTACCTCCTCCTCCAGTGGTGGTCAATGGTAACTTGGAGTTTCAGGTATCGAAAGTCGTCGATTCACGTTTTAGTCGCCGGTCCCTTCAGTACCTGGTTCATTGGAAGGGGTATGGTCCTGAGGAGAGGATGTGGGTTCCGGCGTCGAATATTAACGCAGACCGATTAATTCGGGCCTTCCACACGACTCACCCGGATAAACCTGGCCCTGAGGGTCCGGAGGTCCCTCGTAGAAGGGGGGGTACTGACACGGGTGTGTCACCACGAAGATCGTCGCGATTGCACAGCCTGACTTCTCGCAGCTGAATTTTTGGTGCTTGGTGTTTTTTTCAGCAGTGAGGGAGTAAATTCTCTCTCTCTGTGCTAGACCAGACCCAGCTTCACCCAGCTGCAGTTAATTCTGCAGTATTGGGACTCCTTCAAATACCTGCCGGTCTGATTGGGTAGTTGTCAGTGAAAGCATTTCATACAGACCATCAGAGCGGATCGTGGTATTGAAGAGTTTGGAGTGAAGTGTACTCGGTGTGGTTTTTTCCCTTCCTCGCTTTATCATTTATCTCCTTACCCGTTTGTGTTCCCTCTGTTATTGTGGTGTGAGTTTTTGTATGCAAGGTGGTTTTTGGTTTTCCCCTTGTACTGTCTCGTTCGTCTAGTACTGTGTATAAGCATTTACTACCCTATCCCCTACTGTTGTGATCGGGGTCCTTCTCAGGACTAGATTACTGAGGTTCAGGGATTCTCAGGAGGTAGGGTTACGCTGGCGGCCTGGACCTCTGTACCATTAACAGTACCTCCAGGTAGAGGGATTAGACAGGGCCACAGCTTAGGGTCAGCATAGGACCCTGACCTCCTGTACGCAGTGACCGCGTGACACCCACATATTCGTCTGTACAGTACAGAATAATGGGCCCACATAGTCTTCCATACATTATAAAGGCGTCACATAGTCCTCCCTACAGTATAATAGGCCCCACATTAAATAAAAACTCATCACTCCCTGGTTTCCCGATGCTCCAGTCTTCTCCTGCTTTCAATTTTTCATTGTGGGTCTGCAGCAGCCTTTAACTCTTTCAGTGGTTGTGTGCACACAAGCACACCAGGTGAGCACCACTGTGCATGTTGTTTTCTTACTGTGTAACCCAGATAAGACCCTATTTGCGTTTTCTTTTATCATAATAACAGGATTCTTATAAGAAATTGAAGCCTATGCCATATTAGAAAGTTGCAGATTTCTTCACTGTGTGATGAAACTTAATTTGTACAAACCAAGAAAAAGTCTTTATTGGTATTGCTCTAAACATAATATTTCCTATAGCTGTGTGCAAATCACTTGGAATATGATAAAGACATCTTCTAAAAAACAGAATATGCTGATCCGCTCAAGATAGAGATGTTCTTAGAAGATTCATAAATATCAGGGAGTCGATCGTCCCACGTACGTAAGTAGCTGCCACAGACATCTGTGATCAGTGACATCATTGAGGTGTTCAGCTATTCAGCTACTATCCGAATATTTATGTTTGCTGAAATATCAGTGGTGGGCATGCACCCCAAGAGGAAAATGGTAGTTTTAATTGTATCAACAGTGTTAAAGGGGTTTTCCATGCTGGGAGTGGCGGCTGCGTGACCGCATGGATATGATTTGCATACATGCAGTCACGTGCCGACGAGACATCCACAACTTCACTCAATGCAAGTGTATGCAGACGGCGTTCTGCTTCCCGCGATAGCGCTTTTCAAATTATCCCCGCGCATGTGCTGTATTGATTTTATGCTTTGCCCACTGTTGGGCAAAAGCATACTGCGCATGCACGGGGGTAATTTGAAAAGCGCTATCGCAGGAAGCAGAACGCCGATTCACAGACGGCGATACGCAAGAGATGCAGAGGAGCGGGGGAAGGGAGAGAGAAAACGCCGCCTTCCGGACTGGACCGCCCTGATTTACAGAAAAGAATCCCAACTTTACAAAGGTATTTTGCTATCAAAACGGGGGTATCTGGATATCAGCTACATACCGATAGCTTGCTTATGGGACGCACTATTCAGTCATATCTTTAGCTGATATGACTAAAATTGGGTGACAGATTCCCTTTAATTTTTCACCATCTTATTAGAGGTTGAGGTTTGTCAGGTAAGTTATGTCAGAAGATAATTGACTTAGGCTGTGGTTCCACGGTCCGGAACCACAGCGCTTTGGACGGAGCGGAAATTCCGCACCGCCCAAAGCCCGCCCCCTTTCTGACGCGCGCTCATTCCGGATGTGTTCCGGACACCTCCGGAACACATCCGGAATGACCGCAGGGCTGCATAGCCCTGTGTTATTTCCGTTGCGGCGACGCAGCGTCGCCGCAATACGCTAGGACATGCTGCGGTCTAAAAAGACGCGCCGCATGTCTGGAAACGCAGGTCTTCCGCCTGCGTATTTTTACACATAGTGGAGACGGGATTTCTTGAAATCCCCTCCACTATGCTGTAACATCTGGACGCTGCGTGTTTGGCGCTGCGCCAACGCACAGAGCCAAACACGCAGCAAATCCGGAGTGTTTCCTTATCGTGGAAACATACCCTTAAAGTTCTAAACACATAGACTTTTATTACTTGAACCAGAAAAATTTCAATCTGTAAAAATAACTTCCACAAAGATATAATGAGGTGAAGAATCTACCGCACTTCTCAGTAGTTACACATTACAAGCAGCTGTGTCTGAGGATGATAGAAAGAGATCTGCACACTTTTCATATAATAAGAGACAGTGAAAAAGCCAGTGAAGATCAAGTCATAATTGCATTCTAAGGTAAAAGCACTTATGTTACTGGAAAGCAGTGCAATCTCAGATGTAGTGACTGCTGTCCATTACCAGTCACATTGTATTGTAATTTTCATCATATGATTAACAACACAAATAGCTTCCCACTAAGGAAGAACTATTGCTGTGTGGAGTCAGAGAAGGAGCACTATTACTATGTTGAGTTACACAATGGGCATTACTAATATGGAGAGGCACCGATGGGGCTTTAATACAATTTTAAATCACAGAGGGAGCACTATAACTATGTGGTGTCACAGAGGAAGCAGTATTACTGCATGCAGTCAGTGCCGTATTTGGCATTCATGCTGCCCTAGGCACTGTAAGTGGTCACTCCCCCTATTGGTAAGTCAGACAACAGTCTCATGCAGCCGTCAGTGTTAGGCCTCTTTCACACATCCGCGGGCGCCTTGCGGCGCCCCCGGCATTTTGCCACAGTGCCGCATCAGAAAACCTGATGCACCGCCGGCGGCCGCATGCGGTATTTTGCCGGATGGTTTCTGATGCTTGGAGACATCAGAAACCATCCGGCAAAAACAAAAAACGTTACATGCAGCGTTTTGTCCGGCCGCCGCAATGTACATTTGCGCCGCATCCGGACAAAACCGCATGCAACGCATTGACATGCGGCGCCATCCGGCGCTAATGCATGTCAATGCGAAAAAAGCCGCATGCGGCGCATCAGGTTTTCTGATGCGGCGCTGCGGCAAAATGCCGGATGTGTGAAAGAGGCCTTAAACGTACAAATTCTATCCACATAGCCATGATTTTTCACGGACTGTGTGCCTGCGCAAAACTTATGGAGATTTGTCCGTTTTTTTTACAGTACAACATCAAAAGTGCTAATACAAGTCTATGGGTCCATAAAAAAACTGTATCACACGGGTAGTATTAGTATACAGTCTGTGCGCCATCTGTGTGCTGCCTGTGATTAACATTGCAAAGTATAACAGAGGCTTCGTCATTTATTTATCCATCTGTGAAACCACTTACGATGACTAATGGTAAAAAAGGGCACACACACAGAGACCAATACACGATGATACACGGACCGTACACGGATGATACACGGACCGTACTGATGATACACGGACCGTACACTGATGACACATGGACCGTACACTGATGATACGCGGACCATACACTGATGATACACGGACCGTGTACTGATGACACACGACCGTACACTGATGACACACGGATGTGTACTGATGACGCACGAACCATACACTGATGACGTACGGACCGTACACCGATGATACACGGACTCCCCTCTATCTCACGCACCCTCTTGCACCCCTCTATCTCACGCACCCTGCACCCCTCTATCTCACGCACCCTGCACCCCTCTATCTCAAACACCTTGCACCCTCTTGCACCCCTCTGTCTCATGCACCCTGCACTCTTGCACCCCTCTGTCTCATGCACCCTGCACTCTCTTGCACCCGTCTCATGCACCCTGCACTCTCTTGCATCCCTCTGTCTCACGCACCCTGCACTCTCTTGCACCTCTGTCTCATGCACCCTGCACTCTCTTGCACCCCTGTCTCATGCACCCTGCACTCTCTTGCACCCCTCTGTCTCATGCACCCTGCACTCTCTTGCACCCCTCTGTCTCATGCAACCTGCACTCTCTTGCACCCCTGTCTCATGCACACTGCACTCTCTTGCACCCGTCTCATGCACCCTGCACCCCTGTCTCATGCACCCTGCACTCTTGCACCCCTGTCTCATGCACCCTGCACTCTCTTGCACCCCTGTCTCATGCACCCTGCACTCTCTTGCACCCCTGTCTCATGCACCCTGCACTCTCTTGCACCCCTCTATCACACACCCTGCGCTTCTCTTGTCACAGTCTGGACCCCTCTATTTCCCACAGCCTGTAACGTCACACATCCCTCTGTCAGTGAGCACCCCTATAGCCCAAATCCCACTATCACGTACACCCTGCACTCCCCATGTACCCTGTTCCCGTCATTACCTCTCACAAGTTTCCCATCTCAGCTTCTCCTGCAGTGCAGCTTCCAGCGTGCAACTCTGTGGCTCCTCCCCCTTGAGTCACATGATCGTGACATCATCGCAGGTCCTGTACCATCCATTCAGATGTAATTTCTTCCGTTTAGGCAGGGAGCTGCCAGTCTTAAAAAAAAAAAAAAAACCTGCTCAGGTGCCGCCCCCCCGCTTCCTGGCGCCCTAGGCACGTGCCCTCAAGTGCCTAGTGGCAAATACGGCCCAGCGTTCAGTCACAGAGGGAGCCCTATTACTGTGTGGAGTCACAGCAGGAGCACTTTTACAGTGTGGAGTCTGTTATGGGTCTGCAACTCAGGATAAGAGCGGGGGGAATCTGACCCTGCACTAGGGCTAGACTCGATCCCCACGATGGAGCGGGCGGCCTATTCCTTGCGAATAGACCCACCGACAATCCTGGTCTAGACTCAAGCGAAGACCTGAAGGTGGGGGAAGAGGATCCCTGAAAGATCTAAGGACTGGGAACAAAACAATGGTAACCTCCTATCAGGAAAATAGAGGAAGCTTGAGAAACAAAAGGAAAAAAACAAAAAGACTAAGCAAGCAGAACTAGAGTTCCCAGAACTGCACAAAGTATAGCACAAAGCTAACAAGGCTCCTAGAACTCAAGCGGATTAACACTGATGTCCAGCAAGGACTGGGAGGCAGGGGCAGGGTAATAAAGGGTGATACAATCACCTGACCAACGACATGTCCAACACCAGGGGAAAAAGACCAGCAGCCAGAAACCACAACAAGATGGCAGATTGTCAAACTGGATAGATTCTAACAGTCACAGAGGGAGCACTGTTACTGTGTGGAGTCACAGAGGGAGCCCTATTACTGTGTGGAGTCACAAAGGGAGCACTATTACTGTGTGGAGTCATAGTGGGAGCGCTATTACAGTGTGGAGTCACAGAGGGAGCACTATTATTATGTGGAGTCACAGAGGGTGCACTATTACTGTGTGGAGTCACAGAGGGAGCACTATTACTGTATGGAGTCACAGAGGGAGCACTAGTACTGTGTGGAGTCACAGAGGGAGCACTATTACTATGTAGTGCCACAGAAGAAGCACTATTACTGTGTGGTGTCACAGTGGGAGCGTTATTACAGTGTGGAGTCACAGAGGGAGCACTCTTGCTGTGTAGAGTCACAGAGGGAGCACTATTGCAGTGTGGAGTCACAAAGGGAGCACTACTACTGTGTGGAGTCACAGTGGGAGCACTATTACAGTGTGGCGTCACAAAGGAAGCACTATTACTGTGTAGAGTCACATAGGGAGCACTATAACTACGTGGTGTCACAGTGGGAGCACTATTAGAGTGTGGAGTCACAGTGGGCTCCCAATATTACAGTGTGGAGTCACAGTGGGAGCGCTATTACAGTGTGGAGTCACAGAAGGAGCACTATTACTGTGTGGAGTCACAGATGAAGCACTATTACTATGTTGAGTTACACAATGGTCATTATTAATATGGAGAGGCACAGTTGGGGCTTTAATACTATTTTAAATCACAGAGGGAGCACTATAACTATGTGGCATCACAGAGGAAGCACTATTACAATGTGGAGTCACAAAGAGAGCACTATTACTGTATGAAGTCACAGAGGGAGCACTACTACTGTGTGGAGTCACAGAGGGAGCATTATTACTGTATGGAGTCACAGAAGGAGCACTACTACTGTGTGGAGTCACAGTGGGAGCACTATTATAGTGTGGAGTCACAGTGTGAGCGCTATTACAGTATGGAGTCACAGAGGGAGCACTATTACTGTGTGGAGTCACAGAGGGAGCACTATTATTGTATGGAGTCACAGAGGGAGCACTATACTTGGAGTTACAAAGGAGCACTATTACTGATGGAGTCACAGAGGGAGCACTATTACAGTGTGGAGTCACAGGGAGCACTACTAGTGTGGAGTTGTAAGGGAGGGACAGGACTGTAATCGTGACCTGAATTACTGCAACATCTATGTCCAGTCCTTCACCTACATGAAACTGTATTCTTCTCTCCGGCATACCTGCATCTCCAAGTTCAGCTCCTACTGGGCACTTCCCAGGTGACGACGGTCCCTCTTTCAGGTGACCCCCAGTAATGGAGATACAGTCTAGAATAACTTGAACATACTCTTTACTTAACGCTTCACATGTTACATCCACAGTTGGCACAACAGGTGTTTCACTCGTTTCCTTGTCTTTGCCTGCTTTGCTGTCACTTCTGTACAGTACACGCCTTTACCGGACCATACAAGACTGCTCCCCAGTTCCTTCCAGGCCTGACCTCGCTATAATGACATTTCGTACAGACTGCTTCGCCTCAGAATTGAATTCATCAATCACTACATTTGGTAGCCCCCGGTGAAGCATCCGGACCGTCTGTACCGAACTTGACGAAGCTCCAGCTCCCTTTATTTCCTTAGTCCAGTCAACTTCTGCCCTGAAAGCATTTGCCCAGGTGGTAAGACGCCACATCTTCCTTCTCTGTACAGGCCCACTGCTAAGCTATGCCGTGGCCATGGGTAAAGTGGGCTGCAATACCTAAACATTGCGTGGCTGCTGGTTGTCTGTGCCTAAGCCCATGTGGACCATTGGGCACTCTGGCCCTGTCTGAGCTAATCTAACTAAGACCTTCTCACTACTACCCGGCAGCCCCTCCTACACTTAACCCTATGAGAACTTTCTATCACTATGCCTAACAAGGCCCACTAGTGTGCCCCCACCTAGTGGCCCACAACAGAACTACATTTACCCCAAAGTATGGAACTATATACTAAAGTGCCCTCCTCTATTGTACCAAAAGGATGCACTTCACTTTCCCTGAACTGTACATGTATAAAAAACGTTAGTAATATTATATAATGCAATATTATACAAAGGAACACAAGACATATGCAAATATATACACATAATGGTAACGCAATAAAATATGTGGCAATACCATTGCTAAGTATGGTAATACAGGTTCCCATGTAGCAGTACCACTGAAATATTTACAAGGATTATTGCATATATATAATAAGAACACTAAAGGGGCAGGACAATACAGTGGAACTCCTTCACCCCTACAGGTCATAGGAGCACTATTACAGTGTGGAGTCACAGAGGGAGCACTATTACAGTTGGAGTCACAGAGGGAGCACTATTACAGTGTGGAGTCACAGAGGGAGCACTATTACAGTGTGGAGTCACAGAGGGAGCACTAAAGGGTATGTTCCACAGTAGGAACGCTGCGTGTTGACGCTGTGTATAGCCGCAGCGTCAAACACGCAGCGTCCAGATGTTACAGCATAGTGGAGGGATTTCATGAAATCCTGTCTCCACATGCGTTAAACACGCAGGCGCAGACATGGTAAACGGACATGCGGCGTCTTTCAGACGCAGCATGTCCTTTAAATAGCAGAGTTCTATCTAGCGCTGCGGCGATTCCGGATGTATTCAATGAACACATCCGGATTCACCGCGCGTTCAGAAGGGGGCGGGGCTTTGGGCGGAGCGGGGTTTCCGCTCCATCCAAAACGCCTGCTATCCGGAACGTGGAACCATACCCTTACAGTGTGGAGTCACAGAGGGAGCACTATTACTGTGTGGAGTCACAGAAGGAGCACTTTTACTGTGTGGAATCACAGAGGGAGCACAATTACCTTGTGGAGTCACAGAAGGAGCATGATTACTATGTGGAGTCACAGAGGGTACACTATTACTGTGTAGAGTCACTATTACAATGTGGAGGCACACAAAGGGCATTATTAATATGGAGATGCACAGATGGAACTTTAATACAATTTTAAGTCACAGAGGGAGCAGTATAACTTTATGGAGTCACAGGGGGAGCACTTTTACTGTGCGGAGTCACAGAGGGAGCATTATACTATATGAAGGCACAGAGGAGTATGATTACTAAACATAGGCATAGAGAGGGACAGTATTTATATGTGGAGACACAAAATGGATATTAATTCTATTTGAAAGTGCATTATTTTACTATAATAAGGGATATTTAAAAAAAAACATTTTAAAAGTAAAAGAAAAAGACAGGGTTTTTTTAGCTTGAAAAAGACTCCAGTTTGGCATTGAAATGCATTGTTAAATAAAAAAAAATGTTTTCTACTACTACATCAACAATAATTGTTTGTCCAGTCACGCATCCTATCTGTAAAGTGTTTTTTCCTACTGGTGAATTTCACCTGAGAGTCATCTCCCTGCCAGAAGGCAGCAGCGATTGTTATGTTCAAGGAAGTACCCTGTATCCGTCTAGGTGAGCAATACCATTTTTTTAATACATATTTTTCTCCTTTAATAGGGTCACCCTATTGTGCGCGCTTTCTTTCCCTCTATCGGACATTCAGAAACGAATGCATAGGGGCATTATTAATACCTGGAAGTACAGCTGGGGCATTATCACAAGAGATGAGCGAACCTTTCAAGGTTCTGTTTGGGTCGTCGAGCATACCCAAACCCCATTGAATTCAATGGGAAGCTAAACCAAATGCATAGACAACACCTTATAGGCAGACACCAGAAAACGTGGTATCAATTGACCCAGAGTTTAAAAAGTATAATTGCACAGCATGCATGCATGGGACAGGGCCTAAGACAGGGCATGGACAGGCATTTCTAGCTGAAACATTGATCAGTAACAGGTGGATGAGTGACAGGTATAAGTCTGGTGCTATGAGAGCCCTGCCCACTCAGGCAACACACAGGAAGGAGACCCAACTTGGAGTCCAAACATTTGCAAAAAATTAGGGGCAGAAACCAGCTAAAGTGGCATCAATTGACCCACAGTAGAAATTTGATAATGGCACAGCAGCCGTCAGCCATGGGTCATGCATGAGGTATCAGGGTCTGACCCAGCATTTACAGCATTGAATTGAAGTTTCAATTAAGATGAGGTGGGTGAGGAGCTGTGTAAGCCTGCTGTGCTGAGAGCCCTGATACCTTATGCAACAGCTCAAAGTGCTTTTCTGCACAGCCACACTCAGGTGGCACAAATATTAGCTTGGCAGACCACTAATGTTAGAAAAATGTGTGAACAGTAACATTTATAGTTGACTGAAAGTAAGTGCAGGCCTGCCGGTCTGGGAGCTGTACTGCTACCGGCAACACACATGAAAGAGACCCAACTTGGAGTCTCCACATTTCAAAAAATTGTTTGTAACATCAATATCAGTAGCAGGCACAGAAGCCACGATAAATGTGGCACAGACTGCAATAACGCAAGATCAATGCAGCACACTAAAAACTACACCATCGCCTAGTCTGCCCAGTTTGCAACTAGTGTGCAAAAGTCATTGGAGAAGCATGACTTGTTCATCTTGATGAAAGTTAGTGCGGTCTACACTTTCAGGGGGCAGCCAGATGTGCTTATCCATCAGGAAATAGCGCTGAAGACACCGTCTGTGAGAATGCTGGATCCCGGCCATGACAAAACCTCCAAGGCTAGCTCAGGCCACTTTTGAAGACCAAAATGCAAAAGAGTCCAAATTCCCCCTGATGGCATTGATATTGAGCTCGAGATACTCCTGCACCATCCTCTCCAGTCGATCACAATGTGTCAGACTTGTAATCTGTTCTGCTGGTGCACGGGCTGGTCTAAAAAATGTGTGAAATGACTTACAGAAATTGCTTATGCCACATACGCTGCTGCTGCTAATGTTTTTGCGTTGATGACTCGACTTTACCAGGGTTGCAAGTCTATAATTGCGATCTACACTGTGTGCCTCACTGCTGTCTTGATGAAAACCACTCTTAAGATCGTCAACAAGCGTTGTTATGATTTGGTAGGCTGAGGAGAGCAGGCAAAAAAGACAATACACCAGAGAGGTTGGAATCTACTGGATTGCAGTACCCTGACTAACCACCACAACTAAAGGCAGCCGTGGAGCGTACCTACATTGGTCCTAGACGCCTCGTCACAGCCTGAGAAGCTAACTACACCTAAAGATAGAAAGAGGAAAACTATCTGCCCCGGAGCAGATCCCCAAAGAACATAGGAAGCCCCCAAACATGTAATGGCGGTTAGACAAGAGGAAATACAGACACAGACAGAAAATAGTATGAGCAAACGTTGGGGCCCAATCTTCCTAGAAAGAAAAGGATAGGAAGGACACTTACTGCAATCCAAAAAACCCTAAAAAAATACCAACACACTAATTGCAAAAACACCTGAGATCACACGACCTCTACCACCTAAATTAGTTCTCTGGTGTAACAAAACTAAGCAGCAGCCACTGAAAAAACTGGAAAAGGCAAGTGAACAAATAACAGTGGCTCAGATAAACTGAGAGGAGCACAAGCCCCCGGAGGGGACCTGGCTGACCTCCACAGAAGTGCAGGACAAAATGCAAAAAGCAAGCACAAAAATAAAAGCAGAAAATATCTTATCTGTTAGCAGAAGATGCAGGCAAGACACAGCTAGCTTCCAAGTGAACCAGGAACCAAAGTTGAGACAAGAACAATTGATCACCGGCAACCCTGATGGGAGGGAACCTCCCTTATATAAGACCAGTCTGTAACACCTGATTGCCAATCTTCACAATCTTCATTGAATAGTTCAGTACTGTTTGTAACCACCAGAAGGAGCTTCTGCTCAGAATTCATTTCTAACACATTCACAACAAAGCGTGTTTTGATACTCCAGCATGCGCGCACTTTCCAGGAGAGGAGGCATCTGGCAAATTTTAATCTTGTACCGTGGATCTAACAGAGTGGCAACCCAGTAGTCAGCACTATTTCTAACCGTAACAATAAAGGCATCATGTTGAAGGCGCTCATGTGTTAAAGGGAATCTGTCACCCCATTTTTGTGATATCAGTTAAAGATATCACTGAATTGTGCGTCCCATAGGTAATCTATTGGTACCTATCATATCCCCTGACACACCAGCTTTGATGTCAAAATACCTTTGTAAACTTCGTTTCTCAGTATGCAAATACATGCGGTCTGGTCCGAAAGGGCGGGGCTTATTCTGATTCCCACCCGCTCCTCGGCTTGTTGGACTTATCTTCATCGCTGAATATCACAGACAGCGTAATGTTTCCGCGCTTGTGCGTTGAAAAGTGCCCTCGCGTGTGAACGCAAAAAGAAAAGAAGTGCGTAAGGGCAAGACAGGAGGTGGTCGGGGAATGAGAATAAACGCAGCCCATTGGACCGGACCGCATGTATTTGCATACTGAGAAACGAAGTTTACAAAGGTATTTTGACATCAAAGCTGGGGTGTCAGGGGATATGACAGGTACCAATAGATTACCTATGGGATGCACAATTCAGTGATATCTTTAACTGATATCACAAAAATGGGGTGACAGATTCCCTTTAAGCGCTTCCAAGAGGTCCAAGTCCCTCCTCTCATAAAACACGTCTCCCCTGCTCATCATACAACCCCAGTATCCTAGCCAAAGTCCTAACAAAAGCATTAGTGGAAACACGATCATTTACCGAACTGCGCCTGAATTTTGCTGACTTTGAGGAAAAGTGCTTGGGACTTCGAACACGAATCCGAAAGAGCTACATTAGTGTCATCTGTAATTGTCACTTTGTGGAGACAACGTGGGGTCATTATTACTATCACAAGTAGAAAAGAATATACAGGCACCGAATTTTTGTGTCAAAGCGGTTTGAGGTTTATTGATCTCCATTAACTTTCACAGTTTTTAAATGAAAACAGCCTTTTCCAAGTACATATGTAGTAACAAAAAAATCATAGTCCTTTTCTAATGAAAGCAAAGCAATAACGAGGTCTCACCAAGATGGTAGTGTCAATAGCAACCAGTAATACTTATGGTTTGGTGCACACGACCTGTGCAGTCTCTTCTCCAAGAGATTCTTCTTGTTAGCTGCTACACAACTCATTCTGCTCAGCCTCCCCCCAACTGAATTAACGCAAAATGAACGCAGGGCCTGACTCTACAGGTAGTCACTCGCACATAATCAGGACTTCCACTGCTAGGTTTTAACCCTGTAATGCCTGAAATTCCTACATTCCCACAATACATACTGCATATGTATTGTAACAATGTTACTCACTAGGGAGCGAGATGAGGTATCACAGAAACTAATAATCCAGCTGGTTTATTTCAGTTCTCATAAACCATATCACAGGAAAACTCAAATACAGCCCTTGTCTGGCACAAAGTGAAGCAAAGTAAAAAGTTTACACAATAGTGCAGGTTTGCCCGCTTGAGTTAGAGTCCAGCTCCTTAGTCCTTTAGCAAAGGAACACAATGCTGGAGATCTGCACAACTCCTCACACAGACATATGTGAGACAAACACGCCTAATTTTACAGGGTAAACCACACCCACAGGTGGAAATATGGTGAGCAACTGACCCGCCCAATGTCACGGGGCAGTTGTAGAAATACAGGGGACGAGGAACCTGGGACCCTGAACTGCACCTAAGGCTAAGGAAGGGCCCTGTCTTTCCTTAACTTGGGGGTACACTTAGAGGTAGTGAGGCCCAAGTCACCGACCTGTCCCTGTCTCCTGTTTAGCCCTGAACTAAACCCACCAACCTCCTCCCCAGGAGGTGAGACAGGGAATAATATGAACAACACCAAAACAACAAAAGGAAAGACAGACACCTAGGGGTTAAATCAACTTAACAGTAAATACTTAGCTTTCTCTGCTGTTATGCACCGCACAGCAGAGTAAGGCCCCAGTTGAGGGAAGCAACTGAAGTACAACTGCTCTCAGCATCTCCTGGCTCCAGCTTGGTTGGTTTCCAAAGGAAGCAGTATCACCAACAGTCAGCTGACAACTCAGGAGACCTTTTAAAGGAAGTGGGAGTGGTCGCCACCTCCCTCTGACAAGACATCAGGCATGCAATTACACCAGCGGCCACCAGGGGAAAAGACTGACATTAACCCCCGATGGTTTGAAAGGAAAAAGGTTTTAGTATGGAGAGATCTGCCACAGATCCCAACGTGGATCGTGACACCCAACTCTTCATCTGCTCACAATAAACCCAGCCCTATCATGGCCGATTAACCCCTCTTAGTACTGTGAGAGGCCGAGCCAGGGCCGCATTTGTGGCATTAACATGTGACTTTGGTGCGCCCTGGCTCCCAATAACATTCAAACACTGTCCCACCGTCAGCATACCTTCAGTTTCGCCTTCTGCACCCTCGGGGTCCCATCGGGCTTGCTTAGGTTCTGCTGCTTGTGTTACAGCACAATGAGAGACAGAGTCCAAAATGCACTTAAAACTTGGAACTTTACTTTTTCTCTCACACAGCACATCCTGGTCAGTGACAACATTAGCATCAGTGTCCACACAGTTCACGTTTCCTTTCTCTGCCTCCAGTCTTATGTCTGCTAGTACAATACGGGATCCCACCGCCTCCTGCGGTATCACAGCATCTTCCTTTATCAAAGTCTCTGAGCATTGGGGTTCCCTTGTCCGTTTGGCCCCCGGATCTAAGGGCATCATCCCACGTGATGATCTGCCATATTCTGAGCGACCTCCATCCCTTGTTCTATCCCGGACCTGCTCTCTGTCTTCAGCTCCAGTCTGCTGTAACACTGCCACTTCAGCTGCACCTCTGTCCTTGCCTGGGGACTCTGGATGGCTGGGCACTTCACCTTTAATATTACGTGATTTGCTGTGTCACTCAGGCCTTATGCCCACCCGAGCTCTAAGGGCTCCCTGGCCGACTAACTTACTCAGGATGTCATCCTGACTTAACCACAGCAAACCCCTCCTATGGTTAACTATTTACATACTGTGTGCTAGTGTTCCCCCCATCTAGTGGATGTTCTGGGGTACTACAATCATCCCAACACATGAACATATATCATACTGTACACAAGAGAGAATTAAATGAACATCAATACATAGGGGCATAACATTAATAAACAAACTTATCCTCAGAAGCAGAGGTGACTCTTGGTCTTCTTTTCCTGGGGCCGTCCTCATGTGAGCCAGTTTCTTTGTAGCGCTTGATGGTTTTTGCAACTGCACTTGGGGACACTTTCAAAGTTTTCCCAATTTTTCGGACTGACTGACCTTCATTTCTTAAAGTAATGATGATGGCCACTCGTTTTTCTTTACTTAGCTGCTTTTTTCTTGCCATAATACACATTCTAACAGTCTACTCAGTAGGACTATCAGCTGTGTATCCACCAGACTTCTGCACAACACAACTGATGGTCCCAACCCCATTTATAAGGCAAGAAATCACACTTATTAAACCTGACAGGGCACACCTGTGAAGTGAAAACCATTTCCGGTGACTACCTCTTGAAGCTCATCAAGAGAATGCCAAGAGTGTGCAAAGCAGTCATCAAAGCAAAAGGTGGCTACCTAGAATATAAGACATAATTTCAGTTGTTACACACTTTTTTGTTAAGTATATAATTTCACATGTGTTAATTCATAGTTTTGATGCCTTCAGTGTGAATGTACAATTTTCATAGTCATGAAAATACAGAAAAATCTTTGAATGAGAAGGTGTGTCCAAACTTTTGGTCTGTACTGTATATACAAGTAGCACCAGTACATGGTACCCCCTTACATTACTGTGTGCTAGAGCATTACTCCAGGCTTATTTCATGGAGAACAACCAACTCTGTGATACAAATCTCCCATCCACTATGTGTCCAGCAGCCACTAGACCTTGATTCTCACATCATATTCTGGTGGTGCATAGAAAAAACAAAACCTGAGTCAGGATGCAGGTATATTTAATCTTCAATAGTTAATTCAAAATCCAGCACTCTAGCATGATTCATAATAAAAATATTACTCCATGTTACTCCATCATCATGTTACAAAATGTAATAACATCCAGTAAGGACAGGACACTTGTACAAAGCACTGAGACACTTCAAATCTAGAAAAAAATGGTGTCTAGTCATAGCATAAAGAACGTAGAATGAGTCCACACTCATAGAGAAGGAGGAAAAATAAGGCACCTGCAGCATTATTAATGATGTAATGGGGGGGAAAAGAAATATTATGTACAGTATATGCAGTATATACTGTATATAGAGAGAGAGATACACAGAGACCTGATCTGATTGAATAAAATAACTATTCTCAACAGTTGTTCTCTAAATCATACCCTCGCATAATCTATATACACAAAATATATCCACAGCTCAGGGAGTTATTATTAATTACCATATTATATGTTTGGGACAACAAGCAAACGTTCAGTGTGAGAATGTTAACTAAACCCCTCTCCTGAATTTAAAGAGGAGCATTATTGCTATTTGTAGGCGCCATGGGGGCATTAAACTATGTTGAGACATAGAGAAGGCTCTATGTGGGGAATTATTAATATGTCGAAACACAAAGGCAGTGATATTATTAAGTGGAGCACAGAGAGGACATTATTACTGGGTGGAATCTTACAGGGACACTTTTACTGTGAGGAGGACTAAAGCTATGTTCACACACTGCGTTTTTGATGCGTTTTTTTTCCTAAGGCAAAACCTGCTCTCTTGGCAGTAAGAAACTTGCCTCCAAAAACGCAGGCTTTGCTTAGTTATTGTTGTATTTTTAGTGCGTTTTTGGTGTGTTTTTTGCATCGGTTTTATCAGGTACCTATTTCTGCATGCTGATAAAGTTTAGTGCAAAACAATTCTACTTCATCAGGATTTTGGCACAAAAAAATGCAGCAGGGCTTTTTTTCAGCATTTTTTGCACCACCCATTGCTTTCAATGGGTGAAAAACGCTGAAAGAAGTGACATGCTGCAATCTGCAAATACCAAGGTTTTGCACAAAATACCGAGGACATAAAAAACAAGCTGTGTGCATGAGATTTCTGAAATCTCAACACTTTGATGGTACAGTAAAACGCAGCTGATAATTTACATAAAAAAGCTGAAAAAAACGCAACGTGTGAACATAGATTTAGAGAGTATTATTACTGGGTGTAATCACAAAGGGGCACTATTACTGTTAGGGACACAGAAGGAGCTTTATCACTGTGCAGGGCATAAGGGAAACGTTATTACTGTCTTGTGCACCACGGATGGTTATAACACTATATGGCTTGTGTAGATATGGGGAAAAGTGGGGAGGTGGCGGAATAGTAATATGCTAAAGAGATCTGTCTCTGCACAAAAAATTGTGGATAGAAGAAGTTGTTATGGCGGTCTGGGGCAAGCGGAAAAGAAAAGGGAAAATGAATGATTATGATCAGACAAAGCGTCATCAGTGAATCACTTTATTTATCTGTACTGTATAAACATATACAGGCTGTAAAGTGCCTGTGTATATGTGGCGCCCTGAGGGTTCAGTCGCCACAGAGGTATTGCACCTAATCCAGAGGTGTGATACCCCACTCTCAGGTAAGGAGGGAGCACCACCCAGGACTCTAACACCTGCACTCAACACATACTATAGCATCCGGGCACCCTGGACGTACCCTGAGGGAGGATGGTCTCATCCCAGGTTGGGTAGGAAAGAGTGTTTGGGCGGTGGGTGGAGAAAGTAAGAAGTAGGAGGGAAGTGAAGCTTAGAGAGCGGGAAAGAGACTGTAGAGTCAGATAGTTGGTGAGGGGAGCTGAAGCTGGTAGCAGCTTGTCCCCAGACGGAGAAAGCTAGATAAGAACGGAGCAGAGAGAATCTTCTGGAAGGACAGAAGGGATCCTAGGGTCATGGATTGTGAGGGTCGCAGAAGGGACACCTGCCCATATGAGAAAATGAAGGAAAAAGGGATCCAGCTTCAATAAAATCTTCATCTTTATTAATTCATAAAAACATGAAAAATGGCATGCTCCTGGAAAACCTCAGGACAAGGCTACGCGTTTCGATCACAGGGATCTTTATCACAGCTGACATATTCAGACAAAGGCACATATTTAAGACAAAGGAAGACCAATCACGATCAGAAAAAATGTCATGTGATTTTTGACAAGTCCTTTAACAATTTGCACATAACGAATAAAGAAACAAAAACAATATTTGCACAAATAAAATCAATGCAAAGAAATAAAATTAATAATGGAACATCAATTCGTTTCTTTTGTTGAGACCAAATGGATGTCTGGTATGTAGATTAAAGATCCAGAAAGCTTCACGTGTGAGGAGTCGCTGATGTGCATCTCCACCTCGGGCAGACAGGTTAACACTTTCAATACCTGTGACTTGGAAGGAAGAAACATTGCGAGCATGCTGAAAAATAAAATGTTTAGCAGCAGCAGAAATATTGCGATTCGAAGAAACATTCTTTATATCCTGCAAATGTTCAGCGATCCTGATTTTTAATTTCCTAGTGGTGCAGCCTATATAAGATAAATTGCAAGTAGTGCACATAATTTTATATACCACATAGCATGAATTACAATTGATATATTTGTTAATGGTATAAATCGCAGTGCTGTCATTATTTTCAAAGGTTTTCGTTACACAAACATATTTGCAAAGTGCACATCTATTGTGGCCACATTTATAAAAACCTTTATGTTCTAACCACAATGTTTTATGAGAAGAGAAATTATTACTGAACATGCTTGGAGAAACTTTGTTACCAATAGATGGCGCTTTCCTTGAAACAACATTAATACCTGTTGAAAGAATGTCAGCAAGAGAGGGATCTTCATATAAAATAGGCAGCAATCGCAAAATGATTTTTTTGATGTCCCCAAATTGAGGACTATATTGAGCACAAAATTATGGTTTCACTGCAAGATCATTTTTTTGTTGTCGCTCTCCACTAATGAGATCCTCTCTGTTTTTATTACTTACAATTGTTCGTGCTCTTTTTAATGACCATTTAGGATAATTTCTGTTTTTTAATTTTGTATCCACACAATTAAATTCCGTTTCCAAAGCTGTAGGATCGCTGCAGTTTCTCAAAATTCTGGTATATTCACCCAAAGGAATCGATTTGATAGTATGTTTGGGGTGACTGCTTGCTGCATGCAAGATAGAATTACCAGCACAAGGTTTGCTGAACGTTTTAGTAATAATAACAGAGTCATGTACCCCATATAAATCAAGATCCAAAAAAGAAATTTTGTTATGATGAAATTTATGAGTAAAATGTATGTTGAATGAATTAGAATTGATATAATCAATAAATCCGGATATGGCAGGTACATCACCACTCCAAATGATGAGTAAATCATCAATATATCTACCATACCAAGCAATCAAGTCAATAAATGGATTAGTAGCTGAAAAAATAAAAAAATATTCCCAATATGACATAACAAGATTAGCTAGGGATGGTGCAAATTTCGCACCCATCGCCACGCCAGATTTTTGTAAAAAAAATTTATTGTCAAATGAGAAAAAATTGTGGGTTAATAAAAATTGAATAACTTGTAAAATATAATTAATGAGATCCTGGGAATAATTACTGAATTTCATTAAGACAAACTGCAGCGCTGTCATGGCAACATTGTAAGGTATACAGGTATATAAAGAAGTCACATCACAACATAACCAAGTATATTCTTTAGACCAGATTTTCTTGGAAAACATTCTCAACACTTCTTTAGAATCTTTAATATAACCAGGAGTGATTTGTACTAGTGGTTGAAGTAGTGAGTCAACCCATTCACCCAGATGTTCATTTAAAGATCCAATCCCTGAGACAATGGGTCTCATGGGGGGGATTTTCATATCCTTGTGAATTTTTGGGAGACAGGTATTGAAAGTGTTAACCTGTCTGCCCGAGGTGGAGATGCACGTCAGCGACTCCTCACACGTGAAGCTTTCTGGATCTTTAATCTACATACCAGACATCCATTTGGTCTCAACAAAAGAAACGAATTGATGTTCCATTATTAATTTTATTTCTTTGCATTGATTTTATTTGTGCAAATATTGTTTTTGTTTCTTTATTCGTTATGTGCAAATTGTTAAAGGACTTGTCAAAAATCACATGACATTTTTTCTGATCGTGATTGGTCTTCCTTTGTCTTAAATATGTGCCTTTGTCTGAATATGTCAGCTGTGATAAAGATCCCTGTGATCGAAACGCGTAGCCTTGTCCTGAGCTTGTCCAGGAGCATGCCATTTTTCATGTTTTTATGAATTAATAAAGATGAAGATTTTATTGAAGCTGGATCCCTTTTTCCTTCATTTTCTCATGTATCTTCACGTTTGATCAAGCGGAGGATCCGTGCTTCTACAAACCGGTGAGCTGGTTAGCGTTCTTATATTTGTACACCTGCCCATAGCCTAGTGGAAAACTTCAAGACTCAGCTAGCAAGCCGGAGGCAGTGGCATCTTTAGGTGCCTCAGCTACAGAACCACAGTAATCTTCTCTGAAAAGGTAGCCATAAGGGAGCAAGGAAACGCAGAGAGGACGTTATCCGCCAAGGACCGTGGCTACTGGCTTGGGACACTGACTGTGAGGTGTTGGACAGGAAGGAAAGGTGGAAAGTCAGCATAATGAGATGACTGAGAAAGGAACATATTGAAGGGAGTCCTGGAAAGGTGTATCCTGAACTACCTGGGAGTTTGCTGAGCCCCTCACCTGGAGGACACGGCACCAAGCGGGCATCTATGCTGCAGCCAGAACTGTGAGTAAAGCTTTGGAAACTTCACCCAGCTGTGTCCTCTAATCACTCCTGCATCACTCATCCAACACTGCTACATCTACCAACATTACCATCTTCCACATCCTACATCTGCCCTGGGACTAAGCTCTGCCTGTGGAGAGCTATACCAACTCTGCTGCATCACCACCAGTCCCAGCGGATCTGCATCTGCAGCGTCGGCTAACATCTTTATTGCCGAGTACCACAGGTGGCGTCACGAACACTTTGTTACAAACTATTATCCCTTGTAAATATTCTCCTTTTACTGGACACCCAGGGCCATGGACGGGGTCACTGCTGCTGTGACACTTCCCCTTTAAGAAGCGGCCCGATACCGAGTACCCCACTGCCCTGGTGGGTGATCCATATAACTGATATCTACTGCTATTTTGTCACTGTATAGTAACCGTAAGGTGAGGTGCGTGAGATGGTAATACTTTCCATTACATTGTGACATTATTGAGATGGATTAGATAAATTACATAGAAAAACCTGACCAGCACCTCCTGAGTGTGAACATGTGCAAGCTGTAATGACTGCATTATATAGAAAAAGAAAACACAGCAGCACTCTGCATAAGTCAGGCACTGTGAAAACGTTGAAAACTTTAAATGTAGACTATGTTACTACTCAAAAAGATGTACTTACAAAAATGAAGGTTCTTAGAGCATAAATTGGCCAATTCATATGTGCCCATCTGAGTTGAGTCGCACGCCAGGGCCTGTGGGGTACTCGGCACCGAGCCTATTAACTTCAATGGGGGATGTCACGGCGACTCAGCTCGGTCCGTGGACCTGGGCGCTCACTGAAAAGGGGGATATTTACAGGGGATTAAAGTGTTTGTAGAATGTTCGTGACGCCACCTGTGGTGCCTGGTCAGTGTGACCAGCGCTGCTGTATAGATCCGCTGAAGGGTTGGTATTGGGCAGCAAGGTGTTAAGCCTTCCACAGGCAAGGCTGGGTTCCTTCAGGGTAGATAAGCTGTGTAGGGGTGCAGAATGGAGGAGGGGAGCTCAGCCGCAGGAGTAATAATGGGAACACACACACAAAAGTCTCTTTCTGTACCTTTACTGATGGAATGGCAGGCACGTCCTGGGGTGCTGGCAGGGTGAAGGATGCACGTTCAGTTCTTCCCACTGAGTAGGTGTGGGGACCTCCTTACTCCTGTAATGTGAGTCTCTGACCTGTATGAAACGAGGCCTAACTCTGTCTTCAACTTTGCACCCGGCTGACTTTGTGTAGGGCCTTCTATTGGAAGAACACAGTCTCTAATGGCGGATCCTGCCAGACTCCTGTCTTCCTAACCCAGCCACGTATCAACACCTATGGGCTCCTGCGACTTGTAGTCCCGCAGGATCTCCGGTATCTCCTGCTAGTCGTGAAGGATCCAGCAAGCTCGGACCCGGTGTCCGGTTAATAGAGTAGAGGTAAGCTATCAATGCTATTTCCACCTCTGTCACTCTCTTCTTATCCACTCGCCTTTCATCCTACTCGACCCTCACACTATCACACACTAGCAGATGGTAGACTGCTTCTTCTCTTTTCTTCACCGCTCTCAAAGCGTCGGCACGCTTGCTCACTGAACTGAACTTGGTTGACTCAGTTCTACTAGGCTGGAGTGGCTTCCTTTCCACTTGTACTAGCCTCCACACGTTTGAACTAAGCTTGGAGCTGCAGATTTCAGGTTCTTTCAACAACAGCTGTTCTCTCTCTCTTCTCTCCAAGAGAACTAAACTCAGACTGATCTGCTCTCTCCTCTCTGAGAGAACTAACCTAAACTCTGTGGCTTCACCATCCTTATATACTCTAAAAAGGCTCCCTCTGGTGGCTCTAGGGATTGGTGAAGATGTGTGTATACATATTGGGTCCTCTAGTGGTCATTACCTTCGGTGCATCCCTCTGGGAAATGAGATTCCAAGCGCAGCTGGGCTCTACACCCCCCCCGGTTAAGATCAGCACTCCCGGGCTGAAAGAAAATATTTTTAAATACAACGTTAACATTAAATAACAAGTGAACTCGTCCCTTACGGGAGGTGAGGACCTTTAAACGTTACAACAATAAATAACAATTTTATTACATGTAGAAAACGCAGTGCAAAATACTTCTCATCAAATAGGCATTATACTTGTGGAGGACCCGCTCCAAACCTCCCACGGTGGTCTTGGGTGGGCTGCAAGACTTCACTTATAGAAGACCTCACTCTCGGCCACACCAATTGGGTTTTGTCTTCAGAGGTAACAAGGTAAAAGCTAGATAAAGCAGTTAAGGAGGTGCTAATTATTTACATAGGCAGTTTTTGGGCTGGCAGAGTCCTCAGCCATGCAGTTCATATCAGAAGACATATAGCAAAAACACATTACCCTACTGGGGTATACTTCCAGCAATAATCATGTAAACATTTTAATACTTTTCCAAAAGACAGGCAATATTCTTGGTATCAAAAAGGCATTCACCCATCCGGGTGCAGCAAGTGTTAACTATTTACAGTACTGAATCCCTGTCCAGGTTATTCATTTACTTAGCTGGGGCGACACCTGGTGGCTGTGCAAGCACAGGACCATTCCTATTCACGGGCCCAGTGCCTAGCACCAGGATCATCGACTCCACCATCGGTGTCTGTGTGGCTGGTGTGCACTGGGCTGGTGGGGGTGTCAGGGGTTCCAGCAGGGTGTCATCATCTGTAGCAGGGATATCATCACCGGTTACCTGCAGAGCCGGAACACTCCGGTCCTCTAGGCCGCAGGGCCTGTCTTCCTCGGGGATGCTGGCGGCCTTCCGGGTTCGCGTGCAGGCAGTGTGAGGAGGGAGTCCACCGCCGATTCTTCAGCAGGGCCGGATACCTCCGCTGCGATGTCAGCAGCGGTGCAGGGATTCTCCTCGGCTCCAGGTGCCGGCGTGAGGGGTCGACGGAACGGAGGCTTCGGCTCCAGCGGCGGGTCCGGACCCAGCGTCAGGGCCTGCCAGCTCTGCTTCATGTTCTCCGCTTCCTCCTGTTGCTGGGTCAGCTCCACGGGCTCAGCTTCCACTTCAGGGTCGGGAAGGATGCCTGGATCCTCCAGCA
This sequence comes from Oophaga sylvatica, assembly GCA_033576555.1. NCBI lineage: Eukaryota > Metazoa > Chordata > Amphibia > Anura > Dendrobatidae > Oophaga > Oophaga sylvatica. The sequence continues at coordinate 956,318,671 of JARQOD010000001.1, forward strand.
GCACGGCTTCCTTGGTAGCGGGGAGATCTGCTTCATCGGGGGGGGTCCCGCTCTTTGGTCTGGAGGTGGGGCCTTCGTATCCTTTTCCTCCCACCAAGGAGGATGAGGAGGCGGATCTCCTTGGCTGTAGGGCAGGTCCGCACATTACAATAGTACTTGGACTGGGCGGCCATAATTTTCGCTCCACAGGGGGGTACGCCCACGAATTCACGCCCCTCAGGGCGCGAACATGGCGGTAAAATGGCGGCAAACTCACAAAAACAGCAATTACAGTCTTTTTGCACAAAACAGTCAATTCAGGCACACAGGACCCACTTATAGCAAGCTTCAGGATCCTGTTCATGACGCCAAGTTAGATGAGCCGCCCGCCAGGGCAGTGGGGTACTCGGCACCGAGCCCGTTCACTTCTATGGGGGATGTCACGGTAGCTGGAGCTCGGTCCGTGGCCCTGGGGCTCACCTTAAATGTGGGATATTTACAGGGGATTAAAGTGTTTGTAGAATGTTCGTGACGCCACCTGTGGTGCCTGGTCAGTGTGACCAGCGCTGCTGTATAGATCCGCTGAAGGGTTGGTATTGGGCAGCAAGGTGTTAAGCCATCCACAGGCAAGGCTGGGTTCCTTCAGGGTAGAAAGGCTGTGTAGGGGTGCAGAATGGAGGAGGGGAGCTCAGCCGCAGGAGTAATAATGGGAACACACACACAAAAGTCTCTTTCTTTACCTTTACTGATGGAATGGCAGGCACGTCCTGGGGTGCTGGCAGGGTGAAGGATGCACGTTCAGTTCTTCCCACTGAGTAGGTGTAGGGCCTCCTTACTCCTGTAATGTGAGTCTCTGACCTGTATGAAACGAGGCCTAACTCTGTCTTCAACTTTGCACCCGGCTGACTTTGTGTAGGGCCTTCTATTGGAAGAACACAGTCTCTAATGGCGGATCCTGCCAGACTCCTGTCTTCCTAACCCAGCCACGTATCAACACCTATGGGCTCCTGCGACTTGTAGTCCCGCAGGATCTCCGGTATCTCCTGCTAGTCGTGAAGGATCCAGCAAGCTCGGACCCGGTGTCCGGTTAATCAGAGTAGAGGTAAGCTATCAATGCTATTTCCACCTCTGTCACTCTCTTCTTATCCACTCGCCTTTCGTCCTACTCGACCCTCACACTATCACACACTAGCAGATGGTAGACTGCTTCTTCTCTTTTCTCACCGCTCTCAAAGCGTCGGCACGCTTGCTCACTGAACTGCACTCGGTTGACTCAGTTCTGACTAGGCTGGAGTGGCTTCCTTTCCACTTGTACTAGCCTCCACACGTTTGAACTAAGCTTGGAGCTGCAGATTTCAGGTTCTTTCAACAACAGCTGTTCTCTCTCTCTTCTCTCCAAGAGAACTAAACTCAGACTGATCTGCTCTCTCCTCTCTGAGAGAACTAACCTAAACTCTGTGGCTTCACCATCCTTATATACTCTAAAAAGGCTCCCTCTGGTGGCTCTAGGGATTGGTGAAGATGTGTGTATGCATATTGGGTCCTCTAGTGGTCATTACCTTCGGTGCATCCCTCTGGGAAATGAGATTCCAAGCGCAGCTGGGCTCTACACATCAACCACAGCAAGGTGACACTTCTCTGATGGGTCTTATCCTACTGGACATGTTGACTTCATATCCTACTGAACATGCCATTCTCGGGCTAAAAAGCCTACAATTACATGGAGAAACAAGTCTTTCCTGGGTTTTAAGCCTACAATTTAAACGAACAAGTAGAACTGATTCAAACCAGCTACTATAGTTTACTATTGGAGGTTATGACTGCCTCCTGTCTGACTCCGCACTTCTCCTATTAACCCATAGGTGATTTTAATCAGTTCTGTTTGCCCATTTAAATTGTAGGCTTATAGCCTGAGAGAGACAAGTTTGTCCATGTAATTGTAGGTGTTTTAGCTTGAGTGGCATGTTCAGTAGGATAGGATAGGACCCATCAGAAAAGTGTCACCTTGCCATGGTTGATGGGCACACATGAATTGGCCAATTCATGCACTTAGAACCTTCATTTTTTGTAAGTACATCTTACTGAGTAGCAATAAAGCTTAGATTTAATGCTTCCAGTGCTTTGATATACCTTGGCCCTTACTAAGTGCTGCTGTGTTTTCTTTTATAGATAGATAGATGTATATATATATTTTTTTAGAAAAGCACAGATATCTTTGAAGACCCTTGCAACACCCATTGTGCCCGTACATCTGGTAGTGCTGGTGGGGTCGAGGCCCAAAGTTGCCAGGGGGTCCGAGGACTCTGGTTACTCTCATTGTGTTCCCTCTAAGGCCTCTTTCACACTTCAGTCATTCGGCGTCAGTCAAAATCTGCCAAAGTGTGAAAAAAACGGATCCGCCTTTTTTTTGACGGATCCGTTTTTTCCCCATTCAGTTGCATTAGTGATGGATTTTGACAGATGGTCGTCCATTTGATCCGTCGTCCGACGGATCCTTCAGAAATTTGGCGTCACCTGGCTTTTGAAAACGGACACTTGAACGTTTTTTTGCCTGCGTCGAAATGCCGGACCATGACGGATCCGTCACATCCGCTGTTTTCTATAATGGTCGCCTATGGGTGGCCCTTCTGGGGTTCGTTCTCTCTCTCTCCCTTCCTTTCTCTATTGGCGGATCCGCTGCATCCGTTTGCACCAAAAAACAATGGATCCGTTATTTTCAAACTTTGGTGGACTGGGACTGATGCCAGACGACTGAAATGTGAAAGAGGCCTAAGATGCGCAGCTTCTAAGCTCACCTTGACACGTCCATAAATGAGGCCAAAAAATCCATATTGGTATTTCCAGTATTAACTGCATCATCCTTTGACCCTAAAGTAATCATCCTTTGACCCTAAAGTAATTTCCCATCTCTCTTTTTCATGTAAATGAAGCTTAATGAGTGCATGGTCTGACGTTCTGCAGCAGCTCGTTATTGTCTATTACCGATCACCCGGTGATGAGCGATGTTCCCGGTCTGCCTTTGTAGTTGGCGAGCCTTCTGTTCGGATCGGTGATGCCTCACCCACTCTGACATATAGCTAGTAATGTACGCAGCCCTGACACAATAGGACCGATTTATGGAACTGACTCGCACCACATGTGTGGATACCAGGGCTATGGGGTACTCGGAGCCGAGCCCATTGATTTCTATGGGAGATGTCACTGGCAGCGGGACTCGGTCCGTGGCCCTGGCGGTCATGCAATGGGGGATATTTACATGGGATTATTAGGATAGGTAGTTCGTGACGCCACCTGTGGTATCTGATCAATTGGACCAGCGCTGCTATAAGGATCTTCACAGGGGATGTTATGGGGCAGCTGGGTGGTAAGTCTCCCACAGGTGAGACTGGTCCCTGGAAGTCTATGGTGATGATGCAGGGTGTAGTTAAGAATTCAGTCACACACAATGCAGCTTCTTTTCATACCTTTACTGGTAGATGGTTCAAGAAGATCCCGGGAAGCTGGTCGGGGTGAAGAATGCACACTCGGGTAACCGCTGAGCAGGTTAGAGGCCTCCTTTACTTCAAATGTATTTGAGTCCAAACTTGCCTGAAGCGAAGTTAACTCTGCTATCTCCAGCTTTCTCAATAGCTGCCAAGCCCGGCTGACATTGTGGTGGAGCCTTCTATGTCTCTGATTCTCAGATATTGAAAAGAACTAAGTCGTTAGGGGTGATCAGGCCTTGCCCGTCTTGTTCTCCCTGACTCCGTTTACGTATCAGCACTTAGGGCTGCTCTCTGCGACCTGTAGTCCAGATAGCCTCCGGTTATCTTGTTACTATGCTTGGAACACTAGCAACGCTTCGGACTCCGGTGTCCGGTGATTTAGTGCAGGTAGTCCAATACCTGATGCACTGCTCTCTGTCTTCTCCACTGTGCCCTTCGCCCTGCTCTCGCTCTTAGCATAAGCACTTGTAGCTTTGATGGTGAGGTCAGCTTTCTCCAGAGCTCACTGAGCAGCTCTCAGTATCCTCCTTGTTTCAGCTTCTGTTGAGGTACTGATTAAGGGTAGCTCTGACTAGGCTAGGATGATTCACTTCACCTGTACTAGCCTCCACTTCTTTGTCAGGTGAGCTACGCTAGCTTCTGCGAGGATTCAGTCCTCTCTCCTCTCCCTCCAAGTCCAGACTGAACTGGCACTGAACTGCACTGTCCTAAGACAGGAAACTGACTGATCTGAGCTCTTCTCAGACAGGAAACTTGAATGAGCTCTGCTACGTGTCACTACCTCCTACACCCCTGGTGGGTGTGTCTGAAAGTGTGAGTGAAGTGAATGATATCAAGCTTTTGCGGTTACCTTCCTGTGCATTCTCCTGGATTTATGTGTGCCTTACATAGCTGGGCCACACAGAACTAAAAGAAAAACTGACTTTGTTGCCCATAGGAACCAATCACAGTGAAACTTCCATTCAGCAAGTAAAAATATATTAAATGAAAGCTTCACGGAGATGGGTTGCTAAGGGCAACAAAGACAATTTCCTAATCTACCCTTTTGTGTCACTGCCCCTTTGTGTCACTGATGGTTTAGTATTATTATGGCGCCGTAGGTTATTATTTTTGTGATGCATAATAGATAGTTTTTCTTTTCGAAAGCTTCACAAATTTTCGCCAAAGAGGATGAATATAGTAGAAACTCTGTTAGCCATTGAATGACCAGTCATAACTGAAAATTGTATTATTATTCAGCACGGTTTTGGGATACATACTGTATATATTACCATATATTTTATGTAATTGCTTTTCATTGTGCAAATCTAGAGAAAAATAATTTGTGGTTATTTATTATTTGCTTTACCTGTTGATATTTAACATGTTGAACACATTTTTCAGACAATTTAGTTTAATTTGTATACTTTTTTTCATTTTCTTGTAATTTCTATGCAATAAAAATTTATTTACAGCAGATCTGTCACCAGATTTTGCAATTGAAGCTGCACACATTACAAAATAGATTTATTGGACCTGATGAGGCTGGTGTACCTACTTTGAAAACACATGAAAGAAATGACTGTATGATCCTTCTATAAAAGTCTAACTCAATATTTGCCCACCTGGCCTGTTTGTCTGCTCTTTGGGTCCCTCTTCCCTGCTGATGCTGATCACTGCTCAGTACATGCTGCAGTTGTCAGCTTGGAGCAACAGTTAGAGACTCAAGTTACTAGCATTTCTGAGCTGGGCCTGCTAAGACACATCAGCTCTTCCACCCCCAAGTAGACACCTAGTGATCACGTGATCATTATTGCCGATGCATATATTCAGTACATAGCGCTATTTGTTTTGAGTGTTTTCATAATGGAACCTGAGAAGATCATTTCATCGTTTCATTATAGAAAAGATGATAAAACAGGGTACAGGTATATTTTTTTGATGTACAGTACTGTGCAAAAGTCTTAGGCAGGTGTGTAAAAAGGCTGCAATGCAAAAATGCTTTTAAAAAAAAAGAAGTGTTAATAGTTTATTTTTTATCAAATAACAAGATGCCAAGTGATTAAACAGAGAAATATAAATAAAATCAATAATTAGGGACCTTCCTTGACCTTTAAAACAGCACCAAAGCATCAATGCTTGTAGGTTCTTGCACACAGGTGTTGAAAGAACTCAGCAGGAAGTTTGTTCCAAACATCTTGGAGAACTGACCACAGATCTTCTGTGCTGGGCAAGTCACTTGCGCAAATCCTTCTGTTTTTTCATGTTAATCCCACAAAGATGTAATGATGTTGAGATCAGAGTTCTGTAGGAGCCATATCATCACTTCCAGGACTCCTTGTTCTTCTATATCCTGTCAATAGTTTTTAATGAGATTGACTGTATGTTTGGGGTTGTTTTCCTTTTGCAGAATAAATTTGGATCCAGTGAGATGCCTGATGGTTTTGCGTGATTAATAATCTGCTTCTTATTTTCAGCATTGCGGAAACCGAGAAATGGGCAACGTTGATGACCATAGATATAATAGTCAGCCAAATTAAATGGGTGAAAAACGCTATAAGAAATGACACGCTCTATGTCCAAAAACCCAAGCAAAGCACAAAATATTGATGACAAAAAAACAAGCTGTGTGCATGAGATTTCTGAAATCTCATAGACATAGCTGGTACTGTCAAATGCAGCTGAAAATTAGCATAAAATCATTAAAAAAGTAGCAAAAACGCCCAGTGTGAACTTAGCCTTAAGGTGTTTTCTATATGTTTGGGTTTGATTCACATTGGATATGTTCGATGAACTGAACTTTGAAAGGTTCGCTCATCTCTAGTCACAGACCGCTCTTGCCGGCGATTCAGAGGCTTCCCGTGACATCACGTCTGCTGCCGTCCTTCCACTCTGCTCTGTTGAGCTGGCATGACTGCTGAGATAATGCTGATTGACAGCCAGTTCTACACTGCCTAACTATGGGGAGCCGCCTGTCAATCAGCATGACGTCAGCAGTCATGACCCGTCCAGAGAGGAAGAGCTGTTCTATTGACGTTGAGCAGCTGAATCGCCCTACGGAATGGTCAATGACCGCTCTGTGCCAGAACTGGATAGAGCAGGTGGTTGGAATCAACCTGTTAGTTTTTAGGCCCATAGTAAAAATGAAAAAAGTCCTGGATAAACTCTTGAAACAGATTTTTAAGATTGAGGCTTTCCATATGAGGATGATCTTCAGCACCGATGCACCTAAGAGGAGGTTTTAATCCTTGCTCTTTTGTGATTTATGATTGCATTGTCTCCTGTGATTCTTAGGGTTTTCTCACAGGCAAACAAAATTGCAGCTGTACTTCCCGGTCTGGTGAATGGAGGACACTTCACACACCGATTCCCTATGGCTGTCTTCTCATATATCAGAGGATGAGAGACAGAGGGAAGTAGCTGGGAAAGAGAAATGGTAGGCAAGGAAAGTTGCCCTTCAGACATCCTCCAACCTAGATTTTATCTCATTGTAAACTTACCCAGCAGCGTCCACCGCCCCGCGTAAGCAGCTGATGTATACAAGGTGTCCTGCACTGTCTCTGCAAAGACATTTAGGAAGGTGAAGCAGAATTTGTGTTTATTTTTAGTCAATATATTTTTACGTGTTATGAAAAAAACGAAATCCAGAACTGATCTCCCGAATTTCTATTATTTTGCACATACAATTGCAATCAAAATTATTCAAGCCTTTTGCAAATTAGGTTTATTAAGAAAATAATGTATGTCTGAGTCAGGGACAAGAGTACAACGTCCCCCTAAGTGAATGAATATCAAGGACTGAATATAATCAGGAGGTGGAGTACTCCAAACATAAACTGCTACTAAAAAGAACCAACAGGGTAGTCATAAACCACCAGTAAGGTTAAAACATAGTATACTGAAAAAACATAAATTAAAACATTATTACAATTATGTACATAATGCGCGTTTCGTGTGTAAGCTTTTCCAAGGGAAAGTCTTCTTCTTGAGAAAGCTTATAAGCTAAACGCGCGTCGGGGCAGCGTGGGGGACTAATTCTATCTTTCCTCATTATGGGTAAGCAACACTATCTTTACCATACTCTTTATCATCTATTGTTCAATTGTTCATGGCCACTTGGCTTCTATAATGCTATGTGTTTCGCATATGCTTTCTCAATATGTGCTTTTTTTGTTGATTGTTGCATTGTACATTGGATTTGTGATGTCCCCACTTCCTTTCCTTCTTTGTAGACCCATATGTATATAATGGTAATAACTTTTTAATATATATTTTTTCAATAAACTATGTTTTAATCTGACTAGTGGTTTATGGCTACTCCGTTGGCTCTTTTTAGTAGTTGTTATTTTAGTTGTGTTAGGCTATTTGAATAGTTCATGTTTAATTCAGCCAAAATATTTTTTGATAATATTTCCTTCTCCCAGCAGGGAGTGGTGGTTTTACCTAAGTGTAAGATGACATAATCAGTGATTCATTATTTGTAGTGTTAGGCATCAGGTAGTAGAGTAACCCTCTGGGATTATTATCCGGATCTGCCGCTGTTTGGCATCACTGAGCTCCCTGGTAAATAACTGCACAACAATCTCCGTGCACTCATCACTATAGGAGGCCCATGATTACTGACCGATCTCTGCTCTGTTACCTCCCCTGGGAAGGAAGATTCACCCAGAAATTCTCATCATTATGAATGTGGTACAGAGAGACGCCTCAGTGTAAGGGCAGTATATTATACGGTAACAAACCAAAAGTCTGGACCCCAAGTATCAGTGTCATTATCCTGTGTGTCATTGTCCTGTACCTAAATGTCAGTGCCATTGTGCTACACCCAATGTTCAGGTTCATTATCCGGTGCCCAAAGTTTCATTATCCTATATCCCGAGTGTCTGCATCATTATCCTGTACCCAAGTACAGTATCAGTGTCACTCTCCTGTACCCTGTCAGTGTCATTTTTCTGTACTTAAGTGTAAGTGACATTACCCTGTACCCCAAGTGTCAGTATCATTACCCTGTATCCCAAGTGTCAGTGTCCTTGTATTATACCCCAAATGTCAGTGTCATTACCCTGTACCCCAAGTGTTAGTGTCCTTGTATTATACCCCAAGTATCAGTGTCATTGTCCTGTACCCCAAGTGTCAGTGTCCTTGTATTATACCCCAAGTATCAGTGCCATTGTCCTGTACCCCAAGTGTCAGTGTTCTTGTATTATACCCCAAGTGTCAGTGTCATTATCCTGTACCACAAGTGTCAGTGTCCTTGTATTATACCCCAAGTGTCAGTGTCATTATCCTGTACCCCAAGTGTCAGTATCATTACCCTGTATCCCAAGTGTCAGTGTCCTTGTATTATACCCCAAATGTCAGTGTCATTACCCTGTACCCCAAGTGTCAGTGTCCTTGTATTATACCCCAAGTATCAGTGCCATTGTCCTGTACCCCAAGTGTCAGTGTTCTTATATTATACCCCAAGTGTCAGTGTCATTATCCTGTACCACAAGTGTCAGTGTCCTTGTATTATACCCCAAGTGTCAGTGTCATTATCCTGTACCACAAGTGTCAGTGTCCTTGTATTATACCCCAAGTGTCAGTGTCATTATCCTGTACCACAAGTGTCAGTGTCCTTGTATTATACCCCAAGTATCAGTGCCATTGTCCTGTACCCCAAGTGTCAGTGTCCTTGTATTATACCCAAAGTGTCAGAGCCATTACCCTGTGCCCCAAGTGTCAGTGTCATTATCCTGTGCCCCAAGTGTCAGTGTCATTATTCTGTACCACAAGTGTCAGTGTCATTATCCTGTACCAAAAGTGTCAGTGTCCTTGTATTATACCCCAAGTATCAGTGCCATTATCCTGTATCCCAAGTGTCAGTGTCATTGTCCTGTACCACAAGTGTCAGTGTCCTCGTACTGTACCCCAAGTGTCAGTGTCATTATCCTGTATCCCAAGTGTCAGTGTCATTGTCCTGTACCACAAGTGTCAGTGTCCTCGTACTGTACCCCAAGTGTCAATGCTATTATCCTGTACCCCAAGTGTCAGTGTTATTATCCTGTACCACAAGTGTCAGTGTCCTTGTATTATACCACAAGTATCAGTGCCATTGTCCTGTACCCCTAGTGTCAGTGCCATTATCCTGTATCCCAAGTGTCAGTGCCATTATCCTGTACCACAAGTGTCAGTGTCCTCATACTCTACCCCAAGTGTCAGTGCCATTATCCTGTACCCCAAGTGTTAGTGTCATTATCCTGTATCCCAAGTGTCAGTGTCATTATCCTGTACCCCAAGTGTCAGTGTCATTATCCTGTACCCCAAGTGTCAGTGTCCTTGTATTATACCCCAAGTGTCAGTGCCATTATCCTGTATCCCAAGTGTCAGTGTCATTGTCCTGTACCACAAGTGTCAGTGTCCTCGTACTGTACCCCTAGTGTCAGTGCCATTATCCTGTACCCCAAGTGTCAGTGTTATTATCCTGTACCACAAGTGTCAGTGTCCTTGTATTATACCACAAGTATCAGTGCCATTGTCCTGTACCCCTAGTGTCAGTGCCATTATCCTGTATCCCAAGTGTCAGTGCCATTATCCTGTACCACAAGTGTCAGTGTCCTCGTACTGTACCCCAAGTGTCAGTGCCATTATCCTGTACCCCAAGTGTTAGTGTCATTATCCTGTATCCCAAGTGTCAGTGTCATTATCCTGTACCCCAAGTGTCAGTGTCATTATCCTGTACCCCAAGTGTCAGTGTCCTTGTATTATACCCCATGTCAGTGCCATTATCCTGTACCCCAAGTGCCAGTGTCATCGCATTATACCCCAAGTGTTAGTGTAATTATCCTGTACCCTAAGGCCTCTTTCACATTTCCGGCGGGCGCCTAGCGGCGCCCCCGGCATTTTGCCGCAGCGCCGCATGTGAAAACCTTTTACACTTCCGGCGGCCAAAATGTGGTTTTTTGCCGGATGGTTTCTGATGCTTGGAGAGATAAGAAACCATCCGGCAAAAAAAAAAAACGTTACATGCAGCGTTTTTTCCGGACGCCGCAATGTACATTTGCGCCGCATCCGGACAAAACCGCATGCAACGCATTGACATGCGGCGCCATCCGGCGCTAATGCATGTCAATGCGAAAAAAGCCGCATGCGGCGCATCAGATTTTCAGATGCGGCGCTGCGGCAAAATGCCGGGGGCGCCGCCATGCGCCCGCCGGAAATGTGAAAGAGGCCTAAGTGTCATTGTCATTGTCCTGTGTATCATTATCCTGTATCCCAAATGTCAGTTTCAATGTCCTGTGTGTTTTGGGGGTTATGCTTCCAAGTGACATTTACTGTAGAAATAACAGTCCATCTTCCACTCTATCGGCCATTTCCCCACATTATCTGGGTCATGATACTGAGAAGACTCCCATGCCTGTGACCTGGGATGTTAGCCGTCTCTCCGGCAGTGTCGATCCTTGCTTTCTATCTTCTCACGCTCTGACATATATTGCGCTTCATATTTGTTTCTTGCACACCCTCAGGCGTCTTCACCATCTTCTGTTCCTGTCAGATGCCTGCCTGTTTCAGCACTTGTCAGGCCGCAGTTAGAGCAATATTGCTTTCTCCGCAGGTAAATAATGCAGAGGGAATTGATTTCTGTGAGAAACAACCTCAGCAAGAGCTAAACATCCATTCAGGAAATGTTTCTGGTCATGAAATATCAGCTCTCGGTTTATTCAAAGTGCTGCTTACCGTCTGTGATTTGTGGGCTGTGTTTTCCTAGTCCTAACTTTACCCAAGATACCTAACTCCTTTATGACACCATGAAAGCCTTTCAATGCAATTTGGGGTTGTCTTGTCAGATTTCATTCTGCAGTCAGTATTTAATGATTTTTTCACTATAGCAGGAAAATCTGAATAGAAATTCTGCATCCTGATCCAAGTTACAGATTAGTCTCTTTGGGAGTGTCTCTCTGTAATACAGGCTGGATTTTAGCAGTTTGTGTATCTAGGATGCTGTTTTCTTCATTAACCTATCTACCATATAATCGTCTAATTCTGTCTGTCTGTAACGGAAATCCCGCGTCGCTGATTGGTCGAGCCTGACCGGACGCGACCAATCAGCGTCAGGCGCCGACCGGCCGCGAATTGGCGCAGGATTTGAACCACGCACGCCACTGCTATCGTCGGGAGATCAGAGGCGCTAGCCGCTGATCTCCCAATGGTAGCTGCGGGTCATCTCCTGCCGCATGGAGGTCAGCGGCGACACAGCCGGTCATCTCCCGGCTGCTCGCAGCGGAAGTACCCCGACTGGCGGCCTCCACGTAAACCCCAGCAGCAGCCTCCACGTACACCCCAGCAGCCTCTATATACCCCAGCAGCAACAGCCTCTATATACCCAGCAGCAGCAGCCTCTATATACCCCAGCAGCAACAGCCTCTATATACCCCAGCAGCAGCAGCCTCTATATACCCCAGCAGCAGCAGCCTCCACATATACCTCAGCAGTAGCAGCCTCCACATATACCCCAGCAGCAGCCTCCACATATACCCCAGCAGCAGCAGCCTCCTCATATACACCAGCAGCAGCCTCCACATATACCCCAGCAGCAGCCTCCATGTACACCCCAGCAGCAGCCTCTATATACACCCCAGAAGCTCTATATACACCTCAGAAGTCTCTATATACACCCCAGCAGCCTCTATATACACCCCAGCAGCAGACTCTATATACACCCCAGAAGCTCTATATACACCTCAGAAGTCTCTATATACACCCCAGCAGCCTCTATATACACCCCAGCAGCAGCCTCTATATACACCCCAGAAGCTCTATATACACCTCAGAAGTCTCTATATACACCCCAGCAGCCTCTATATACACCCCAGCAGCAGCCTCTATATACACCCCAGAAGCTCTATATACACCTCAGAAGTCTCTATATACACCCCAGCAGCCTCTATATACACCCCAGCAGCAGCCTCCAACACACAGTAAAAAGAAACAAACGATTATACTCACCTTGCACTTTCTTCTCTTTTCATCCTCTGTAGTACTTTTTCCCTCCTTTCTGTGTATATTTTACCCGGAAAATCCTGTGTATTCATTGCATTATTCTTACATCTTCATAAATAAACTACATACATATTCTAGGATACCTGATGTATTAGAATCGGGCCACCATCTAGTCTACTATATAACCGTCTAATTCTGTCTGTCTGTAACAGAAATCTCGCGTCGCTGATTGGTCGCACCCAGCCGGACGCGACAAATCAGCGACAGGCATAGTCTGGCCCCGAATTGGCGCAGGATTTGAAGCACGCACGTCACCGCTATCGTCGGGAGATCAGCGGCGCTAGCTGCTGATCTCCTGACTGTAGCCGCGGGTCATCTCCTACCGCATGGAGGTCAGCTGCGACGCAGCCGGGAGATGACCAGCACCAGCCAGTCATCTCCCGGCTGCTCGCAGCGGAAGTACCCGACCAGCGGATACACATAAACCCCAGCAACTACATACATATTCTAGAATACCGATGCGTTAGAATCGGGCCACCATCTAGTATATTATATATCAGCACAGTTCTATTGTGTACTTATCTCCCCTCTATGTGCTTTCCTACTTTTCTACATCCTGTTTTCTCTGCTCTCCAAAAAACCATAGAAACCCTAAAACTGAGAAAAAAAGAGAGAGAAATGATACAGTTGCTTCTCACAAAATTAGAATAGCATCAAAAAGTTAATTTATTTCAGTTCTTCAATACAAAAAGTGAAACTCATATATTATATAGAGTCATTACAGAGTGATCTATTTCACGTGTTTATTTCTGTTAATGTTGATGATTATGGCTTACAGCCAACGAAAACCCAAAAGTCATTATCTCAGTAAATTAGAATACTTTGTATCACCAGCTTGAAAAAATGATTTTAAAATCTGAAATGTATGATCAGTAAATGCACTCAATACTTGGTCGGGCTCCTTTTGCATCAATTACTGCATCAATGTGGCGTGGCATGGAGGCGATCAGCCTGTGGAACTGCTGAGGGGTTATGGAAGCCAGGTTGCTTTGATCGCAGCCTTCAGCTCGTCTGCATTGTTGGGTCTGGTGTCTCATCTTCCTCTTGACAATACTCCATAGATTATCTATGGGGTTAAGGTCAGACGAGTTTGCTGCCAATCAAGCACAGTGATACTGTTGCTTTTAAACCAGGTATTGGTACTTCTTGCAGTGTGGACAGGAGCCAAGTCCTGCTGGAGAATGAAATTTCCATCTCCAAAAAGCTTGTCGGCAGAGGGAAACATGAAGTGCTCTAAAATTTCCTGGTAGACGGCTGCACTGACTTTGGTCTTGATAACACACAGTGGACCTACTGTACACCAGCAGATGACATGGCTCCCCAAACCATCACTGATTGTGGAAACTTCACACTAGACCTTGGAAATCAAGGTCCCAGAGTCTGGAGGAAGAGTGGAGAGACAGACAATCCAAGCTGCTTAAGGTCTAGTGTGAAATTTCCACAATCATTGATGGTTTGGGGAGCCATGTCAACTTCTGGTGTAGGTACACTGTGTTTTATCAAGACCAAAGTCAGCGCAGCCGTCTACCAGGAAATTTTAGAGCACTTCATGCTTCCCTCTGCCCACAAGCTTTTTGGAGATGGATATGTCATTCTCCAGTAGGACTTGGCACCTGTCCACACTGCCCAAAGTGCCAATACCTGGTTTACAAACAACAGTATCACTGTGCTTGATTGGCCAGTAAACTCGCCTGACCTTAACCCCATAGATAATCTATGGGATATTGTCAAGAGGAAGATGAGACACCAGACCCAACAATGGAGACGAGCTGAAGGCTGCTATCAAAGCAACCTGGGCTTCCATAACCCCTCAGCAGTGCCACAGGCTGATCACCTCCATGTCACGCCGCATTGATGCAGTAATTGATGCCAAAGGAGCCCGACCAAGTATTGAGTGCATTTACTGATCATACATTTCAGTAGGCCAACATTTCAGATTTTAAAATCATTTTTCAAGCTGGTGTTATAAAGTATTCTAATTTACTGAGATAATGACTTTTGGTTTTTATTGAAATAAACACGTGAGATAGATCACTCTGTAATAACTCTATCTAATTTGAGTTTCACTTTTTGAATTAAAGAACTGAAATAAATTAACTTTTTGATGATATTCTAATTTTGTGAGATGCACCTGTACATCAGAACCAGAAATGAGAGCTCTGAAGGATGATCTTTTTTGCAGAGCACTTTATTGGATAAAGGCTTTGCAGATGTTCTACAACAGCAGAAGTGTAGATGAAGACGATTTAGAAAGTTGAATTTAGGAAGCCAATGAAAAAAAAAATAGAGATTAGGTAAGGCTAAGTGCACACGTCAGGAATTTTTGTGTTTTTTTTCGCGTTTTTTCCCGCGGCAAAAACGCGAAAAAAACGCAAGCATTAAGCATCCTATTCATTTAAATGGATTCCGCAATTTTTGTGCACATGCAGCGTTTTTTTTCCGCAAAAAAAATGCTTTGCGGAAAAAATAGCAACATGTTCATTAATTTTGCGTAATCTCAGCGGAATCGCCGCCAAAGGAATGAATTGACCGCTTACTTTCCGCATGTGGCTATGCGGAATGTAAGCGGTTCATGTGCAATGGTACCCAGGGCCTGGAGGAGAGGAGACTCTCCTCCAGGCCCTGGGTACCATATCCCTGGTAAAACAATAATTAAAATAATAAATAGTGATATTCTCATCTTCCGGCGACCCCCGCAGCTTTCCGGCCTCTCAGCGACGCTCCCGTTCCCAGGAGTCCTTTGCGAGAATCACCCAGATGGCATAGCGGTCTCGCATGATGCTACGTCATCTGGGGTCTGTCGCAATGGACTCCTGGGAACGGGATTGGCCGGGAGCGTCGCTGAGAGGCGGGAAAGCTGCGGGGGCCGCCGGAAGGTGAGAATATCATTATTTTTTATTTTTTTTATTATTTTTAACATTAGATCTTTTTATTATTGATGTGGCATAGGCGGCATCAATAGTAAAAAGTTGGTCACACTTGTCAAACACTATGTGTGACTCGTGTGACCAACCTGTCAATCAGTTTTCCAAGCGATGCTACAGATCGCTAGGAAAACGCTAGCATTCTGCAAGCTAATTACGCTTGCAAAGCGCTAGTTTCTGGCGGGAATACGCATACAAAAAAAATGCGTATTTCCCACGGCAGAGAAGTGCGGGATTGCCACGGAAATTTCCGCGGTAATTCCGCAACGTGTGAACTTAGCCTAAAGGTGTACATTGCCTTTAACTACAGTACGTCTGGATGGCCCATTGACGTTAAATGTCTGAGAAGTTCCTGTTTTACTCTGAAGTGACATTCTAAAATGTCACTGCAATGAAGAGCATTTCCACGACATTGTACAACTGGGGGTCAGGGAACCCGCTGTCAAAAAAAGCAAGTCTTCCTATGGAGAAGGCATACATGATTTATTATTTTGTCCAATTTTCTTGATCACTACATAGAAAGCGCTGAACAACCGCTAAGTATTCAGAGAGGAAAAATTTAGGAAACGATTACCAAGCACCCCCCTCCAGACCCAGAGATCATGTGATCTCTGGACGTAGAGGGAGAACAGGAGTTGCTGGGTCCTAGGAAGCCAGTCACTTCTGCAGTGTAGAGAAGAGACTGATTTTCCCATGTAACTGGGGCTGATATATTAGCCCTAGTTACAGGGGAAAATCAGGCTCTTTTCTGCAATCAGCAATAAATCAAATGTATTAATATGTTTAAATGCCCCCAAATGTCTTATAACAACTATAATATAAGGGGGACAGAGTGCAAAAAACAGATGGCTAGTCGAAATCTCATTTTCCAGGCCTGCCTCCTTTGAAAAAATATGTCCAATATATAAAAATATTTTTTTGTGGAAAGAAGAGCAAAAGACGGATTTTGGTAAGAACTTACCTGTAAAATCCTTTTCAGCGAAGAAGGAAGGGAGACACACACTAGTCATTACTAGTGGGTAGGCGGAGCCCAGATGAGATAGACACCTCAGATTAAAAAGAGTGTTGACCGGCCCCTCCAGCTCGGGCTCCTCCTACTCAGCTCTCTAGTCGTACACAAGCTAAGGAAGAGCAAATATCACCAGCGGAGCAACATAACCCCTTCTGAAGGACTTCAGAGAAGAAACAAGAATACAGGTTATGCATGTCACAGGAAAAAAAACACACAGTTCCAGGTACTACTCACTGAACCTGACTACTGCGATGAGCTGGCGATGCTGGAACAGAGCCTTAGCGCGCCGACCTCAGCCCAGATAATCGCTATCAGAGAAGGGTCACGCCGCATCTGAAACACAACAACACACTTCTGCCATGGGAGGGATGTGTGTGTCTCCCTTCCTTCTTCGCTGAAAAGGATTTTACAGGTAAGTTCTTACCAAAATCCGTCTTTCAGCAGCAGACGAAGGAAGGGAGACACACACTAGTCATTACTAGTGGGACGTCCCAAAGCAGTCCAAAAATTAAGGGTGGGAAAAAAACAGAAAAGGCAGAACCCAACAACCTAAGCAAATGCGCAACCAGCGCTAACAAACAAGTTAACGAGAACTTTAAACTACAGCCGCCTGCAGGACCCTACGTCCTAGGGCCGCATCAGCGGAAGCACTAACGTCCACCTTATAAAATTTTGTAAAGGTGTGGACGGAGTGCCAGGTCGCAGCCCGGCAGAGCTGAGCTGCCGAGGCCCCTTGATGAAAAGCCCACGATGAGCCCACAGCTCTCGTGGAGTGAGCTCGAACCTTAATCGGGCAAGGTTCGCCCTTAAGTCGGTAAGCCTCCAAGATGGCCGACCGGATCCAACGAGCTATAGAATCCTTGGAAGCTCGTTGACCACGTCGACGACCTGCTGGAATCACAAACAGAGAGTCCGACTTCCGAAAACCTTGGGTAACAGACAAATAGAACTTCAAAGCCCGCACCAAATCCAATGTGTGCAAGGCTCGTTCCTTCGCATTCCTCGGCCCCGGACAGAGTGAGAGTAACACAATATCCTGGTTGACATGAAATTGTGACACCACCTTAGGTAGAAAATCGCCCCGAGTGCGAAGTATTACTCGATCCTGGTGAAACTCCAGAAAAGGAGGCGAGCAAGAAAGAGCCGCCAACTCAGAAACCCTTCTCAAAGAGGTGACCGCCACCAGGAAGGCAACCTTCCAAGAAAGCAACGAAAGGTTAACGGAATCCATAGGCTCAAAAGGCCCGTGTTGAAGAGCCTCCAAAACAAGATTGAGCCGCCAAGGAGACACAGGCGCCTTCCGCGGCTGAAGCTGACAGGTTACTCCTTGAAAAAAGGAACGTACGTCCCTACGCGAGGCGATAACCTTTCTAAACAGCAAGGACAGAGCAGAAACCTGACCCCTCAGGGTGCTTACTGCCAAACCTTTGTCCAGCCCGAATTGCAGAAAAGCCAACAAATTGGGAATGGAAAAAATCCTTGGGTTCCTTGAAGAACTCGAACACCACGAAAAGAAAGCTTCCCAAGTCTTGTGATAAATCCTAGTAGTAGCCGGACCTCTGGCAGCTCGCAAAGTGGCAATGACTTCGGCTGAAAAACCTTGACGGGTCAATATTTCGGTCTCAAGAGCCACGCCGTCAAACGCAGAGACTTCAGGTCCGGATGACGAACGGGCCCTTGGGTTAACAGGTCAGAGCGAAGAGGAAGTGGAAGTGGTGGCGCTGCCAGGAGCGACACCAGTGTCGAGAACCACGTCCTCCTTGGCCAATCTGGGGCTATTAACATAGCCGAGATTCTCTCCAGTCTGATCCGACGTAGCACCAGAGGAAGTAAGGAAATCGGCGGAAACACAGACTAGCTCGAATTGGTCCAACGGAGCCACTAGAGCATCCACCGCCACAGCTTTCGGATCCTTGTACCTGGACATGAAAGTCGGTAACTTGGCATTGAACCTGGATGCCATCAGATCCACCTGGGAGTTCCCCAACGGGAGCACAGCAGTGCAAAAATTTTCGGATGAAGACTCCATTCTCCGGGATCCATCTTCTCGCGACTGAGAAAGTCCGCCGTGATATTCTGAACTCCTGGAATGTGGATCGCAGAGATGGCTGGTACTCTGGTCTCTGCCCATACCAGGATCCGAGATACCTCCACCATGAGTCTGGAACTTCTTGTCCCGCCTTGGTGGTTGATATATGCGGCCGCCGTCGCATTGTCTGCACTCGGACTGGCAGACCGCTTAAAGGGACCGTCCAGTGTTGGAGGCAAAGGAAAATCGCCCTCAATTCCAGGATGTTGATCGGCAAGACAGACTCCTCCGACGACCATACTCCCTGAGTCCAGAGATCGTTCCAGACACCCCCCCAGCCCGTCAGGCTGGCATCTGTGGTTATGACCGACCACTTTGGAGGGAGGAAGGACTTCCCCAGGATAGCGCTTCCGGACGTAACCACCATCCCAGAGACTCTCGTACCCTGTGGGAGATGATGACACTGCAATCCAGTGAAGTCTGCGATCGATCCCAACGGTTCAGAATGAACCTTTGGAGGGCCCTGGAATGAAACTGGGCAAATGGAATTGCTTCCATGGACGCCACCATCAAACCCAGAAGGCGCATACAGCTTCGAAGGGACATTGCTGTCGAAGACTTCATAACCTGTGCATGTCGAAGGAGACATGCTTGCTTGTCTGGGGGCAGGGACACCACTGCTTGTACCGTGTCGAAGTGCATCCCCAAAAACAGGATTGACTGCGACGGTTCCAGAGACGACTTCTCCCAATTGACCAACCACCCAAAGTCCTCCAGGAGCTGAAGGGATAGATTGCGAGCAGTTACTGCCTCCTCCTTGGAAGACGCCACAATCAGAAGGTCGTCCAGGTAGGGAAGAATCGTGACGCCCTGTCTTCGAAGAATCGCCATGAGAGGTGCCAGAATTTTTGTAAAAAGTCTGGGCGCTGAGGCCAACCCGAATGGCAGAGCCACAAACTGGTAATGGTCCTGGCCTATGGCAAAATGAAGGAAGCGTTGGTGAGCCCTTCCGATTGGAACGTGTAAATAAGCGTCGCGAATGTCGATTGACACCAAAAAGTCGTTCTGTGACAAGGCTGCCACAACAGAGCGAAGCGACTCCATGCAAAATGTTCGGGTGTGGACATGCAGATTCAATCTTTTGAGATCCAGGATGGGGCGAAACTTGTCCTCCTTTTTGGGGACCACAAAGAGGTTGGAATAAAAACCTCTTCCCCTGTCCTCTGGCGGAACCGGTACTACCACACCCTTCTGCAGAAGGGAGTCGACCTCTCGCAGTAGAGCGGCACATAGCTCGGGCTCTGACGGGATGCTAGACTGACAAAAACTGTTCGGGGGTCGAGAAGAAAACTCTATGAAATAGCCTGCCGACACGACCCGCGTTACCCAGGTGTCCGGAATGCGTGAAATCCAAGTCGCTTTGAATTGGAGCAGGCGACCCCCCACTCGAGAGCCCTCGAGTGGAACCCTGGCGTCAGTCCGCCTTGGCGGGCTTCTTGTCAGCTTCCCGCTTGTCTTGACGGAAACTTTGTTTCCAGGGGGTGCGGGATTTCTGAGAGGACTTTTTTCCCGAAAAAGAGGGACGACCCGATCCCCAAGAGGACTGACCAAATCGTCCCCTGGACCGAAAGGACCGCCGAGCACTACCGGCACTAGGCCTGCCAGAAGCAGAAGCCATAGCCCTTCGCTGCGGTAAAGCCGCTTCTTTTGCCTTTGCCTTGGCAATCAGCTCTGTGAGGTCAGATCCAAATAGCTGACCACCCTTGTAAGCTAAAGACAGCAAACCTTGCTTGGAAACCGCGTCCCCGGTCCACTGTCTAAGCCACAGTGCTCTTCTGACTGTGACCGCCGAGGATTGCGCCCTGGACAACAGTGACGCAGTATCCAGACCTGCATCATAGCTATATTTGGCTGCAATCTCCAACAATTCGAGAAGCCCATCTACCTCGGATAACGGAGATCTATTTTGCAACGCCATCCGTATACGGACCAACCAGCTCAGGGAAGCTTTACAAGCACACATGGATCCTAGCACCGCTCTGAATCCATGACCCGCGGCCTCGTAGGTGGATTTCGCCGCCATCTCCGTTTTTCTGTCTAGCGGGTCCTGTAGACTCGCCTTCCCTTTAACAGGGAGCAACGAGGATTTACTAAGCTGTGATAAAGGAACATCCACTTCAGGAGAAGGAATCCAATTATCAATCAACTCCGTAGAACACGGATATAGTGCCTCAAAGAAACGTGTCCCTTGAAAACGTTTATCTGGACACAGGCGTTCCTCCTCCACTGCTCCATTAAGCTCAACCAGAGCTGGCAATGTCGATCGCGACTTACGGTACTCCTGGTACATTCGGGCCGACTTACCAGGACGCCTAGTTACCTCCTCCGGTAACTGTAACGCCTCCCTCATGGCTTCAATGAAAGCCTCTGTTTGGCCCACAAGAGAGGCAGAATGCCCCTGCCGATCCTCCTTATCCGAATCGGATAACTCCCCATCCGAGTCTGAAGGGGAACCCTGTCCGCATTCCATATCAGAGACCTCTGATTCGCTACGCGGGAAGGATGGAACCGGTCTGTGTCGCTTCCTGTCATGAGAGGATCTAGCTGACACCCAATGACCTAAAAGGTCAGACAGGCCATCAATAGAACGAGCGATGGCATCCAATTTGGCATCGCTGTAACCTCCGACCGCTGCACTTGACGCCGTCGAGGTCTGCGTATCAGATACGCGCGACTGATCCTGAAGCGGATCTGAGAGACGGTCCGCACCTTCTGGACCCTGATCCGACATGCCCTCACACAGTATATGGCAGGTCAAAACCTGTCAGTAACTAGAAAAAAGTGTGGTTTCTTAAGTGGACGAAACAAGCACGCTGAAGGGTTAAAGCTCTTAAAGTAGAGAGCTACCCCAGCTGTCTTATCTAAAATATCAGCAGAATATGTCAGCAGTATAATTAACCCTTTATGTTCTGATCCATACCGGAATAGAACTTACGGCGGGTATTGCTGGATTCTCGCTGAAAGGGTTAACCCTTCAATAGGGGTTAATGTCGCAGGCTCCCCACAACTCCCTTATTACAATAAAAGGGGCGTGCGAGTCCCAGGCGAAACAAGGTCTCTATATGAGACCGCAGCTGCAGGATAGCGCTATCTGCCACTTGTCACACAGATAGGTCCTGCGCTGTGGGGGTGATGACTTTCACTCACCCAGCTGGCCGCGGTGATGTATAATTGTATCGGGAGGAGCGGAGCATGAGGAGCCCGGTGTAATGGCCGCCGCGCTGAGAGAAGCCAGAAGAGAAGCACATAATCGCGCGCTTCTGCACAAGAAGACCGGGAAGCGTGAAGCCACGCCCCCCGCCGGCTTCAAAAAAAGAGCGCGAACTCCCTCGCTCTCTGCTCTCCTCTGTCCTGCAGGCATCTGCCTGTGGACAAAAAATACAGTCACCAAAACATGTCATTTACATGTAACAGCGGCTGCCGCAGCAGCTGCTGAAAGCACTCACATACATTATGACCCCCGATGTGCGGTTTGCGTCCCCACCAGGGAAGCCATCCTCATCCCCCAGGGCCGGCATGATTCTGCAGGGACCACCATACAGGGTAATTACAGATCCGCCAAGGGAGAGGTGGGAGTCCAGCAGCGCTGAGACCCCTGAGACCTCTAGACCACTTCTGGTGATCCAAGTCTCTTGTCCGATGAAAATAAAAAATCTTCTGAGGAGCTGCTTCCAGCAGCGACTATCCTCTGAGACCTCAAATTTTAGACTGGAGAGCTGAGTAGGAGGAGCCCGAGCTGGAGGGGCCGGTCAACACTCTTTTTAATCTGAGGTGTCTATCTCATCTGGGCTCCGCCTACCCACTAGTAATGACTAGTGTGTGTCTCCCTTCCTTCGTCTGCTGCTGAAATTTAAAATGTTTTTAGTGGTCCTTTTGTCAATGTGAAAAATAGCGATTTTTTTGCTAATAGAAGAGTAAAAAAAGTCAAAAATTATTTTTACTATCTGAGCGAGAAATTTTTTTTAAAGTCGTTAAAAGCGCATGTACAATAAAACCTGAAAATGTACCTGGTCAGGAATTGGTAAAATGGACGAGTCCTGAACTGGTTAAAAAGTAATTTTGGGGTGCCATAACAACTCTTAAAATGGAACTCAATGAAAAACATAGGCCATGAGTTTGTCGGTCGAAGGTTCCATGCTTCAGATGAACTCTGAACGATCAGTAATAGATCAGAGACATGGGTTTCCATTCTTATCGGCAACACACGTCCTGTTTACACAGGACAATGTGCTGTTGAGAACGCTGATCTTTCGTGCAAACAGAAAAGATCATTTCACCCAATGATTGAGCGTTTTGCTCATTCATGCATTGATTGGCAGCCTGACGACACTGCAGAATTTTTTCAAAATGAGCGTACCTAGCGATGCGCATTCATGATAATCGTGTAGTGTGAATGACGTTTTACAGTTAGGCCCATAAAACATTCTAAGGAGCTAAGGATTATTCATTATTAATGCCCATATGGGGTTGGATATAGAGCCCCAGGTAGCTGTTAGTTCCATAATATCTTTGCCAGAAATCGTTGATAGTTACTTGCTCACTTTACAGATATTATATTGTCCTGGCTCCTGTGGTTTTGAGCAGGAAAACATGTAGTTGGAAGAAGGTAGTCAAATTTTTGCAATCGGAATGAAGGTTAATAGTAATCATTGTTGACCACAATATGTTCCAAGACAGAAATGCAAAATAACATACTTTCCTGAAATGCTCTGAAGAAAAACAGGGGAGTCCTTCTAGACAACCAGGAGAGTTGACAAATCATCTTTACGTGACAAAACCTCCTTGAATGCACTGGATGGAAATGGAGCTCAGCACCGAAACACACATTCAGGTTCTGGGTAATGGGGAGTGGAATGGGCAAGGAGTAATATGCTAAAGAGACGTTTCTCACAAGTTGCTGAGTTTAGGAGGATTTTTCGGCCCAAAGATCTAAATTGTATTCTTCTTTATAGTCATGTTAGGTACATACAGATACATCTTTATAAACCAGTATATCTCTTTATACCTGTTGTTAGAACCTCTGGTTAGGTTTTGTTTCAGTTTGCTGGTCACATGACCTTTTTACCCTATTTAGTCTGGCTCCGCCCTTCTGGTTTTGCTGGACTTCATTGTATTATCTACTCTTAAGCTAGCCGGGTGCTTAGGTGCCTTACTCTGTCAGTTTTGCTTGATCTGAGGATCTCTTAGTATTTGTTTTCTGTTTTATTTTCCCTGCTACAATTTCTGTTAGGAGGTGTCCACCTTTTCACCCAGTCCCTAGATCTTGTAGGGATTCCTCCCTCGCAACTATAGGTCTTCGTTCAGACATAGGGTTCATAATGTCACTTTTGCGCAAAGAACCTCAGGACTGGGCCTTTTCTCTGCAGCCTAGTGATCCATGCTTTAGATCTGTGGATAGTTTTTTTTCTGCTTTGGGCTTATTATATGACAATCCGGATCGTGTTTCATCAGCTGAGACAGAATTGAGACGTTTGAGACAGGGATCAGGTAATGTGGAAAAATATTATACTCACTTCCGAAGGTGGTCCACTCAGGTGGGCTGGAACGATTCAGCTTTGAAAAGTTTATTTCTTGCAGGGTTAAGTGAAAGGGTTAAAGATTTGCTGATTGCTTATCCCATACCTGGTAACTTGCAAGAGGCTATGCAATTAGCCATACGGGTGGATAGGAGACTGCGTGCAAGGGTTAATGAGAGTAAATCTGCCTTGTCAGCTCCAAGTTTGGAGAAGGAATGTACTGACATTGGAGAGCCGATGGAAATTGGAGCAATGACACCTCACTCTCGGGAAAAAGAACGCAGATTTGCTAAGGGCTTGTGTTTCTATTGTGGCAAATCTGAACATTTTATTAAGAACTGTGCGCTTCGAATGAATATAGAGAAAAAAAAATGAGGTCAGTTTCGCCCGCATAGCTTGTTTAAACAATAAAGGTGTCTTTCTTTCTGCTGCCACTGCTGTTGAGGAGGAATTAATGGAGTTTCGGGTATTTGTGGATTGTGGTTCAACTCTCAATGTGATTGATGGGAAATTTTTGGAAAAAACTAAAATTAAAACCCAAACTTCTGTCTTCCCCTATTAATGTGGTGTCTGTGGATGGTTCTCACTTGAAAAATGTTACTCACCATATCTGTGAATTTCCTCTTACTATTAATGGTGTTCATCAAGAGAATTTGGATTTGGTAGTTTTGAATAATTTGCCCTCACTGGTGATTTTGGGGTTACCCTGGTTAAAATTGCACAATCCGGTACTGGATTGGTCTACCAATGAAATTAAGTCCTGGAGTCCCAATTGTTATGACAAGTGTTGTAACGGGCGTATTGCTGCTGTAGTTAAGGGGGAGTTACCTGTACCTATTCAGGATTTTTGGAAAGTTTTTTCTGATAAGGAATCGCAGGTATTGCCTCCTCATAGAGATTATGATTGTGCAATTGAATTTGTCCCTGGAGCGACTCTTCCTAAAAGTCGTTTATTTAATTTGACTATTCCCCGAGAGAAAGGCTTTGGAGGAATACATACAGACAAGCTTGACCGCCGGTCACATTAGGCCTTCCAAATCTCCTGTGGCAGTTGGATTTTTTTCTGTTAAAAAAAAGGACGGCGGTTTACGGCCTTGTCTAGACTTTTGTGAGATTAATAAGATTACTGTACGCAATCCTTACCCACTGCCATTGATTCCTGATTTGTTTAATCAGTTAGTAGGGGCCAAGTGGTTCTCGAAAATTGATCTTTGAGGGGCATACAATTTGTTGCGCATGAAGGAGGGGGATAAATGGAAGACTGCGTTTAACACTCCACTGGGTCATTTTGAGAATCTGGTCATGCCCTTTGGACTTTCCAGTGCTCCGGCATTTTTTCAGAATCTTATTAAAACCTTCACCCCCAAGGGTGGTTTGCACGTTAATGACCGGGCCAATTTTTACAATTCTGACCACTGTCTCTTTATGAGGTTATAACTCTGGAACGCTTCAACGGATATTCGCGATTCTGAGATTGTTTTCTCGTGACATATTGTACTTCACGTTAGTGGTAAAATTTATTCCATATACCTTGCGTTTATTTTTGAAAAAAATGCAAATATGGCGAAAATTTTGAAAATTTTGCAATTTTCAAACTTTGAATTTTTTTTCCCTTAAAACAGAGAAATATGTCATACAAAATAGTTAAGAAATAACATTTCCCACATGTCTACTTTACATCAGCACAATTTTGGAACCAAATTTTTTTTTGTTAGGAAATTATAAGGGTTAAAAGTTGACCAGTGATTTCTCATTTTTACAACAAAATTTACAAAGCCATTTTTTTAGGGACCACCTCACGTTTGAAGTCACTTTGAGGGGTCTATATGGCAGAAAATACCCAAAAGTGACACCATTCTAAAAACTGCACCCCTCAAGGTACTCAAAACCACGGTCAAGAATTTTATTAACCCTTCAGGTGCTTCACAGGAGCTGAAGCAACGTGGAACGAAAAAATGAATATTTAACTTTTTAGCCACAAAAATGATCTTTTACAAACTTTTTTTTATTTTCACAAGGGTAAAAGGAGAAAATGGACAGATAAAGTTGTTGTGCAATTTCTCCTGAGTACGCCAATACCCCATATGTGGGGGGAAAACCACTGTTTGGGCACACGGCAGAGCTCGTAAGGGAAGGAGTGCCGTTTGACTTTTTCAAACTAAAATTGGCTGGAGTTGAGATTGGACGCCATGTCGTGTTTGGAGAGCCCCTGATGCGCCTAAACAGTGGAAACCCCCACAAGTGACACCATTTTGGAAACTAGACCCCTAAGGAACTTATCTAGATCTGTTGTGAGCACTTTGAACCCCAAAGTGTTTCACAAAAGTTTATAATGCCTGGGTGTGAAAAAAAAAAAAAAAACAATTTTCCACAAAAATGATTTTTTAGTCCCAAATTCTTGATTTTTCCCGAGGAAATTGGACCCCAAAAGTTGTTGTCCAATTTGTCCTGAGTACGCTGATACCCCATATGTGGGGGGGGGGAAACTGTTTGGGCGCATGGCAGGGCTTGGAAAGGAAGCAGTAACGTTTTGGAATGCAAACATTGATGGGGGTCATGTTCTACTTGTAGTGCCCCAGATGAGCCTAAACAGTGGAAACCCCCCACAAGTGACCCCATTTTGGAAGCTAGACCCCCTAAGGAACTTATCTAGATCTTTGGTGAGCACTTTGAACCCCAAGTGCTTCACACAAGTTTATAATGCCCGGGCATGAAAATAAAAAATCCTATTTTTTTCCCACAAAAATTATCTCTTAGTCACTAATTTTTTATTTTCCCATAGGTAACAGGAGAAATTGGACCTCAAAAGTTGTTGTCCAATTTGTCCTGAGTACGCTGATACCCCATATGTGGGGGGGAACCACTGTTTGGGCGCACGGCAGATCTCAGAAGGGAAGGAGCACCATTTGACTTTTTCCAACCAAAATTGGCTGGAATTGAGATTAGACGCCATGTTGCATTTGGAGAGTCCCTGATGTGCCTAAACAGTGGAAACCCCCACAAGTGACCCCACTTGGGAAACTAGACCCCCTAAGGAACTTATCTAGATCTTTGGTGAGCAATTTGAACCCCCAAGTGCTTCACACAAGTTTATAACGTAGAGCCGTAAAATTAAAAAATTTTTCCACAAAATTGATCTTTTCACCCCAATTTTTATTTTCCCACGGGTAACAAGACTCCAAAAGTTATTGTGCAATTTGTCCTGAGTACGCTGATACCCCATATGTGGGAGTAAACCACTGTTTGGGTGCATGGCAGAGTTTGGAAGGGAAGGAGCGCCGTTTGACTTTTTCAACGCAGAATTGGCTGGATGCCATGTCGTGTTTGGAGAGCCCCTGATGTGCCTAAACAGTGGAAACCCCCACAAGTGACCCCATTTTGGAAAATAGACCCCACAAGGAACTTATCTAGATGTGTGGTGAGCACTTTGAACCCGAAAGTGCTTGACAGAAGTTTATAACGTACAGCCGTAAAATAAAAAATCCTTTTTTTTTTACAAAAATGATTTTTTTTGCCCCCAATATTTTATTTTCACAAGGATAACAGGAGAAATTGGACCCAAAAAGTTGTTTTCCAATTTGTCCTGAGTATGCTAATACCCAATATGTGGAAGTAAACTACTGTATGGGTGCACGTCGGGGCTCGGAAGGGAAGTAGTGACGTTTTGGATTGCAGACTTTGATGGATTGAAGATTGTGAGGATTGGGAATCAGGTGTTACTGACTGGTCTTATATAAGGGAGTCGCCTTCCCATCAGGGTTGCCGGTGATCAATTGTTCTGGTCTCAATCCTTGATTCCTGCTTCCTTTGTAGCCTGCTGTGTCGTGTCTGCATCTCCTGCTAACAGATAAGACATTTTCTTCTTTTTGTTTTTGTGCTTGATTTTTGCATTTTGTCCTGCACTTCTGTGGGGGCCTTCTGGGTCCCCTTCGGGGGCTTTTGCCCTCTCAGTTTAGTTCAGCCACTGATGTTTGTACATTTGCTTTTTCCAGTTTTTTCAGTGGCTGCTGTTTTGATTTTGTTACACCAGAGAACTAATTTAGGTGGTAGAGGTCGTGTGATCTCAGGTGTTTTTGAAATTAGTAAAGTTGGTGCTTTTCAGGGTTTTTTGGGATTGCAGTAAGTGCCCTTCCTATCCTTTTCTATTTAGGTAGTTTGGGCCCCAACGTTTGCTCATACTATTTTCTGTCTGTGTCAGTATTTCTTCTTGTCTAACCGCCATTACATGTTTGGGGGCTTTCTATGTTCTTTGGGGATCTACTCCGGGGCAGATAGCTTTCCTCTTTCTATCTTTAGGTGTAGTTAGTTTCTCAGGCTGTGACGAGGCATCTAGGACCAACGTAGGAACGCTCCACGGCTGCCTCTAGTTGTGGTGGTTAGTCAGGGTACTGCAATCTCATAGATTCCAACAGCTCTGGTGTATTGCCTTTTTTACCTGCACTCCTCAGCTACCGAAACATAACAGTATCACCGGCCCAAAAATTGAAAATTGTATGCCACTCACAGAAGGGAAAAAATATTGTAAAAAGGTTGTCAGAGTTGTCAGAGATATTTTTCGGTTTGTTGCATTTTTTTTTTTTTTCCCTCTGTATCTCTGGGTGCTGGGGAGGATTTTTTCTCTCAATGGAGTTTGCACAGTTATCTGGACGTGTGGATCAGCTTGCCACTGAGGTTCAGAGTATTGCTACCTATCTTGCTAGGTTGCCTGTTGTGGAACCTAGGATTCCCATGCCAGATTTGTTTTTGGGGGATCGAGCCAAGTTTCTGAATTTCAAAAATAATTGTAAATTGTTTTTTGCCTTAAAATCTAAGTCCTCAGGAAACGCAGCGCAGCAGGTTCAAATTATCATCTCTCTCCTGCGCGGCGATCCTCAGGATTGGGCTTTTTCCCTGACACCTGGGGATCCTGTTTTGAGTGATGTTGATGCATTTTTTCAGGCCTTGGGGTTATTGTACGATGAGCCTAATGTCACTGATCAAGCTGAAAAAGCCTTGTTGCCATTAAATCAGGGGCTTGATGACGCTGAGTTATACTGTCAGAGATTCCGTAGGTGGGCAGTCCTGACCAAATGGAATGACGACGCTTTGGCAGCCCTTTTTCGGAAGGGTCTGTCAGATAATGTAAAGGATGTTATGGTGGGATTCCCTGTCCCCTCTGGTCTTAATGATTCTATGTCATTAGTGATTCAAATTGACAGACGTTTGCGTGAGCGGAGAAGTATGCGTGGTATAGTGTTGCCTTGTGAACCTGCTTCTGAATCCATGCAGTGTGATAGAGTGGTTTCTGGGGCACAGCGTCATGAATTTCGAAAGCGCAATGGGTTATGTTTCTACTGTGGTGATGCCTCTCATGCTATTTCAGTCTGCCCTAAGCGGGGAAGACGTTTTGCACGCTCAGTTGTCTTGGGTAGTGTTCAGACTAAGTTTTTATTAACTGTTACTCTGATATGCTCTCTGTCCTCATTTTCTGCTCAGGCTTTCGTTGATTCGGGAGCAGCTATTAACCTGATGGATTTTGATTTTGCTAAACGTTGCGGGTTTCCCTTGATACCCCTACAGAAGTCTATTCCCCTACTGGGGATCGATTCTACCCCTTTGGCTGAGAATAAACCTCAGTTCTCTACTCAGGTGATAATGAGGGTTGAACCTGATCATCAGGAGAGCTGCAAATTTTTGGTTCTGTATAATCTGCATGACATTATCGTGCTGGGTTTCCCTTGGTTACAGTCTCATAATCCTGTTTTGGATTGGAAATCTGTGTCTGTAACCAGTTGGGGCTGCCAATGTGTTAATACCAACACTCCTGTTTTTTCTGCCTCCCCCAGGCTCAGGATGTGCCTGACTTTTTGATTGATTTTTCTGATGTGTTTAGCGAAAGTAAATCTGCATCCTTGCCTCCCCATAGGAGCTATGACTGCGCTATTGAATTAGTGCCTGGTAGTAAATTCCCTAAAGGTCGCCTTTTTAACTTGTCTGTACCTGAACATGACGCTATGCGGTCTTATATCAAGGAGTCATTGAAGAAGGGTCATATCAGACCATCCTCTTCACCCTTAGGTGCCGGTTTTTTCTTTGTGGCCAAAAAGGATGGTTCATTAAGGCCGTGTATTGATTATCGTCTTTTGAACAATATTACTGTGAAATATCAATACCCTTTACCCTTGATTTCCGACCTGTTTTCCAGGGTGAAAAACGCTACTTGGTTTACCAAGCTTGACCTCAGGGGGGCATATAACCTTATTCGCATTAAGCACGGGGATGAATGGAAGACGGCATTTAACACCCCTGAGGGGCATTTTGAGTACCTTGTGATGCCCTTTGGGCTCACTAATGCTCCTTCTGTCTTCCAGTCCTTCATGAATGACATTTTCAGGGATTTTGTGGATAAATTTCTGATTGTTTATTTGGATGATATCTTGATTTTTTCCAATGACTGGGACTCTCATGTGAAACATGTTCGAACTGTATTCCAGATTTTGAGAGAGAATGCTCTGTATGTGAAGGGATCAAAGTGTCTTTTTGGCGTACAGAGGATCTCATTTTTGGGATTCATTTTGTCCCCATCTGTTATTGAAATGGACCCGGTCAAGGTTCAGGCCATCTGTGATTGGGTCCAACCTACTTCATTAAAGGCTCTTCAAAGATTTTTGGGTTTTGCCAATTTTTATCGTAAATTTATTGGTAATTTCTCGGTTATTGTTAAACCATTAACTGATTTGACCAAAAAGGGTTCTGATGTGGTGAATTGGCCTCCTGAGGCAGTCTCTGCATTTCAGGAACTTAAGCAGAGATTCACTTCTGCTCCTGTTCTACGGCAGCCTGATGTTTCTCTGCCATTTCAGGTGGAGGTTGATGCCTCTGAAATTGGGGCAGGTGCCGTTTTGTCCCAAAGAGATCCTGAGACCTCTAAAAGTAACCCTTGTGCCTTTTTCTCTCGAAAATTTTCTCCTACTGAACGTAATTATGACGTGGGTAATCGGAAGTTATTGACCATGAAGTGGGCTTTTGAAGAGTGGAGACATTGGCTGGAGGGAGCCAAACATCAGGTGGTGGTCCTTACTGACCATAAGAATCTGGTTTATTTGGAATCTGCCAAGCGACTTAATCCTAGACAGGCCAGGTGGGCCTTGTTTTTCACACGTTTTAATTTTGTGGTTTCCTTTCTTCCTGGCACTAAGAATGTTAAGGCGGATGCCCTCTCGAGGAGTTTCCTTGCGGACTCTCCTGAGTTATCTGATCCTTCTGTTATTTTGAAAGAAGGGGTAGTTCTTTCCGCCATCTCGCCCAATTTGAGACTGGCTCTGGAGGGGTGTCAGGAGGATAGGCCCGAGCGCTGCCCTGTTGGGAAATTGTTTGTCCCGGACCACTGGAAAAAGAGTGTGATGTCTGAGATTCATTGTTCCGCGTTGGCCGGTCATCCCGGAATTTTTGGTACCAGAGACTTGGTTAGTCGGTCCTTTTGGTGGCCTACCTTGTCTCGTGATGTCAGGGAATTTGTGCAGTCCTGCGGGACTTGCTCTCGCTCCAAACCTTGCTCTCGCTCTAGTGGTTTGTTGATGCCATTGCCTGTGCCCAAGAGACCATGGACCCATATCTCTATGGATTTCATGTCCGACCTCCCTGTTTCTCAGAGAATGACCGTCATCTGGGTGATTTGTGATAGGTTTTCCAAGATGATACATCTTGTGCCATTACCTAAGTTGCCTTCCTCCTCTGAATTGGTGCCTTTGTTCCTTCAGCACGTGGTTCGTTTACACGGCATTCCTGAGAACATTGTGTCTGACAGAGGAGTCCAGTTTGTTTCCAGATTTTAGAGGACCTTTTGTTCTAAACTTGGTGTTCAATTGTCTTTCTCCTCGGTGTTTCATCCTCAGACCAATGGTCAAACTGAGAGAACAAACCAGACATTGGAGACTTATCTAAGATGCTTTGTGTCTGCTGATCAGGATGACTGGGTCTCTTTTTTGCCTTTGGCTGAGTTTGCTCTTAATAATAGGGCTAGCTCTGCCACTTTGATGTCTCCATTTTTCTGTAATTCTGGGTTTCACCCTCGATTTTCTTCAGGACAGACGGAGGCTTCTGTCTGTCCAGGTGTTGACTCTGTTGTGGAGCGTATGCAACAGATTTGGGACCAGGTAGTGGAGAGGTTGTCCCTCTCTCAGGAGAGGGCCCAGCGGTTTGCTAACCGGCATAGGACTGATGGTCCTCGGTTTAAAGTGGGGGACTTGGTCTGGTTGTCCTCTAAAAATATTCCTATTGTGTAGCCCTGGTATTTAAGGTACACCGTACCAGGAGGATGAGTGGAGAGGTAACGGTTAAGGGCTCTACATGACATCACATACACTTAGACACACCCACAGGGAGTGTTCAGGGTCAGTTAGTCTAGCCTGGACCTGTGAGGAGGAAGGAGCAGAGTCTAGCTCGGGTGGCTCAGGACTGAGTCATCCCACCTGTGTGCAGTTCAGAGAAGTGGAGGCCAGTAAAGGTGAGCCAGATTACCTCAGCCTGGTCAGAGCTGTGCCCCACTGGCAGACGGACTGAGACAGCTATTGAGAGTGTGAGCAAGTCGAAAGGCACAGTGGAAGGAAATCAGAAGTGCTTTAGGATTGAAGTATCCTGCACATTGTCACCGGTCACTGGGGACCGAAGCATCACTATAGCTCCACGCATAGTGGTAAAAGAACCAGAGGCTTACTGAACCTTAGGTAACAGAAAGCAGCCCTTGAAGTGTCAGTACGTAACAGGGGTCAGGTGGAATAGGAACTTTGAGCTAGGCCAAGCATAAAAGAACCTAGTTTCATCACTGGAAGGCTCCACCACAAAACTGACCGGGCAGTACAGCTTTGAAATAGCTGAAGTTTCAGGAGTGAACTACGCTTTATGCTGGTTGGACTCATCATCATTGGAAAGTAAAGGAGACCCCTGCCTTGCTCAGCCGTTGCCTCAAAACTCATCCTCCACCAACCCCATCAGCCTCCTTGGGACCTGCCTAACCATCTTACAAGTAAAAGGTATGGAAAGACGCTGATGTGTGAGACTGTGTTATTTAATTGCATGCCTGCACAACCCCATCGTAATTATCGACCTGAGGGAAGAGTCCCACCTGTAGGGGACCCGACATCTAGCTGCCTCACCATCCCCTCAGAGATCTACAGCAGCGCTGGTACAAATTACCAGAGAACTACAGGTGGCGTCACGAACTGTAAATATATCTATCCCCTGTAAATATTTCCCCAACATACGCCAGACCGCCAGGGCCACAGACCGAGCCACCGCTACCTGTGACAACCCCATAGACTTCTACGGGCTCGGCTCTGAGTACCCCATTGCCCTGGTAACCCACAATTGTGGTGCGTGGTCGAGACAAATTGGCGTCACGAACAGGATACGAAACTTGCAGCATTGCGAGCCCTGTGTGCCTGTGGAGTGTTTTGGTGAAAAAGACTGTTGCTATTGTTTGGCGCCAAATACCGCCATATTTGCCGCCAGATTCGCGCCCTAAGGCGCTGGAGAAGAAGGTGGGCGTACCTGAAAGAGCGCGCAAAGTCTTGGACACGCCCCCGGCTCTGACTCAGCGGCAGGTCCTGCAACAGGAAGTGAACGCTCTGACATCAGAGCGCCTGCGACGAAGGTCCTGTTCCCACTGCGGTGCCTGTGAAATAGCAGCGTCTGAAACCGGTAGGCTCCGTTTAACCAAGGGGGCGCTAAGATGTCACAACAACCGGCTGACAGTGCGGCCCCGGCCGGAGGCCCCAATCCCGCACCGCCTGGTATTGTAGCGCCAGATGGGGGTGCAGGTCCAGCACCCAGTCCGGTAGTCCCGATCATGCCACTAACGCTTCCATATATGCCAGGGGCGAAATGGCTTCCCCAGTACAGCGGTGAGCCAGGCACATTAGCAGGCTTCAAGCGGAAGTTATGCAGCATCCTAGAAATGTACTCCATGCCTGAGAGACAAAAAGCTGCTGTGCTAATAGGGCAGCTAACTGGCGCTGCTGAGAGGGAAGTGGAGACTTGGGATACCGTTGATCAGGAGTCGGTACCTGCGATCTTCCTTAAGCTGCATGCCATATTTGAAGACCGCACAGAAACGGATCTCCGGATGGCCTTCTATCACTGTTCACAACAGCCAGGTGACAGCATCCGGGACTACGCTTGCCGACTACAAGGAGCCCTGAGAGCTCTTAAGCAGATTAATAATTTAAATGCTATCGAAGAGAATAAAATGCTGAAAGAACAATTTATACAGGGATTGAGATCCCAAGAGGAACGCAGAACTGTAAACTGGTGGTCCTTAGATCATCCGGATGCTACCTTTGATGCCCTAAAGGACATGGCAATAAAAGGGCTGCGGCCCCTGGGCAAACCCGAGGTGGCAAACCAACATCATCAGGGTGAAGTCACTCTGGAACCGGCAGTACCCCCCTTTTCCCCGCTAGTGGCAGAAACCAAAACGCAGGCGACACCCCCTAGTGAATTGGATTGTCTGCGCTCAGAGGTGCGCCAGCTGACTAAAAATCTGGCTGCTGTGATGAGTGCCCTGCAGCTGCGGAAAGAGGAGGAAGGGAAGATCTTGTTAGCTGACTGCCCAGAAGACGTCCCGTGGATGCACCGGAGAAGAAAGAAGACGTCGCCCCCTCGGAGGAGGACAACGCCACCCCCAGGAGCGACCTCTGATCAACACCCTCCTCGTCGAGAGATCATCTGTTACCGATGCAACCGGAAAGGTCATATGTCTCCACAGTGTCCTTTAAACGGGCAGAACCTGGGTCCAAGGGCCAACACCCAGGAGAATACCCGTCAGGCCCTTAGACTGGAACCGCAGGTATGTGGGTGGGCGACCCTACCTGTCTATCATCCTAGATGGTATTGCAGTTCCGGCATTGTTAGACACTGGGTCCCAAGTGACCCTAATACCTGATGCCCTATATACTAAGTACTGGTCAATGGACAGTCTTAAAACCCCCGAGCCCTGACTTTACCGTATATGCTTCTAATGGTCTTCCTGTAGAAGTACTCGGGACAAAATGTGTAGATGTAAAGGTGGGCAGAGAGGAGTTGAAAGACCAGGGGCTTCTGGTAGTAAAGACTGCAAATGAGGAGAACATTTTAAATATAATTTTGGGCACTAACATTATCGGTAATTGTTTGGGAGAAGTTGTGTTCTTGCTCCAACAGCTCGCTGAGATCGCCCGACCAAGGCAGAAAGGAGTAATCCAAAGAGAGATCCGGGCCCTGGTGTGTCAGCAGCAAGCGAAGCTTACAGACAGCGAAATTGGTAATGTACGGGTCACTGACTCGAATCCTATTGTGATACCCCCAATGAGTGAAATGATCATCTGGTGCAGGGCAGCCATAGGTCTGAGAGGACAGAATTACCAAGCTGTAGTAGAACCCCACCATAAACTATCGACCTGAGGGAAGAGTCCCACCTGTAGGGGACCCGACATCTAGCTGCCTCACCATCCCCTCAGAGATCTACAGCAGCGCTGGTACAAATTACCAGAGACTACAGGTGGCGTCACGAACTGTATATAAATCAAATCCCCTGTAAATATCCCCCCCAACATACGCCAGACCGCCAGGGCCACAGACCGAGCCACCGCTACCTGTGACAAACCCCATAGACTTCCATGGGCTCGGTTCTGAGTACCCCATTGCCCTGGTAATCCACAATTGTGGTGGCGGGTCGTTACAAAAACTTGGCGTCACGAACTGTAAATATATCTATCCCCTGTAAATATTTCCCCAACATACGCCAGACCGCCAGGGCCACAGACCGAGCCACCGCTACCTGTGACAACCCTATAGACTTCTACGGGCTCGGCTCTGAGTACCCCATTGCCCTGGTAACCCACAGTTGTGGTGCGTGGTCGAGACACTATGAGAGTGGCATCTCCTAAATTTAAGCCTAGGTTCATTGGACCTTATAAGATCATGGAGATTCTTAATCCTGTTTCTTTTCGTTTGCTTCTTCCAGGGACATTATAGATCCATAACGTGTTCCACAAGTCCTTGTTGAAGAGGTTTGTTGAGCCAGTGGTTCCTACTGCTTTGCCTCCTGACCCTGTTCTGGTTGAGGGCAATATGGAGTTTGTGGTTGAGAAAATATTGAATTCTCGTTTTTCTAGCCGGAAACTCCAGTATTTGGTTAAGTGGAGAGGTTATGGTCAGGAAGACAATTTTTGGGTGTTTGCTTCGGACATCCATGCTAGGAGACTCATCCGTGCGTATCATAGAACTCATCCTGACCGACCTGGTTGCTCAAGTGAGGGTTCGGTGACCCCTCCTCAAGGGGGGGTACTGTTGTGAATGGACTTGAAATGAGTTCTGAGCAGAGGCTCCCTCTGGTGGTTACAAGCGGTACTGGACTGTCCAGTGAAGATTGTGAGGATTGGGAATCAGGTGTTACTGACTGGTCTTATATAAGGGAGTCGCCTTCCCATCAGGGTTGCCGGTGATCAATTGTTCTGGTCTCAATCCTTGATTCCTGCTTCCTTTGTAGCCTGCTGTGTCATGTCTGCATCTCCTGCTAACAGATAAGACATTTTCTTCTTTTTGTTTTTGTGCTTGATTTTTGCATTTTGTCCTGCACTTCTGTGGGGGCCTTCTGGGTCCCCTTCGGGGGCTTTTGCCCTCTCAGTTTAGTTCAGCCACTGATGTTTGTACATTAGCTTTTTCCAGTTTTGTCAGTGGCTGCTGTTTTGATTTTGTTACACCAGAGAACTAATTTAGGTGGTAGAGGTCGTGTGATCTCAGGTGATTTTGAAATTAGTAAAGTTGGTGGTTTTAAGGGTTTTTTGGGATTGCAGTAAGTGCCCTTCCTATCCTTTTCTATTTAGGTAGTTTGGGCCCCAACGTTTGCTCATACTATTTTCTGTCTGTGTCAGTATTTCTTCTTGTCTAACCGCCATTACATGTTTGGGGGCTTTCTATGTTCTTTGGGGATCTACTCCGGGGCAGATAGCTTTCCTCTTTCTATCTTTAGGTGTAGTTAGTTTCTCAGGCTGTGACGAGGCGTCTAGGACCAACGTAGGAACGCTCCACGGCTGCCTCTAGTTGTGGTGGTTAGTCAGGGTACTGCAATCTCATAGATTCCAACTGCTCTGGTGTATTGCCTTTTTTACCTGCACTCCTCAGCTACCGAAACATAACAGGCGTCATGTCGCATTTGGAGAGCCCCTGATGCGCCTAAACAGTGGAAACCCCCCACAAGTGACCCCATTTTGGAAAATAGACCCCACAAGGAACTTATCTAGATGTGTGGTGAGCACTTTGAAGCCCAAAGTGCTTCACAGAAGTTTATAGCGTACAGCCGTAAAAAAAAAAATCCTTTTTTTTTTTACAAAAATGATTTTTTCGCCCCAAATATTTTATTTTCAAAAGGGTAACAGGAGAAATTGGACCCCAAAAGTTGTTGTCCAATTTGTCCTGAGTACGCTGATACCCAATATGTGGGAGAAAACTACTGTACAGTCATGGCCAAAAGTTTTGAGAATGACACAAATATTAATTTTTACAAAGTCTACTGCTTCAGTTTTTCTAATGGCAATTTGCATATACTCCAGAATGTTATAAAGAGTGATCAGCTTAACAGCAATTACTTGCAAAGTCAATATTTGGCTAGAAAATGAACTTTATCCCCCAAAACACATTTCAACATCATTGCAGCCCTGCCTTAAAAGGACCAGCTAACCTCTTTTCAGCGATTGCTCCATTAACACAGGTGTGGGTGTTGATGAGGACATGGCTGGAGATCAATCTGTCATGATTAAGTAAGAATGACACCACTGGACACTTTAAAAGGAGGCTGGTGCTTGGCATCATTGTTTCTCTTTCTGTTAACCATGGTTATCTCTAAAGAAACACGTGCAGTCATCATTGCAATGCACAAAAATGGCCTAACAGGGAAGAGTATCGCAGCTAGAAAGATTGCACCTCAGTCAACAATCTATCGCATCATCAAGAACTTCAAGGAGAGAGGTACCATTGTTGCCAAAAAGGCTTCAGTGCACCCAAGAAAGACCAGCAAGCGTCAGGACCATCTCTTAAAAGTGTTTCAGCTGCGGGATCGGGCTACCAGCAGTGCAGAGCTTGCTCAGGAATGGCAGCAGGCGGGTGTGAGTGCATGTGCACGCACTGTGAGGTGGAGACTCTTGGAGCAAGGCCTGGTCTCAAGGAGGGCAGCAAAGAAGCCACTTCTCTCCAGAAAAAACATCATGGACAGACTGATATTCTGCAAAAGGTACAGGCAGTGGACTGCTGAGGACTGGGGTAAAGTTATTTTCTCTGATGAATCCCCTTTTCGATTGTTTGGGACATCAGGAAAACGCCTCATTCGGAGAAGACAAGGTGAGCGCTACCACCAGTCTTGTCTCATGCCAACTGTTAAGCATCCTGAAACCATTCATGTGTGGGGTTGCTTCTCAGCCAAGGGAATCGGCTCTCTCACAGTCTTGCCTAAAAACACAGCCATGAATAAAGAATGGTACCAGAATGTCCTCCAAGAGCAACTTCTCCCAACCCTCCAAGAGCAGTTTGGCGATCAACAATGCCTTTTCCAGCATGATGGAGCACCTTGCCATAAAGCAAAGGTGATAACTAAATGGCTCAGGGAACAAAACATAGAGATTTTGGGTCCATGGCCTGGAAACTCCCCAGATCTTAATCCCATTGAGAACTTGTGGTCAATCATCAAGAGACGGGTGGACAAACAAAAACCTAAAAATTCTGACAAAATGAAAGCATTGATTGTGCAAGAATGGACTGCTATCAGTCAGGATTTGGTCCAGAAGTTGATTGAGAGCATGCCAGGGAGAATTGCAGAGGTCCTGAAGAAGAAGGGTCAACACTGCAAATATTGACTTGCTGCAGTAACTCATTCTGTCAATATAAGCTTTTGTTACTCATATGTTTGCAATTTTATTTCTGTCTGTGATAAAAACATCTGTCAAACACACATAAAAACCAGAGGGCAGCAGATCATGTGAAAATATAATATTTGTGTCATTCTCAAAACTTTTGGCCACGACTGTATGGGCGCACGTCAGGGCTCGGAAGGGAAGTAGTGACGTTTTCGATTACAGACTTTGATGGAATGGTCTGGGGGCGTCATGTCGCATTTGGAGAGCCCCTGATGCGCCTAAACAGTGGAAACCCCCCACAAGTGACCCCATTTTGGAAAATAGACCCCACAAGGAACTTATCTAGATGTGTGGTGAGCGCTATGAAGCCCCAAGTGCTTCACAGAAGTTTATAACATACAGCCGTAAAAACAAAAAAAAAATCATTTTTTTTTTACAAAAATGATATTTTCGCCCCCAGTTTTTTATTTTCCCAAGGGTAACAGAAGAAATAGGATAAATTGCACAATAACTCTTGGGGTACAGAGTACGCTGATACCCCATATGTGGGGGTAAACTACTGTTTGGGCGCATGGCAGAGCTCAGAAGTGAAGGAGCACAGTTTGACATTTTCAATGCAGAATTGACTGGAATTGAGATCAGACGCCATGTCACATTTGGAAAGACCCTGATGTGCCTAAACAGCAGAAACCCCAACCCTAACCACAAACCTAACCCTAACACACCCCTAACCCTAATCCCAACCCTAACCCTAATCCTAACGTTAGCGCCAACCCTAACTTTAGCCGCAACCCTAACCCTAATGGAAAAATGGAAATAAATAAATTTTTTTAATTTTATTATTTTTCCCTAACTAAGGGGGTGATAAAGGGGGGTTTGATTTACTATTTATAGCGGGTTTTTATGATTGGCAGCTGTCACGCTAAAAGACGCTTTTTATTGCAAAAAGTAGTTTTTTGCATCATCACATTTTGAGAGCTATAATTTTTGCATATTTTGGCCCACAGAGTCATGTGAGGTCTTATTTTTTGCGGGACGAGGTGAAGTTTTTATTGGTACCATTTTTGAGCATGTGACGTTTTTTGATCGCTTTTTATTTCGATTTTTGGGAGGTTAGAATGAACAAAAATCAGCAATTCATGAATTTCTTTTGGGGGAGGCATTTATACCGTTTCGCGTGTGGTAAAATTGATAAAGCAGTTTTATTCTTCGGGTCAGTACGATTACGGTGATACCTCATTTATATCATTTTTTTATGTTTTGGGGCTTTTATAGAATAAAAGCAATTTTATCTAAAAAATTATTATTTTTGCATCGCTTTATTCTGCGAGCTATAACTTTTTTATTTTTTCGCTGATGATGCTGTATGACGGTTCGTTTTTTGCGGGACAAGATGACGTTTTCAGCGGTACCATGTTTATTTATATCGGTCTTTTTGATCGCATGTTATTCCACTTTTTGTTCGGCGGTATGATGATAAAGCATTGATTTTTTGCTTAGTTTTTTTTTTTTTTTAAGGGGTTCACTAAAGGGGTTAACTAGTGGGACAGTTTTATAGGGGGGGTCGTTACGGACGCGGCGATACCAAATATGTGTACTTTTATTGTTTTGTTTTTTTTATTTACAGGAAGAAATGAATTTATTGGGGAATTTTTTATTTTTTTTTTATGATTTTTTTTTACCACTTTTTATTTTCATTTTTTTAACTTTTTTACTTTGTCCCAGGGTGGGACATCACTGTATTTTAGCAGATCGCTGGTGTGACAGTGTGCACAGCACTCTGTCACACCAGCGATCGCTCTGGCATCGCTGGCATCGCTGTAGGCTTCTCAGTGCCTGCTCTCAGCAGGCACTGAGGAAGCTGCCTCCCTGCAGGACCCCGGCGCCATCTTGGATCCGGGGACCTGGAGGGAAGACGGACCCTCGGAACACATCGCGCTGCTCTGAGGGTGTCAGGGGAGCGCGCAGGGAGCCCCCTGCCTGCGCGATCCTCCCCTGTGCCCCGGGTACACTGCGATCATGTTTGATCGCGGTGTGCCAGGGGTTAATGTGCCGGGAGCGGTCCGTGACCGCTTCTGACACATAGTGCTGGGTGTCAGCTGTGATAATCAGCTGACACCCTGCCGCGATCGGCTGCGCTCCCCCCGGGAGCGCGTCCGATCGCACGGGACGTACTATCCCGTCCCCGGTCATACCGGCCCAGGTACCATGGACGGGATAGTACGTCCGATGGCAGTAAGGGGTTAATGACATCCTTAGACCTTTCATCGGCAGAAGTGTGGTTGTGTATTTGGATGACATTTTGATTTATTCACTGGATTTGGAGTCTCATTGGAGGAGTGTGCGTGAAGTATTAGTACCAGGAAAGGTGCTGATGCGGTTCAGTGGACTACTGAGGCCATTGAGGCTTTTGTGTTGCTAAAGGAGAGGTTCAGCTCTGCTCCCATCCTTACGCAGCCTGATGTGACTAAACCATTTTTGGTTGAGGTTGATGCTTCTTCTGTGGGGGTCGGCGCGGTGTTGTCTCAGGCAAAGACGGATGGAGTACATCCCTGTGCTTTTTTTTTCAAAAAAATTTTCTGAGTCTGAACTAAATTATGATATCGGTAATCGGGAATTGTTGGCAATTAAACTCGCATTTGAACACTGGCGTCATTTTTTGGAGGGAGCGGAATTTCCCATTCAAGTCTTCACCGATCATAAAAATCTAATCTACCTTGATGCTGCCAAACGCTTGAATGCCCGTCAGGCTAGGTGGGCACTGTTTTTCTCACGGTTTAATTTTACCGTTACTTACATCCCAGGTACTAAAAATGTTAAAGCTGATGCTTTGTCTCGCAGCTTTTCTCCTATGGTGGGAAAACATCTTGCAAGAGGGGGTTGTTATTGCTGTCTTGGACTCCGTGTTGGAAGATGAGATTCTTAAAGCACAGGAGAATGCCCCATCTAACACGCCGCATGGGAGGTTGTTTGTGCCTAGTACCCTGAGGATAGATTTGTTTGTTGAATGTCATGACTCTCGGTTGGCAGGTCATCCTGGAATCTCTGAGACCAAGAGACTTGTGGGTCGCAGTTTTTGGTGGCCAGGATGGCAGAAGGAAGTCATTAAGTGGGTGCGTCAATGCACTGTGTGTGCTAGATCTAAGTCTTCTCATACTCCTGCTGCGGGGTTGCTTTGCCCTCTGGAGGTCCCTAGTGCACCTTGGACACATTTGGCTATGGACTTTATTACTGACCTTCCCCCCTCTGAGGGTTTCACTGTCATCTGGGTGGTCGTGGACCGTTTTAGCAAGATGTGTCACTTGGTTCCTTTCATCAAACTGCCCTGCGCTAAGACTCTCGCCAAGGCCTTTGTCAAGGAAATAGTCAGACTACATGGTGTTCCTACTGACATTGTTTCTGATAGGGGACCTCAGTTTGTGGCTCGTTTTTGGCGCGCTTTTTGTGACAGGTTGGGAGTTCATTTGTCGTTTTCATCCGGATATCATCCTGAGTCTAATGGCCAGACAGAAAGGAAAAACCAGGATGTTGAGCAGTTCTTGCGTTGTTTTGTGACTGATAATCAAGAGGGGGTCTGAGTTTCTGCCACTTGCTGAGTTTGCTCTTAACAACCATACAGCCGCTTCTGCTGGTTGTTCGCCTTTTTTTTGTTGTACTGGGAGACATCCGTCATTTGGGTCATTTTCCAAGTTGGGATCGGCTGTACCTGAAGAGGAGAATTTTTCTGGTGTTTTGGAGAGAGTTTGGACTGATGTGCGTGGTAATCTTCAGGAGGCTAACAAAAGATCCAAAGTGTATTTTGATAGAAAACGACAAGAGGTTTTGTTTGCTATTGGTGACATGGTCTGGTTGTCCTCTAAGAATCTGCGCTTGAGGATTCCGTCTAAGAAATTGGGTCCCAAGTTTGTAGGGCCCTTTAAGGTGCTTCAGGTTATTAACCAATCTGCTGTTAAGTTGGAGCTTCCTACCTCCTGGAAGATTAATCCGGTGTTTCATGTTTCTCTCTTGAAAAAAGCTGAGGTCTCAGAGGGAGACGTGTTGGCCACTGTTCCCCTGGTGGTGGAGGACGGGCAATATGAGATTTCCCGCATCCTTAATTCTAGACGGTATAGAGGGGGTTTACAGTACCTCGTCGCTTGGAAGGGTTATGGACCCGAGGATAACTCATGGGTGAGGGCGGATGATGTTTCTGAGTCTAGACTTGTTAGAGCGTTTCACAAGAGATTTCCGGATAAGCCTAAGTCCTAGGGGATCCGGAGGATCCTCTTAGAAGGCAGGGTACTGTTAGAACCCTCTGGTTAGGTTTTGTTTCAGTTTGCTGGTCACATGACCTTTTTACCCTATTTAGTCTGGCTCCGCCCTTCTGGCTTTGCTGGACTTCATTGTATTATCTACTCTTAAGCTAGCCGGGTGCTTAGGTGCCTTACTCTGTCAGTTTTGCTTGATCTGAGGATCTCTTAGTATTTGTTTTCTGTTTTATTTTCCCTGCTACAATTTCTGTTAGGAGGTGTCCACCTTTTCACCCAGTCCCTAGATCTTGTAGGGATTCCTCCCTCGCAACTATAGGTCTTCGTTCAGACTAGCTGAGGACTTTAGCGGGTCTGGTCGCAGGATCAGGTTCCCCGTTACATCGTAGGGATCCAGCTCAGTCCTATTGTAGGGACAGAATTCCCACCTTTCCTTAGTGCTTGTAGCAGATCATAACACCTGTATGTTAGGGGGAAAATAAGAGTCAGAGCTTTTTTCTATAAAATTATATAAAAGATGAAATACAATTATCAATTTTAACCCCTCTCTGACATTAGACGTACTATCCCGTCCATAAAACCCGTGCCATTCTGCCCATGGACGAGATAGTACATCATAGGCGATCAGCTGCGCTCCTGAGGGGAGCGCAGCTAATCGCCGCCGGGTATCAGCTGATTATCACAGCTGACACCCGTGACTGTGTGTCAGGAGCGGTCACGGACCGCTCCCGGCACATTAACCCCTAGCACACCGCGATCAAACATGATCGCGGTGTACTGGGGGCACAGGGGAGGATCGCGCAGGGTGGGGGCTCCCTGCGCGCCCCCCTGAGACCCTCAGACCAGCGCGATGTGATCGCGCTGTTCTGAGGGCTTCCTCCCTCCCAGGACCCGGATCCAAGATGGCGCCGGGGTCCTGGAGGGAGGCGGCTTCCTCAGTGCCTGCTGAGAGCAGGCACTGAGAAGCCTGCTGCACTGCCTGAGCGATCGCTGGTGTGACAGTGTGCTGTGCACACTGTCACACCAGCGATTTGATAAAATACAGTGATGTCCCACCCTGGGACAAAGTAAAAAAGTTAAAAAAATAAAAATAAACATGTTATAAAAAAAAATCCAAAATAAATAAAAAAAATATATATATATATTCCCCAATAAATTCATTTCTTCCTGTAAATAAAAAAAACAAAACAATAAAAGTACACATATTTGCTATCGCCGTGTCCGTAACGACCCCCCCTATAAAACTGTCCCACTAGTTAACCCCTTTAGTGAACCCCTTAAAAAAAAAAAAAACGAAGCAAAAAATCAATGCTTTATCATCATACCGCCGAACAAAAAGTGGAATAACGCACGATCAAAAAGACCGATATAAATAAACATGGTACCGCTGAAAACGTCATCTTGTCCCGCAAAAAACGAGCCGCCATATAGCATCATCAGCGAAAAAATAAAAAAGTTATAGCTCGCAGAATAAAGCGATGCAAAAATAATTATTTTTTATATAAAATTGTTTTTATTCTATAAAAGCGCCAAAACATAAAAAAAATGATATAAATGAGGTATCGCCATAATCGTACTGACCCGAAGAATAAAACTGCTTTATCAATTTTACCACACGCGGAACAATAAAAACGCCTCCCCCAAAAGAAATTCATGAATTGCTGATTTT
Organism: Oophaga sylvatica; assembly: GCA_033576555.1. Lineage (NCBI taxonomy): Eukaryota > Metazoa > Chordata > Amphibia > Anura > Dendrobatidae > Oophaga > Oophaga sylvatica. Next base: position 956,363,474 of record JARQOD010000001.1, read on the forward strand.
TGTTCATTCTAACCTCCCAAAAATCGAAATAAAAAGCAATCAAAAAATGTCACCTGCTCAAAAATGGTACAAATAAAAACGTCAACTCGTACCGCAAAAAATAAGACCTCACATGACTGTGGGCCAAACTATGCAAAAATTATAGCTCTCAAAATGTGGCGATGCAAAAAACTATTTTTGCAATAAAAAGCGTCTTTTAGCGTGACAGCTGCCAATCATAAAAACCCGCTATAAATAGTAAATCAAACCCCCCTTTATCACCCCCTTAGTTAGGGAAAAATAATAAAATTAAAAAAATGTATTTATTTCCATTTTCCCATTAGGGTTAGGGTTGCGGCTAAAGTTAGGGTTAGGCAGGGGCGTAACTAGGAACGGCAGGGCCCCACAGCAAACTTCACAATGGGGCCCCCCCCCCTTGCGCGCGTTGCCAATCCCGGTCTACCCAAGTTGTGTTAAGAAAGATACCTTTATTATCCAAAATTAGAGGTTTTTGGAGTAATGATAGTGAAATAACAGAAAAGAACCAACTCCCAGGAAGCAACTGAGGTAGTGACGAAGGTAGGCTTTCTCCAGAGTAAATATGTGAAGAAACTTGTAATCCAGCCTGCAAATTGCTTTCAAAACGGATGATTTATTCAGTAGAACAACAGTCCGGTATACAGAATAATCTAAGATTGTTCTGTATACCGTACTTCTGCACCACGCCCTCACCAATTACACATGTGAGGAGTTGACAGCCTCAGCTCTGCTGCATGTGAGGAGTGACAGCCTCAGCTCTGCTACATGTGAGGAGTGACAGACTCAGTTCTGCTACATGTGAGGAGTGACAGCCTCAGCTCTGCTACATGTGAGGAGGAACAGCCTCAGCTCTGCTACATGTGAGTAGGGACAGCCTCAGCTCTGCTACATTCGAGGAGTGACAGCCTCAGCTCTGCTACATGTAAGGAGTGACAGCCTCATCTCTGCAACATGTGAGGAGTGACAGCCTCAGCTCTGCTACTTGTATAGCAAAGCTGAGGCTGTCACTCCGCGCATGTAGCAGAGATGAGGCTGTCACTCCTCGCATGTAGCAGAGCTGAGGTTGCTACTTGTCACATGTAGCAGAGCTGAGGTTGTTACTTGTCACATGTAGCAGAGCTGAGGTTGTTACTTGTCACATGTAGCAGAGCTGAGGTTGTTACTTGTCACATGAGCAGAGCTGAGGTTGTTACTTGTCACATGAGCAGAGCTGAGGTTGCTACTTGTCACATGTAGCAGAGCTGAGGTTGTTACATGTAGCAGAGCCGAGGTTGCTACTTGTCACATGTAGCAGAGCTGAGGTTGTTACTTGTCACATGTAGCAGAGCCGAGGTTGCTACTTGTCACATGTAGCAGAGCTGAGGTTGTTACTTGTCACATGAGCAGAGCTGAGGTTGTTACTTGTCACATGAGCAGAGCTGAGGTTGCTACTTGTCACATGTAGCAGAGCTGAGGTTGTTACTTGTCACATGTAGCAGAGCCGAGGTTGCTACTTGTCACATGTAGCAGAGCTGAGGTTGTTACTTGTCAAATGTAGCAGAGCTGAGGTTGTTACTTGTCACATGTAGCAGAGATGAGGTTACTTGTCACATGTAGCAGAGCTGAGGTTGCTACTTGTCACATGAGCAGAGCTGAGGTTGTTACTTGTCACATGAGCAGAGCTGAGGTTGTTACTTGTCACATGAGCAGAGCTGAGGTTGCTACTTGTCACATGAGCAGAGCTGAGGTTGTTACTTGTCACATGAGCAGAGCTGAGGTTGCTACTTGTCACATGAGCAGAGCTGAGGTTGCTACTTGTCACATGAGCAGAGCTGAGGTTGCTACTTGTCACATGAGCAGAGCTGAGGTTGCTACTTGTCACATGAGCAGAGCTGAGGTTGTTACTTGTCACATGAGCAGAGCTGAGGTTGTTACTTGTCACATGAGCAGAGCTGAGGTTGTTACTTGTCACATGAGCAGAGCTGAGGTTGCTACTTGTCACATGTAGCAGAGCTGAGGTTGTTACTTGTCACATGTAGTAGAGCCGAGGTTGCTACTTGTCACATGTAGCAGAGCTGAGGTTGTTACTTGTCAAATGTAGCAGAGCTGAGGTTGTTACTTGTCACATGTAGCAGAGCTGAGGTTACTTGTCACATGTAGCAGAGCTGAGGTTGCTACTTGTCACATGTAGCAGAGCTGAGGTTGCTACTTGTCACATGTAGCAGAGCTGAGGTTGTTACTTGTCACATGTAGTAGAGCCGAGGTTGCTACTTGTCACATGTAGCAGAGCTGAGGTTGTTACTTGTCAAATGTAGCAGAGCTGAGGTTGTTACTTGTCACATGTAGCAGAGCTGAGGTTACTTGTCACATGTAGCAGAGCTGAGGTTGCTACTTGTCACATGTAGCAGAGCTGAGGTTGCTACTTGTCACATGTAGCAGAGCTGAGGTTACTTGTCACATGTAGCAGAGCTGAAGTTGCTACTTGTCACATGAGCAGAGCTGAGGTTGTTACTTGTCACATAAGCAGAGCTGAGGTTGTTACTTGTCACAAATATCAGAGCTGAGGTTGCTACTTGTCACAAGTAGCAGAGTTGAGGTTGTTACTTGTCACATGTAGCAGAGCTGAGGTTGCTACTTGTTACATGTAGCAGAGCTGAGGTTGTTACTTGTCACATGTAGCAGAGATCAGGGTGTCACTCGTCACTTGTAGCAACCATGAGGCTGTTACTGGGCCAGGGGGATGCTACTGGTGACTGAGGTCCCGTGCCCAACAGGGCCCAGGGGGAGGTTAGTGGTGACTTGAGGCTTGCGTCAAACAGGGCCCAGGAGCCCGAGGCCCTGTTGAAATTCGGGCCGCTTGCTACCTGGGCCCTGTTGAATGTGGGCCCCCTGCACTGCAGCCTGGGGCCTGGGCCCTGTTGAATGTGGGCCCTGTTAGATCCTGCCTGCACCTGCTCTCCCAGTCACCATTGAGCAGCCAAGCCTCTTCTCACTGTTGAGAGACTCACGGTACTCACCCTGCTCGCCCGGGCTTCCACCTGCTTGTCCAGTCAGCCTGCTGCTTCATGTGGTCTGCCTGGCCGTCTGCTGTCCGCCCCCACATGCACACACGCTGTGACAGACGGACCATAATGCACTGGGCCGCAGCTTAAAGCTACAGTGCTCATTTCTGTTCGCTGTCTGCATTTACAACACTGTAGTGTCTCTTTAAAACAACACAGTGTTGTTATGCATCAGCGTTCAGAGTCAGAAGCCTGAACAAAATGTTGGGAGGGGGCCCGAGCGCGGATCCATTTGCCAGCGTGCTCGGGCCCCCCTTTTTGCTCCTAAATCACAGGGCAGCTGCAGCAGGGACGGGCCCCCTTCTAGCCCGGGCCCTGTGGCACCTGCTTCCCCTGCTTCCACTATAGTTCCGCCCCTGGGGTTAGGGTTGGCACTAAAGTTAGGATTAGGGTTAGGGTTGGGATTAGGGGTGTGTTACGGTTAGGTTTGTGGTTAGGGTTGGGACTAGGGTTAGGGGTGTGTTGGGGTTAGGGTTGGAGTTAGAATTGGGGGGTTTCCGCTGTTTAGGTACATCAGGGGCTCTCCAAATGTGACATGGCGTCTGATCTCAATTCCAGCCAATTCTGCGTTGAAAAAGTCAAACGGTGCTCCTTCACTTCTGAGTTCTGCCATGCGTCCAAACAGTAGTTTATCCCCACATATGGGGTATCAGCGTACTCTGGACCCCAAGAGTTATTGTGCAATTTGTCCTATTTCTTCTGTTACCCTTGGGAAAATAAAAAACTGGGGGCGAAAATATCATTTTTGTACAAAAAAAAATATTTTTTTGTTTTTACGGCTGTACATTATTAACTTCTGTGAAGCACTTGGGGCTTCATAGCGCTCACCACACACCTAGATAAGTTCCTTGTGGGGCCTATTTTCAAAAATGGGGTCACTTGTTGGGGATTTCCACTGTTTAGGCGCATCAGGGGCTCTCCAAATGCGACATGACGCCCCCAGACCATTCCATCAAAGTCTGCAATCCAAAACGTCACTACTTCCCTTCCGAGCCCCAACGTGTACCCATACAGTAGTTTTCTCCCACATATTGGGTATCAGCGTACTCAGGACAAATTGGGCAACAACTTTTGGGGTCCAATTTCTCCTGTTACCCTTGTAAAAATAAAATATTGGGGCGAAAAAATAATTTTTGCAAAAAAAAAAAAAAGATTTTTATTTTTACGGCTGTGCGTTATAAACTTCTGTGAAGCACTTCGGGGTTCAAAGTGCTCACCACACATCTAGATAAGTTCGTTGTGGGGTCTATTTTCCAAAATGGGGTCACTTGTGGGGGGTTTCCACTGTTTAGGCGCATCAGGGGCTCTCCAAATGCGACATGATGCACCCAGACCATTCCATCAAAGTCTGCAATCCAAAACGTCACTACTTCCCTTCCGAGCCCTGACGTGCGCCAATACAGTAGTTTTCTCCCACATATTGGGTATCAGCGTACTCAGGACAAATTGGACAACAACTTTTGGGGTCCAATTTCTCTTGTTACCCTTGTGAAAATAAAATATTGGGGGCGAAAAAATCATTTTTGTAAAAAAAAAAAGGATTTTTTATTTTTACGGCTGTGCGTTATAAACTTCTGTGAAGCACTTCTGGGTTCAAAGTGCTCACCACACATCTAGATAAGTTCCTTGTGGGGTCTATTTGCCAAAATGGGGTCACTTGTGGGGGGTTTCCACTGTTTAGGTGCATCAGGGGCTCTCCAAATGTGACATGGCATCCAAACTCAATTCCAGCCAATTTTGGTTGGAAAAAGTCAAATGGTGCTCCTTCCATTCCGAGCTCTGCCGTGCGCCCAAACAGTGGTTCCCCCCACATATGGGGTATCAGCGTACTCAGGACAAATTGTACAACAACTTTTGTGGTCCAATTTCTCCTGTTACCCTTGGGAAAATAAAAAATTAGTGACTAAAAGATAATTTTTGTGGGAAAAAAATAGGATTTTTTATTTTCATGCCCGGGCATTATAAACTTGTGTGAAGCACTTGGGGGTTCAAAGTGCTCACCAAAGATCTAGATAAGTTCCTTAGGGGGTCTAGTTTCCAAAATGGGGTCACTTGTGGGGGGTTTCCACTGTTTAGGCTCATCTGGGGCACTGCAAACGGAACATGACCCCCATTAACGTCTGCATTCCAAAACGTTACTACTTCCTTTCCAAGCCCTGCCGTACGCCCAAACAGTTTCCCCCCCACATATGGGGTATCAGCGTACTCAGGACAAATTGGACAACAACTTTTGGGGTCCAATTTCCTTGGGAAAATTCAAAAATTTGGGACTAAAAAATCATTTTTGTGGAAAATTGATTTTTTTTTTTTTCACACCCAGGCTTTATAAACTTTTGTGAAACACTTGAGGGTTCAAAGTGCTCACAACAGATCTAGATAAGTACCTTAGGGGGTCTAGTTTCCAAAATGGTGTCACTTGTGGGGGGTTTCCACTGTTTAGGCGCATCAGGGGCTCTCCAAACGCGACATGGCATCCAATCTAAATTCCAGCCAATTTTAGTTTGAAAAAGTCAAACGTCGCTCCTTCCCTTACGAGCTCTGCCGTGTGCCCAAACAGTGGTTTTCCCCCACATATAGGGTATTGGCGTACTCAGGAGAAATTGCATAACAACCTTATCTGTCCATTTTCTCCTTTTACCCTTGTGAAAATAAAAAAAAAGTTTGTAAAAGATAATTTTTGTGGCTAAAAAGTAAAATATTCATTTTTTCTTTCCACGTTGCTTTAGTTACTGTGAAGCACCTGAAGGGTTAATAAACTTCTTTAATGTGGTTTTGAGTACCTTGAGGGGTGCAGTTTTTAGAATGGTGTCACTTTTGGGTATTTTCTGCCATATAGACCCCTCAAAGTGACTTCAAATGTGAGGTGGTCCCTAAAAAAATGGCTTTGTAAATTTTGCTGTAAAAATGAGAAATCGCTGGTCAACTTTTAACCCTTATAACTTCCTAACAAAAAAAATTTTGGTTCCAAAATTGTGCTGATGTAAAGTAGACATGTGGGAAATGTTATTTCCTAACTATTTTGTGTGATATATTTCTCTGTTTTAAGGGAATAAAAATTCAAAGTTTGAAAATTGCAAAATTTTAAAAATTTTCGCCATATTTGCGGTTTTTTCAAAAATAAACGCAAGTTATATCGAAGAAATTTTACCACTATCATGAAGTATAATATGTCACGAGAAAACAATCTCAGAATCGCGAAGATCCGTTGAAGCGTTCCAGAGTTATAACCTCATAAAGAGACAGTGGTCAGAATTGTAAAAATTGGCCCGGTCATTAACGTGCAAACCACCCTTGGGGGTGAAGGGGTTAATAAAAAAATATAAAATAAACATTGTATAACTGGCACTGACCTTCTGATCAGACGTAGAAATGCTTGGTATCACACAGAGACTTAGGCTGGCTTCACACATCCGGCGGGCGCCTTGCGGCGCCCCCGGCATTTTCCCGCAGCGCCGCATCTGAAAATCTTTTTTCGCATTGACATGCATTAGCGCCGCATGGCGCCGCATGTCAATGCGTTGCATGCGGTTTTGTCCGGATGCGGCGCAAATGTACATTGCGGCGTCCGGAAAAAACGCTGCATGTAACGTTTTTTTTTTTTGCCGGATGGTTTCTTATCTCTCCAAGCATCAGAAACCATCCGGCAAAAAACCGCATTTTGGCCGCCGGAAGTGTGAAAGCTTTTCACATGCGGCGCTGCGGTAAAATGCCGGGGGCGCCGCCAGGCGCCCGCCGGATGTGTGAAAGAGGCCTTAGCCACATTTGGACTTTGCTATTTGGTTCAGGATGTGACGTTGGCTTTCTTCATTAGTCGGAGACTTCTTTATCGTCTCCTCCGGTCAGTAACCTTGTAGCTGAACTATGCAAGAGGACTTCAAGATATCTAATTATAGTTGGATAATAGCACGGCACCTTGTACAAGGCAAAGCAAGGAGGAAAAGCACTGCAGGCAATTCAATATTTTTCAAGTGATTTAATGTTCTCCTTGGGAGATATCAATTAATTGAAGGAACGTGGGAAAAAATGCAGCAATTGTCGATGAACGAAGAACAGCATTAACGTCATTAACTACTAATAATAAATAGTTTAAATCATAGATAATTGTTTCTAAATTGTCACATGGCTAATGCAAAGAAAATAGTTGATGAGATTACAGGGAAAGAAAACTGCAGGAAAATAGGGCTGTTGGATAAAAGCAGGGATGGGATTCGGCTAAGGCCACATTCACACGTTCAGTATTTGTAAGCTAAAATCAGGAGTGGAACAATCGGAGGAAAAGTATCATAGAAACACGTCCATCACTGGTTTTGGCTTACAAATACTGAGGTAAAATACTGAACATGTGAAGGTGGCCTAATTCTCACCTGTTTGCCCGAACCAGTTGTTAAAATGACATCCAATTCAACCAACCAGTAGAGCTCAAGATGGTGATCTTGCTCCCTGCTTTCTGTATGCAATTGTATTTCTGTCTTTAAGATGCAAATACAATTGTTGATATGAGCACTCCAGGGCAGAGGAGCACTTATGTGCAAAGTATGGATAGTGAGAACAACATAGGGGGCTGCAGGGTGGACAGTGTGAGGGCACAACATGGAGAGGGGGCAATGTGGGTGGACAGTGTGAGGGCACAGTGTGAAGAGGGGGCAATGTGGGTGGACAGTGTGAGGGCACAATATGGAGAGGCGGCACAGTATAGAACAGGGGTAGTGTGGGAGAGTACAGTATGGAGAGGGGGCAACGTGAGTGAGGGATAGTGTGAGGGTACAGTATGGTGAGGGAACAGATTGGGCAGTACAGTGCTTAGAGGCTGTAAAATATGAAAAGGTGGCAGTGTGGGAGGGTGCAATGGGAAGAGACAGTGTGAAGAGGGAGAACAGTATGGGGTTGTTGTAGCGTGGGGGAATAGAGTATTATGAGGATGCAGTGTTGGGGATCATTGTGAAGTGAGGACACAGTATAGATAGTGGGCAATTTGGGGAGGGATCGTGTGAGGGCATAGTATAAAGAAGGGACATGATATAGAGAGGGACCAATGTGGGTGACCAGTGTGAATGGACAGTTTGAATTGGGGATACATAATGGAGAGGGGGAAGCATAAATAGGAGGCACGGTATAGAGATGAGGCAGTGTAGGAGGAATACTGTAAAGATGGGGACTGTGTGGAAGGGGGCAGCGCAAAGTAGGGACACGTCGGAGGCTATAGTTCATAAGGCAGGAACATTGTGGAAGGGGACAGCGTAAAGGCCATAGTTCATAAAGAGGAATAATGTGGCAACATAAGAAAGGTCAGTAAGGAAGGACAGTGTGGCAGATATAATTCATAAAGGGTACAGTGTGGAGGTTGATATGTGTTGACAATGTGGCAGTTAAAGTTCATAGGGAGGACGGTTTCGTAACTATAGTTAAAAAATGGAGATAGTGTAGTGCTTAGAGTTCATGAGTGAGATGGTGTAATGGTTGCAATTCATAAGTGGGGACAGTGTGGTTAGATTTCAGTTGAGTGGTTATTTTGGCAGATAAATTTCATAAGGTTGGATGGTGTGGCAGTTACAAATGCTTCTCACTAAATTAGAATATCAATCATCAAAAAATTAAATTATCTCTTCAATACAAAAAGTGAGTCTCCTATATTATATAGAGTCATTACAGACTTATCTATTTCACTTGTTTATTTCTGTTGATGGTTATGATTATGGCTTACAGCCAATAAAAACCCAAAAGTCATTATCTCAGTAAATTAGAATACTTTATAACACCAGCTTGAAAAATGATTTTAAAATCCGCAATGTTGGCCTACTGAAATGTATGTTCAGTAAATGCACTCAATACTTGGTCGGGGCTCCTTTTGCATCAATTACTGCATCAATGCGGTGTGGCATGGAGGCGATCAGCCTGTGGCACTGCTGAGGGGTAAAGGAAGCCCAGGTTGCTTTGATAGCAGCCTTCAGCTCGTCTGCATTGTTGGGTCTGGTGTCTCTCCTCTTCCTCTTGACAATACTCCATAGATTATCTATGGGGTTAAGGTCGGGTGAGTTTGCTGCCAATCAAGAACAGTGATACTGGTGTTTTTAAACCAGGTATTGGTACTTTTGGCAGTGTGGACAGGTGCCAAGTCCTGCTGGAGAATGACATTTCCATTTCCAGAAAGCTTGTCGGCAGAGGAAGCATGAAGTGCTCTAAAATTTCCTGGTAGACGGCTGCTCTGATAAAACACAGTGGACCTACACCAGCAGATGACATGGCTCCCCAAACCATCACTGATTCTGGAACCTTCACACTAGACCTCAAGCAGCTTGGATTGTGGCCTCTCCACTCTTCCTCCAGACTCTGGGACCTTGATTTCGAAATCAAATGTAAAATTTACTTTCATCTGAAAACAAAATCTTGGACCACTGATAACAGTCCAGTTCTTTTCTTCCTTGGCCCAAGTAAGACGCTTCTGGCGTTGTCTATTGGTCATGAGTGGTGACACAAGGAATGTGACACTTGTAGCCCATGTCCTGGATACGTCTGTGTGTGGTGGCTCTTGAAGCAATGACTCCAGCAGCAGTCCACTCCTTGTGAATCTCCCCCAAATTTCTGAATGGTCTTCTCCTAACAATCCTTTGAAGGCTGCGGTTATCCAGGTTGCTTGTGCACCTTTTTCTACCACACTGTTTCCTTCCACTTAACTTTCCATTAATCTGCTTGGATACAGCACTCTGTGAACAGCCAGCTTCTTTAGCAATGACCTTTTGTGGCTTACCCTCCTTGTGAAGTGTGTCAATGACTGTCTTCTGGACATCTGTCAAGTCAGCAGTCTTCCCCATGATTGCGGAGCTTCTGAAACAGACTAAGGGGCCTTTTTAAACACTTAGGAAGCCTTTGCAGGTGTTTTTTGTCAATTATTCTAATTTACTGAGACAAATGACTTTTGGGTTTTCATTGGCTGTAACCCATAATCATCAACATTAACAGAAATAAACACGTGAAATAGATCACTCTGTGTGTAATGACTCTATAGAATATGAGTTTCACTTTTTGTATTGAAGAACTGAAATAAATTAACTTTTTGATGATATTCTAATTTAGTGAGAAGCACTTGTATAGTTCATAAAGGGGACGATGTTGCAGTTATAGTTCATAGGGTGCTCGGGTTTTCTGATTATAGATAAGGGGGATGGTGTAATGGTTACAATTCATAACTGGGGACAGTGTGGGAGCTGTAGTTCATAAGGGGAGACAGAGATGGCGTGAAGGCAATATTTTATAGGAGAGGACAGTGTAGAGGCTATGTACTATGCCAGGGAAAGTTTAAAAGGAACCTGTCACCAGGTTTGGCCGATATAAAATACGGCCACCGCCTTTCAGGGCTTAGCTATAGCATTTTATAATGCTATAGATAAGCCCCCAATCCGACCTGAAAGATAAGAAAAATAACTTTTATTATACTCACCTGCAGGGCAGTCCGGTCCGATGGGTGTCACAGGTCCGGTTCCGGCACCTCCCATCTTTTTGCGATGCCTCCTTCCTCCTTGCTTCACAGGCTCCCCAGCATCACATTCCTGCGCAGACGTACTTGCGCAGAGTAGGCCTCTCTGACCTTTTCCAGTGCCTGCGCACTGCAGTACTTTAGTCTGCCCTTAACAGGGAAGATAAGTATTCCTGCGCAAGAGCGCGATGGCGGGGAGCCATAAAGCAAGAGGAAGGGCAGCGATCATAGGAAGATGGGAGGCGCCGGGCCCTGACCTGCGACACCCATCGGACCGGACCACCCCCGGGTGAGTATAATAAAAGTTAGTTTTCTTCTCTTGCAGGTCGGATCGGGGGCTTATCTACAGCATTATGGAATGCTGTAGATAAGCCCTGAAAGGTGATGGCCGTAACTCGTATCGGTCAAACCTGGTGACAGGTTCATTTTAATAGTCATACTTTAATCATGAAGCACTGTGAAGGGTCAGTTATTTATTTAGTGACAATTATTTAATCAGGGGCATAGCATGGGCAATATTTTTTTTCTGAGGTAATGTGATGACACTGTTATTTTTTATGGGCACCGTGTCGGGATTTGCTATAGAAGACCGAAGAAGAGGGAAGTCTGCAGAGATGAGCTGTGGATGTGAAAAGTCATCATAGTGTCTGGATCAGATGGAGAAAGCAGAAAGAGAATGACTCAAATTAGAGAATATGTCACTTATAAGGTACTTTAGTATAAATGTGTATTTGTGATTCTGACTACTTCTAATCAGTCATGTGGTTCCTGTATGGCCTCTAGCCTAAGGATAGCTGTTGACAATTCCCATCATCTCCTTATTATTTTAGGAGGGTTTTCGCCCAAAGTGCATTTTAATTAATAGATCTTGGAAGAATAATAAGTCCACAATTGGATGTGTTGTTCCTGTGCTGAGATAATCTTACAAATATGCCCCTGCTATTTACTGTGTAATGGCTGTGTCTTACTGTGCCGAAACATGGTCTGAAGATACCACATGTACTGGCCAGGGGAAGAAGCAAAAGAAAGTATTCAGACAGGACAGCATGGATTGCAGCTCATTCTTTCTGTGAGATAAAACATGTTTTTATACAGGCAGGTTTTTATACTGTCCTGTTTGTATACACTCTTTTGCTTCCTCCCCTGGCCAGTAGCTCTAGGATTTTCAGACATCCTTTATAGTCAGACACAGCCTTTACACAATACTGTACATAGCAGGGGCACATTTATAAGATTATCTCAGCACAGGAACATTTTTTAACACGTCCAATTGTGAAACTTATTTTTAATCCAAGTTCTGTTATTACGGTGCACTTTGTGGGAAAACCCCTTTAAGGACATACTGAGAGTTGCAGGTCTATGTAATACGAAAGTATATGACAGGGACTGACCTAACATTGAAATAGATTTCTGATGTTTTTGATACTGCTTTCATGTACGGATTACAGTTCTGATGATGTATTCCTGTACTGGTGATGTATTTACAGTTATATGAAAAAGTTTGGGCACCCCTATTAATCTTAAGCTTAATGTTTTATAAAAATTGGTGTTTTTGCAACAGCTATTTCAGTTTGATATATCTAATAACTATTGGACACAGTAATGTTTCTGCCTTGAAATGAGGTTTATTGTACTAGCAGAACATGTGCAATCTGCATTCAAACAAAATTTGACAGGTGCATAAGTATGGGCACCCTTATCATTTTCTTGTTTTAAATACTCCTACCTACTTTTTACTGACTTACTAAAGCACTTTTTTTGGTTTTGTAACCTCATTGAGCTTTGAACTTCATAGCCAGGTGTATGCAATCATGAGAAAAGCTACTTAAAGTGGCCACTTGCAAGTTGTTCTCCTGTTTGAATCTCCTCTGAAGAGTGGCATCATGGGCTCCTCAAAACAACTGTCAAATGATCTGACAACAAAGATTATTCAACATAGTTGTTCAGGGGAAGGATACAAAAAGCTGTCTCAGAGATTTAACCTGTCAGTTTCCCCTGTGAGGAGCATAGTAAGGAAATGGAAGAACATAGGGACAGTTCTTGTTAAGGCCAGAAGTGGCAGGCCAAGAAAAACGTCAGAAAGGCAGAGAAGAAGAATGGTGAGATCAGTCAAGGACAATCCTCAGACCACCTCCAGAGAGCTGCAGCATCAACTTGCTGCAGATGGTGTCACTGTGCATCGGTCAACTATACAACGCACTTTGCACAAGGAGAAGCTGTATGGGAGAGTGATGCGAAAGAAGCCGTTTCTGCAAGCACGCCACAAACAGAGTCGGCTGAGGTATGCAAAAGCACATTTGGAGAAGCCAATTTCTTTTTGGAAGAAGGTCCTGTGGACTGATGAAACCAAGATTGAGTTGTTTGGTCATACAAAAAGGCGTTATGCATGGCGTCATAAAAACACAGCATTCCAAGAAAAACACTTGCTACCCACAGTGAAATTTGGTGGAGGTTCCATCATGCTTTGGGGCTGTGTGGCCAATGCCGGCACCGGGAATCTTGTTAAAGTTGAGGGACGCATGGATTCCACTCAGTATCAGCAGATTCTTGACAATAATGTTCAAGAATCAGTGACAAAGTTGAAGTTACGCAGGGGATGGATCTTTCAGCAAGACAATGATCCAAAACACCGCTCCAAATCTACTCAGGCATTCATGCAGAGGAACAATTACAATGTTCTGGAATGGCCATCCCAGTCCCCAGACCTGAATATCATTGAACATCTGTGGGATCATTTGCAGAGGGCTGTCCATGCTCGGCAACCATCAAACTTAACTGAACTGGAATTGTTTTGTAAAGAGGAATGGTCAAAAATACCTTCATCCAGGATCCAGGAACTCATTAAAAGCTACAGGAAGCGACTAGAGGCTGTTATTTTTGCAAAAGGAGGATCTACTAAATATTAATGTCACTTTTCTGGTGAGGTTCCCATACTTATGCACCTGTCAAATTTTGTTTGGATGCAGATTGCACATTTTCTGTTAGTACAATAAACCTCATTTCAAGGCAGAAACATTACTGTGTCCAATAGTTATTAGATATATCAAACTGAAATAGCTGTTGCAAAAACACCAATTTTTATCAAACATTAAGCTTAAGATTAATAGGGGTGTCCAAACTTTTTCATATAACTGCATGTACTGATTACAATTCTGACGATGTATTCATGTACTGATTATGGTTCTGTTTCTGTACTCATTTAGTAATGGGGTACTGGTGCTTTATTCATGGATTAATGGTAGTTCAAGTGCTGTATCAATGTACTGATGATGGTTCTGGTGATGATTATAGTGTCATATTTTTTAAGGTTCAAAATAGGCATAAGTCTATCGAGTTCAACCAATAGCAAAACATTTTGATCCAGGAGAAAGCAAAAAACCTATGAGGCAGATGATAATTGCCCTATCTTGGGGGAAAATGTCTTCCCAACTCCACATATAGCTATATCATATTACATATCAGACTGGTTTCTTGGATCAATGTCCCACCACAGTATCTAGCAAACATGACCTGTGATTTTATAATGACATCCAGTTCCTATGTCTTATGTGTGTTTTGGAAATGGAAGTATGCTTCTTTACCTCTTTGATTTGGTGCTGCTTTTCTGTACTGATGTGGTTCTAGTGATATATTCATTAACTGATGTTGGTTCTCATGTAGTTTCTGTTATGATGTTGATTCTTGTACTTTATTTCTGTACTGATGGCAGTTCTGGTGATATAATCATTTACTAATGATGGTTCTAGTGCTGCATTCATGTACTGATTGTTGTTCCACTGCTTATTCATGTAATGATCATGTTTTTGGTGCTGTAGCCATATACTGCTATTGGGTCTGATTGTGTACAGATGTAGCAATCCATAATTTGTCGGATGACAAGCTAGATAACTATGTTAATAAAGTATTGTACTGTGTGAAAGTTAAAGTGGTTGTTAGTTTTCAATTAAATTCCTCCCCTGACTGAAGTTTGCTATAAAAAAAAATTGCACTGTACTAACCTTTTACGGGTCTACCGGTGAGCCTCTGCCGGTATTCCACCTGTCTGACATTGGCTGTGGTGATGACGTCATGTCTAAAGGGAAGATGCCAATCGGTGAGCTCAGTGGCCCTGGTACACCCTGTTAGAGCTGCTGAGCTCACTGATTGGCTGCCAAAATATGAAGGTGATGTCAGCACTGCACTACAGCAAAAGCCAGACACTGGGAACAGCTGCAAAGAATTGCCGGTGGACCTGGGGAAGGTGAGTCCATAGCAAACTGCAGCTTTGGGAGAAATTTAACTGAAAGGGAACAACTCCTTCAAAGAGTATTACATTTGCATATTGAAAGCATTAAACCTTTGTAGTCGGTTGGGGCAATAAGATGAGAGTCCTACCTCTTTGTACTGTGTAATCCTGTAAGCTCATGAAATACTTCTGATATTTTCTACATTATCACAGTACTCATGGGGGTTACACTGTGGGTTATTTGTAGCATTACATAGAACTGCAGGAAAATATTATTTATAGGTGAGGGAGTGTCTTGTAAGTTGGTGTGGTCTGCAGAAAAGGGCATGGTCTGAAAAGGGGATATGGTTTCCTACATGCAAACACGGAACCTGTTTTTAAAAATGTGAAACCCACCACAGAATAAAAGACATGACCGAGCAGGAGGAGTAGGATGGAGAAGTACAGGTAGAAGGGAACATAAAGGAACTAAATAGAAAGAAATGAACAAGTTTAAGGGCAAGAAAGGCAATAGCAACTGGAGTGATAGAAGGAATAAGAAGGAAAGAGACAATATACACCTCACCCCTGATGAAGCACACTGTTGTGAATGGACTTGAAATGAGTTCTGAGCAGAGGCTCCCTCTGGTGTTACAAGCGGTACTGGACTGTCCAGTGAAGATTGTGAGGATTGGGAATCAGGTGTTACTGACTGGTCTTATATAAGGGAGTCGCCTTCCCATCAGGGTTGCCGGTGATCAATTGTCCTGGTCTCAATCCTTGATTCCTGTTTCCTTTGTAGCCTGCTGTGTCGTGTCTGCATCTCCTGCTAACAGATAAGACATTTTCTTCTTTTTGTTTTTGTGCTTGATTTTTGCATTTTGTCCTGCACTTCTGTGGGGGCCTTCAGGGTCCCCTCCGGGGGCTTTTGCCCTCTCAGTTTAGTTCAGCCACTGATGTTTGTACATTTGCTTTTTCCAGTTTTTTCAGTGGCTGCTGTTTTGATTTTGTTACACCAGAGAACTAATTTAGGTGGTAGAGGTCGTGTGATCTCAGGTGTTTTTGAAATTAGTAGAGTTGGTGCTTTTCAGGGTTTTTTGGGATTGCAGTAAGTGCCCTTCCTATCCTTTTCTATTTAGGTAGTTTGGGCCCCAACGTTTGCTCATACTATTTTCTGTCTGTGTCAGTTTTTCTTCTTGTCTAACCGCCATTACATGTTTGGGGGCTTTCTATGTTCTTTGGGGATCTGCTCCGGGGCAGATAGCTTTCCTATTTCTGTCTTTAGGTGTAGTTAGTTTCTCAGGCTGTGACGAGGCGTCTAGGACCAACGTAGGAACGCTCCACGGCTGCCTCTAGTTGTGGTGGTTAGTCAGGGTACTGCAATCTCATAGATTCCAACTGCTCTGGTGTATTGCCTTTTTTACCTGCACTCCTCAGCTACCGAAACATAACAGCACACTGTGTGAAACATGCGTCAGGTTGCATGGGCTGTAGGAGCCCTCCTCTATTTTGTTTGGTACCATGCATCTGACCATACTGTAATATTTTAGGTGCTTTTTTCTTTTTTGTGTGATTCCAGTCACTACTTTATATATGTTGGATATCAAGCATTACTATTCTCATTTAGTTAAAGGAAAAAAGGGGGTTTGTTACCATGTTAGCCATTGAAAAAAGAATGCTCTAAGTGGGATAGACAAGATAATCTTGTAGTTATGATACCTTTTAATGGCTAACAAAAATAAGTGATGTTACAAAGTAAGCTTGGGAGACTTCTTAGGTCCCTTCCTCAGGTATGGTGTATAACAAAATTTCTGAAGAAACACAAATATCTGCACAAACAAACAAAAAAGAGGCATGGTATTATAAACATTTAAATAAACAGAATGAGCTCAGAGAATGAATCCTTAATTAGATTAGATTGGTGATGTGAAAGTTTTATAGTCCCAATATCCAAGTAAGATCAGAGGCCTGGAGCCCTCACTTTCTCTGGAGATATTGTCTTTAGCTGGTCATCCTTGCGTAAGAGGTGGTGAGGTCACCACCAGAATCTGAGGAATCTAAACCAGAGACAATGAGGGCACCAGGCCTCTGATCTACTTTGATATTGGGACGATAAAACTTTCCAATTAAGGATTCATTCTCTGAGCTCAGTTTGTTTGTTATTTAAATGTTCACGTGTTATACCATGTCTCTTTTTGGTTGTATATTATTTATTCATTTATTATACTAAGCCTGAGGAAGGGACCTAAGAAGTCTCGAAAGCTTGATTTAAAACATCATTTATTTTTGTTAGCCATTATAAAGTATCATGACTACAAGATTATCTTGTTTTCCCACTGAGAGCATTCTATCCTCATTTATGCTCATTGATCATAGTTGGCACCATGATTTATATACTTGTACCTTATTATTATTACCGGCTACATTCACCTTTCCTTATTGTACACTCTTTTTATCTTTATTTTATTTTTTTATTAATATAAACTTCATGTACTTACTCAGCAGTCCCTCATGCCAGCCCAACTGCAGTGTCACCCTTTGGGGCCTCTCATTGTCCTACCCATTTTTTTGTCTGGTTCTCCACCTTGTATGTATTCCTTATACTGTACTTTTTACACGTTTTTATCTATGTGTCAATAAAGTTGTTTTCTTTTGCAATAAATGTGAGTCCTGAAAATTGTGGAGTTTATCACTTTTAAGCATGACATTATGTAATAATTCCAGTAAATCAAAAATCATGATTGTCAATCTTCTGTTTTGCAAAAATTTATAAACAAAATGCAGTAATTCAATGTACTCGAAAAGACCGACGGCGTTACTAGAACACTGCCTACTAATGAAGGTCACCTCACAACTACTGCGGCGGGTGACTGCAAAGCCGTTCTGATCACACAAACACCTAATTGAATTGGAACATGGAAATACTCGTCTCTTTTCCAACAATTGGACGTGGCGTGAACAATCACATCACCGAATCGCCCTCATTATCGTAGCGTGTAAAGCCACCCCAAATTCCCCAGATTACCATTTACATGTCAGTCCTGTCCCAGCCGTAGCCACAACACGAGTCGCCGGGAGGAGGATAAAGTTCTCTGGGTTTCCATAGTAACCGTCTCTTCCTCTTTATATCCCTGGATCGCGCTGCACTGCTGGGGTTAAACTCCTCTCATCACACAGCCATAAAACTGTTGCTGAGAAAGAGGCGGCCCAGACAAACCTGAAGCCTCGCTAAGATCCTTTACTGAGTGCAGCTTTCTTGGGGTAATATAATTAACAGGAGGTGATAAAATAAGTTTTATTATAGTAAATCATCCTTGCAGTATCCGCCACTGTCGTGGTGATGAGCATAGATCACTGATAATGTAGCATAGCTCACCAGGGCTGGGGTATTCTGGGATTCACCAAATGACGATAGGATATTTTGAGATTTTATCAAATCACATTTAAAAAAATGGACAATCCCTTTAAATGAATGGTTGTGATGCAATAACCTCATTCAGTCCCATTACCACAGATGTATAGCATCTGGCCCCTCTGCTTCCCGGCGTATAACATCCGACTCAGTCTTCCAACTGGTGCATAACATCTGGCCCTGTCATTCCCCCGGTGTATAACACCTGGCTCCTCACCCCTGGTGTATAACACCTGGCTCCTCACCCCTGGTGTATAACACATGGCCTCTTGCCCCCAAAGTATAACATCTGGCCCCACTGAATCGCGTTATATAACACTTGACCTCTCACCCACATTGTATAATACTTGGCCCCTCGCCTTCCCCAGTGCATAAAACCCGGCCCCTTGTCCCCCCCGGTGAATAGCATCTAATCCTCAAATCCTGGTGTACAACACCTGACCCCATGCCATGAGATATGCCTCAGAATGGCTGGTGGTAAAGAGTTCACTGATACCAGCACGGTCCTGTAATAGAAGCCACCAAGGTAATAAATCCATTTGCGACATTTCTTTCCTCATAAATCTTCCCCCATCAAATGTGAGTGATATTATTAACCCCTTTCTGACTTCGGGCGTAATATTACGTCGATGTCAGACTCCCTCCCTTTGATATGGGCTCCGGTGCTGAGCCCACATCTTTTCAGGCACATTGTCAGCTGTTTTGAATAGCTGACATGTGCCTCTAACAGCCACGGGTGTAATCGCAATCCACGCGTGGCTGTTAGCTAGTCAAACTCTGACAGCAACATTTAACATGCGCTTCCGGCAAGCACAACGGAAATACCACCCATTGGCGCCCATGTCACATGACCGTGAGTCGCCGATGGGTTTCCATGACAACCAGAGCTCTCCAAAAGACCTCTATGGTTGTCACTGCCGATTGCTATGAGCGCCACCAGGTGGTCAGCACTCATAGCAAGTGAGCAATTCTGCTACATACAGGCAATCTGAGCATCGCCTGTAGCAGAGCCGATCGGGCAACTGCAGCTTCTAGTCTCCCATGGAGACTATTGAAGCATGCCAAAAGTAAAAAATAAATGTTTTTAAAAATCTTAAAAAATAAAAAAAATATAAAAGTTCAAATCACCTCCCTTTCGCACCATTCAAAATAAAACAATAAAAAAAATCAAACATACACACATTTGGTATCGCCACATTCAGAAGCGTCAGGTCTATCAATAGAAAAAATAATTAACCCAATCGCTAAACAGCGTAATGAGAAAAAAGTCAAAACGCCTGAATTACATTTTTTTTTATCACCGTAACATTGCATTAAAATGCAATAATGGGCGATCAAAAGAAGCCTTAATGTGGCTTCTAGGTACACATAAATTGGCCATTTTATGCGCCAAGCTTTCTCAATTTTTCATATTTCTAATGCAGTAATGCAATTCATTTTTCATATTTCATATTTGCATGCTATGGCATTATAGAGTGCTGCCTTTTTTGTTTGAGTGTATATGAGTTGGTGACTCCAGGTTAAGCACCTGTTCACACTTAGTTTATGTTTGGATGTGACAGTCAGTTTTTTTAAATTTGTAATCTTTAAGTCAACAACATCCGCCATCTTTAATTCTGTCACGGCGGGCAACAAAACACAAGTCCCAAGTTCAAAATCACAAGTCCCAAACATTTCCTCCATTACTCTCAGGGTTGTGGGCGTCCATCCTGCCAAATACGCCAAGTGTAACAAGGAGGTCAGGGGTGGTAGTCCTGACCGAGTTCACCCTCAAAACACAGTCCACAGACACCCCGGCCCCTGAAACACATGAAACACATGAGGCTAAGTGCACACGTTCAGGAATATTTGCATTTTTTTCGCGTTTTTTCCGCGATTTTCCGCGGTAAAAACGCGAAAAAAAACGCATTTGATTCCGCATGTTTTGGCCACATGTTGTTTCGCGGAAAAAATAGCAACATGTTCATTAATTTTGCGGAATGTAAGCGGTTCATGTGCGGTGGTATCCAGGGTCTGGAGGAGAGGAGACTCTCCTCCAGGCCCTGGGTACCATATCCCTGGTAAAACAATAATTAAAATAATAAATAATGATATTCTCACCTTCCGGCGTCCCACGCAGCTTTCCCGCCTTCAGCAACGCTCCCGGCAACTCCCGGTCCCAAGAGTCCTTTGCGAGAATCACCCAGATGGCGTAGCAGTCTCGCGTGATGCTACGTCATCGGTGTGATTTGTCGCAATGCATCCTTGGGACCGGGAGTTGCCGGGAGCGTTGCTGAAGGCGGGAAGGCTGCGGGGGCCGCCGGAAGGTGAGAATATCATTATTTATTATTTTTTTTATTATTTTTACATTAGATCTTTTTACTATTGATGCGGCAGAGGCGGCATCAATAGTAAAAAGTTGGTCACACGTGTCAAACACTATGTGTGACTCGTGTGACCAACCTGTCAATCAGTTTTCCAAGCGATGCTACAGATCGCTAGGAAAAATCTAGCATTCTGCAAGCTAATTACACTTGCAAAACGCTAGTTTCTGGCGGGAATTCGCATACAAAAAAAGTGCGTATTTCCCGCGGGAGAAGTGCGGGATTACCGCGGAAATTTCCGCGGCAATTCCGCAAAGTGTGAACTTAGCCTGACAGATACAGCTTCCCCCACGGATTACCTCTTCTTTCCAGCCGCCGTAGTCCAGACAATCAAAATCCAGGGTCACAGCTGCGATCCAACAGGGATAACTTTTATTTTTATGTTTTGTAGCATTGACGAAGAAGTAAAGGTAGTAAAAGAGAATATGGTAGAAACTTCCTGCTCTTTCCCTATTCCTATTTGTCTCAGTATCAGCCACAGTCCACAATCAGCGCTAGTGAAGATTCACTCACCAGAATCTGGATGCTTGTAATCCCTTCGGCGGGGCACTCGCACAGTCCTGTGCCCACCTCACTGTCCGTGGGTTCCGAGACAGCAGATTCTGTCCCCTCCTGGGGTCTGGCAATGTCCCGGTCGTGGTTGCGTGTCTCCCCTGGGCAGATGTGCCCGGGGTACTGACTGGGAGCAGCAGCTTCCTGCCACCTTTTTCCCTGCTGCTGGCCCAGCCCACAATTGAACTCTCAACTGGTGCAACACATAGAATCATAGATACTTAAAGGGGAACTCCCCACATTACACAATTTGAATACAGTGCAGTGTAATACTCAGTAGCACATAATAAGATTACATATTTACATATGACATTACAAACACAGCACACTAACATATACAATACATGGACACGTTAACATATGGCGGTACATTGCTGGTACATGCATTGCACAGTACAAGATTAACAAGACATTAATAAACAGGTACATCACACAGTGAAATGTACGGAGAGAGGTGAGTAGACGGGTGGGGGGCTCCTGCCACCTCCTTACACGTGACCGTTCTGTGTTGGGGAAGAACGGTGTCAGACATTACATGTACATGGACATTACAGATACATTTGTAAAGTCCCGGATATCCGTTGTAATGTACCACAGTAATTACATCCATAGACAAACCAATGGGATTTTCTAATTAAAGGTATTTAGGAATTTATTTTAATGACATTTTCTTTAGCTATTTTTTTTAATTTCTATTCAAGGAGAACCCCATTAAAGGATTGGACTGGTGTTTGAAAATGTAAATTGGATCCTTCATAGAGGAACTGCAGGCTTCAGTGGGATCTGTGACACTGGTATCCCAGGAAAGTACTGGCAATTTCGGCTTCTGATCATTCGTAAAGGTTGTAGGAGGGGTTAATGTCAGCCGCCTGCGGCCCAGAGGTAGATTTTATTTTGTCTGGGCGGCATGATGAATTCAGGGAGCATATGCTAATGAGCGAGCGGCTAATGTACACTTCAGTGACCACTTCACCCTGCTCTAGTGTGGGCTACAATTACCTCTCTCCAGGAGCCTAACCTCTGTTCTGGAGGATGAAATAGCAGTGATAGCCTGATAGGGAACAGGAGACAGATCAACTTTAGATCAACTTCAGCTTTTTCTGTGCTTTATCCATTTCTGCAAAATCTGGATAAAACCCAGTATGGCCAGTCTTAAGGTACTGCCACACTAAACGCTCCCGCTAACGATCACAATAACGACGCATACTAATGCGATCGTTTTTGTGATCGTTTTAATGTCGCTAGTAGCTGCCACACTTAGCGATCTCGTTAACGACTCATAAGCGGTTAGCGATCTCATTAACGACTTTAACGGTCATTGCGATGTAAAAAACAGCGCACATCGCTCACAAAAGGTGCCAGACACAGTGATATAGCGTCACCAGCGGGACGCCAACGATCAAAATACGGTCCGGAACTCTAGTGAACGATCAACGAGATCACAGCAGGGGCCACGTCGTTGCTATATGCCACACACAACGAGGTCGCTAACGAGATCGCTAAATAGTGACGTTTTTTAGCGATCTCGTTAGCGACGCTGTTTAGTGTGGCATACCCTTTAGTTTCATACCAAGCAGTTCTGTGCACTAAATTGTCCTGGTTTTAGTAATAATTTTGCCTCTCTTGTCTACCACCATGCAGAATCTTACAGGCTGACATCTTCATGGTTCATTGATGACCAGTGAAGGAGTTAACTATCGCAGGTCTTCCTGTGGGCCACAGAGCTGGTGTTGGATGGTGGCCTGTGCAGCAACATCTTCCAGTACCTCTTCCAAATGGAACACTATCATATAGTGTACGAATGGCCATACTATGTAGTGTCTTAATGCAAAAGGCATAATGCTGAAAAGACAATGTTATATGTTGGGCAAATAATATTTCCATATTGTGCTACCACCATACACTTCAAGTGCCACAGTAAAGACCACAATATTCAAAAAATATCAACATACAGTCATGGCCAAAAGTTTTGAGAAAAACACAAATATTAATTTTTACAAAGTCTACTGCTTCACTTTTTCTAATGGCAATTTGCATATACTCCAGAATGTTATAAAGAGTGATCAGCTTAACAGCAATTACTTGCAAAGTCAATATTTGGCTAGAAAATGAACTTTATCCCCCAAAACACATTTCAACATCATTGCAGCCCTGCCTTAAAAGGACCAACTAACCTCTTTTCAGTGATTGCTCCGTTAACACAGGTGTGGGTGTTGATGAGGACATGGCTGGAGATCAATCTGTCATGATTAAGTAAGAATGACACCACTGGACACTTTAAAAGGAGGCTGGTGTTTGGCATCATTGTTTCTCTTCTGTTAACCATGGCTATCTCTAAAGAAACACATGCAGTTATCATTGCAATGCACAAAAATGGCCTAACAGGGAAGAGTATCGCAGCTAGAAAGATTGCACCTCAGTCAACAATCTATCGCATCATCAAGAACTTCAAGGAGAGAGGTTCCATTGTTGCCAAAAAGGCTCCAGGGTGCCCAAGAAAGACCAGCAAGCGCCAGGACCGTCTCTTAAAAGTGTTTCAGCTGCGGGATCGGGCTACCAGCAGTGCAGAGCTTGCTCAGGAATGGCAGCAGGCAGGTGTGAGTGCATCTGCACGCACTGTGAGGCGAAAACTCTTGGAGCAAGGCCTGGTCTCAAGAAGGGCAGCAAAGAAGCCACTTCTCTCCAGAAAAAACATCATGGACAGACTGATATTCTGCAAAAGGTACAGGCAGTGGACTGCTGAGGACTGGGGTAAAGTTATTTTCTCTGATGAATCCCCTTTTCGATTGTTTGGGACATCAGGAAAACGCCTCATTCGGAGAAGACAAGGTGAGCGCTACCACCAGTTTTGTCTCATGCCAACTGTTAAGCATCCTGAAACCATTCATGTGTGGGGTTGCTTCTCAGCCAAGGGAATCAGCTCTCTCACAGTCTTGCCTAAAAACACAGCCATGAATAAAGAATGGTACCAGAATGTCCTCCAAGAGCAACTTCTCCCAACCCTCCAAGAGCAGTTTGGCGATCAACAATGCCTTTTCCAGCATGATGGAGCACCTTGCCATAAAGCAAAGGTGATAACTAAATGGCTCAGGGAACAAAACATAGAGATTTTGGGTCCATGGCCTGGAAACTCCCTAGATCTTAATCCCATTGAGAACTTGTGGTCAATCATCAAGAGACGGGTGGACAAACAAAAACCTAAAAATTCTGACAAAACGAAAGCATTGATTGTGCAAGAATGGACTGCTATCAGTCAGGATTTGGTCCAGAAGTTGATTGAGAGCATGCCAGGGAGAATTGCAGAGGTCCTGAAGAAGAAGGGTCAACACTGCAAATATTGACTTGCTGCATTAAACTAGAACTACTGATGGAGTCATTTTGACTCCTTTCGTTTTTTATTTCTCTTCTGTGACTACATTTTTCAGAATTCCGGCTTGAAACTCGGTGACTTTTCCTCAAATATGATGTGAAAAAAGATTTTGTGAGAATAAATAATTTTGGTGAAAAATTTGCGCGTTTTTTTCAAAATTTACCAAGAACTACTGAAGGGAGTCATTTTGACTCCCTACTATATTTTGAGGTCCTTTTGTCACTAAATGTTGTTATAAAGTTTTGTGCATAATTTTTTCACTCTGTCTTATTTACCCTGATGTTCATATAGATGTAGTTCAATTTACATGTCAACTTTTCACATTTTCCTTGTGTTTTACCTGCTTGTATTACTGTGTAATGCTGAACAAAATAGCTTGCTTACTCTAGGCTCTTATCTTATGCTAATTTTTGATTCATATATATTGACACATATAAAGAACTGTACGCTTGCAGAAGCATGCAGGAACAATAATTTACAGTTTACTCTATCTGATGAGGAGCTAGATGCATTCATTGCGATATTCTATGCTCGTGGAATATCTGGCACGAACCGTCACTCGATTAGCAGTATTTGGTGTAATGACTGGGGAATACCGTTTTGCAAAGCGACAATGTCTAGGGACCGCTTTGTTGAAATTATGAGGTTTCTCAGATTTGATGAGAAATCTACTCGATCGGAGAGACTGCAAATGGACAAGTTTGCTCTATTTTCTACTGTGTGGGACAGGTTTATTGAAAATTGTATTGCGTGTTACAAACCTGGCCCATACATAACGGTGGATGAGCAACTTTTCCCAAGCAAAACTAGGTGTCCATTCACGCAGTACATGCCTTCCAAACCAGATAAATATGGCCACAAATATTGGCTAGCTGTTGATAAGGAGAGCAAATATCTGGCAAATGGCTTCCCTTATCTAGGCAAAGATGACACACGCCGTGCTGAGGACCGTTTAGCTGACCATGTGGTAATGAAGTTATTGGACCCGTTTTTGAAAAAAGGTCGCAATGTTACAACCGATAATTATTTTACTTCAGTAAAATTAGCTAAACAGCTAAAAAGCAAAGGAACAACCATCGTGGGAACACTGAACAAGATAAGGCGAGAAGTGCCTAAAGAAATAAAATCCATGAAAGCGGAATTGTACAACACTAAAGTGTTTAGAAATGAAGACAATTTTACACTTACAGTATATCAAGGAAAGCCCAACAAAAATGTTGTCATTTTGAGTTCCGTCCATCCAGATGTTGTTGTTGCATCTGATTCCGCTAAAAAAACTCCAGAAACGGTAAAGTTTTACAATGAAACAAAATATGGAGTAGATGTAGTGGATCAGATGGCACGAAAATATACCACACGAACATGCACAAGGAGATGGCCTGTTCATGCATTTGAAAATGCCTTAGACTTTGCGGGTATAAATGCATGGATAATATTCAATGAGATAACCCACCAAAAAATGTCACGCAAGGCATTTTTGCAAACGCTTGTGAGAGAGTTGAGTGGTCCTTATGTCACAGATAGGGAAAAGGGTTCCACGTCCCAAGTTTCTACATGCTCAGAAGTGATGGTTCAAACAAAATTTTGCCAGATCAAAGAAAAGTGCAAGAAAAATAGATCTGTCGGCAATTGTAAGACTTGTGGTAAGTCTTTGTGTGGGCAATGTACTGCCATAAATCAAAGGCAATGCCTAAAATGCGAAACACCAAATGTTTAGAAGGTGAATTGTGCGCCATATTTTCATTTTTATGCTCCTCCACCTACATTTTCTCTGCTTTTTGTTCTTCAGTTGTTGTTTATATGTGTGCACTTGAATAAAAAAAAATGTTTGAAAAACGTCTATTATAATTATTGTTATTGTGTAGCCCTGGTGTGAAGGCACACGCAGTACCCTGGAGAATGTGTGGAGAGATAGCAGTTTAATGCTCTATACCCATTCACTCAATATACACTAGACACACCCTTAGGGTAGTGTAGTGACTCGTAGGGAGTGGTCAGTGTAGATTCGTTGAGTGATTTAGTAGTCAGTTTCCTGTCTTCGGACAGAGCAGACGTGTGGAGTCTAGCTGGGACTTGGAGGGAGGAAGCAGTCCAGCTTGGTTCTATCAGCAGTTCAGCAAGTGGAGGCCAGTAAGGGCGAGATATAGATCACCTCAGCCTGGTCAGAGCTGTACCTCACTGAAGACATTGATAAAGAAGGAAGAGTTTAGTACAGAAATACTTCAGTCTCCTGTCTCAAGGACAGTGAAGGTTCAGAGACGTGCTCCTGCCTAGAAGATTACTGAGAGTCTGGTAACTAACTCTGAAGGAAGAAAAGAAGGGAGTGATTATATGACTTTTTGCAAGTGTGAGTGTTTATGCTACAAGCGCGGACAAGGCGAAAGGCACAGTGGAAGGAATATTTAAAAGTGCTTTTGGATTGGAGAAGTCCTGCACATTGTTACCGGTCACTGGGGACCGAAGGATCACTATAGCTTCAAGCTTAGTGGTAAGAAAACCAGAGGCTTATCGGACCTTAGGTCGCGGCAAGCAGCCCCTAAATAGTCGGTACGTAACTGGGGTCAGGGGGAGTGAGGACCTTGAGTCTCTGCAGGACAAGATAGGAATTCAGCTCTCTCACAGGAAGGCTCCGACCACAAAACTGACTGGGCAGTACAGCTTTGGAATAGCTGGAGTTATAGAGGGAACTACGCTTCATGCTGGTTGTACTCATCATCGTTGTGAAAGTAAAGGAGGCCCCTAACTTGTCCAGCTGCTATCTTGAAATACATTCTCCTTGGATCAGCCTCCCTGGGACCTGCCTTACCATCTTACAAGTAAAGGTATGGAAAGACGCTGACCGTGTGAGACTGAGTTATTTACTTGCATGCCTGCACAACCCTACCTTAACTACCGACCTGAGGGAAGAGTCCCACCTGTAGGGGACCCGACATCTAGCTGCCTCACCATCCCCTCAGAGATCTACAGCAGCGCTGGTACAAATTACCAGAGACTACAGGTGGCGTCACGAACTGTATATATATATATCCCCTGTAAATATTCCCCCAACATACGCCAGACCGCCAGGGCCACAGATCGAGCCACCGCTACCTGTGACAACCCCATAGACTTCTACGGGCTCGGCTCTGAGTACCCCATTGCCCTGGTAACCCACAATTGTGGTGGCGGGTCGACACAAAATTTGGCATCACGAACAGGATGCGAAACTCGCAAAATTGCGAGCCCTGTGTGCCTATGGAGTTGTTTTTGTGAAAAAGGACTGTTTGCACTTTTGGCGCCAAAAATCGCCATCTTTGTCGCCATATTCGCGCCCTCAGGCGCTGGAGAAGAAGGTGGGCGTACCTTCGTGGGCGTGTACCCCCCAGTGGCGCGAAGAAAATGCCTGCCCTCTCAAAGTGCTATTACAATATGCGATCCTGCCCTACAGCAAAGGAGGTCCGCCTCCTCTTCACCTTTCCTGCAAAGAGGAGGAGACGCAAACCCCGCCTCCACGGAAGAGACCGGACGTCTCTGGAGGGAGAAGAAGAAAGAACGCTCTGGAACATCATGGAAGCAGGACGTGTGCAGCCGAGCAGGGAAGCGGAGGAAGGCAGGCCCCGTGCCCCAGCCAAGCTGCCACTAGAACCGGAGTCATCCGTGGTCCTGCACCTGCAGCAAGCATTGCTGGAAATAAAAGAAGAAAATGCACGACTAAGAAAGATGATTTTGCCACAACCTGGATTTGAAGAGATCGAGAGACGCCGGCGTACCCTGGAGCAGCGGCGGCTGTGGGACGCGGTGATCTCTCCCTTCGATGACCCCCTACGTCTGGAGTTACCAAAACTTCTGCTGCCCAAGGCAAAGGAGCAACCGGAGGCTGCCCCCGAAAGTACCAATCCTGATCCCACCGGTGAAGCGGTGGAGGCGAAGGAGGTTGAGGAGGTACCGCCAGTTCCGGAACGCCCGCCCGGCCAGGAGGCCGCAGCAGATGATCGATCCCCGACACCGGAGGGGTCCTGTCCGTCATTACCAGACGTGGACTGGGACGAGATGGCGCGCCTGGATGACGTCGCCTATACCGCCCAGTGGGAATGTGAGTGGCAGCGTCGTGAGGAGAAACAACAACGCCAGCAGGAGGAAGAGCGGGAAGCTCAGCGCAACCGACAGCGGCAGTATGCAGAGCTGATCGCGGACAAGGAGAGTGTCCGAAGAGAGAAAGGTACTCTGAGGGAACCGCGGCGGCAGGGGTGTGTGACAGAGTTCCAGCTCCGGAAGGGCTGGGGCTTCATCAGAGAACTGGGCCTCTACCCAGGGGTCATTGTCAGCAGACGTGATGTAGAATCCCACCTACCGCAAGGCCATCCCGGGAGGGACCTAGTTAATGGAGACATTGTCACCTATACACGACACTGGGGTATGAAGGGATGGTATGCCCTTAATGTCACCATCGTCCGTGACCCCGTCCCAGACGCTGGTAACGTCACCACTACCGCAGCGTCCCCGTCTCCAGCTCAAACAGCATTCGGCCGTGCCCCAGCATCGCCCCCTGCAGGTATCTCGCAAATAGAAGCAACACCTGTATACTCTCCACTAACTCGTTATTCTTCTACATCGCAACTTGCGACCCAGTCTCCATCGCAATCTATGACACGATCAATATCGCTAACTGTAACACAAATTGAAACGCAATCGGTGTCTCGCAAGGAGAAAGTACCCGTTGCGCCCCTAGAGGTTCGCACGAGAACTGTGGCGACCCAGACCCTAATAGCAGCACACGACTTGTTAGTTATGGGATCTAGGGACCATCGCATTGTTCCAGCCCCGGGGTGGAAAATGTATTTGAAATAGTTAAACAGTAAAAGAAGAATCGGTGAGATCCAGATAGGGGTCTACCATAAGTAATGTTGTAAAAAGTTTAAGAATGTTTGCCAATTTTGCACAAGTTAAATGTGTATATAACGAATATATATATATTGCCAAAAGTAGAATGCCCGGCTGGGTAATCAGATAAAAAGTTTTTGCACTTTATTGTGATGTGATTTGATATAATGTGTCTTTTTCTTATTATGGACTCAGAGGCTGAGGACTGTGCCAGCCCAGAACTTATCTGTAAATAGTTGCACCTTGTGCCTTATCTTGGTTTTACATAAAACCACCACAATTACCTCTGAATACAAAACCCGTGTGGTGTGGCACTGAGTGAGGTCTGCATTCCTAAGTCCTGCAGCCCACCCAGGACCCACGTTGAAGGTTTGGTGCGGGTCCTTCACAAGCATATTGTCTATTTATATGAAAATGTTATTTAATCTATATATAATGTTTTGTTTGCAACGTTCAAGACATCCTTACCTCCCGGATGGGACGAATTAATGTTTAATGTTGATGTTTAATGCATAAACAAAATTGTCTCTTTGTATTTTACAGCCCAGGAGTGCTGTCTTTTACCATGGGGGAATGTGTAGCCCTGGTGTGAAGGCACACGCAGTACCCTGGAGAATGTGTGGAGAGATAGCAGTTTAATGCTCTATACCCATTCACTCAATATACACTAGACACACCCTTAGGGTAGTGTAGTGACTCGTAGGGAGTGGTCAGTGTAGATTCGTTGAGTGATTTAGTAGTCAGTTTCCTGTCTTTGGACAGAGCAGACGTGTGGAGTCTAGCTGGGACTTGGAGGGAGGAAGCAGTCCAGCTTGGTTCTATCAGCAGTTCAGCAAGTGGAGGCCAGTAAGGGCGAGATATAGATCACCTCAGCCTGGTCAGAGCTGTACCTCACTGAAGACATTGATAAAGAAGGAAGAGTTTAGTACAGAAATACTTCAGTCTCCTGTCTCAAGGACAGTGAAGGTTCAGAGACGTGCTCCTGCCTAGAAGATTACTGAGAGTCTGGTAACTAACTCTGAAGGAAGAAAAGAAGGGAGTGATTATATGACTTTTTGCAAGTGTGAGTGTTTATGCTACAAGCGCGGACAAGGCGAAAGGCACAGTGGAAGGAATATTTAAAAGTGCTTTTGGATTGGAGAAGTCCTGCACATTGTTACCGGTCACTGGGGACCGAAGGATCACTATAGCTTCAAGCTTAGTGGTAAGAAAACCAGAGGCTTATCGGACCTTAGGTCGCGGCAAGCAGCCCCTAAATAGTCGGTACGTAACTGGGGTCAGGGGGAGTGAGGACCTTGAGTCTCTGCAGGACAAGATAGGAATTCAGCTCTCTCACAGGAAGGCTCCGACCACAAAACTGACTGGGCAGTACAGCTTTGGAATAGCTGGAGTTATAGAGGGAACTACGCTTCATGCTGGTTGTACTCATCATCGTTGTGAAAGTAAAGGAGGCCCCTAACTTGTCCAGCTGCTATCTTGAAATACATTCTCCTTGGATCAGCCTCCCTGGGACCTGCCTTACCATCTTACAAGTAAAGGTATGGAAAGACGCTGACCGTGTGAGACTGAGTTATTTACTTGCATGCCTGCACAACCCTACCTTAACTACCGACCTGAGGGAAGAGTCCCACCTGTAGGGGACCCGACATCTAGCTGCCTCACCATCCCCTCAGAGATCTACAGCAGCGCTGGTACAAATTACCAGAGACTACAGGTGGCGTCACGAACTGTATATATATATATCCCCTGTAAATATTCCCCCAACATACGCCAGACCGCCAGGGCCACAGACCGAGCCACCGCTACCTGTGACAACCCCATAGACTTCTACGGGCTCGGCTCTGAGTACCCCATTGCCCTGGTAACCCACAATTGTGGTGGCGGGTCGACACATTATTTTCTGTAGAAAAATAAGAAAAGCAGAAAAAAAACAATCAAAAGCATTACTGTTGGATCTCACAATAATAATACATTACAAAAAATATAATTATTAATAAATAACCACAAATGAAACTCTAAAAATAAACGAAAACAAGCAAGGAGTCAAAATGACTCCTTTCAGTAGTTCTAGGCGGGGTCACGAGTCCAGTAGTCCTAGTGTTAACTCATTCTAACTGTCAATATAAGCTTTTGTTACTCATATGTTTGCAATTATTATATTTCTGTCTGTGATAAAAACATCTGTCAAACACACATAAAAACCAGAGGGCAGCAGATCATGTGAAAATATAATATTTGTGTCATTCTCAAAACTTTTAGCCATGACTGTACATTGACCAAGAACTGTACTTTGGTTGGTGGAGGACTGGTTCCTGACACACTACCGACTGCTTGCATCAAGGGGCAGAAAGACTTGGGGACCGATTCATAAAGACTGGTGTTGTACATGCCAGTCGTAGTGAAGGGGTGTAGTGGGGTAAGATGTGCCAAATTCATTAAGAGGAAGGTGCCACTCAATGTTACTCCAGTCTGGGACAGGAGTAAAATTTCTAGCATAAGTTACACCACTAAAGTGGCATAACTGTTGACGAATTCAGAGTGGGGACTTCGCCATGCCTTGACTCAACACATTCTGTCCATTTTGGCAAATAGTAAAAGTCACCATATAATCATACAAGTTCATGTTGAGCCAAAGTTTTGCAACTTTTAAACTGTTTTATGTCAGAAAACTGGTGTAAAGACTTCGATAAATCTGCCCCATAGGTTGTCTCTGCTGTGAGCATAGCGGTGTGTGGACCCGTAGACTCTCTGTTGAGCCCATACACAACTCTGCACACTCGCGAGCATAAGCTTAGCTCCTGGACTGACTAAACGATAAGGGTCTGGGGTCCTGGACTCCGGTAATCAACTGTACTGAATCGGTGCTACAACAATTGTTTAAAAGTTTAGTTACCCTTTAAGACTGGTGGTATCACAGACTATCTATGCCAGGTCATCAGATGCTTCCCCTTCCATAGAAGGGTCTGATATGACCAGTATAACCAATTCAAAACCCCTAAGGCCGGCCCTGTAGTGCAATGGTCATTAGACTCCTGTGCAAGAGCTGGATAAGCTGCACGGAATGATACCTAAAGGCAAAAGATGTCAGAAATAGAAATAAAAGCTTAAAAAATAAGATAGAATCTGGCACAGATCTGTGGACACAGGAGACAGTTTAGGTTGAAGCCCAAAGTGAAGGTTCTGGTCATTTTAACTCTGGTATATCAATCTGATTGTGATTGGTTAAATTTTTTTTATATAGACAATTTCTCTGGATTCCCTTGATTCTTCAGCGTATTGCACTGGAGAGCTGAATCATGCAACACAAAATACTGGTTCAATTTAGAACGGATTTAGCAAGCTGTCCAGAAAATAAACATTGAGTCTCAAGTGAGGGAGACGCTTCCATACAATCCTCATTTTGTAGAAAGAAACAGTCCTTAAAAAAAAAGCTTTAAAAAAGGGATTTGTAAAAGGAAAGTGCAACCCCCTGAAAAATATAAACGAGGACGGAATGAACAAAATAAAATCCTCAACACCTTAAAATTAAAACTAAGCAATGAAAAGCTGACCTCCTTGAATATTACATGACTTGCTCTATTATAAAGGAGAGGATCTTAAAAACATTTGGAATATAAATTCTACAGTTTGGTCACTAGATTTGGCAGCTTTGGTAAATGTGCATTAGCCCAATAAAACAGCATAAAATAATTCAGGCTCTTTTCCTGGTGTTGTGGTCCTTGAATATCCATTCTGGTGCCTTTTTTGGCCAATGTCATAATTAAATAGGATTAGAAGTAGAGTAAAACTAAATATTATAATATAATAGGAGAATTTGCCCAGTGATCGATGTGGATGCCCCATCTACAGACCAAAGAGAATGTACAAGCTATGTATTAAATAATGGTGGAAGACACTTGAGACAACCTTTATTTTTACCAGGGAACATAAAAAAACCATAGAGAGAAAATGAGAAAATGACTTAATTAACTTTCATGAATGAGTGTTGTGAGCATGCACTGTAACATGTGCAGAGGTAACTGTGCAGTGAGAGGGAGGAAGGAGGGAGGAGCTGAATGGTGTCCATTATCTCTTGTCTATGGTCTGTGATTATAGTACAGGTGTTTTATAATCCTACTCCCTAATGACACTGCTGACCCTGCCTCCAATGTACAGAGCACAAGACGAAAAGTCACTCAAAGAATAACCTATAGAGAGTCCCAAGTGGTGAGTGGTAAAGGGAACCTGTCCTGTCGGAAAATGCTTTTAACCTGCAGATATAGGGTTAATCTGTAGGTTAATAGTGTTATAAAAGATGCCCGGATGTCATACTAAAAGTGCAGCACGTGGGGAGAAAATGCTCATAGCAGAGTGAGTCACAACTATAAGCACACCCTGGTATTTTGACTTTCACTGCACAGCAAGCTATCAATCAAAGTGCCTGTGCATGCTTACTGCCTCCGCTCAAAGCCCTATGAGCAGAAACTGAAGCCATACCTGTATGACTGAAAGCCGGCGGATCCCAAGAGGAATAATGTTCATTTTCTACCCTGGTGCCGCACTTTAAGTACTGCAGTCAGGCACCCTCATAATGCCACTAACCTGCAGATTAACCCTATATCTGATGATTAATAGCATTATCCAACATTACAGGTTCCTCTTAAATTTGCAATATTTCAAGTGTTCTCAGCCAAAGGGATCACTCACCCAGATTTGGCAAAGCTCTCTATCCGGCTCTGACTGCTCTCTGTTCTTGCCGGGTCATCGGCTGGGACATGGACGGCACAGGACCAGGAACAACAGCGTGGCAGCTCAGGTCATTGACAGAGACATGGACAGCGCAGGTCCAGGAACACTGACGTGGCAGCTCAGGTCATCGGCTGAGACACATACGGCACAGGACCAGAAACACTGGCGTTGCAGCTCAGGTCATCGGCTGAGACACGGACGGCACAGGACCAGGCAGCGGTGCTTGGGATCTGGGTACCAGACAGCGGTCACTAGACTCCGAACATCGGACATGATCTCCAGGCACCAGGCAGCGGTCGTCAGGCTCCAAACTTTGGTCGTCAGGCTCCGGGCATCAGACCTAGGAAGGAACTCAAGCGGGATGGTGCAAGCAAAAACACCGGACTCCATCTTTAAAAGCAAAACCAAGGTTAATTCACAGTCACTGGGTACATGGTTCCAGACACAGAGGGACTTCAGGAACATAACACAGAGGACACAGTTCAGACAGGGTCAAGTACAGGAACAGATCCAGGATCAAGAATTCAGGTCTGAGGATGCAGCACTCAGAGAGGCGGAAAACAAGACACAACAGAAACGGACCTGGATAGGCAGCCTCCAGGGAAGGTGGAAAAACAAGACAGGACAAAGGACATCAGCTTTCCTAGAACTGATCGCAACTCGCAAGCAAAACAGGAGCTGAACACAAACACACATGGCAAGGTTTAGGAACTTAATGCGAAGCTCTGGCCACGTCCAACAGGAAAGAGGAACTTTAAATAGGAGCTGCCCCTCAGTTATAGGCTGGGGACAGCAATTCAAGAACACACACTGCCCTTAATAAAAGCAGGGAAGGTGTGGCCACGCGCAACCTAAGAACAAACAGAAACCATTACAGCACAAATAGCACAGGAACTGAGGCTTAAGGCACCTGGCAGCAGCTGCAAGCCTGGATACATGTGGAAAGTCATGCACCAGCTGCAGAGGACCTCGCAACCCGCGGATAGCTTACACAGCGGCAGCCAGGGACCGCACATGCAGATGGTCATGCAGCGGAATAGAGACATCACAACACATGTACAGCTACGCAGCAGAGCCAGGAACTGAGCAGCATCCATACAGGTAACAGGCAACAGTATACCAGCTGGTTAGGGGGAAAGGAGCAAAGGGTTAAAGCAGATACATGCAGAGTAACGAAGGGGAAACAAGGTACAAACATACCGGCGCTACAACTCTGCTGGCATCACTGCATGGCTTCCCATTGCCCATCTTACTCACCACTCCGGGCCATGCTGTTAGTTCTGTCCTCTGCTGGCTCCATGCTGTGAACCCCATGTCCTAAGGTGTCCCCAGCCAATTGCCAAAGAGGCATCATGTACTTAAGGCATCCCCACCCATTGGAGGATGCCTGAGCAGCAAACTCTTTCAGTCTGTCTTTGGCTACTGAGTTGCCAAGTCGTGTCCTGTTATTTTTCTTGTCTCCGCCTCCCAGTGGGCTGCTGTTATGATCTGCTACAAGCACTAAGGAAAGGTGGGAAATCTGTCCCTACAATAGGACTGAGCTGGATCCCTACGATGTAACGGGGAACCTGATCCTGCGACCAGACCCCCTAAAGTCCTCAGCTAGTCTGAACAAAGACCTATAGTTGCGAGGGAGGAATCCCTACAAGATCTAGGGACTGGGTGAAAAGGTGAACACCTCCTAACAGAAAGTGTAGCAGGGAAAATAAAACAGAAAACATATACTAAGAGATCCTCAGATCAAGCAAAACTGACAGAGTAAGGCACCTAAGCACCCGGCTAGCTTAAGAGTAGATAATACAATGAAGTCCAGCAAAGCCAGAAGGGCGGAGCCAGACTAAATAGGGTAAAAAGGTCATGTGACCAGCAAACTGAAACAAAACCTAACAAGAAGGTTCTAACAGTACCCTCCCTTCTAAGAGGATCCTCCGGATCCCCTAGGACTTAGGCTTATGAGGAAATCTCTTGTGAAACGCTCTGACAAGTCTAGACGCAGAAACATCATCCGCCCTCACCCATGAGTTATCCTCGGGTCCATAACCCTTCCAAGCGACGAGGTACTGCAAACCCCCTCTATACCGTCTAGAATTTAGGATGCGGGAAATCTCATATTGCCCGTGTGTGGCCTAGCTGCGCTTGGTACACATGTTCCAGGAGTATGTACTGAAAGGTAACTGCAAAATCTGATATTCATTCACAACACACACTTCCCAATATTACCACTAGAGGGAACCTTAGACTATTTAAGGGTGTGGGATTGGTAGCAGTTGGATCAGTTCCTGTCAGAGAGAGATAAGATCAGATCAGTGGTGTGTGCTAGTGAGTCATACTAGCCAGATGTGTGGAGATTTCCTGTCAGACAAGACAGAGGAGGAAAGATTGCAAGCTGATATCTCAGATCATCCAGACTGGTAGTTCCCTAAGGAATGTGGAAAGTGACTCTCGGAGCAAGCGTGTATTCAGTCTGACGGAACGTCCTGAGAGCTGCTCTGGACAGAGTCTTTGAAGGAAAAAAGGAAGGGGACTACAGTTGGCAGAACATCGAGTTAACTGAGAATCAGTCAGCGAGCTTGGAAAGAAGGAAGAAAGCTAATGACAGAACCTACTGCTGCCCTGTGCTTATGTTAAGGAGGAGAGTAGGGCGACGGGCGAGTGGTGACTCAAGAAAGGAGTGACTTCGGTGACAGATCACCTTCACTCGACTAACCGGACACCGGGGTCCGAAGTATTGCTAGAACCTTTACGGCTAGTGAGAGAAACACCGGAATCCTTGCTGGACTTCAAGTCACAGAAGGTAGCCCTAAGTGCCGATACGTAACCGGGGTTAGGCAGAACAGGAGTCTGGCAGTGCACTGCAGATATAGGCTTAGTTCTTGCCAAAAGAAGACTTCCACCACAATGTTGGCCGGGCGAAGCTATGCTATTCAGAGTTAAATCTGACTTCACGCAGGTTTGGACTCATACACTTTAAGGGAAAGGAGGCCTTAAACCTACTCAGCAGTTACCTGGATGTGCATACTCCACCCTGAGCAGCTTCCCGGGACATACCTGCCACCATCACCAGTAAAGGTATGGAAAGAGAACAACTTGTGTGTGACTGACTTATTATCTGCACCCTGCATCGCCATATCACCCTGAGGGATCCATCTAGTCTCACCTGTGGGAGACCTACCACCTTGCTGCCCCAACCCTCAGAGGATTCATCCTGCAGCGCTGGTCTACCTGATCAGAAACCACAGGTGGCGTCACGAACAATTACTACTATCCCCTGTAAATATCCCCCTTTGTATGAGCGCCCAGGGCACGGACCGAGCTGTGCTACCCGTGACATTCCTCATAGAAATCAACGGGCTCGGTGCCGAGTACCCCAAAGCCCTGGTACGTGCGGCTCATTCTTTGGCGTCACGAACAGGATACGAAGCTTACTAAATGTGAGTCCTGTGTGCCTAGAATTGGACTGTTTTTGTGAAAAAGACTGTGTTGCAGTTTTTGTGACTTTTGGCGCCATTTTGCCGCTATATTCGCGCCCTGAGGCACTGATGAAGAAGGTGGGCGTGCCTTTGTGGGCGTACCCCCCCCCGTGGCGCGAAAGTGATGGGCGCCCTGTCTAAATGCTATTACAATACAAGGGCCTGCCCTACTGCAAGAGAGATCCGCCTCCTCTTCATCCTCTATGCCAAGAAGAGGAAGCGCAAGTCCCGCCTCCACGGAAGAGACCAGATTGTTCCTGATGGAAAACACAGTCTGGCCTGGAGAGAGATGGCAGAAGGACAGGAGACGCTGTGTGGAGGAGCGGCGGGGCGCAGACCCCGTTCCCCTGAAGAGCTACTGCCTGTGCCTGAGCCGTCCCCAGGTCGGGAGACCGACCCAACAATACAGAAAGTGGAAGAGGTAGATGCGGTGCTGGAAGTGATAGCCCGACACCGCGCAGAGACGGAGGTGATAGAGCAAAGCTGGCGTGCCCTGAAACAGCGGCTGCTGTGGGACGCAACGCTCTCCCCTCCAGGAGCGCAATCGTCACCTGCGCCACCACTGCAAGCGGCTGATGAAGAACCGGAGGCCGGCTCCAAAAGTGCTGATCCTGACTCCGCCGGGGACGCGGTGGGAGAGAAGGAGGCTGAGGAGGCCTTGCTCGTTCCGGAGTGCCAGCCCGGCCT
This sequence comes from Oophaga sylvatica, assembly GCA_033576555.1. NCBI lineage: Eukaryota > Metazoa > Chordata > Amphibia > Anura > Dendrobatidae > Oophaga > Oophaga sylvatica. The sequence continues at coordinate 956,401,650 of JARQOD010000001.1, forward strand.
GGAGGCCGCAGCAGAATGCAGTCCCCTGGTAGGGACACCGGAGGAGGCCCAGCCGTCCATGATGGAGATCGACTGGGATCAGATGGAGTACCTGGACGACGTAGAATACGCCGCCCAGAAGGAGAATGAATGGCGACGCCGTGAACACGAACATCGGCAGCAGCAGGAGCAAAGAGAGGTGCAGCAGTTTCGCCAGAGGTACATGGAGGAGTTTCTTGCTGATAAAGAAAACGTCAGGAGAGACAAAGGTACGCTCCGGGAACCGCGGCACCAGGGGTGCGTTAGTGACTTTAAACTCCGAAAAGGTTGGGGGTTCATCCATGAGCCAGGCCTGTACCAAGGGGTATTTGTCAGTCGCAGGGATGTGGAATCTCATCTGCCCATGGGACACCCGGAAAGGGATCTCATGAATGGGGATGTAGTCACCTATACGCGGCACTGGGGACTTAAGGGGTGGTATGCCTTGAACGTCACCCGTGTCAGCGACCCCGTCCCTGTAGCCGGCAACGTATCTAGTGTCTCAACATCCCAAGTCACAGCCCCATTAGCACCTGGTCGCGCACCTGCATCGTGCCCTTCATCACTGCGCATGCCTGCATCCTGCTTTGCACCGCTGAACCCGTCTGCATCCTGTCCAGCATCTTATGCTGCAACAGCGACCCCTACTGAGCTAGATCTGTATTCAGAAGAGGCACCTGTAAGACCTCCTGCAAGTCGAACAAGGACTGTAGCTACCCAGACACAGGTAGCAGGACATGATATGTTAGTGATGCGTTCCAGATCGCAACGCTTACTTCCAGCCCCAGGAGTGGAAGATATCACCGCAATCAGCAAAAAAGAAGAAGACCAGTAGGACCCAGACAGGGTTTACTGCATCTGTATAAAGTTAAAGGAAAAATTTGCACTTTATTGAAAATGTTGTTATGTGATGATGTATGCATAATTAGCATAATTTTGCATAGAATACCCCAGTTGGGTAATGTGAGATATTGTGTGATAATATAGAAATGTGATTTTTTCTAAAAATGTTTTATTAAAGGACTGCGTGGCTGAGGACTTTGCCAGCCCAAAAACTTTAATTGTAAATAGTTCGCACTTCGGTGCCCCATCTTGGTTTTACATAAAGCCTTACTACCTCTGAAGAAAAACCCGTATGGTGTGGCCTTGAGTGAGGTCTGCAGCAATGAAGTCCTGCAGCCCACCCAGGACCCACGTGGGAGGTTTTTGGTGCGGGTCCTCCACAAGAATCTTGCCTTGTAATTATTTATTGTAAATATTATTTTGATATTTTCATATTTTGCTATTGTATACATTGTAACGTTAAAGAGTCCTTACCTCCCACAAGGGAAGAGTTATTGTTGATGTTAATATAAAAATGTTTTTCTATTTCAGCCCGGGAGTGCTGATGATAACTAGGGGGGGATGTGTGGCCCAGCTGCGCTTGGTACACATGTTCCAGGAGTATGTACTGAAAGGTAACTGCAAAATCTGATATTCATTCACAACACACACTTCCCAACATTACCACTAGAGGGAACCTTAGACTATTTAAGGGTGTGGGATTGGTAGCAGTTGGATCAGTTCCTGTCAGAGAGAGATAAGATCAGATCAGTGGTGTGTGCTAGTGAGTCATACTAGCCAGACGTGTGGAGATTTCCTGTCAGACAAGACAGAGGAGGAAAGATTGCAAGCTGATATCTCAGATCATCCAGACTGGTAGTTCCCTAAGGAATGTGGAAAGTGACTCTCGGAGCAAGCGTGTATTCAGTCTGACGGAACGTCCTGAGAGCTGCTCTGGACAGAGTCTTTGAAGGAAAAAAGGAAGGGGACTACAGTTGGCAGAACATCGAGTTAACTGAGAATCAGTCAGCGAGCTTGGAAAGAAGGAAGAAAGCTAATGACAGAACCTACTGCTGCCCTGTGCTTATGTTAAGGAGGAGAGTAGGGTGACGGGCGAGTGGTGACTCAAGAAAGGAGTGACTTCGGTGACAGATCACCTTCACTCGACTAACCGGACACCGGGGTCCGAAGTATTGCTAGAACCTTTACGGCTAGTGAGAGAAACACCGGAATCCTTGCTGGACTTCAAGTCACAGAAGGTAGCCCTAAGTGCCGATACGTAACCGGGGTCAGGCAGAACAGGAGTCTGGCAGTGCACTGCAGATATAGGCTTAGTTCTTGCCAAAAGAAGACTTCCACCACAATGTTGGCCGGGCGAAGCTATGCTATTCAGAGTTAAATCTGACTTCACGCAGGTTTGGACTCATACACTTTAAGGGAAAGGAGGCCTTAAACCTACTCAGCAGTTACCTGGATGTGCATACTCCACCCTGAGCAGCTTCCCGGGACATACCTGCCACCATCACCAGTAAAGGTATGGAAAGAGAACAACTTGTGTGTGACTGACTTATTATCTGCACCCTGCATCGCCATATCACCCTGAGGGATCCATCTAGTCTCACCTGTGGAGACCTACCACCTTGCTGCCCCAACCCTCAGAGGATTCATCCTGCAGCGCTGGTCTACCTGATCAGAAACCACAGGTGGCGTCACGAACAATTACTACTATCCCCTGTAAATATCCCCCTTTGTATGAGCGCCCAGGGCACGGACCGAGCTGTGCTACCCGTGACATTCCTCATAGAAATCAACGGGCTCGGTGCCGAGTACCCCAAAGCCCTGGTACGTGCGGCTCACCCGTCCTCCACCACCAGGGGAACAGTGGCCAACACATCTCCCTCTGAGACCTCAGCTTTTTTCAAGAGAGAAACATGAAACACCGGATTAATCTTCCAGGAGGTAGGAAGCTCCAACTTAACAGCAGATTGGTTAATAACCTGAAGCACCTTAAAGGGCCCTACAAACTTGGGACCCAATTTCTTAGACGGAATCCTCAAGCGCAGATTCTTAGAGGATAACCAGACCATGTCACCAATAGCAAACAAAACCTCTTGTCGTTTTCTATCAAAATACACTTTGGATCTTTTGTTAGCCTCCTGAAGATTACCACGCACATCAGTCCAAACTCTCTCCAAAACACCAGAAAAATTCTCCTCTTCAGGTACAGCCGATCCCAACTTGGAAAATGACCCAAATGACGGATGTCTCCCAGTACAACAAAAAAAAGGCGAACAACCAGCAGAAGCGGATGTATGGTTGTTAAGAGCAAACTCAGCAAGTGGCAGAAACTCAGACCACCCCTCTTGATTATCAGTCACAAAACAAGGCAAGAACTGCTCAACATCCTGGTTTTTCCTTTCTGTCTGGCCATTAGACTCAGGATGATATCCGGATGAAAACGACAAATGAACTCCCAACCTGTCACAAAAAGCGCGCCAAAAACGAGCCACAAACTGAGGTCCCCTATCAGAAACAATGTCAGTAGGAACACCATGCAGTCTGACTATTTCCTTGACAAAGGCCTTAGCGAGAGTCTTAGCGCAGGGCAGTTTGATGTAAGGAACCAAGTGACACATCTTGCTAAAACGGTCCATGACCACCCAGATGACAGTGAAACCCTCAGAGGGGGGAAGGTCAGTAATAAAGTCCATAGCCAAATGTGTCCAAGGTGCACTAGGGACCTCCAGAGGGCAAAGCAACCCCGCAGCAGGAGTATGAGAAGACTTAGATCTAGCACACACAGTGCATTGACGCACCCACTTAATGACTTCCTTCTGCCATCCTGGCCACCAAAAACTGCGACCCACAAGTCTCTTGGTCTCAGAGATTCCAGGATGACCTGTCAACCGAGAGTCATGACATTCATCAAACAAATCTCTCCTCAGGGTACCAGGCACAAACAACCTCCCATGCGGCGTGTTAGATGGGGCATTCTCCTGTGCTTTAAGAATCTCATCTTCCAACACGGAGTCCAAAACAGCAATAACAACCCCCTCTTGCAAGATGTTTTCCTCCTCCTCCTCAGTACCCACCATAGGAGAAAAGCTGCGAGACAAAGCATCAGCTTTAACATTTTTAGTACCTGGGATGTAAGTAACGGTAAAATTAAACCGTGAGAAAAACAGTGCCCACCTAGCCTGATGGGCATTCAAGCGTTTGGCAGCATCAAGGTAGATCAGATTTTTATGATCGGTGAAGACTTGAATGGGAAATTACGCTCCCTCCAAAAAATGACGCCAGTGTTCAAATGCGAGTTTAATTGCCAACAATTTCCGATTACCGATATCATAATTTAGTTCAGACTCAGAAAATTTTTTTGAAAAAAAAGCACAGGGATGTACTCCATCCGTCTTTGCCTGAGACAACACCGCGCCGACCCCCACAGAAGAAGCATCAACCTCAACCAAAAATGGTTTAGTCACATCAGGCTGCGTAAGGATGGGAGCAGAGCTGAACCTCTCCTTTAGCAACACAAAAGCCTCAATGGCCTCAGTAGTCCACTGAACCGCATCAGCACCTTTCCTGGTGAGATGGGTCAGAGGTTTGGCAATCACAGAAACATTTTTATGAATTTTCTATAATAATTGGCGAACCCCAAAAACCTCTGTATTGATTTCACACAAATAGGTCTAGGCCAATCCTGCACAGCTTGCACTTTCACAGGGTCCATCTCAAAACCTTCACTGGAGACAATGTAGCCCAAAAAACTAAGTCTCTGTACAGCGAACTCACATTTTTCTAGTTTGGCAAAAAGTGAATTATCACTCAGTAACTGTAATACTTCACGCACGCTCCTCCAATGAGACTCCAAATCTGGTGAATAAATCAAAATGTCATCTAAATACACAACCACACTTCTGCCGATCAAAGGTCTAAGGATGTCATTAATAAGATTCTGAAAAAATGCCGGAGCACTGGAAAGTCCAAAGGGCATGACCAGATTCTCAAAATGACCCAGTGGAGTGTTAAACGCAGTCTTCCATTCATCCCCCTCCTTCATGCGCAACAAATTGTATGCCCCTCGAAGATCAATTTTCGAGAACCACTTGGCCCCCACTAACTGATTAAACAAATCAGGAATCAATGGCAGTGGGTAAGGATTGCGTACAGTAATCTTATTAATCTCACGAAAGTCTAGACAAGGCCGTTAACCGCCGTCCTTTTTTTTAACAAAAAAAATCCAACCGCCACAGGAGATTTGGAAGGCCTAATGTGACCGGCGGCCAAGCTTGTCTGTATGTATTCCTCCAAAGCCTTTCTCTCAGGAATAGTCAAATTAAATAAACGACTTTTAGGAAGAGTCGCTCCAGGGACAAATTCAATTGCACAATCATAATCTCTATGAGGAGGCAATACCGGCGATTCCTTATCAGAAAAAACTTTCCAAAATCCTGAATAGGTACAGGTAACTCCCCCTTAACTACAGCAGCAATACGCCCGTTACAACACTTGTCATAACAATTGGGACTCCAGGACTTAATTTCATTGGTAGACCAATCCAGTACCGGATTGTGCAATTTTAACCAGGGTAACCCCAAAATCACCGGTGAGGGCAAGTTATTCAAAACTACCAAATCCAAATTCTCTTGATGAACACCATTAATAGTAAGAGGAAATTCACAGATATGGTGAGTAGCATTTTTCAAGTGAGAACCATCCACAGACACCACATTAATAGGGGAAGACAGAAGTTTGGGTTTTAATTTTAGTTTTTCCAAAAATTTCCCATCAATCACATTGAGAGTTGAACCACAATCCACAAATACCCGAAACTCCATTAATTCCTCCTCAACAGCAGTGGTAGCAGAAAGAAAGACACCTTTATTGTTTAACCCCTTACTGCCATCGGACGTACTATCCCGTCCATGGTACCTGGGCCCGTATGACCGGGGACGGGATAGTACGTCATAGGCGATCAGCTGCGCTCCTGAGGGGAGCGCAGCTAATCGCCGCCGGGTGTCAGCTGATTATCACAGCTGACACCCATGACTGTGTGTCAGGAGTGGTCACGGACCGCTCCCGGCACATTAACCCCTAGCACACCGCGATCAAACATGATCGCGGTGTACTGGGGGCACAGGGGAGGATCGCGCAAGGTGGGGGCTCCCTGCGCGCCCCCCTGAGACCCTCAGAGCAGCGCGATGTGATCGCGCTGTTCTGAGGGCTTCCTCCCTCCCAGGACCCGGATCCAAGATGGCGCCGGGGTCCTGGAGGGAGGCGGCTACCTCAGTGCCTGCCGAGAGCAGGCACTGAGAAGCCTGCATCTATGCCTGTGCGATCGCTGGTGTGACAGAGTGCTGTGCACACTGTCACACCAGCGATCTGATAAAATACTGTGATGTCCCACCCTGGGACAAAGTAAAAAAGGTAAAAAAGTAAAAATAAACATGTGTAAAAAAAAATCCAAAATAAATAAAAAAAAAAAAAAAATATTCCCCAATAAATTCACTTCTTCCTGTAAATAAAAAAAATAAATAAATAAAAGTACACATATTTGGTATCGCCGCGTCCGTAACGACCCCCCCTATAAAACTGTCCCACTAGTTAACCCCTTTAGTGAACCCCTTAAAAAAAAAAAAAAAAAACGAAGCAAAAAATCAATGCTTTATCATCATACCGCCGAACAAAAAGTGGAATAACACGCGATCAAAAAGACCGATATAAAAAAACATGGTACCACTGAAAACGTCATCTTGTCCCGCAAAAAACGAGCCATCATAAAGCATCATCAGCGAAAAAATAAAAAAGTTATAGCTCGCAGAATAAAGCGATGCAAAAATAATTATTTTTTATATAAAATTGTTTTTATTCTATAAAAGCGCCAAAACATGAAAAAATGATATAAATGAGGTATCGCCATAATCGTACTGACCCGAAGAATAAAACTGCTTTATCAATTTTACCACACGCGGAACGGTATAAACGCCTCCCCCAAAAGAAATTCATGAATTGCTGATTTTTGTTCATTCTAACCTCCCAAAAATCGAAATAAAAAGCGATCAAAAAACGTCACGTGCTCGAAAATAATACCAATAAAAACGTCAACTCGTCCCGCAAAAAATAAGACCTCACATGACTCTGTGGGCCAAAATATGCAAAAATTATAGCTCTCAAAATGTGATGATGCAAAAACTATTTTTGCAATAAAAAGCGTCTTTTAGCGTGACAGCTGCCAATCATAAAAACCCGCTATAAATAGTAAATCAAACCCCCCTTTATCACCCCCTTAGTAAGGGAAAAATAATAAAATTAAAAAAAAGTATTTATTTCCATTTTCCCATTAGGGTTAGGGTTAGGGTTGCGGCTAAAGTTAGGGTTAGGGTTGGCGCTAAAGTTAGGATTAGGGTTAGGGTTGGGATTAGGGGTGTGTTAGGGTTAGGTTTGTGGTTAGGGTTGGGACTAGGGTTAGGGGTGTGTTGGGGTTAGAGTTGGAGTTAGAATTGGGGGGTTTCCGCTGTTTAGGCACATCAGGGGCTCTCCAAATGTGACATGGCGTCTGATCTCAATTCCAGCCAATTCTGCGTTGAAAAAGTCAAACGGTGCTCCTTCACTTCTCAGCTCTGCCATGCGTCCAAACAGTAGTTTATCCCCACATATGGGGTATCAGCGTACTCTGGACCCCAAGAGTTATTGTGCAATTTGTCCTATTTCTTCTGCTACCCTTGGGAAAATAAAAAACTGGGGGCGAAAATATCATTTTTGTACAAAAAAAAATATTTTTTTGTTTTTACGGCTGTACATTATAAACTTCTGTGAAGCACTTGGGGCTTCATAGCGCTCACCACACATCTAGATAAGTTCCTTGTGGGGTCTATTTTCCAAAATGGTGTCACTTGTGGGGGTTTCCACTGTTTAGGCGCATCAGGGGCTCTCCAAACACGACATGGCGTCCAATCTCAATTCCAGCCAATTTTAGTTTGAAAAAGTCAAACGGCGCTCCTTCACTTACGAGCTCTGCCGTGTGCCCAAACAGTGGTTTTCCCCCACATATTGGGTATTGGCGTACTCAGGAGAAATTGCATAACAACCTTATCTGTCCATTTTCTCCTTTTACCCTTGTGAAAATAAAAAAAAAGTTTGTAAAAGATCATTTTTGTGGCTAAAAAGTTAAATATTCATTTTTTCCTTCCACGTTGCTTTAGTTCCTGTGAAGCACCTGAAGGGTTAATAATCTTCTTGAATGTGGTTTTGAGTACCTTGAGGGGTGCAGTTTTTAGAATGGTGTCACTTTTGGGTATTTTCTGCTATATAGACCCCTCAAAGTGACTTCAAATGAGAGGTGGTCCCTAAAAAAAATGGCTTTGTAAATTTTGTTGTAAAAATGAGAAATCGCTGGTCAACTTTTAACCCTTATAACTTCCTAACAAAAAAAAATTTTGGTTCCAAAATTGTGCTGATGTAAAGTAGACATGTGGGAAATGTTATTTCTTAACTATTTTATGTGACATATTTCTCTGTTTTAAGGGAATAAAAATTCAAAGTTTGAAAATTGCAAAATTTTAAAAATTTTCGCCATATTTGCGTTTTTTTCAAAAATAAACGCAAGTTATATCGAAGAAATTTTACTTCTGACGTGAAGTACAATATGTCACGAGAAAACAATCTCAGAATCGCGAAGATCCGTTGAAGCGTTCCAGAGTTATAACCTCATAAAGAGACAGTGGTCAGAATTGTAAAAATTGGCCCGGTCATTAACGTGCAAACCACCCTTGGGGGTGAAGGGGTTAAACAAGCTATGCGGGCGAAACTGACCTCATTTTTTTTTCTCTCTTTATTCATTCGAAGCGCACAGTTCTTAATAAAATGCTCAGATTTGCCACAATAGAAACAAGCCCTTAGCAAATCTGCGTTCTTTTTCCCGAGAGTGAGGTGTCATTGCTCCAATTTCCATCGGCTCTCCAATGTCAGTACATTCCTTCTCCAAACTTGGAGCTGACAAAGCAGATTTACTCTCATTAACCCTTGCACGCAGTCTCCTATCCACCCGTATGGCTAATTGCATAGCCTCTTGCAAGTTACCAGGTATGGGATAAGCAATCAGCAAATCTTTAACCCTTTCACTTAACCCTGCAAGAAATAAACTTTTCAAAGCTGAATCGTTCCAGCCCACCTGAGTGGACCACCTTCGGAAGTGAGTACAATATTTTTCCACGTTACCTGATCCCTGTCTCAAACGTCTCAATTCTGTCTCAGCTGATGAAACACGATCAGGATCGTCATATAATAAGCCCAAAGCAGAAAAAAAACTATCCACAGATCTAAAGCATGGATCACTAGGCTGCAGAGAAAAGGCCCAGTCCTGAGGTTCTTTGCGCAAAAGTGACATTATGAACCCTATGCGCTGTGATTCATCACCAGAGGATCTGGGTCTCAAACAGAAATACAACAAGCAAGCATTTTTAAAAGAAAAAAAATCTTGTTGTTCACCAAAAAATAAATCAGGCAAACGTACCTTAGGCTCCACGAAATGTGCTCCAGAACAACTACTCACGTGTTGCTTTATCTCAGCCACCTCCAGAGAAAGTCCCTGCAGGCGTTGAACCAAATCCTGAACCGAGACCATGATGGAAACAGAAAATCTTTCCTTAGAGATTTTTTTTTTTTTTTTTTTCTTCTTGGCTGGACTTACTGTTATGATCTGCTACAAGCACTAAGGAAAGGTGGGAAATCTGTCCCTACAATAGGACTGAGCTGGATCCCTACAATGTAACGAGGAACCTGATCCTGCGACCAGACCCCCTAAAGTCCTCAGCTAGTCTGAACGAAGACCTATAGTTGCGAGGGAAGAATCCCTACAAGATCTAGGGACTGGGTGAAAAGGTGGACACCTCCTAACAGAAAGTGTAGCAGGGAAAATAAAACAGAAAACAAATACTAAGAGATCCTCAGATCAAGCAAAACTGACAGAGTAAGGCACCTAAGCACCCGGCTAGCTTAAGAGTAGATAATACAATGAAGTCCAGCAAAGCCAGAAGGGCGGAGCCAGACTAAATAGGGTAAAAAGGTCATGTGACCAGCAAACTGAAACAAAACCTAACAAGAAGGTTCTAACAGCTGCATACCCTGGCCCGTTCTTGTATTCTGTGTCTCTCATTTCTGCCTCCCAGGGAGCTGCATACCCTGGCCTGAATCCTTGATCCTATACCTATACCCATACCTGACCCTGTCTGTACTGAGTCCTATACCTGTACCTATTTGTATCCTTGTCTGTAGCCTTCCCTACCCTGCTGTGTGTATCCTTGTGTCTTCTGCTTTTGCTCTGCTCTTGGCTCCGCAACCTGTGGCTTTGCTCTTCTTTTGGCTCCGCAACCTGCAGCTCTGCTCGCTGCACTCAGCGGCTCTACTCTGCTCGCCGCACCCTGCGTTGATGCTCTGCTCCGCACCCTGCGGTTCTGCTCTGCTCTGCTCCGCTCCCTGCGGTTCTGCCCGCTTCTGTTCCACATCCTCGGGGTCTTTGTCCTTCCAGTCTGAACTGGTTCATACCTGTTCCCACACACAACTCATGCCTGTCTGTGTACCTGTCCTTCCTGAATCAGTTCCAACTCCTTTAGTCTGAACAGGTCCCTACCTGTTTCCATATGCCACTCATATTAGTCAGTGTTCCAGTCCTTCCCGAATCAGTTATTGCTACAGTAAGGGGACTGAATAATCTTGCTGCCCTACCTTTCCTCCTTAGTTGGTCCCGGTACCGTATGTATTAGTATAATGTAAGTTAATATGTACTTGTTACTAGATTGTGGAACTGCTACATAAATATATGTATTACCGTTCTTGACCAGATTCTCAAAATGACCCAGTGGAGTGTTAAACGCAGTCTTCCATTCATCCCCCTCCTTCATGCGCAACAAATTGTATGCCCCTCGAAGATCAATTTTCGAGAACCACTTGGCCCCTACTAACTGATTAAACAAATCAGGAATCAATGGCAGTGGGTAAGGATTGCGTACAGTAATCTTATTAATCTCACGAAAGTCTAGACAAGGCCGTTAACCGCCGTCCTTTTTTTTAACAAAAAAAAATCCAACCGCCACAGGAGATTTGGAAGGCCTAATGTGACCGGCGGCCAAGCTTGTCTGTATGTATTCCTCCAAAGCCTTTCTCTCAGGAATAGTCAAATTAAATAAACGACTTTTAGGAAGAGTCGCTCCAGGGACAAATTCAATTGCACAATCATAATCTCTATGAGGAGGCAATACCTGCGATTCCTTATCAGAAAAAACTTTCCAAAAATCCTGAATAGGTGCAGGTAACTCCCCCTTAACTACAGCAGCAATACGCCCGTTACAACACTTGTCATAACAATTGGGACTCCAGGACTTAATTTCATTGGTAGACCAATCCAGTACCGGATTGTGCAATTTTAACCAGGGTAACCCCAAAATCACCGGTGAGGGCAAGTTATTCAAAACTACCAAATCCAAATTCTCTTGATGAACACCATTAATAGTAAGAGGAAATTCACAGATATGGTGAGTAACATTTTTCAAGTGAGAACCATCCACAGACACCACATTAATAGGGGAAGACAGAAATTTGGGTTTTAATTTTAGTTTTTCCAAAAATTTCCCATCAATCACATTGAGAGTTGAACCACAATCCACAAATACCCGAAACTCCATTAATTCCTCCTCAACAGCAGTGGTAGCAGAAAGAAAGACACTTTTATTGTTTAAACAAGCTATGCGGGCGAAACTGACCCATTTTTTTTTCTCTCTTTATTCATTCGAAGCGCACAGTTCTTAATAAAATGCTCAGATTTGCCACAATAGAAACACAAGCCCTTAGCAAATCTGCGTTCTTTTTCCCGAGAGTGAGGTGTCATTGCTCCAATTTCCATCGGCTCTCCAATGTCAGTACATTCCTTCTCCAAACTTGGAGCTGACAAAGCAGATTTACTCTCATTAACCCTTGCACGCAGTCTCCTATCCACCCGTATGGCTAATTGCATAGCCTCTTGCAAGTTACCAGGTATGGGATAAGCAATCAGCAAATCTTTAACCCTTTCACTTAACCCTGCAAGAAATAAACTTTTCAAAGCTGAATCGTTCCAGCCCACCTGAGTGGACCACCTTCGGAAGTGAGTACAATATTTTTCCACGTTACCTGATCCCTGTCTCAAACGTCTCAATTCTGTCTCAGCTGATGAAACACGATCAGGATCGTCATATAATAAGCCCAAAGCAGAAAAAAAAACTATCCACAGATCTAAAGCATGGATCACTAGGCTGCAGAGAAAAGGCCCAGTCCTGAGGTTCTTTGCGCAAAAGTGACATTATGAACCCTATGCGCTGTGATTCATCACCAGAGGATCTGGGTCTCAAACAGAAATACAACAAGCAAGCATTTTTAAAAGAAAAAAAATCTTGTTGTTCACCAAAAAATAAATCAGACAAACGTACCTTAGGCTCCACGAAATGTGCTCCAGAACAACTACTCACGTGTTGCTTTATCTCAGCCACCTCCAGAGAAAGTCCCTGCAGGCGTTGAACCAAATCCTGAATCGAGACCATGATGGAAACAGAAAATCTTTCCTTAGAGTTTTTTTTTTTTTTTTTTTTTTCTTCTTGGCTGGACTTACTGTTATGATCTGCTACAAGCACTAAGGAAAGGTGGGAAATCTGTCCCTACAATAGGACTGAGCTGGATCCCTACGATGTAACGGGGAACCTGATCCTGCGACCAGACCCCCTAAAGTCCTCAGCTAGTCTGAACGAAGACCTATAGTTGCGAGGGAGGAATCCCTACAAGATCTAGGGACTGGTGAAAAGGTGGACACCTCCTAACAGAAAGTGTAGCAGGGAAAATAAAACAGAAAACAAATACTAAGAGATCCTCAGATCAAGCAAAACTGACAGAGTAAGGCACCTAAGCACCCGGCTAGCTTAAGAGTAGATAATACAATGAAGTCCAGCAAAGCCAGAAGGGCGGAGCCAGACTAAATAGGGTAAAAAGGTCATGTGACCAGCAAACTGAAACAAAACCTAACAAGAAGGTTCTAACAGCTGCATACCCTGGCCCGTTCTTGTATTCTGTGTCTCTCATTTCTGCCTCCCAGGGAGCTGCATACCCTGGCCTGAATCCTTGATCCTATACCTATACCCATACCTGACCCTGTCTGTACTGAGTCCTATACCTGTACCTATTTGTATCCTTGTCTGTAGCCTTCCCTACCCTGCTGTGTGTATCCTTGTGTCTTCTGCTTTTGCTCTGCTCTTGGCTCCGCAACCTGTGGCTTTGCTCTTCTTTTGGCTCCGCAACCTGCAGCTCTGCTCGCTGCACTCAGCGGCTCTACTCTGCTCGCCGCACCCTGCGTTGATGCTCTGCTCCGCACCCTGCGGTTCTGCTCTGCTCTGCTCCGCTCCCTGCGGTTCTGCCCGCTTCTGTTCCACATCCTCGGGGTCTTTGTCCTTCCAGTCTGAACTGGTTCATACCTGTTCCCACACACAACTCATGCCTGTCTGTGTACCTGTCCTTCCTGAATCAGTTCCAACTCCTTTAGTCTGAACAGGTCCCTACCTGTTTCCATATGCCACTCATATTAGTCAGTGTTCCAGTCCTTCCCGAATCAGTTATTGCTACAGTAAGGGGACTGAATAATGTTGCTGCCCTACCTTTCCTCCTTAGTTGGTCCCGGTACCGTATGTATTAGTATAATGTAAGTTAATATGTACTTGTTACTAGATTGTGGTACTGCTACATAAGTATATGTATTACCGTTCTTGTAAATATGTATAATAATGACATGTTTATTGCACTGTAATTTATATCTAGAGAATTGTATTTGTGCTTATTATAGGGTAAGTGTAGTTATTGGTATTGGCCACTAAATGGGGGCATTATAGAAGAAAGAATTGTTAATTAGAATATAGCATAGGAAATAGTTAAATATAGGAGGGGCTGCTGTGTGGTAAGGTAGGAACATTTCCTGAGTTTAGTTAGTTAGGGCTGGGCGCCTGAATTGTACACATGGGCTATAGGCCCAGGACGACTCAGCAGTCACGTAACATTGATAAGAAGTAGGTCCAGCCATTCAGAGTCCTATAGGGACAGAAGGACAGTGTGCAACAGCAGAGATGCAACAGCTTGGAGTAGAAGAAAGGAAGCGTTCGGAAAGTACAGGTTGCAGATTGTTCAAGATGTGGCAGGTCATTGCATGGGCAGACGTTATCAGATCCGGGCGAAACGGACGAGGGAATCCCCAGAAGTAGTGAGTCTGGACAAGGAGAACTCTGCGGTACCACCAAAGGTGCTTTTACCCCGTAATGTACTGAAGGGCGTGGAAAGGAGTACAGGGAAAGTGCAGGATATGAACTGTATGGAACTTGATGCTGTTGCTGTTTCTGACCAGAATGTGCTGCAAAGTGTGTCAAGTAAAGTTCTTCATTTTGCATTGGAATCAGACTGTGTCTCAGCTGTTGCAGAACCGACTACAGAATGTCCCCAGCACCACAGAGGAATTCCTGATGGTGCAGTGAGAGAAGACACAGGTATGCTGGTAAGAGAGTGTTGTTTTCATGTAAGAGGAGGCCAGGGCTCAGATACACCTGAGTACACAGCCATGACTATGGCTCTGGTACTCCCTTTCACTACTCCAGTCTGTACAGGTCTCTATCTGCTCCCATATACCACCCATACCTGCCAGAGTTCCTGTTCCTTCCGAGTCTGTTCCTGTCCCTTCTGTCTGAGCCGTGCCCACCTGACAAGAGTGCCAGCCGTGCCCGCCTGCCTGCCAAGAGTGTCAGCTGAGCCTGCCTGCCAAGAGTGCCCGCCTGCCAAGGGTGCCAGCCGCGCCCACCTGCCTGCCAAGGGTGCCATCCGTGCCCACCTGCCAAGGGTGCCAGCCGTACCCACCTGCCTGCCAAGGGTGCCAGCCATGCCCGCCTGCCTGCCAAGGGTGCCAGCCATGCCTGCTTGCCTGCCAAGGGTGCCAGCTGTGCCCACCTGCCAGAGTGCCAGCCATGCCTGTCAAGAGTGCTAGTTGTGCCTGCCTGCCAAGAGTGTCCGCCTGCCTGTCAAGGGTGCCAGCCGTGCCTACCTGCATGCCAAGAGTGCCAGCCATGCCCCCCTGCCTGCCAAGGGTGCCAGCCATGACTGCCTGCCTGCCAAGAGTGCCAGCTGTGCCCACCTTTTAGAGTGCCAGCTGTGCCTGCCAAGAGTGTCCGCCTGCCTGCCAAGGGTGCCAGCCGTGCCTGCCTGCCAAGGGTGCCAGCCGTGCCCACCTGCATGCCAAGGGTGCCAGCCATGCCCCCCTGCCTGTCAGGGGTGCCAGCTGTGCCCGCCTGCTTGCCAAGGGTGCCAGCTGTGCCTGCCTGCCAGAGTGCCAGCCATGCCCATCGACACTTGCCCGCACCTGTCATAGTGTTCTGTTCCCAGTAGGATCAGCTGCTACAGCCAGACACCGCCCTGGAGTGGTACCTGGCAGCTACCTGCCGCACAAGCCTGACCTCACCATCAGAGGCTCCAGCAAACACCAAGGTAGCTGCTTAGTCACGCCCCTTCTAGGATAGTCTGGTTTGTGGCATAGTAGGGCCACAAATCCTACGCTCGCACCGTCCAGCCAGGGCGCGAGCGTTACAACATACAAGGCATGTCAGCTAAAATCTTAAAATTCATAGATATTCTAAATTGTGACCCTTTATGTGCGATTTTCAATAAAGGAAATTGTTTTTAACCAAACAGTTTCCTGAATGTCTTCATCTAAATTGTGTAGATGGACTATAATAATGAGAATGACCTGTCTGAGTTTCTCGGGTCAATTGGATGAATCATCAGAAGAACACATTTTTTATTACTTCGCAGAAAATACTAAAGGGTCGTATCATGAAAGTCGATATTTGACTAATGACGTTTTTTTAATCTTAAACGGATAAAGCTTTAGGACTCATTTAACAATTGAACTTGGCACCCCCATTCTCTACGCCTTGAATACGCATACTGGTGAATGGTTCCATTTTACCAGTGATACTGGCCATAAATCATCGGATTTCCTATTCTCCACACAGGACTCATTGATTATGGAATACATAATCTTTATCTCACTTGATACAAACTATACCAAACCATTAGAATAGTCAATAGAGGTCAATCCTCAATGGAAACAGTAGTGTTAAACTGAAATCCCAGAGTTGAACAGCACTATGACCATCGATGTCTATGGGGCATTAAATGGAAGCCACCAGTGGATCAGGGTTAATGAACCTGAAAAATAATCAAGGGTAGACTCAACTATTAAAATGGTTTAAAAGCATGAAAATAGAAGACATTGCAAGTACTTTACCTAAAATTAGATTTCAGTCCAAAAATATCAATTTAGTCTCCTCTTTGTCTAACTTACTGTGCAAGACATATTTCAAATGTAATCCTGCAAGACAGGATACAGTGTGTACTCAAACAAAAAAGGCAGCACTCTGTAGCACCATAGTATGCAAATATGATATATGAAATTTAAATGAAATTTAAATTGCATTACTGCATTAGAAATATGAAAAATTGAGAATGCTTAGCGCATAAATTGGCCAATTCATGTGTACCTGGAAGCCACGTTAAGGCGATTCTCGTTTCCAGGACCTAACAATGCCAATCCTCTCTTAGACTAAAGCCTTCATCTGTATGGGAACCTAATGTGAATCCTCTCTAAGGCTGTGTTTCCACGGTCAATAAGGCAGGCGTTTTTAATGGAGCAGAAACTCCGCTCCGCCCAAAGCCCCGCCCCCTTCTGAACGCGCAATGAATCCGGATGTGCTCATTGAACACATCCGGAATCACTGCAGCGCTACATAGTCCTGAACCAATGTGGTGTGCTCCGTCGCCGCAAGGGAAAAGGACATGCTGCGATCTAAAAAGACGCGCCGCATGTCCGTTAACGCAGGTCTGCCGCCTGCATGTTTTTACGCATAGTGGAGACGGGATTTCTTGAAATCCCCTCCACTATGCTGTAACATCTGGACCCTGCGTGTTTGACGCTGCGCCAGCGCACAGCGTCAAACACGCAGCATTTACTGACCGTGGAAACACACCCTTAGGCCACTTTCACATTCAGTTTTTTGCCGTCAGTCACAATCCGTTGGCTCGACAGATACGTCGTAGATTGTGAAAAACTGATGCAACGGATCCGTCGCATCAGTTTTTTCATTCGTTTCTTCAGTTTTTTGACGGATCCGTTTTTTTATACTATACTGTAAAATCACACTGACAGGTTATAGAATACATGTATGCACATAGTATAGATGTATATGTGTATATATATATATATATATATATATATATACCATTGACACACATATATATATATATATATATATATTTATATTTCATAGAGATATAGATAACAGAATAGGTGAAAATGCAATTGTCGGCATCTGTAAAGTCATTACAGAACCCAACAGGATATGAGACATGGTTTACATACAGTAAACCATTGCATATCCGTTATTTTTTATATGTCCCTCACTAATAATAATGTTAGTAGTGTCTGTGTGTAAAATTTTGGAGCTGTAGGTGTTAAATTAAAGGATTCATTCACGGAAAAAACTGGCGTGGGCTCCCACGCAATTTTCTCCGCCAGAGAGGGCAAGCCAGTGACTGAGGGCAGAAATTAAGAGCCTAGAGAGGGACCATGGTTTTTGGCCCCCCCCCCGGCTAAAAAAAATCAAAAAAATCTGCCCCCAGCCACCCCAGAAAAGGCACATCTGGTGACTCTAGGTAAGCACCTGTTCACACTTAGTTTATGTTTGGATGTGACGGTCAGTTTTTTGAAATTTGTATTCATTAGCCTTCTGAATGAGCACTCCACCTCTTAGCCTCAGGCGTTTTTAATCGCAGCAGGGCCATTACCCCTCCATAGAGATATAGATTTCAGTCTAAGAAAGGATTCACATTAGGTTCCCATACAGATGAAGATTTTAGTCTAAGAGAGGATTGGCAATAGATTAGGTCCTGGAAATGAGAATCGCCTTAACGTGGCTTCCAGGTACATATGAATTGGCCAATTTATGCGCTAAGCATTCTCAATTTTTTTTTCATTTCTAATTCAGTAATGCAATTCAAATTTCATATTTCATATTTGCATGCTATGGCGCTACAGAGTGCTGCCTTTTTTGTTTGAGTGTATAGGAGTTGGTGACTCTAGGTAGGCACATGTTCAGTTTATGTTTGGATATGATGGTCAATTTTTTGAAGTTTAGGATATAGTCTGTAGTGACGAAACGTTGTCTTTCTGTTCCTGCTTCCCTGTCTGTCAAATTGCTTACAGACATAGTAGCGAGCCAAATTGCCAGGTACAGAGGACCAGTGCCACAAAAGACACAATCTGATGGTGTAAGAAGCTTCCACTCATCCCACCGTGTTTCCGGGGCATGAAGGCATTTATTGCCAAGGATATAAATTAAAAAAAACACTGTGCCTTTCAAAGCTTAAACTGTCTCTTTCATCAGGTGTACATATCTAAGATATTTAAAATATATATTGTAGGGATCCGCTCTGGTAGGCAGGGGCTGGGCCGCAGTAATGAGGCAAACACACAGGCTTCCAGTTTAAAGTTCAGTGGTTTTAATGACGGATTCAACAAAAGTCCAGATAACAAAACAAAACAGAACATAAATCACTCCAGTTTGGAGAACCACTGGTCCCAGACTCACCCTTGCTTGGGACAGGCTTAACTAAGCGGTGGAATGTCAGCAGAGACCGCCAGGTGCCATTCCCGGGTGGTCTGGTACTCGCTTCCTGGTGTGCATTGACACACTGTCACGAAAACAATCTTCCAGGCTGACTTCAGCCAAACTCCTTCCTTCCACACTTCATACTCCCACAGCTTCCTGTTAAATAGGCCTAGTCCACACCCTCAGGTGAGGTACCCATCAGCTGACCTGATCGCGTGACTATGACCTCATCACAGGTCCTGTGATCATGGAAAATCCTGAGCAAACTTCAGTCTGCCAGAAGAAATATATCTCCCATCAAGCAAGATTCCCTTTGGTGTACCACATACCTCCCCCTTTGTTCAACCTTAGGAGGGTGGACACATGACATACAGTGAACTCTGGACAGTGCATCTGCGTTCCCCTGTAATTTGCCTGCCCGATGTTCTACTGAAAATTTGAAATTTTGTAGAGACAGAAACCACCTGGTGACTCGTGCATTTCTCTCTTTGGCTTGACTCATCCAAGTCAGAGGGGAATGATCAGTTACCAACCAAAATGTTCTCCCCAATAGATAGTAGCGCAATGACTCCAGTGCCCACTTGATTGCCAGGCACTCTCTCTCTACAATGCTGTATCTGGTTTCAGCTGGAGTAAGCT
Source organism: Oophaga sylvatica (assembly GCA_033576555.1). Lineage (NCBI taxonomy): Eukaryota > Metazoa > Chordata > Amphibia > Anura > Dendrobatidae > Oophaga > Oophaga sylvatica. Next base: position 956,420,846 of record JARQOD010000001.1, read on the forward strand.
TTCGACTCAAGAAACTAATGGGATGCTCCTCCCCGTTAACCTCCTGAGACAACACGGCACCCAGACCTACCTCTGACGCATCAGTCTGGACAATGAATTCTCTTTTGAAGTCGGGTGTGATCAAAACTGGTGACCCGCACAGTGCCCCTTTTAGTTTTACAAACGCTTCTTCAAGCTGATCATTCCATCGCACCATTACTGACTTCCTGCCTTTTAGGCAGTCAGTTAACGGCGCCGACAGGGTTGCAAAATTGGGAATAAACCGCCGGTAGTATCCCACTAACCCCAAAAACCCTTTCACTTGTTTTGTGGTGAGGGGACGGGGCCAGTTTTGGTTTGCCTCCACTTTGTTTATTTGAGGTTTGATAACTCCTCTCCCAATCACATACCCCAGGTACCGAGCTTCCTCCAACCCTATGGAACACTTCTTTGGGTTGGCAGTTAGCCATGCTTGTCGCAGAGAATCAATCACCGCCTGTACCTTGGCCAAGTGACTTTCCCAGTCTGTACTGTATACCACAATATCGTCCAGATAGGCCGCGGCATATCGGCGATGGGGACGAAGAACAACGTCCATTAACCTCTGGAAAGTCGCTGGAGCGCCATGCAACCCGAAGGGTAGGACTATATACTGGAACAGTCCCTCGGGTGTTACAAAAGCCGTTTTCTCTCTCGCTGCTTTGGTTAGGGGCACCTGCCAATACCCTTTTGTGAGGTCAATGACTGAAAAATACCGGGCCTGCCCAAACCGCTCTATTAACTCATCGACCCGGGGCATGGGGTAGGCGTTAAATTTAGAAATGTCATTCAGTTTTCTAAAGTCATTACAGAACCTTAGTGTCCCATCTGGTTTTGGTATTAGGACTATTCGGCTGGCCCACTCACTCTGGGACTCTTCAATAACCCCTAACTGCAGCATCTTCTTTACCTCTTCAGAGAAGGCTTGTCGCCGGGCCTCAGGCACCCGATATGGCTTTAATCGGACTTTGGCCTGTGGCTCCGTGACAATGTCATGTTGGATTAGGGAGGTACGGCCAGGGAGCTCTGAAAAAACATCGGTATTTCGGCTAATAAACTCTCGGACCTCCTGAACTTGTCTAGGAGACAAAGTGTCTGCTATTTTGACGGCGGAGAGGACTTCTCTTGCCTTCTCTTGAGGCAAGGGAGCCCTCTCTACTGGAAATGCAGGCCGTGGACAATCCTCACCAAGAGGGTCTCTGTCTTTCCATGGTTTGAGCAGATTCACATGGTATACCTGTTCTGGCTTTCTTCGCCCTGGTTGGTGTACTTTATAGTTTACAGGACCCACCTTCTCCATAATCTCATAGGGTCCCTGCCACCTTGCAAGGAGCTTACTATCCACTGTAGGCACAAGTACCAACACCCGATCCCCAGGGTTAAAGGACCTTACCCGTGCCTCCCGGTTATAGACCTGCCTCTGTGACCTTTGTGCTGCTTCCATATGTTCTAGGACTAATGGTAGGACTGTCTCCATTCTCTCTTGCATTTTGGCCACATGTTCTATCACACTTTTGTGGGGAGTTGGTTGGTTTTCCCAGGCCTCTTTAGCTATATCGAGCAAGCCACGGGGATGTCTGCCATATAATAGTTCAAAGGGCGAGAACCCCGTAGATGCCTGGGGCACCTCCCGCACTGCAAACATCAGGTATGGCAACAAGAGATCCCAGTCCTTACCATCTTTAGAGACTGCTTTTTTTAACATATTCTTCAGGGTTTTATTGAACCTTTCTACCAAACCGTCGGTTTGGGGATGATAGACCGATGTGCGCAACTGTTTAACACTTAACAAGTGGCAGAGTTCCTTCATGATTTTTTACATAAAGGGGGTCCCTTGATCTGTTAAGATTTCTTGAGGGATTCCCACCCGAGAGAACATACCCATGAGTTCTTTTGCGATTAGTTTGGCCGAGGTGTGTCGCAGGGGAATAGCCTCAGGATACCTGGTAGCGTAATCTAGAACTACGAGGATGTGTTGATGACCCCTTGCTGATTTATTAACTGGCCCCACCAGATCCATGGCTATTCTCTCAAACGGGACCTCTATAATTGGTAAAGGCACCAAGGGACTCCGAAAATGAGGCTGCGGACTGGTTACCTGGCACACGGGACAAAAGTTACAATACCGTTTAACTTCTTCATAGACCCCTAGCCAGTAAAACCGTTGTAGAATTCTGTCTAGGGTTTTCTTTTGGCCCAAATGTCCCCCTAGTACATGCGCATGTGCTAAGTCCATTACCAACCTCCGATATGACTGCGGTACCAGCAATTGCTCGACAATTTCCCCATGTATTTTTTCAACCCGATACAGCAAATCTTGGTTCAGCTTGATTCGGGGAAATACTGTAGCTGCCCCGGGGTGTTGGGGTTCCCCATTGACAACCAGTACATTTTACCGGGCTCGAGTCAACGTAGGGTCCCAGAGTTGCGCCGTACCAAAATTGTCACCTGCCACATTTAAGTCTGACAATTCTGGTCCCGGTGGCAAATCTTCCATCTCCCCAGCTAACACTTCTATAGGAGAGGGGTTTTCCTCCTCCACCGAAGGCAACGGTACTCCTACCGCCAGCACATCTTCCTCTGGGCCACCAGGTTCATGCCCGATTTCTGGAGAATGCAACCTGGTTGCCACTGGTGCCGATGACTGTTCTGTGGGAGGGGTAATTACAGGCCAAAGCACAGAAAATAACGGAAAATCTCTCCCCATTATTACGTCATAATGCAAATTAACCACCACCCCCACCTCGTGGCACCTCCTCCCCGCTGGCGTGTTTATCATTACCAGGGCGGTAGGATAATGTTTTAAGTCCTCATGTATACACAACACACCCATTTTCCGACCAGTATACTCGCTGATTTGAACGTGGCTGGCTCGTATTAGGGTCACAAGACTCCCTGAGTCCAGAAGAGCCACAGCAGGGTTACCCTCCACCTCCACTTTACACAAATGATTCATACTGGGTCCCTCTGGTTTGCCCACTGCACACATGTGTTCGGCATAGCGAGACTGATAGTATCCATAGTTGGTGTCCATGGGCTCAGTCAGATGGGGGCAATCAGCTCTCACATGTCCTGGTTCTTGGCACCGCCAACAGATTATGGGACCTCTTTCGTCCCCAGACGTGTCTTGGGCGGCCTTCCGAGTCTCTGCTCGCCGAACGGCGGGTGAAGGTTTGGGAAATTTACTCATTACCTTCTGGGTAGTCTCTCCCTGTATCTCTTTGGTAGCCCCATATCTTTCAATGAGGTCTACCATTTGGAGACCATCAGTAGGGGCTGCCTGTCCAACCCAGGTTTGCAGGGTGTGGGGCATAGTCCTCCAGAATTTATCAGTTACTATCCTATCCCGCATAGCGCTGGGTGACAACACCTCCGGCTGCAACCATTTATCTACCAGGTGTATCAAATCATAGTACTGGGACCGAGCTGGCTCGGAAGGGGAAAACTTCCACTGGTGTACCCGCTGGGCCCGGACTAACACATTTACCCCAAGACGTGCGAGTATCTCACCCTTGACGATCTCGTAGTCCCTCTGGTGCTCGGGGGGTAGGTCCATATAGGCTTTCGCGGGTCCTGGAGCCAAAAACGGAGCCACGATTTCTGCCCACTGGTCCCGGGGTAGACTCTGTCTCTCAGCCATGCCTTCAAACATCTCCAGGTACACCTCGACATCATCTGACTTTTCCATTTTTTTAATCGCTGTGCGTACCGCTTTCCGGACATCCTGACGTCCCGGGGCAGCTCCTGCTGTCTGCGGCGCTGTTATGTGCTGCATCAGTAGACGGTTGGTTTCCTGTTGCCGCTCCATAGCCTGCTGCTGTATAGCCTGCTGCTGCATAGCCTGCTGTTGCTGCTCCATAGCCTACTGCTGTATAGCCTGCTGCTGCTGCATAGCCTGTTGTTGCTGCTGTATAGCTTGCTGCTGCTGCTGTGTAGTCTGCTGCTGCTGTCACATGGCCTCCACCAGCATTTTTACTGTGCTCTCCATCTTCGGACAGTTATCCACCGGGTCTTGCGTCACTTTCTTCACCCAGGACATTTACAGAGGAAAAAAAAAAAAAAAACATCCACAAAAAAAAACAGCCTGACCTCACTGCGTATGCCCGCATTAACGGCATCAATTGTAGGGATCCGCTCTGGTAGGCAGGGGCTGGGCCGCAGTAATGAGGCAAACACACAGGCTTCCAGTTTAAAGTTCAGTGGTTTTAATGACGGATTCAACAAAAGTCCAGATAACAAAACAAAACAGAACATAAATCACTCCAGTTTGGAGAACCACTGGTCCCAGACTCACCCTTGCTTGGGACAGGCTTAACTAAGCGGTGGAATGTCAGCAGAGACCGCCAGGTGCCATTCCCGGGTGGTCTGGTACTCGCTTCCTGGTGTGCACTGACACACTGTCACGAAAACAATCTTCCAGGCTGACTTCAGCCAAACTCCTTCCTTCCACACCTCATACTCCCACAGCTTCCTGTTAAATAGGCCTAGTCCACACCCTCAGGTGAGGTACCCATCAGCTGACCTGATCACATGACTATGACCTCATCACAGGTCCTGTGATCATGGAAAATCCTGAGCAAACTTCAGTCTGCCAGAAGAAATATATCTCCCATCAAGCAAGATCCCCTTTGGTGTACCACAATATTTAAAATAAAAATTGGTGCCCAAAGGCGAGAAAGGGCCAATAAGCTGTGACCGAATAATCGTGATCGTGTTAACATAAATAAATGTGTCGGTTATGCAGTCACAGCTGACTGGCACTCTCTCGTTGGTGAGAATACTCTGTATTTTTTGACCTGATGAAGGGCCAGTTCAGCTCTGAAATGCATTGTGTTTTTATACTATAACCATAAATGCCTCCAGGTCTCTAAAACCTTGTATGTCGAGTGGAAGTTTCTCCCACTCCCCCACTTGTGTCTTTTGCTTCATTGGTCCTCTGCACCTACTCTGAACCTCAAGGCTGTTTGAGCAACAGGTCTTCATAAGCAGATTGTGTTTCTCCTCTTCTAGGTCTGACAGAAATTGGCACCAGAAGAGTATGTCACCTAAAACACTAATAGGCTCCTCAGTCCTCACATATACTGGAACTTCCAGCTATTTATTATGGAGGAACATAGGGGTCATAGTAACATACTGTAGTAACATAGTTGGCAAGGCCGAAAAAAGACTAGGTGAATTGTGTTTCCATATGAGCCTGCAAATAAGCTCTCCACCAAGGTGAAGAAAGTTGGCTCTTTGGTGCCGTCCATTGACCTACCATTGTCATATGACTTTTACATTACGAATACTAAGCCAAACCACAGTCTTTTTTTTAAAGGCAAAGACCCCTATTCTCAAACAGCTGTTGTAGGGAATATTGAAAGATCTACAAGGTCCTGCTCATGATAATAATTAAATTCAGCATCTATTTAGGACATAATAAATGTATGCACCATAAGTCGTATGCGCCAATGCGTTGCTGATGTGTTTGGCATCTTTAGTCTCGATGTTCAGGTTTTTACCTCTTCGTAGTGCAGGATAGGGTAGTGGTAGGCTGATGAAGAAGCAGGAATCGCAAAACAGGTGTTGGATGGGTGTATTTTTCTTTTGGAGAAGGCTCAGGTTTGGCTAAATAACCTACAGTCATGGACAAAAGTTTTGAGAATGACACAAATATTAATTTTTACAAAGTCTACTGCTTCACTTTTTCTAATGGCAATTTGCATATACTCCAGAATGTTATAAAGAGTGATCAGCTTAACAGCAATTACTTGCAAAGTCAATATTTGGCTAGAAAATGAACTTTATCCCCCAAAACACATTTCAACATCATTGCAGCCCTGCCTTAAAAGGACCAGCTAACCTCTTTTCAGTGATTGCTCCATTAACACAGGTGTGGGTGTTGATGAGGACATGGCTGGAGATCAATCTGTCATGATTAAGTAAGAATGACACCACTGAACACTTTAAAAGGAGGCTGGTGCTTGGCATCATTGTTTCTCTTCTGTTAACCATGGTTATCTCTAAAGAAACACATGCAGTCATCATTTCAATGCACAAAAATGGCCTAACAGGGAAGAGTATCGCAGCTAGAAAGATTGCACCTCAGTCAACAATCTATCGCATCATCAAGAACTTCAAGGAGAGAGGTTCCATTGTTGCCAAAAAGGCTCCAGGGCGCCCAAGAAAGACCAGCAAGCGTCAGGACCGTCTCTTAAAAGTGTTTCAGCTGCGGGATCGGGCTACCAGCAGTGCAGAGCTTGCTCAGGAATGGCAGCAGGCAGGTGTGAGTGCATCTGCATGCACTGTGAGGCGGAGACTCTTGGAGCAAGGCCTGGTCTCAAGGAGGGCAGCAAAGAAGCCACTTCTCTCCAGAAAAAACATCATGGACAGACTGATATTCTGCAAAAGGTACAGGCAGTGGACTGCTGAGGACTGGGGTAAAGTTATTTTCTCTGATGACTCCCCTTTTCGATTGTTTGGGACATCAGGAAAACGCCTCATTCGGAGAAGACAAGGTGAGCGCTACCACCAGTCTTGTCACATGCCAACTGTTAAGCATCCTGAAACCATTCATGTGTGGGGTTGCTTCTCAGCCAAGGGAATCGGCTCTCTCACAGTCTTGCCTAAAAACACAGCCATGAATAAAGAATGGTACCAGAATGTCCTCCAAGAGCAACTTCTCCCAACCCTCCAAGAGCAGTTTGGCGATCAACAATGCCTTTTCCAGCGTGATGGAGCTCCTTGCCATAAAGTAAAGGTGATAACTAAATGGCTCAGGGAACAAAACATAGAGATTTTGGGTCCATGGCCTGGAAACTCCCCAGATCTTAATCCCATTGAGAACTTGTGGTCAATCATCAAGAGACGGGTGGACAAACAAAAACCTAAAAATTCTGACAAAATGAAAGCATTGATTGTGCAAGAATGGACTGCTATCAGTCAGGATTTGGTCCAGAAGTTGATTGAGAGCATGCCAGGGAGAATTGCAGAGGTCCTGAAGAAGAAGGGTCAACACTGCAAATATTAACTTGCTGCATTAACTCATTCTAACTGTCAATATAAGCTTTTGTTACTCATATGTTTGCAATTATATTTCTGTCTGTGATAAAAACATCTGTCAAACACACATAAAAACCAGAGGGCAGCAGATCATGTGAAAATATAATATTTGTGTCATTCTCAAAACTTTTGGCCATGACTGTATATGTGAAATAGATCGCTAAGAGGCTCTAATCGGTGGCAAAGGGCCAAGAGCTAATTGGCATAGCTTTTATAGGAAATTAAGCCTCCCTGTGCTAGTTGGTGGATTTTGCAAGAAGAAAAAGTATACCTTAGATCACAAATAGCCTGGCACTGTGATTACTGCTATAGGTGGCACTGGGGGCTACTGTCAGTCAGGCTTTATGGCTACTAAAAAGTGTTGATTAGCAATGGGACATCTATTACGTGTGCTGGGAATGATCTTGATGGCATGACCTGAACATCCAAGGACGGCGCTCACATATGTAAAATGCCAAAGCATTAGAGTTGGTGCCAATCGGTACAGCAACCTCGTCAGTAATTTGTTGCCATTTTATGGGAGCCCTGATATCAACCTCTTACCTGACGGCATCCGCGACTCATCTTTTGATTAGCCAGCCTTGCACGACTTCATTATTGCAGTGTTACGCACATGTGACATTGTGCCAGGTCGGCTAATCAACAGAAGACGCAGGAGGAGGTACACATGGCTCCCTTCCCACGTCCACAGATTACATGATTCTCACCATATCCACATGGAATGCTTTGTAGGACACACGACTCCATCTTTTTTTCTACAATTACAATTCTACAATTAGGGGGATGGGAACATTATTTCACGTTGTGCCGCAGGCAGCAGAATAGCTTGTATCCCCGCTGGTTGCATAGTATATTTTGCCCAGTTGGAGCTCATCATCTGCTGATTTATTTATGAAAAGCAAAGAAAAATCAAAGTCACAGTTACAAGGGACACTGATGGTTTGAGCATCTCGGTGACACAAAGGTCTCTACCGCAACTATGAATGAACCCCTATGTGTACACCAGGCCCCAGGGATCCATGTGTAGCTACATAAGTTCACAATCCTGGTGGCCTTTCCTGACATTTCTCAGTTTATTGCTTTTCACCAGCTCTGGAAATGTTATTACTCTCCGGAGATTTCTGTGACAGCCGAGACCTTCTTTAATTGTCTGCCTGAACCAATGTAGCTAAGAGGAAGAATACATTTCCTTATTGATTACTAACTTATTTATATCCTCCTGCGTCGTGTCTGCACTGGGGAATAAACGGGAAGAAATGGGTCATTTGTGAGAATGTTAAAATGACTCATCATTACAGATTGAGCACAGATTTCTCATTTATCTCAGGAGGTGAATGCAAACTTTAGTGGAGCAAATCACAATAGGAGTCCTCGTCGCTTCTGGGTAGGGGTAAAGATGACCAACATGGAAACCCAGGACCATAGGTAGGTATAGACAGTAGCTTTAGAAACAATATCTCCAAAACAGAAATCATGTTCAAAGAATGAAAATAAATTAGGGGACCCTATGCCTGAGTATCAGGGGCCTCCTCATTAAATATACATGGATTCTCCTAAACAGACATAACTAACGAAGGACATGGAGCACGTAGTCCAAAAATAACATTCATAAACTTTATTGAATATAACAAGGCATATAATTATATGTACAGTAAGAAACAAAGGAACAAATATCAAGACAGTGTCAAATAGACTCCGATAAGAAAGCATATGCATAGGGCAGCACGGTGGCTCAGTGGATAGCACTGGAGTCCTGGGTTCGAGTCCCACCAAGAACAACATCTGCAAGGAGTTTGTATGTTCTCCCTGTGTTTGCGTGGGTTTCCTCCGGGTTCTCCGGTTTCCTCCCACACTCCAAAAACATACAGATAGGGAATCTAGATTGTGAGCCCCATCGGGGACAGCAACAATAATGTGTGCAAACTGTAAAGCGCTGCGGAATATGTTAGCGCTATATAAAAATAAAGATTATTATTATTATTATCACATATAGTATTAGGAAACGGAGAGTATATCATTCCAATATGTAACTGATAAAGTGCAGGTGCTTATATATTTCAAAATATCAGGTGTGTGATCAGTGTATGACAAAATTAAGTAACACATCAAGGCCATATGGATGATCCGTCTATATTCACAATGGTTAGAAAATCAGATAACCAAAATATAGAACTGCATAGCTACACACAACGATAGATGTTATCTTATCTATTGTAACCCTGTCTGTGGCACACCGCTAGCAGCTCCAATGCACGTTTTGCGTTAGCTTCTTCAGGGGGTCTGCAACAAAATGCAACATGTTGCGCTCGACGCAGTTCGGTGCAGCGTCAAAACGATGCATGCAGACGGATCCGCATACATCCGCATGGCCTGCATACCCAATGTTAAAGATAGGGTACGCAGTACGCATGCAGACATGGGCGGAGCTGAATGGAAGAGGTGCGGCTGAAGGCGGGGCTTAACGGAGGAAGTACACAGCCCTCCGCAGGAGGGAGAGCATAGGTTTGAGAAGGCATAAAGGCAGTGTTTAATATTGCTATTCCAGTACTTGCATACCAATGCTGCACCATTCAAATAACTGTCCTTTTCAGGGCTAAATATTTTCATTTCTGCAGTAAAACCGCTGTTACCTGCATTCAGTGGAGTAATAGTTTTGGATTACTTGCATCTAGGCAGAGTTTAATATTACTATTCCAGTAATTGTATACCAAAACTGGACCGTTTAAAACAACAGGGTACGCAGGACGCATGCAGACGTAGCGGAGCTGAACTAAAGATGTGCAGCAGTGGGCGGGGCTTAATGGAGGAAGTACGCAGCCCTGCCATGTGAAACTAGCCTAACAGCAGCTAAACATGCGGGGTAGGGACTCGAGAATGCCACTAGAGCCCCTGCAATACCAAACTGCCCAAGCAGTTACAAGCATGCTCGCTTATCACTAACCACAAATCAAGACTGGGAAATCTAAGAGTCAAAGTCATGGTAAAGTCACAGGTAAAGATGTTGCATCACTCAAGAATGAAGGAACCTTTTTCTTAATTTTTTCGTCCTTTTGATTTTCTAAGGCTGCACATTATGTATAATCTGAAGAAAATAAAATCATTACATTGCCGAAGAAATTAATGATTATCATGAAGATGGTGTCACGCTGTCTAGCAGATATATATATAAATAATGTCAGTAGTCTATCAAGTGGGACAACATTCTATATAACATATAAATAGATAACATTAACATGTATATATAGCATAGTATTACCTGACATAATATCCTGTGGGTCAATACTGAATCCTTTTCACGCTGTCTCTGGCTAGAGGTGGACCGGGGTCTATGCTGACCCTAAACTGGGTCCTGACTAGTCCCTCTACCTGGAGGTACTGTTAAAGGTACAGAGGTCCAGGCCGCCAGCGTAAACCCTGTCTCCTATAAATCCCTGACCACTGTAATCTAGTCCTTAGAAGGACCCTGATTACCACCATAGGGAATGGACAGGTAAAGGTTAACCAACAGTAAAGACAAACGAGACAGACAGGGGATGAAGTAAATACTGTCTTGCATACAACATATAAACACAGAGGGAACACCAAAGGTCTAGGAGATAAACTATAAGCAAGGTGAGGAGAAACAACAAAGGAAGTCTTAGCTTAAGTCTTCTCAGAACCGATCCTATCTGCAGTCTGTATGAATGCTTTCACCGGCATCTAACCAGCAGACTGGCAGCTATATAAAGGAAGCTAATTAGAACATAAACAAAAGCAGCCGGGCGAGGCTGGACCTAGTCTTAGCAAAGAGCTAGGTAAAATTAACTCCCTCATTACCAAACACAAAGAAACAGCAACTCAGCTGCGAGAAGTCAGAATGTGCAATTGTTTGACACCGCACCACAATTGTGGGTTACCAGGGCTATGGGGTACTCGGAGCCGAGCCTGTAGATTTCTATAGGGAATGTCACTGGTAGCGTGGCTCGGTTCGTGACCCTGGCGGTCAGGCGTTAAAGGGTTTATTTACAGGGGATTTGGTAGATAACAGTTCGTGACGCCACCTGTAGTTTTCTAGTCACTAGAGACCAGCGCTGCTGAATAGAACTCTGAGGGATGTTGTGGCAGCTAGGTGTTGGGTCCCCCACAGGTGGGACTGTCCCTCTGAGTCTATGGTTAAAATGATGTAGGGTGCAGATAAATGAATCAGTCTCACACCATCCAGCGTCTTTCCATACCTTTTACTTCAAGCTGTTAGGCAGGTCCCGGGAGCTGGTCGGGGTGGAGACTGCACGTCCAGGTAACAGCGGAGCAGGTTAGAGGCCTCCTTAACTTCCAGATTGTAGAAGAGCCCAACTTGCATAAAGCTAAGTTAACTCCGAATACTCCAGCTAACTCTATAGCTGTACTGCCCGGCCAATATTGTGGTGGAGCCTTCTATGTGGTGAGAACAGAGTCCTTCTATGCTTGGCCTAGCTAAAAGTCCTTGTTCCTCCTGACTCCGATTACGTATTGACACTTCAAGGGCTGCTTTCTGCGACCTAAGGTCCAGTAAGACTCTGGTTGTTCCGTTACTATGCGTGAAGCGATAGCAACCCTTCGGTCCCCAGTGACCGGGTAAATTGTGCAGACAATCCAATATCTAAGGCACTTCTCTAACTTCTTCCTCTGTGCCCTTCGCCCTGCTTTCCACTCTTAACATAGGCACTGCACACTTCCTAAGGTAGTACAAGTCAATCCTTTCTTACTTCTTCCTTGGAGCTCGCTGACAGATTCTCAGTATTCTCCTGGTTCAGGAACACATCAACTGAACTTCACTGTCCTTGGGACAGGCAACTGAAGTTTCTGCTGCTAACTCTTCTTTCCATCAAACTGTCTCTGTATTCAGGTTAAGGAACAGCTCTGACTAGGCTAGGATGAACTGGCTCACCCTTACTAGCCTCCACTTTATGAACTTCTGACAGGAACTAACTGTCTTTCACTTCGCTTCCTGGAAGACTCAGCACAACTCCACCACACCCTCTCTCTGCTGCATGTCGCTAGCTTATATACCCTGAGGGTGTGTCTAAAGTGTGAATGGATGATGTAAGCTTTAACTGTTACCTTTCTGTGCAGACTCCAGGATTTTTATGTGTGCCTTACATACCAGGGCTACACATCCCCCCTTGGTAAAACACAGCACTCCCGGGCTGTAAAATATAAAAAGAAAGACATTTTGTTTTGCATTTAAACAATTAACATCAAACTCTTCCCAGCAGGGAGGTGAGAAATTCTTAAAACGTTGCATTGTATACAATGGTCATTAGTAAAATACAAAAGTATTAAGACATTTTCATATAAATACACATAGTATTCTTGTGAAGGACCCGCACCAAACCTTCAACGTGGGTCCTGGGTGGGCTGCAGGACTTCTGACTGCAGACCTCACTCAGTGCCACACCATACGGGTTTTATGTTCAGAGGTAAGTCAAGGCTTCGTGCGAAACCAAGACAAGGCACCGTAGTGCAACTATTTACAGGATACAGTTTTTGGGCTGGCTCAGTCCTCAGCCACGCAGTCCATTATAAGACATTTTCAAGTAATTCACATTCTATCACAATACTCTAAATTCCTTCAAGTGCAATAAACTTCTTTATACAACTTTATACAATTGGTCATAAATAATAACCCTTTTCTGAGTCATAATAAACTAGTTTGTTAGGACTACTGTTGATAACGAATAGGTAGCTTCCCTTTCGTTGTCCGTTCCGATCTACGTGGAGTAGCATCAGGTATATTGGTCTCTGATCTATCTGTTCTGCGTAACGACAAACTATAATACTGCCTCAATCTTTCTATGGATCTGGCAAGCGTACTGAGGGCTGGGCGGTGTGAGTCAGCTTCACCAGGGATCCCATAGCATGGGGCGCTGCTTCCGGTGATTCTACTTCTTGAGATTCTGCAGGCTGGGGTTCTGCTGGAATAGGTACCTCTAGAACTGGTTCTGTTGGCACAATGGGCATGACTGGAGGTGGAGTTTCCTCTTGTGGCTGATAAAACTGCAACACAGGAATGATTACCGCATCTCCCAGTCTGGGCCAATCCGCAGGTAAATCTCCCAGATCCGTGTGTATGACCGCTTCAACACTCTCTTCTTGATTCACAATAGGGTTATCTTCCCGAAGCTTTAATGGCTCTGGACACAACTTTAAATGGTCTCTAGACACAGTGGCGGTCGTTCTTCCTCCATCCTTACTGATGATACAGACTTTTCTGTTATCAAATTTGGAATCTTGTACGACATATGGTTCTTGTTCCCACTGGTTGTCCAACTTGTGCAGCTTCCTTTTCCTTTTTAACACAATTTCTCCAGGCGTGAAAGGCTTAGCGGGAGCATTCTTGTTGTAAACATTTTCCTGCTTTTCCCGTGCTTTATTAAGACTTTCTTCTACGCAGGCTTGCACTCTTCTGTATTGCTCTTGCCGATTTGTGTCCCAATTTTCAACAGTGTCATCTGCCTCTGGTTCCACCACACCAAGTTCCAAATCCATTGGCAGTCTTCCAGGCCTTGCTCTCATAAGGTAAGCTGGTGTGCAGTTGGTAGAACTCACTGGTATGTGGTTGTACAAGTCAACTAGGTCAGGTAACAATTCTGGCCACCGATTTCTTTCTTCCAGTGGTATGGATTTTAACAAGTCAACGACAATGTGGTTCATTTTCTCGCAAAGGCCGTTGGTTTGGGGGTGGTATGGCGTCGTTCTAATTTTCTTACACCCATACAAGTGACAAAATTCCTTGAACAGATCCGCTTCAAAAGCAGGGCCTTGATCAGTCAGTACCTGCTCTGGATACCCATGCGGTCTGCAGAAGCTTGCTTGGAAGGTCCTTGCTGCCGTCACTGCTGTCTGATCCTTGACGGGGATGACCACCAAAAATCTCGAATAATGATCCACCATGGTCAGGGCATATGAGTATCCAGACCTGCTTGGCGACAATTTGACGTGGTCCAAGGCCACGATCTCCAAGGGACGAGTCGTCCGGATAGACTGCAGGGGTGCCTTCTGACTACCGTAGTCCTTTCGTCTGAGACCACAGGGTCCACAGTTCCGACACCACCTCTCGATGGAGCTGCGCATTCCTACCCAGTAGAACCGGCACCTCAACAGGGTCTCCAGCTTTCTCCAGCCAAAGTGTCCTGCTTGATCGTGGTACGCTTCCAACACCATTTGGACGTCTGCCTTGGGGACCACTATCTGCCATACCATCTCATGGGTCCTGGGGTTGACGTATCTCCTGCACAACTTCTCACGGTATAGGAACAACCGGCTTCTCTCATTCCACAGGAGCTTTGCTGACATAGGTGCATCTTTTTCCAAGGAGGAACCTTCCTGTCTTAACAACTCCTTGATACGGCTGACCACTGGATCGCTGTCCTGAGTCTCTTTCCAGCTGTGATGGGGTAAGGGATTTAACGTTGCACCATACTGCTTTCTGTGGACACGCTGCTCATGGATTATCCCATTTCGATGGAACGCAGGTAGCTCAATTTCTTCCAGGTCGTCCGATTCTTCTTCCGTGTCAGATTCATGTGGCATTCGGGACAATGCGTCGGCGTTAGCATTCTTACGGCCTGCCCGGTACTTGATGGTAAACTGGTAATTTGACAACCGAGCCATCCAACGCTGCTCCATGGCTCCCAGCTTGGCTGTTTCCAGGTGCGTTAACGGGTTGTTGTCTGTGTACGCCGTGAACTTGTTGGAGGCAAGGTAGTGCTTAAATCTTTCAGTAATGGCCCAGACCAGCGCCAGAAACTCCAGCTTGAAGCTGCTATAATTTTCCGGATTCCTCTCAGTTGGCCTGAGTTTTCTGCTGGCGTAAGCGATGACTTTTTCTTGGCCATTCTGCTTCTGACTGAGAACTGCTCCCAAACCTTCATTACTGGCATCGGTGTACAGCAGGAACGGTTGGCTGTAATCAGGATAGGTCAAGATTTCATCACCTGTAAGGATCTCTTTCATCTTTTGGAATGCTTCAGCCTGTTCCTTACCCCAATTAAAGGGAGGGTTTCTGCTCTTTAGGGATTGTCCTACTAGGAGGTCCTGTAGAGGCGCTGCCTTCTTCGTGTAATCTTTCACGAACCTCCTGTAGTAACCCGTTAGTCCCAGGAACTGTCGCACTTCCTTGAGGTTCTTCGGCTCCGGCTATTTCTGGATGGCGGTGACTTTCTCTGGGTCCGGCGCTACTCCCTCTGAACTGACGATGTGCCCCAAGTATTGTACCTTCTGTTTGAGTAGATGGCATTTTGAGGGTTTCAACTTCATCCCGTACCTGGACAGGGATTCGAATACTTCTGCCAGGTGCTTCAGATGGTCCTCATATGTCTTGGAGTATACGATGACGTCATCTAGGTATAGCAGCACGGTTTCAAAATTGAGATGTCCCAGGCAGTTCTCCATCACTCTCTGAAATGTTCCCGGGCACTGCTGAGCCCAAACGGCATTCTGTCGAACTCACAGAGCCCCATTGGGGTGGTGAAAGCCGTTTTCTCACGATCCTCCTCAGCCACAGCCACTTGCCAGTACCCACTAGTCAGATCAAGGGTAGAAAAGTAGTTAGCCGTTTTCAGAGCAGCTAAGGACTCCTCAATTCGTGGTAATGGGTAAGCATCTTTATGTGTTATGCGATTCACTTGCCTGTAATCCACACACATTCTCATACTACCATCTTTCTTTTTAACCAGAACTAGAGGTGCTGCCCAGGGGCTACAACTATCCCTTATCACCCCGGCTTCCTTCATATCATGTAACATTTCCTTAGCTTTCTGATAATGGGCTGGAGGTATAGGCCTGTACCGCTCTTTGATGGGAGGATGACCACCTGTAGGGATATGATGCTGTACTCCCTTAATGGCCCCAAAGTCGAGGGGGTGTTTACTAAACACTTGTGCGTACTCTTGTACCACCCGTAATACCCCTTGTTTCTGGTGGGCGGGAGTGGTGTCTGTCCCGACATGGAGTTGCTGACACCAATCCGCCACCTGAGTTGCCGGGTCATTATCCTCCGCTAGTTGGCGGGAGTCTAAGGACTCAGTCGGGAGAATAGAATTATTATCGACGGCATGTAATTTAGCAACTGTTGCATAACGGGGTAAATTTACTTCATCATCTCCCCAGTTGAGAAGCCGTACCGGTACTCTCCCATTTATCACTTCCACTACCCCCCTCGCTCTCATGAGTGTGGGTCTATGTTCTGAGCAATGGGGTTCTACTACTGCTTGGTAGTTTTGTCCTCTCAGACCTATGGCTGCCCTACACCATATTATCATTTCACTCATTGGGGGTATCACAATAGGATTCGAGTCGGTGACCCGTACATTACCAATTTCGCCGTCTGTAAGCTTCGCTTGCTGCTGACACATCAGGGCCCGGATCTCTCTCTGGATCACTCCCTTCTGCCTTGGTCTGGCGATCTCAGCGAGCTGTTGGAGTAGAAACACAACTTCTCCCAGACAGTTACTGATAATGTTAGTACCCAGAATTATGTTTAAACCGTTCTCTTCATTTACAGTCTTTACTACTAGAAGCCCCTGGTCTTTCAACTCCTCTCTGCCCACTTTCACATCCACACTTTTGGTCCCGAGTACTTCCACAGGGAGACCATTAGAAGCATACACGGTAAAGTCAGGGCTCGGGGGTTGAAGACTATCCATAGACCAGAACTTTGTATATAGGACATCAGGTATTATGGTCACCTGAGACCCAGTATCTAGCAACGCCGGAACTGCAATCCCATCCAGAATGATGGACAGGTAGGGTCGTCCACCCACGAACCTGCGGTTCCAATCTAAGGGGCCTGACGAGTCTCCACCTGGGTGTTGGCCCTCGGACCCAGGTTCTGCCCGTTTAAAGGACACTGTGTCGACATATGACCTTTCCGGTTGCAGCGGTAACAGATGATCTCCCGGCGAGGAGGGTGCTGGTCAGGGGTTGCTCCTGGGGGTGGCGTTGTCCTCCTCCGGTGGGGCGACGTCCTCCTTCTCCTCCGGTTCATCCATGGGACATCCTCCGGGCAGTCGGCTAATAAGATCTTTCCTTCTTCCTCTTTCCGCAGCTGCAGGGCACTCATCACAGCAGCCAGATTTTTAGTCAACTGGCGCACTTCTGAGCACAGACAGTCCAATTCACTAGGGGGCGTTGTGTCGACCCGCCACCACAATTGTGGGTTACCAGGGCAATGGGGTACTCAGAGCCGAGCCCATGGAAGTCTATGGGGTTTTTGTCACAGGTAGCTGTGGCTCGGTCTGTGGCCCGGGCGGTCTGGCGTATGTTGGGGATATATTTACAGGGGATAGTTTATGTACAGTTCGTGACGCCACCTGTAGTATTCTGGTAATATGTACCAGCGCTGCTGTAGATCTCTGAGGGGATGGTGAGGCAGCTAGATGTCGGGTCCCCTACAGGTGGGACTCTTCCCTCAGGTCGGTAGTTAGGTAGGGATTGTGCAGGCATGCAATAATAACTCAGTCTCACACAGTCAACGTCTTTCCATACCTTTACTTGCAGGATGATAAGGCAGGTCCCAGGGAGGCTGATGGGGTTGATGGAGGATGAGCTTTGAGGCAACAGCTAAGCAAGTTAGGGGCCTCCTTTACTGTCCAATGAAGCTGAGTACGACCAGCCTGAAGCGTAATCCTCTCAAATCTCCAGCTTTTCTTTAGCTGTACTTGCCCAGTCAGATTTGTGTTAGAAGCCTTCCTGCGAGGGAGCTGAATCCTTTTATTGTTGTGCACTAACTCAAAGTCTTCACACCCCCTGACTCCAGCTACGTTCTGACTATAAGGGGCTTGTCTGCCGCGACCTAGGGTCCGGCAGATTCCTGGTTTTCTCTTCACTATGCTGTACAATAGTGATCCTTCGGTCCCCAGTAACCGGTTGCAACGTGCAGGACTTTTCCAAGTCAAAAGCACTTCTCCAATTACCTTCCTTCCACTTTGCCCTTCGCCTTGCTTGTCTCTTAATAGATAGTTCAGTCTTTCTTCCAGTGGGGCACAGCTCTGACTAGACTAAGGTGTATACAGACACCTACACCAGACTCCACTTTCTGAACTGAGGATAGACTTAAACTGGACACGTCTACTCTGTCCAAGGACAGGAAACTGACTTCTCACTCTGAAGTCCGGACACAGACTGACTAGAAATCACTCCCTTCCACACCCCTACTGGGTGTGTCAGAAGTGTACATGATGTCATGAAGAGACCTTAACTGTTACCTCTCCACTCATCCTCCTGGTATTGTGTACCAGGGCTACACATTCCCCCATGGTAAATGACAGCACTCCCGGGCTGTAAAATATAAAGAGACAGAAAATTTTGTTTATGCATAACAACAAACATTAACTTCTTCCCATCCGGGAGGTGAGAACACCTTGAACGTTACGAACAATAACATTTTACATATAGAAATACAAAAGTATCAAATAGCATTTAATAAATATATATACAAGATACTTGTGAAGGACCCGCACCAAACCTTCAACGTGGGTCCTGGGTGGGCTGCAGGACATCCAAATGCAGACCTCACTCAGTGCCACACCACACGGGTTTTTGGTTCAGAGGTGAGTCAAGGTTTCATGTGAAACCATTAAGAAGGCACTTTAGTGCAACTATTTACAGGATACAGTTTTTGGGCTGGCTCAGTCCTCAGCCTCTGAGTCCATTGTTAAACGAAGACATAATAGAGAAAAAACACATTTATATATATAGACTTTTACAATGTTCACATAAATTCGTTATAACTACTGCTGATATCTAATGGGTAATTTCCCTTTTGTGATTCTCTCTGATCTACGTGGTGTAGTTTCAGGTATAACAAGTTGCGATCTGTCTGCACTGCGTAACGGCAAACTATAGAACTGCCTTAACCTTTCTATGGATCTGGCAAGCGTACTGATGGCTGGGCGGTGTGAGTCAGCTTCACCAGGGGATCCCATAGTATGGGGCGCTGCTACAGATGATCCATCTTGAGGTTCTACAGGTTGAGGTGTTGCTGGAATGGGTAACTCCTGGACGGGTTCAACTGGCACCACAGGCACAACTGGAGGTAGAACTTCCTCTTGTGGCTGATAAAACTGCAACACTGGAATTATCACAGCATCTCCCAGTCGGGGCCAATCCGCAGGAAAATCTCCCAGATCGGTGTGTAGGACCTCTTCCTTTCTTTCTCTTTGATTGAAGACAGGGTTCTTTTCACAACTCTTTAAGTGTTCTGGACACAACTTCAAATGATCTCTGGACACAGTGGTTGTTGTTCTTCCTCCGTCTTTACTGACGACACAGACTTTTCTGTTGTCATATTTAGAATCTTGTATGACGTAGGGTTCTTGCTCCCACTGATTATCCAGTTTGTGCATCTTCCTTTTTCTTTTTAATACTACCTCTCCAGGCATCAAAGGCTTGGCAGGAGCATTTCGGTTGTAAACATCTTCCTTTTTTCTCCCGTGCCTTATTGAGACTTTCCTCCACACAGATTTGTACTCTTCTGTATTGCTCTTGCCGATTGACGTCCCAGTTCTCCACGGCATCGTCTGCCTCCGGTTCTACCACTCCAAGTTCTAAATCCATTGGTAGTTTTCCGGGCCTTGCTCTCATAAGATAGGCTGGAGTGCAGTTAGTTGAGCTTACAGGTATATGGTTGTACAAATCAACCAAATCAGGTAGTAAATCCGGCCATCGATTCCTGTCTTCCAACGGTATGGATCTCAACAAGTCAAGGACAATATGGTTCATCTTTTCACAAAGACCGTTGGTTTGAGGGTGATATGGTGTTGTTCTTATTTTCTTGCACCCGTACATATGACAGAATTCCTTGAATAAATCAGCTTCGAAAGCAGGTCCCTGATCGGTTAAGACTTGCTCGGGATACCCATGCGGTCTGCAGAAGCTTGCTTGAAAGGTCTTCGCGGCCGTCACTGCGGTCTGGTCTTTCACTGGAACGACTACCAGAAATCTGGAGTAATGGTCCACCATGGTCAAGGCGTATGAGTATCCAGATCTACTCGGCGACAGTTTGACGTGGTCCAGGGCCACAATCTCCAGAGGACGAGTCGTCCGGATAGGTTGCAGGGGGGCCTTTTGGCTACCGTAGTCCTTTCTTCTGAGACCACAGGGTCCACAGTTCCGACACCACCTCTCAACAGAGCTGCGCATCCCTACCCAGTAGAACCGGCATCTCAACAGGGTCTCCAGCTTCCTCCAGCCAAAGTGTCCTGCTTGATCGTGGTACGCTTCCAACACCATTGGGACGTCTGCCTTGGGGACCACGATTTGCCAGACCATTTCATGGGTTCTGGGGTTGACGTATCTTCTGCACAACTTCTCACGGTATAGGAACAACCTGCTTTTCTCGTTCCACAGGAGCTTGGCTGACATAGGTGCATCCTTTTCCAGAGAGGAGCCTTCCTGTCTTAACAACTCCTTGATGCGGCTGACCACTGGATCACTGTCCTGAGTCTCTTTCCAGCTGTGATGGGGTAAAGGATTTAATGTTGCACCATTCTGCTTTCTGTGGACTTGATGCTCGTGGACTACCCCATTTCGATGGAACGCGGGTAGCTCAATTTCTTCCAGGTCGTCCGATTCTTCTTCCGTGTCAGAGTCATGCGGCATTCGGGACAACGCATCAGCATTAGCATTCTTTCGACCTGCCCGGTACTTGATAGTAAACTGATAATTGGACAACCGAGCCATCCATCGCTGCTCCATGGCACCCAGCTTGGCGGTTTCCAGGTGCGTTAACGGGTTGTTGTCTGTAAACGCAGTGAACTTATTGGAGGCCAGATAGTGCTTAAATCTTTCAGTAATGGCCCAGACCAGCGCCAGAAACTCTAGCTTGAAGCTGCTATAATTTTCCGGATTCCTTTCAGTTGGCCTGAGTTTTCTGCTGGCATATGCGATGACTTTTTCTTGTCCATTCTGCTTCTGACTGAGAACGGCTCCCAACCCTTCATTACTGGCGTCGGTGTACAACAGGAACGGTTGGCTGTAATCAGGATAGGTTAAGATCTCATCACCTGTCAGGATCTCTTTCATCTTTTGAAATGCTTCAGCCTGTTCCTTACCCCAATTAAAGGGAGGGTTTCTGCTCTTTAAGGATTGTCCTACCAGGAGGTCCTGTAAAGGAGCTGCCTTCTTCGTGTAATCTTTCACGAATCTCCTGTAGTAACCCGTTAGTCCCAGGAACTGTCGCACTTCCTTAAGGTTCTTCGGCTCCGGCCACTTCTGGATGGCAGTGACTTTCTCTGGGTCCGGCGCTACTCCTTCCGAACTGACGATGTGCCCCAAGTATTGTACCTTCTGCTTGAGTAGATGGCATTTTGAGGGTTTCAACTTCATCCCGTACCTGGACAGGGACTCAAACACTTCTGCCAGGTGCTTCAGATGGTCCTCATATGTCTTGGAATACACGATAACGTCGTCTAGGTATAGCAGCACGGTTTCAAAATTGAGATGTCCCAGACAGTTTTCCATCACTCTCTGAAATGTTCCTGGGGCACTACTGAGCCCAAACGGCATTCTGTCGAACTCACAGAGCCCCATTGGGGTGGTGAAAGCCGTTTTCTCACGATCCTCCTCAGCCACAGCCACTTGCC
The DNA here is from genome assembly GCA_033576555.1 of Oophaga sylvatica. Lineage (NCBI taxonomy): Eukaryota > Metazoa > Chordata > Amphibia > Anura > Dendrobatidae > Oophaga > Oophaga sylvatica. The sequence continues at coordinate 956,442,508 of JARQOD010000001.1, forward strand.
AGTAACCACTAGTCAGATCAAGGGTAGAAAAGTAGTTAGCCGTTTTCAGAGCAGCTAATGATTCCTCTATGCGTGGTAGCGGGTATGCATCCTTGTGTGTTATGCGGTTCACCTGCCTGTAATCCACACACATTCTCATACTACCATCTTTCTTTTTAACCAGAACTAGAGGGGCTGCCCAGGGACTACAACTATCCCTTATCACCCCAGCTTTCTTCATATCATTCAACATTTCTTTAGCCTTCTGATAATGAGCTGGAGGTATGGGCCTATACCGCTCTTTGATGGGAGGATGACTGCCTGTAGGGATATGATGTTGTACTCCCTTAATTGTCCCAAAATCAAGTGGATTTTTGCTAAACACTTGGGCGTACTCTTGCACCACCCGTAATACCCCTTGCTTCTGGTGAGCGGGAGTGGTGTCCGTCCCAACATGGAGTTGCTGACACCATTCCGCCACCTGAGTTGCTGGGTCATTGTCCTCCGCTATTTGACAGGAGTCTAAGGACTCAGCCGGGAGAATAGAATTATTATCAACAGCATGAAGTTTAGCAATGGTTGCATAACGGGGTAAATTTACCTCATCATCTCCCCAATTGAGAAGCCGTACAGGTACTCTTCCATTCACCACTTCTACTACTCCTCTAGCAGTCATAAGTGTAGGTCTATGTTCTGAATGGTGGGGTTCTACTACAGCTTGGTAATTCTGTCCTCTCAGACCTATGGCTGCCCTGCACCAAATGATCATTTCACTCATTGGGGGTATCACAATAGGATCTGAGTCAGTGACCCGTACATTACCAATTTCGCCGTCGGTAAGCTTCGCTTGCTGCTGACACACCAGGGCCCGGATCTCTCTTTGGATTACTCCTCTCTGCCTTGGTCGGGCAATCTCAGCGAGCTGTTGGAGCAAGAACACAACTTCTCCCAAACAATTACCGATAATGTTAGTACCCAAAATGATATTTAAACCGTTCTCCTCATTTACAGTCTTTACTACCAGAAGCCCTTGGTCTTTCAACTCCTCTCTGCCCACCTTTACATCTACACATTTTGTTCCGAGTACTTCTACAGGAAGACCATTCGAAGCATACACAGTAAAGTCAAGGCTCGGAGGTTTAAGACTGTCCATTGACCAGTACTTGGTATATAGAGCATCAGGTATGAGGGTCACCTGGGACCCAGTGTCTAACAATGCTGGAACAGCAATACCATCTAGAATAATAGACAGGTAGGGTCGCCCGCCACATACCTGCGGTTCCAGTCTAGGGGGCCTGACGGGTATTCTCCTGGGTGTTGGCCCTTGGACCCAGGTTCTGCCCGTTTAAAGGACACTGTGTAGACAGATGACCTTTCCGGTTGCAGCGATAACAGATGATCTCTCGACGAGAAGGGTGTTGATCAGAGGTTGCTCCTGGGGGTGGCGTTGTCCTCCTCCGGGGGGGCGACGTCTTCTTTCTCCTCCGGTGCATCCACGGAACGTCCTCTGGGCAGTCAGCTAGCAAGATCTTCCCTTCCTCTTCTTTCCGCAGCTGTAGGGCACTCATCACAGCGGCCAGATTTTTAGTCAGCTGGCGCACCTCTGAGCGCAGACAGTCCAATTCACTAGGAGGTGTCACCTGCGTTTTGGTTTCTGCCACTAGCGGGGAACAGGGGGTTACTGCCGGTTCCAGAGTGACTTCACCCTGATGATGTTGGGTGGCCACCTCGGGTTTGCCCAGGGGCCGCAGCCCTTTTATTGCCATGTCCTTTAGGGCATCAAAGGTAGCATCCGGATGATCTAAGGACCACCAATTTACAGTTCTGCGTTCCTCTGGGGATCTCAATCCCTGTATAAATTGTTCTTTCAGCATTCTATTCTCGTCGATAGCATTTAAATGGTTAATTTGCTTGAGGGCTCTCAGGGCTCCCTGTAGTCGGCAAGCATAGTCCCGGATGCTGTCACCTGGCTGTTGTGAACAGTGATAGAAGGCCATCCGGAGATCCGTTTCTGTGCGGTCTTCAAATATGGCATGAAGCTTCAGGAAGATCGCAGGCACCGACTCCTGATCAACGGTATCCCAAGTCTCCACTTCCCTCTCAGCAGCGCCAGTTAGCTGCCCTATTAGCACAGCAGCTTTTTGTCTCTCAGGCATGGAGTACATTTCTAGGATGCTGCATAACTTCCGCTTGAAGCCTGCTAATGTGCCTGGCCCACCGCTGTATTGGGGAAGCCATTTCGCCCCAGGCATATATGGGAGCGTTAGTGGCATAATCGGGACTACCGGACTGGGTGCAGGGCCTGCGCCCCCATCTGGCGCTACAATACCAAGCGGTGCGGGATTGGGGCCTCCGGCCGGGGCCGCACTGTCAGCCGGTTGTTGTGACATCTTAGCGCCCCCTTGGTTAAACGGAGCCTACCGGTTTCAGACGCTGCTACTTCACAGGCACAGCAGTGGGAACAGGACCTTCGTCGCAGGCGCTCTGATGTCAGAGCGTTCACTTCCTGTTGCAGGACCTGCCGATGAGTCAGAGCCGGGGGCGTGTCCAAGACTTTGCGCGCTCTTTCAGGTACGCCCACCTTCTTCTCCAGCGCCTGAGGGCGCGAATATGGCGACAAAAATGGCGATTTTGGCGCCAAAAGTGCAAACAGTCCTTTTTCACAAAAACACTCCACAGGCACACAGGGCTCGCAATGCTGCAAGTTTCGTATCCTGTTCGTGACGCCAAATTTTTGTGTCGACCCGCCACCACAATTGTGGGTTACCAGGGCAATGGGGTACTCAGAGCCGAGCCCATGGAAGTCTATGGGGTTTTTGTCACAGGTAGCTGTGGCTCGGTCTGTGGCCCGGGCGGTCTGGCGTATGTTGGGGATATATTTACAGGGGATAGTTTATGTACAGTTCGTGACGCCACCTGTAGTATTCTGGTAATATGTACCAGCGCTGCTGTAGATCTCTGAGGGGATGGTGAGGCAGCTAGATGTCGGGTCCCCTACAGGTGGGACTCTTCCCTCAGGTCGGTAGTTAGGTAGGGATTGTGCAGGCATGCAATAATAACTCAGTCTCACACAGTCAACGTCTTTCCATACCTTTACTTGCAGGATGATAAGGCAGGTCCCAGGGAGGCTGATGGGGTTGATGGAGGATGAGCTTTGAGGCAACAGCTAAGCAAGTTAGGGGCCTCCTTTACTGTCCAATGAAGCTGAGTACGACCAGCCTGAAGCGTAATCCTCTCAAATCTCCAGCTTTTCTTTAGCTGTACTTGCCCAGTCAGATTTGTGTTAGAAGCCTTCCTGCGAGGGAGCTGAATCCTTTTATTGTTGTGCACTAACTCAAAGTCTTCACACCCCCTGACTCCAGCTACGTTCTGACTATAAGGGGCTTGTCTGCCGCGACCTAGGGTCCGGCAGATTCCTGGTTTTCTCTTCACTATGCTGTACAATAGTGATCCTTCGGTCCCAGTAACCGGTTGCAACGTGCAGGACTTTTCCAAGTCAAAAGCACTTCTCCAATTACCTTCCTTCCACTTTGCCCTTCGCCTTGCTTGTCTCTTAATAGATAGTTCAGTCTTTCTTCCAGTGGGGCACAGCTCTGACTAGACTAAGGTGTATACAGACACCTACACCAGACTCCACTTTCTGAACTGAGGATAGACTTAAACTGGACACGTCTACTCTGTCCAAGGACAGGAAACTGACTTCTCACTCTGAAGTCCGGACACAGACTGACTAGAAATCACTCCCTTCCACACCCCTACTGGGTGTGTCAGAAGTGTACATGATGTCATGAAGAGACCTTAACTGTTACCTCTCCACTCATCCTCCTGGTATTGTGTACCAGGGCTACACAGCGTCACCTGCGTTTTGGCTTCTGCCGCTAGCGGGGAAAAGGTGGGTACTGCCGGTTCCAGAGTGATTTCACCCTGGTGACGTTGGGTTGCCACTTCAGGTTTGCCCAGGGGTCGCAGTCCTTTTATTGCCATGTCCTTTAGGGCATCAAAGGTGGCATCTGGATGATCTAAAGACCACCAATTTACAGTTCTGCGTTCCGATTGGGACCTCAGTCCTTGCACAAATTGTTCTTTCAGCATCTTACTTTCATCAATGACACTTATGGTATTAACCTGCTTGAGGGCTCTCAGGGCCCCTTGTAGTCGGCAGGCATAGTCCCTTATACTGTCACTTGGTTGCTGTGAACAGTTGTAGAATGCCATCCGGAGATCTGTTTCGGTGCGATCTTCAAAAATGGCCTGTAACTTTAAGAGGATCGCAGGCACCAACTCCTGGTCCGTGGTAGCCCAAGTCTCCACTTCTCTCTCAGCAGCGCCAGTTAGCTGCCCTATTAATACTGCAGCTTTTTGCCTCTCAGACATAGAGTACATTTCCAGGACACTGCATATCTTCCGTTTGAATCCTGCTAAAGTGCCTGGCTCGCCGCTGTACTGGGGAAGCCATTTTGCCCCAGGCATATATGGGAGCGTTAGTGGCATGAGCGGGACTACCGGGCCGGGTGCTGGGCCTGCGCCCCCATCCGGCGCTACAATGCCACGCGGCGCGGGGTCGGGGCCTCCGGCTGGGGCCGCACTGTCGGCCGGTTGTTGCGACATATTAGTGCCCCCTTGGTTAATCGGGGCCTACCGTTTCCAGAAGCTGCTGCTCCACAAGCACAGCGATGGGGACAGGACCTTCGTCGCAGGCGCTCTGATGTCAGAGCGTTCACTTCCTGTCGCAGGACCTGCCGCTGAGTCAGAGCCGGGGGCGTGTCCGAGACTCTGCGCGCTTTTCAGGTACGCCCACCTTCTTCTCCAGCGCCTCAGGGCGCGAATATGGCAGCAAATATGGCGGTATTTGGCGCCAAAAGCACAAACAGTCTTTTTCACCAAAACACTCCACAGGCACACAGGGCTCGCAATGCTGCAAGTTTCGGATCCTGTTCGTGACGCCAAGTTTTTGTTTGACACCGCACCACAATTGTGGGTTACCAGGGCTATGGGGTACTCGGAGCCGAGCCTGTAGATTTCTATAGGAAATGTCACTGGTAGCGTGGCTCGGTCCGTGACCCTGGCGGTCAGGCGTTAAAGGGTTTATTTACAGGAGATTTGGTAGATAACAGTTCGTGACGCCACCTGTAGTTTTCTAGTCACTAGAGACCAGCGCTGCTGAATAGAACTCTGAGGGGATGTTGTGGCAGCTAGGTGTTGGGTCCCCCACAGGTGGGACTGTCCCTCTGAGTCTATGGTTAAAATGATGTAGGGTGCAGATAAATGAATCAGTCTCACACCATCCAGCGTCTTTCCATACCTTTTACTTCAAGATGTTAGGCAGGTCCCGGGGAGCTGGTCGGGGTGGAGACTGCACGTCCAGGTAACAGCGGAGCAGGTTAGAGGCCTCCTTAACTTCCAGATTGTAGAAGAGCCCAACTTGCATAAAGCTAAGTTAACTCCGAATACTCCAGCTAACTCTATAGCTGTACTGCCCGGCCAATATTGTGGTGGAGCCTTCTATGTGGTGAGAACAGAGTCCTTCTATGCTTGGCCTAGCTAAAAGTCCTTGTTCCTCCTGACTCCGATTACGTATTGACACTTCAAGGGCTGCTTTCTGCGACCTAAGGTCCAGTAAGACTCTGGTTGTTCCGTTACTATGCGTGAAGCGATAGCAACCCTTCGGTCCCCAGTGACCGGGTAAATTGTGCAGACAATCCAATATCTAAGGCACTTCTCTAACTTCTTCCTCTGCGCCCTTCGCCCTGCTTTCCACTCTTAACATAGGCACTGCACACTTCCTAAGGTAGTACAAGTCAATCCTTTCTTACTTCTTCCTTGGAGCTCGCTGACAGATTCTCAGTATTCTCCTGGTTCAGGAACACATCAACTGAACTTCACTGTCCTTGGGACAGGCAACTGAAGTTTCTGCTGCTAACTCTTCTTTCCATCAAACTGTCTCTGTATTCAGGTTAAGGAACAGCTCTGACTAGGCTAGGATGAACTGGCTCACCCTTACTAGCCTCCACTTTATGAACTGCTGACAGGAACTAACTGTCTTTCACTTCGCTTCCTGGAAGACTCAGCACAACTCCACCACACCCTCTCTCTGCTGCATGTCACTTGCTTATATACCCTGAGGGTGTGTCTAAAGTGTGAATGGATGAAGTAAGCTTTAACTGTTACCTTTCTGTGCAGACTCCAGGATTTTTATGTGTGCCTTACATACCAGGGCTACACACAATCGCGATAATCTTCGTGGCGATGCACCCATGACAGTACCCCCCCTTCTACAAGGGGCCTCCGGACCCTCAGGGCCAGGTCTGTCCGGGTAAGTCGTGTGGAAGGTCCGAACCAATCGATCTGCGTTAATCTCAGACGCAGAGACCCACGTCCTCTCCTCAGGACCATATCCCTTCCAATGAACCAAATACTGAAGGGACCGGTGATTCAGACGTGAGTCAATGATCTTCAACACTTGAAATTCTAAGTTACCATTGACCACCACTGGAGGAGGAGAGAGAAGTGACGGTATAACTGGCGCCACGTACCTCTTAAGCAACGATTTGTGGAATATATTATGGATTTTAAACGTAGGAGGGAGGTCCAGACGAAATGCCACAGGATTAATTATAGAACTGATCCTGTATGGACCGATGAACCTGGGACCCAGTTTCCAGGAGGGAACTTTGCGTTTAATATTCTTGGTAGACAACCACACCAGATCGTTCACACCTAGGTCCGGACCAGACACTCTCCTCCTATCAGACCTCCGCTTGAAACAGTTCCCCATAGCACTCAGACCATTCCGCACTCCTCTCCAAACTGAAGCAAGTGACGACGAGAATCGTTCCTCCTCAGGAACCCCAGATGGACGGGTATGTGGGGTCTTAGAGTGAGCACAAACTCCACAGGACGCGACAAAAGTTATTACCTCTTTATTTAAGTTAGGCCACCAAAACCGGCGAGAAAGGAGATCCACAGTTGCTTTACTCCCTGGATGTCCTGCTAAAGCAGAACTATGATGTGCCTCGATAACTTTTTGTCTTAACTGATTAGGAACAAACAGTTTCCCTGGAGGTCCTACAGGGGCGTCCCCCTGAGCCTCCAACACCTCCTCCTCAAGCTCAGAGCACACAGCCGACACCACCACTCCTTCCTGAAGGATAGGAACCGGGTCATCTGTCTTTCCGGCCCCTGGGAAACTACGAGATAAGGCATCAGGAAGCAATTTTATTGAGCAGTCATACGTGCGATGAGGAAGTAACTTTTGACACCCCTCCTCTGAGAACATCTCCCCAAAGTCCTCCAGAAAAGGAGGCAAAGTCCTAGGCACGACCGCACCGATGACCGTGTTCATGCAATTATTCTTGCAAAATTCACCCCACTGGCTTATCTTTCTGGATTGCCAATCAATCACTGGGTTATGTTTAGCCAACCAAGGAAGTCCCAACACAATAGGAGTAGGAAGACCCTCCAACACATAACAAGACAACTGTTCTTTATGTATTGCCCCTACTCGAAGGTCTATGTTATGAACAGCTTGTACAAAGCTACCTTGACCGAGAGGTCTGGCGTCAATAGAAAGTATAGGGATCGGTTTGGCCAATACACTCAGTTGCATACCTTGCACCTGGGCAAACCGAGCGTCCACCATATTAGCCCAGACCCACTATCAAGAAGAACAGAAATCCTCTCAACTCTCGCACCAACCACCACCTCCGCAGGCACGAGAAATTGAGACGGACCTGGGGACGAAATACCTACTCCCAGGTTGTCGTCCACCACACAACCTGGGATTAACAGTTTTTTCGGTGACTTTTTTGCTCAATGAGGCATGGGAGGGACACCCCCCAACAAAATGTCCCTCTCTCCGGCAGAAGAAACACCTTCTTGTCTTGCGGCGCACCGCCGATTCCCTCCTACAAAATGATGTCCCTCCCAACTGCATAGGTTCCTCAGAACAGGCCAGGGGAACCTCAATATAAGGGACTTTAGTAGTGGGTGGAGTCATAACAGGGGGCGGAGTTACCTCGCACCTTCCCCGAAGCCGTCTATCAATACGAATAGCAAGGGCCATAGCAGCCTCCAGTGACGGAGGAGAATCATACTGAGCCAAAACATCTTTTAATTTGTCAGACAACCCTTGACAAAACTGGCTCCTAAGAGCTGGGTCATTCCACTGAGTATCTGTGGCCCATCTACGGAACTCAGAAGAAAATTCCTCTGCCGGACGATCTCCCTGCTGTATCCTACGTAACTTCGTTTCAGCAAGGGAGACCCGATCCGGGTCATCATACACCAGACCCAGGGCAGCAAAAAATCGATCTACTGACTGGAGGGCCGGGGAACCCGGGGAAGAGAGAACGCCCAGGATTGAGGGTCCCCTTGTAAGAGCGAGATGACAATTCCCACCCTCTGCTCTTCACTCCCCGATGACCGAGGCCGCAGCCGAAAGTATAATTTACATGCCTCCCGGAAGGTAAAAAATTTGTCCCGCCCACCAGTGAACCTGTCTGGGAGAGCAACCTTAGGTTCAGACCTGGTTTGCTCCGGGGGGGACAAAACCTTGGACTTAATGTCCGCAAGCTCCAAGGACAACTTCTGCAACTGCAGGGCAATCTGGGCCACTGGATCCATGGTAGCTGGGGAGAATCTTTAGTATGGCCGGTGAAAATGTCACGCTGTCTAGCAGATATATATATAAATAATGTCAGTAGTCTATCAAGTGGGACAACATTCTATATAACATATAAATAGATAACATTAACATGTATATATAGCATAGTATTACCTGACATAATATCCTGTGGGTCAATACTGAATCCTTTTCACGCTGTCTCTGGCTAGAGGTGGACCGGGGTCTATGCTGACCCTAAACTGGGGTCCTGACTAGTCCCTCTACCTGGAGGTACTGTTAAAGGTACAGAGGTCCAGGCCGCCAGCGTAAACCCTGTCTCCTATAAATCCCTGACCACTGTAATCTAGTCCTTAGAAGGACCCTGATTACCACCATAGGGAATGGACAGGTAAAGGTTAACCAACAGTAAAGACAAACGAGACAGACAGGGGATAAAGTAAATACTGTCTTGCATACAACATATAAACACAGAGGGAACACCAAAGGTCTAGGAGATAAACTATAAGCAAGGTGAGGAGAAACAACAAAGGAAGTCTTAGCTTAAGTCTTCTCAGAACCGATCCTATCTGCAGTCTGTATGAATGCTTTCACCGGCATCTAACCAGCAGACTGGCAGCTATATAAAGGAAGCTAATTAGAACATAAACAAAAGCAGCCGGGCGAGGCTGGACCTAGTCTTAGCAAAGAGCTAGGTAAAATTAACTCCCTCATTACCAAACACAAAGAAACAGCAACTCAGCTGCGAGAAGTCAGAATGTGCAATCGCGATAATCTTCGTGGCGATGCACCCATGACAGATGGAAATAGTTCCAGCCAAGACCTTTACCGCTGAAATTAAGCTTTTCCACTGACCTTATCCATGCAGATTACCAGAAGATGTTCCCTCCTGATAAATATCCATATATGAGAATTAGGCCTCAAACCTTATTTAGTTTAATGGTTTAGGAGATTTTAGCTTTACTCATCTATGGGGCAAGATAGGACATAGGGGGGCTCAGAGGACTCAGCAATGGCATTTGATTTATTGGTGAGATTCCTTTTCAAATCCTGAAGGCAGAGACCCAGCTACTAGAAGGATTTGCATTTAATCCATGGACATATGGTGTAGTGTGACAATTTTCCTCCAATGTTACATACAACAACTTGTGCTCACTGCCATTAATTGCTAATAGTAACCACCATGCTACTATGACGCTTGGAGAAGATTTTTGTTAGTCTTACAAGAGGGTGATCAAGAACAACAAACTATAGTCATATACAGAGCCCAACTGGCCAGCTGGCAACTCTGGCAAATGTTGCGTGAGCCAGTGTGGCAATTGGGTTGCTGCCCGGACATCTTCAGCTCTTAACTTTTCCAGGACTAATCTAATACCAAAGAAATAGTTCAGCAACTAATGGTTGAAGCAACATGTTCAAAACAATTAACTGTTGCATACAAGACATTGTCTCGACCACGCACCACAATTGTGGGTTTCCAGGGCAATGGGGTACTCAGAGCCGAGCCCGTAGAAGTCTATGGGATTGTCACAGGTAGCGGTGGCTCGGTCTGTGGCCCTGGCGGTCAGGCGTATGTTGGGGGTATATTTACAGGGGATATATATATACAGTTCGTGACGCCACCTGTAGTCTCTGGTAATTTGTACCAGCGCTGCTGTAGATCTCTGAGGGGATGGTGAGGCAGCTAGATGTCGGGTCCCCTACAGGTGGGACTCTTCCCTCAGGTCGATGGTTATGATGGGGTAGTGCAGGAATGCAATCAAATAACACAGTCTCACACATCAGCGTCTTTCCATACCTTTACTTCAAGTTGTTCAGGCAGGTCCCAGGGAGGCTGATCCATGGAGGATGAGCTTTGAGGCAACGGCTAAGCAAGTTAGGGGCCTCCTTTACTTTCAAATGATGATGAGTACAACCAGCATGAAGCGTAGTTCCCTCTATAATCTCCAGCTATTCCAAAGCTGTGCTGCCCGGTCAGTTTTGTGGTTGGAGCCTTCTTCTGAGAGAGCTGAGTTCCAATTCCTGTCGTGCACTGACTCAAGGTTCTCACTCTCCCTGACCCCAATTACGTACTGACTCTTCAGGGGCTGCTTTCCGTTACCTAAGGTCCGGTAAGCCTCTGGGTTTCCTACCACCATGCATGAAGCTATGGTGATGCTTCGGTCTCCAGTGACCGGTAACAATGTGCAGGTATTCTATACCGATGGCACTTTTCTGTTCTCTTCCACTATGCCCTTCGATTTGCTCAGACTCTCAACAGATGTCTCAGTCCGTCCTCTAGTGGGGCACAGCTCTGACCAGGCTGAGGTGAACTGGCTCACCTTTACTGGACTCCACTTTCTGAACTGCACAAAGACTGCACTTCCTAACTCTTTCGAGTCACTGACTGAACTGAACTCAGACTACTCAGCACTCCCCTCCACACCCCTGCTGGGTGTGTCCGAAGTGTACGTGATATCATGGAGAGCCCTTAACCGTTACCTCTCCACTCATCCTCCTGGTATTGTGTACCAGGGCTACACATTCCCCCATGGTAAACGACAGCACTCCCGGGCTGTGAAATACAAGAGACATTTTTGTTTATGCATTAAACATCAACATTAAACATTAATTCGTCCCATCCGGGAGGTAAGGATGTCTTGAACGTTGCTAACAACACATTGAATATAGAAAAAATACGAAATATTAAATAAACATGTTCATAAATAAACGACAATATTCTTGTGAAGGACCCGCACCAAACCTTCAACGTGGGTCCTGGGTGGGCTGCAGGACATCCGAATGCAGACCTCACTCAGTGCCTCACCACACGGGTTTTATG
>JARQOD010000001.1:956454027-956639210 GCA_033576555.1 Oophaga sylvatica
TTCAGAGGTAAGTCAAGGCTTCGTGTGAAACCATTAAAAGGCACCTTAGTGCAACTATTTACAAGATAAGTTCCGGGCTGGCACAGTCCTCAGCCTCTGAGTCCATTATAAGTGTAGCGCTTCCCACGGCTGTGGGGCGCCGGGACATGGCATAGCTTGCCTAGCTAGCCAATGCTCCCACGCCGCCAGTCCACGACGACGTGAGGCATGGGTCCCAGATGATGAGAATGTGGACCCACTGGACCACGGAGGGAGACCCGGGCCTGCCCGGACTAGGGAAGGGCAGCGACCGGGATCCGTGGCAGCTGAGCATGTGGGCAAGGTGGCGACCTGCAGGACTAGACAACACCGCACAACTTCAGGTAAGAAGAAACATAAAGTTTACTTAAAGAAACACAGTACATAAAACAGAACATAAGACCGGGCTCCCGATTCCGCACATCAGAGAAGGGTACACGACTCAGGATCACAGACGAGTGCTGGAGGACATCACGGGTAGATGCAGTCCAGGGTTATCTGGCACGGGCATACTTGGACGGCCTCTCTCTCAGGCCTTAGGCGTAGCACAGGCTCAGCAGGAGAACATCAGACACCGACCTCAGACAGACTTCAGACGATGGCGGGGTCATCACGGGTTGATGAAGTCCAGGATCATCTGGCACGGGCATACTAGTATGGCCTCACTCTCAGGCCTCGGGCGTAGCACAGGCTCAGCAGGAGAACATCAGACACCGGCCCAGGACGAACGTCAGACGATGGCGGGGTCATCACGGGTTGATGAAGTCCAGGGTCATCTGGCACGGGCATACTAGGACGGCCTCTCTCTCAGGCCTCAGGCGTAGCACAGGCTCAGCAGGAGAACATCAGACACCGACCCAGGACAGACGTCATCACAGGGTAGACCAAGGAGGAACCGGCAGGACAGGCAGGTTGTCACGGCAAGTGACCAGGGCAGGCAGGTTGTCACGGCAAGTGACCAGGGCAGGCAGGTTGTCACGGCAAGTGACCAGGGCAGGCAGGTTGTCACGGCAAGTGACCAGGGCAGGCAGGTTGTCACGGCAAGTGACCAGGCAGGCAGGTTGTCACGGCAAGTGACCAGGCAGGCAGGTTGTCACGGCAAGTGACCAGGGCAGGCAGGTTGTCACGGCAAGTGACCAGGGCAGGCAGTTTGTCACGGCAAGTGACCAGGCAGGCAGGTTGTCACGGCAAGTGACCAGGCAGTCTCTGGGACAGGCAGGTTGTCACGGAAAGTGACCAGGGCAGTCTCTGGGACAGGCAGGTTGTCACGGAAAGTGACCAGGCAGGCTCTGGGACAGGCAGGTTGTCACGGCAAGTGACCAGGCAGTCTCTGGGACAGGCAGGTTGTCACGGCAAGTGACCAGGCAGTCTCTAGACAGGCAGGTTGTCACAGTAAGTGACCAGGCAGTCTCTAGACAGGCAGGTATATACGACCTGATATGGTGGAGCCTCCAGGTAGGCTGCAGTCGGATGGCAGATGATCGCTCCCAGGTGAGCAGGCAAGAGCCGGGGATCTCTGCAGATGATGTCCGAACTTCCGGATGGAGCTGCAGTCGGATGGCAGATGATCGCTCCTAGGTGAGCAGGCAAGAGCCGGGGATCTCTGCAGATGACGTCCGAACCTCTGGAAGGAACTGCAGACGGATGGCAGACAGGCAAGCCGACAGGTAACAGACAGGTAACTGGAATCAGGAGCTGATGGCTGAAACAGAGTTAGACTGCACAGGAACAACAGGAACACGGATTGGATCTCAGAGAGTCAGGAACACAGACAGGAACACGGACTGGGTCTCAGGGAGTCAGGAACACGGACAGGAACATGGATTGAATCACAGGAACACGGACTGGAACACAGGCCTCGGACTCCGGACATCTGGCACCGATCAGCAGGCTCCGGACATCTGGCAATGATCGGCAGGATCCGGACATCAGGCAAGAAGGATAGGATCCGGACATCTGGAAGTGGTCGTCGGACATCGGACATCAGGCCATGGTCATCAGGCATAGGATCCAGACATCTGGCAGCGACCTGAAAAGGAACCCCAGCGGTCTGGTGCAAGCCCCGCCAGGCTCAACGGGAGCTGGCCGGGGATTGCACAGAGGCTGAGCACAGAGTAACAGAAACTCAGCACACACCGGACTCCTCCTTCCAAGATGAACTCAGGTTATATAGCAAGGATTCACAGTCACTGGCACAGGGTTCTGGACACAGCAGGATTTCAGGAACATAACACAGAGGACACAGTTCAGAAAGTCAGGTACAGGATGCGATCTAAGATCAGGGGTTCAGGTAATTAGACACAGCAGGAACAGGCCTGGATATACAGCCTCCAGGAACGGCGATCTGGGTAATCAGCCCCCAGCATAGGCGGAAACACAAGACACAATTCAGACATTCAGGTACCGGGTTTGATCCAGGATCAGGGAACAAGACACAGCAGGAACAGGGAATCAGCTCTCCAGAGCTGATCAACTTCAGAGCAGGAGCTGAACACACAACCACATACGGCTAGGTTCAGGGATTCAGTGTGGATTCAATGCGAAGCTCTGGCAACGCCCACTAGGGCTGGGGAACTTTATATATGAGCTGCTTCACAGCGATAGGCTGGAGCAGTAATTCTAGTAAACACCCAATCCACATAAAAGCAGGACAGGTGTGGGCCGCGCCCCCTATGCAGAGCCAGACAGCACAACACAGAGGGAACCCAACAATGGCTGCTGCCAACCACGCAGTAAGTCATGCACCACTGCAGAGGACTTTGCAAGCTACGGACGGCTTTCACAGCAAGTCAGGAACCGCACATGCGGGCGGTCATGCAAAGCAGCGGAGCCACTCACGCAAGTACGGGTACGCAGCAGAGCCGGGAACTGAGCAGCATCCATATAGGTAACAGACAACAGTATCCCAGCTGGTTAGGGGGAAAGGAGCAAAAGGGTTAATGCAAAAAACATGCAAAGTAACGCTGGAAAACAAAGTACAGACAATACCAGCGTTACAATAAGACACATATATATATATACTTTTTACAATATTCACATTAATTTGTTATAATTACTGCTGGTATCGAATGGGTATCTTCCCTTTTGTGATTCGCTCTGATCTACGTGGAGTAGCTTCAGGTATATTAAGTTGCGATCTGTCTGCACTGCGTAACGGCAAACTATAGAACTGCCTCAATCTTTCTATGGATCTGGCAAGCGTACTGATGGCTGGGCGGTGTGAATCAGCTTCACCAGGGGATCCCATAGTATGGGGCGCTGCTTCAGATGATCCTTCTTGAGATTCCGTAGGTTGAGGTGTTGCTGGAATGGGTAACTCCTGAACTGGCTCAACTGGCACCACGGGCACAACTGGAGGTAGAACTTCCTCTGGTGGCTGATAAAACTGCAATACTGGAATTATTACAGCATCTCCCAGTCTGGGCCAATCCGCAGGAAAATCTCCCAGATCCGTGTGTATGACCTCTTCCTTCCTTTCTTCTTGATTGATGACAGGGTTCTTTTCACAACGCTTTAAGGGTTCTGTACACAATTTCAAATGGTCTCTGGACACAGTGGTTATTGTTCTTCCTCCGTCCTTACTAATGATACAAACTTTTCTGTTGTCATATTTAGAATCTTGTACAACGTAGGGTTCTTGTTCCCACTGGTTATCCAATTTGTGCATTTTCCTTTTTCTTTTTAATACCACTTCTCCAGGCATCAAAGGCTTGGCAGGAGCATTTCTGTTGTAAATATCTTCCTGTTTCTCCCGTGCCTTGTTGAGACTTTCCTCCACACAGATTTGCACTCTTCTGTACTGCTCTTGCCGATTTGTGTCCCAATTTTCAACGGCGTCGTCTGCCTCCGGTTCTACTACTCCAAGTTCTAAATCCATTGGTAGTCTTCCGGGCCTTGCTCTCATAAGATAGGCTGGAGTGCAGTTAGTAGAACTTACAGGTATATGGTTATACAAGTCAACCAAATCAGGTAGTAAGTCCGGCCATCGATTCCTGTCTTCCAACGGTATGGATCTCAACAAATCAAGGACAATATGGTTCATTTTTTCACAAAGACCGTTGGTTTGAGGGTGGTATGGCGTTGTTCTAATTTTCTTGCACCCGTACATGTGACAGAATTCCTTGAATAAATCAGCTTCGAAAGCAGGTCCTTGATCGGTTAATACTTGCTCCGGATACCCATGCGGTCTGCAGAAACTTGCTTGAAAGGTTTTCGCTGCCGTCACTGCGGTCTGGTCCTTAACTGGAACAACCACCAGAAATCTGGAGTAATGGTCCACCATGGTCAAGGCGTATGAGTATCCAGATCTACTTGGCGACAATTTGACGTGGTCCAGGGCCACAATCTCCAGGGGACGAGTCGTCCGGATAGGTTGCAGGGGTGCCTTCTGACTACCGTAGTCCTTTCTTCTGAGACCACAGGGTCCACAGTTCCGACACCACCTCTCGATGGAGCTGCGCATCCCTACCCAGTAGAACCGGCATCTCAACAGGGTCTCCAGCTTTCTCCAGCCAAAGTGTCCTGCTTGATCGTGGTATGCTTCCAACACCATTGGGACGTCTGCCTTGGGGACCACTATTTGCCAGACCATCTCATGGGTTCTGGGGTTGACGTATCTCCTGCACAACTTCTCACGGTATAGGAACAACCTGCTTTTCTCGTTCCACAGGAGCTTGGCTGACATAGGTGCATCCTTTTCCAAAGAGGAGCCTTCCTGTCTTAACAACTCCTTGATGCGGCTGACCACTGGATCACTGTCCTGAGTCTCTTTCCAGCTGTGATGGGGTAAAGGATTTAATGTTGCACCATACTGCTTTCTGTTGACTCGATGCTCGTGGACTACCCCATTTCGATGGAACGCAGGTAGCTCAATTTCTTCCAGGTCGTCCGATTCTTCTTCCGTGTCAGAGTCATGCGGCATTCGAGACAATGCGTCAGCATTAGCATTCTTTCGATCTGCCCGGTACTTGATAGTAAACTGGTAATTGGACAACCGAGCCATCCATCGCTGCTCCATGGCACCCAGCTTGGCGGTTTCCAGGTGCGTTAAGGGGTTGTTATCTGTAAACGCAGTGAACCGATTGGAGGCCAGATAGTGCTTAAATCTTTCAGTAATGGCCCAGACCAGCGCCAGAAACTCTAGCTTGAAGCTGCTATAATTTTCCGGATTCCTTTCAGTTGGCCTGAGTTTTCTGCTGGCATATGCGATGACTTTTTCTTGGCCATTCTGCTTCTGACTGAGAACTGCTCCCAACCCTTCATTACTGGCGTCGGTGTACAACAGGAACGGTTGGCTGTAATCAGGATAGGTTAAGATCTCATCACCTGTAAGGATCTCTTTCATCTCTTGGAATGCTTCAGCCTGTTCTTTACCCCAATTAAAGGGAGGGTTTCTCCTCTTTAGGGATTGTCCTACCAGGAGGTCCTGTAAAGGAGCTGCCTTCTTCGTGTAATCTTTCACGAACCTTCTGTAGTAACCCGTTAGTCCCAGGAACTGTCGCACTTCCTTAAGGTTCTTCGGCTCCGGCCACTTCTGGATGGCAGTGACTTTCTCTGGGTCCGGCGCTACTCCTTCCGAACTGACGATGTGCCCCAAGTATTGTACCTTCTGCTTGAGTAGATGGCATTTTGAGGGTTTCAACTTCATCCCGTACCTGGACAGAGACTCAAATACTTCTGCCAGGTGCTTCAGATGGTCCTCATATGTCTTGGAATACACGATGACGTCGTCTAGGTATAGCAGCACGGTTTCAAAATTGAGATGTCCCAGACAATTTTCCATCACTCTCTGAAATGTTCCTGGGGCACTGCTGAGCCCAAACGGCATTCTGTCGAACTCACAGAGCCCCATTGGGGTGGTGAAAGCCGTTTTCTCACGATCCTCCTCAGCCACAGCCACTTGCCAGTAACCACTAGTCAGATCAAGGGTAGAAAAGTAGTTAGCCGTTTTCAGAGCAGCTAATGATTCCTCTATGCGTGGTAACGGGTATGCATCCTTGTGTGTTATGCGGTTCACCTGCCTGTAATCCACACACATTCTCATACTACCATCTTTCTTTTTAACCAGAACTAGAGGGGCTGCCCAGGGGCTACAACTATCCCTTATCACCCCAGCTTTCTTCATATCATGCAACATTTCTTTAGCCTTCTGATAATGAGCTGGAGGTATGGGCCTATACCGCTCTTTGATGGGAGGATGACTGCCTGTAGGGATATGATGTTGTACTCCCTTAATTATCCCAAAATCAAGTGGATTCTTGCTAAACACTTGGGCGTACTCTTGCACCACCCGTAATACCCCTTGCTTCTGGTGAGCGGGAGTGGTGTCCGTCCCAACATGGAGTTGCTGACACCATTCCGCCACCTGAGTTGCTGGGTCATTGTCCTCCGCTATTTGACAGGAGTCTAAGGACTCAGCCGGGAGAATAGAATTATTATCAACAGCATGTAGTTTAGCAATAGTTGCGTAACGGGGTAAGTTTACCTCATCATCTCCCCAATTGAGAAGCCGTACCGGTACTCTTCCATTCACCACTTCTACTACTCCCCTAGCAGTCATAAGTGTAGGTCTATGTTCTGAATGGTGGGGTTCTACTACAGCTTGGTAATTCTGTCCTCTCAGACCTATGGCTGCCCTGCACCAAATGATCATTTCACTCATTGGGGTATCACAATAGGATTCGAGTCAGTGACCCGTACATTACCAATTTCGCCGTCTGTAAGCTTCGCTTGCTGTTGACACACCAGGGCCCGGATCTCTCTTTGGATTACTCCTCTCTGCCTTGGTCGGGCAATCTCAGCGAGCTGTTGGAGCAAGAACACAACTTCTCCCAAACAATTACCGATAATGTTAGTACCCAAAATTATATTTAAACCATTCTCCTCATTTACAGTCTTTACTACCAGAAGCCCCTGGTCTTTCAACTCCTCTCTGCCCACCTTTACATCTACACATTTTGTCCCAAGTACTTCTACAGGAAGACCATTAGAAGCATACACAGTAAAGTCAGGGCTCGGGGGTTTAAGACTGTCCATTGACCAGTACTTAGTATAGAGGGCATCAGGAATTAGGGTCACCTGGGACCCAGTGTCTAACAATGCCGGAACTGCAATACCATCTAAGATGATAGACAGGTAGGGTCGCCCACCCACATACCTGCGGTTCCAGTCTAGGGGGCCTGCCGGGTATTCTCCTGGGTGTTGGCCCTTGGACCCAGGTTCTGCCCGTTTAAAGGACACTGTGGAGACATATGACCTTTCCGGTTGCATCGGTAACAGATGATCTCTCGACGAGGAGGGTGTTGATCAGAGGTCGCTCCTGGGGGTGGCGTTGTCCTCCTCCGGGGGGGCGACGTCTTCTTTCTTCTCCGGTGCATCCACGGGACGTCTTCTGGGCAGTCTGCTAACAAGATCTTCCCTTCTTCCTCTTTCCGCAGTTGCAGGGCACTCATTACAGCAGCCAGATTTTTAGTCAGCTGGCGCACCTCTGAGCGCAGACAGTCCAATTCACTAGGAGGGGTCACCTGCGCTTTGGCTTCGGCCACTAGCGGGGAACAGGGGGTTACTGCCGGTTCCAGAGTGACTTCAGCCTGATGATGTTGGGTTGCCCCCTCAAGTTTGCCCAGGGGCCGCAGCCCTTTTATTGCCATGTCTTTTAGGGCATCAAAGGTAGCATCCGGATGATCTAAGGACCACCAGTTTACAGTTCTGCGTTCCTCTTGGGATCTCAATCCCTGTATAAATTGTTCTTTCAGCATTTTATTCTCATCAATAGCATTTAAATTATTAACCTGCTTAAGAGCTCTCAGGGCTCCTTGTAGTCGGCAAGCGTAGTCCCGGATGCTGTCACCTGGCTGTTGTGAACAGTGATAGAAGGCCATCCGGAGATCCGTTTCTGTGCGGTCTTCAAATATGGCATGCAACTTAAGGAAGATCGCAGGTACCGACTCCTGATCAACGGTATCCCAAGTCTCCACTTCCCTCTCAGCAGCGCCAGTTAGCTGCCCTATCAGCACAGCAGCTTTTTGTCTCTCAGGCATGGAGTACATTTCTAGGATGCTGCATAACTTCCGCTTGAAGCCTGCTAATGTGCCTGGCTCACCGCTGTACTGGAGAAGCCATTTCGCCCCAGGCATATATGGGAGCGTTAGTGGCATGATCGGGACTACCGGACTGGGTGCAGGGCCTGCGCCCCCATCTGGCGCTACAATACCAAGCGGTACGGGATTGGGGCCTCCGGCCGGGGCCGCGCTGTCAGCCGGTTGTTGTGACATCTTAGCGCCCCCTTGGTTAAACGGAGCCTACCGGTTTCAGACGCTGCTATTTCACAGGCACCGCAGTGGGAACAGGACCTTCGTCGCAGGCGCTCTGATGTCAGAGCGTTCACTTCCTGTTGCAGGACCTGCCGATGAGTCAGAGCCAGGGGCGTGTCCAAGACTCTGCGCGCTCTTTCAGGTACGCCCACCTTCTTCTCCAGCGCCTTAGGGCGCGAATCTGGCGGCAAATATGGCGGTATTTGGCGCCAAACAATAGCAACAGTCTTTTTCATCAAAACACTCCACAGGCACACAGGGCTCGCAATCCTGCAAGTTTCGAATCCTGTTCGTGACGCCAAATTTTGTCTCGACCACGCACCACAATTGTGGGTTTCCAGGGCAATGGGGTACTCAGAGCCGAGCCCGTAGAAGTCTATGGGATTGTCACAGGTAGCGGTGGCTCGGTCTGTGGCCCTGGCGGTCAGGCGTATGTTGGGGGGTATATTTACAGGGGATATATATATACAGTTCGTGACGCCACCTGTAGTCTCTGGTAATTTGTACCAGCGCTGCTGTAGATCTCTGAGGGGATGGTGAGGCAGCTAGATGTCGGGTCCCCTACAGGTGGGACTCTTCCCTCAGGTCGATGGTTATGATGGGGTAGTGCAGGAATGCAATCAAATAACACAGTCTCACACATCAGCGTCTTTCCATACCTTTACTTCAAGTTGTTCAGGCAGGTCCCAGGGAGGCTGATCCATGGAGGATGAGCTTTGAGGCAACGGCTAAGCAAGTTAGGGGCCTCCTTTACTTTCAAATGATGATGAGTACAACCAGCATGAAGCGTAGTTCCCTCTATAATCTCCAGCTATTCCAAAGCTGTGCTGCCCGGTCAGTTTTGTGGTTGGAGCCTTCTTCTGAGAGAGCTGAGTTCCAATTCCTGTCGTGCACTGACTCAAGGTTCTCACTCTCCCTGACCCCAGTTACGTACTGACTCTTCAGGGGCTGCTTTCCGTTACCTAAGGTCCGGTAAGCCTCTGGGTTTCCTACCACCATGCATGAAGCTATGGTGATGCTTCGGTCTCCAGTGACCGGTAACAATGTGCAGGTATTCTATACCGATGGCACTTTTCTGTTCTCTTCCACTATGCCCTTCGATTTGCTCAGACTCTCAACAGATGTCTCAGTCCGTCCTCTAGTGGGGCACAGCTCTGACCAGGCTGAGGTGAACTGGCTCACCTTTACTGGACTCCACTTTCTGAACTGCACAAAGACTGCACTTCCTAACTCTTTCGAGTCACTGACTGAACTGAACTCAGACTACTCAGCACTCCCCTCCACACCCCTGCTGGGTGTGTCCGAAGTGTACGTGATATCATGGAGAGCCCTTAACCGTTACCTCTCCACTCATCCTCCTGGTATTGTGTACCAGGGCTACACAACATCATGCACAAAAATAAAATAATTCATAATAAACGTACAAACCTTTATAGCGGATCAAGTGGTGGGCTGAATGGTACTACAAGACTACTGTCACGACTCTGTTGTTGGATGTCATAGGACCAGGGTTCCTTCACTGTTCCTAACGCTAGAGACACCCTAGCTCGCCCTGTTCCCAGGATTACTTCTGACAGTGAACATGCCAGGGCTACATACCTTGCCTTAGCTCCTAAATCCGCTCTCAGTCTGTACCCTTCCCCACCCAGGCAAGAGGGGAGTAGAAGTGTACCGTAATACATCAACCAGACTAACAAGGTACACTCCCTGACAGAAGTTATGTCGCTTATCCATGTAATGTAAATAAAAGCTTATAACCTGACATTAAATTCATCCATTGGTTGTATAAATTATTCTTTTGAAAGCTGAAACTCTCCGAAATATGGTTTAGGTTAAGAAAATAAATTGGCATCAATGGAGAAATATTGATCATTTAACGAACACAGAATGGTCAGATTTTGGCAAGACAAGCCTGGTCATATAATGCACCCAATCCTAGTTTACATCCTCACCTGTCCTCAGTAAATAATAGATTAATTAGTGGGTGTGTATAAAAAGAAACCCAGCACCCCAGACCTTCACTTGAACTGCAACTTGAGCTCTGACAACATGCCAAAAACCGACCAAAGCCTGGATTATCAGGAGGCTGAAGACCAGATCCACTGCAGAGGTGGCTGGCACCTTTAATGTGTCTCAGCATCAAGTGCAAAGAATTAAAAAAAGATTTGAAGAGACTGGAGATGTGTTTGATAAGCCCAGGTTCAGCAGACCTTGCAAGACAACTGCTCAGGAGGAACGTTTGTTGGTTAGAAAATCCAAAGCAAGCCCCTCATCCACTGCAGCAGACCTCCAACAGGCCTGGTCACCTCAAGTCCCTCTGTCAACTAGAACAGTTTGTAGGATTCTGTCTCGAAATGGCCTCCATGGTCGAATCAGTGGCCAGAAGCCAGCACTAAATAAAAGGCAAATAAAAAACCATGTGGCATTTGCAAAGTCTCACAGCCAGCTAAACAGATGGATGCTGGAAAAGTGGCAGAAGGTGGATTTCTCTGATGAATCTTCAGTAGAATTA
The DNA here is from genome assembly GCA_033576555.1 of Oophaga sylvatica. Classification (NCBI taxonomy): domain Eukaryota; kingdom Metazoa; phylum Chordata; class Amphibia; order Anura; family Dendrobatidae; genus Oophaga; species Oophaga sylvatica. Next base: position 956,464,870 of record JARQOD010000001.1, read on the forward strand.
CACCACAGCCGCTGCAAATACTGCAGGAGACCTACTGGAGCCTGTATGGATCCAAAATACACCCAGAAAACAGTTACATTTGGTGGTGGAAAGATCATGGTCTGGGGTTACATTCTGTATGGGGGTGTGCGAAACATTTGCAATGTGGGCGACAAAACTTTTGTCTTGCCAAAATCTGACCATTCTGTGTCCATTAAATGATCAATATTTTTCCATTGATGACAATTTACTTTCTTAACCTAAACCACATTTCGGAGGGTTTCAGCTTTCAAAAGAATAATTTATACAACCAATGGATGAATTTAACGTCAGGTTATAAGCTTTTATTTATATAACATGGATAAGCAACATAACTTCTGTGAGGGAGTGTAATACAAACAGGGATGAAGGAAAATGCCAATCATACAAATATAAACAACTGGGGAGTAGAGAATGGGGTTAAACCAAAGTAGGAGAAGAAATGAAATTATCACATTCTCTAAACCTAGCAAAAGTCACAGATAAATCACCATCAACCTCCAGCCATGCAGCATAAGCTAGCTCTGGCAATGAGTGCTAGCCAGGATACAGTTTATATAGGAGATGGGAGTGGCTAACAGTGGACATCTGAGAGCCATAATGCAGGACAGCTTCCAGGAACTCTCAACTGAGCACTACTGAACTACTAAAATAAATTTACACCATTTAATATGAAGGTGAAGTGCTTCTAATCAGCGCAGGAGTAGGAGAAGTCAGACGCTGCAATCTTCTGGCTCCTCTCTGTCACGGTAAACCCGTGACAGTATCCCCCTTCTACGAGGGACCTCCGGAACCTTAGAACAGGGTTTTTAAGGGTGTGCCTGGTGAAAAAAGCTGATCAGCCTAGCTGCATGGACATCAGATGCTGGTGCCCACATCCTCTCTTCAGGACCATATCCCTTCCAGGGTACCAGATACTGAAGTGACTGACGAACTAATTAACGATCTATTTGAAATTCCAAATTTCCATCCAATATCCAAGTACTGTCTCTCCTTGCAGAGATTGACATGCTAAACATGCCGAGATGAGGAGACTTAAAGCCACAATGCTCCTCTGGGAAATATACAAATTGTCTCTTCAGAGAGGAAGAGGACTAGAACTCTAGTGCCACCTATTGGAAGTAGCAATCCTAAAAGTCAATGTCGACCCTTTAACGAGCCTTGTTACATGACTTAGGATAAAAGCCAAACCAGGATCTCAATTTGCAGACACTGTGTTTTGGGGTACTGCCCCTCATCAATGCAAAGTGTAAAATGATCTGGGTGGGCTGTATGAGAGGCGTCTGACCGATATCCAAGAAGTACTGTCTCTCCTTACGGAGATTGACATGCTAAGCATGCCGAGATGCTTCTTGGATATCGGAGCAAATAGATGTAATAACCACCCCTTTTTGTAGTATAAGAACCAGTTCACAATTATTTCCAACTCCAGGAAAATAACGAGATAAGGCATCCGCCTTAATGTTCTTGTCCCCTGGCCTATATTTAACAAAAAAATTAAACCTGGTGAAGAACAATGCCTATCTTGCCTGTCAAGGCGTTAGACGTTTTGCAGACTCTAGATATACGAGATTCTTATGATCCGTGACTACCATAACCGGATGAACTGTCCCCTCCAAAAAATGACGCCACTCTTCAAAGGTCCATTTGATTACCAAGAGTTCCCTGTTACCAATGTCATAATTTCTCCCCACAGATGACTGTTTTTTATAAAAGTATGCACATGGACGCCATTTACCAGGAGACGCACCCTGCGACAATACAGACCCCACTTCCGATGCGTCAACTTCTACAATAAATGGCTGAGTGACGTCAGGCTGTATGAGAATCGGCGCGGATGCAAAATGCTCCTTCAAGGTATCGAATACCTCCCTGGCTGTACTGGACCACTTGGAAAAGGCTGTCCCTTTCCTGGTCATGTCCCTCAGAGGTTTGGCCACTATCGGCCAACCTCCAGCCATGCAGCATAAGCTAGCTCTGACAATGAGTGCTAGCCAGGGCCAAGATTATATAGGAGATGGGAGTGGTTAACAGCACACAGCTGAGAGCTTTAATGCAGGAAAGCTTCCAGGAGCTCTCCACTGAGCAGATTAACCCCTGCACTCCTAAAAGAAATTGCTTCTAATCAGTGCAGGAGTAGGAGAAATAAGACGCTGAGGTGTTCTGACTCCACTCTGTTGCGGTAAACCCATGACAACTACAATGTTCAGGGCTGGATTTTTGATATTGTAACATCGCACAGTGACCTGGTGAAAACAAAATATAGCAAGGTATACAGAGGATAAAGATAAAAAAGAGGAAAGCCTCTACAGGTGAACACAATCCATGAAAATGGAGTTAACTGGAGTGGTGCTCTGCTTCTACTGACGAGCCGGTGACTTGTTTTGTTCAAGATTATTTTATTTGTTTTTGTTATGTACAGTATATCCCCTTTCACATGTAAAGTGCCATGAAATAAATGGATCTATATTAATAAATAATAATAATAATAATAATATGAGAAAATCACAATAACCCTAAAAAATGAAGTAAAAACCTACCCATATGAACATGTAGTCCAACAGTATAAAAAAGGTACATAAGAGGGAATACAGTTCCAGTAGTAAAGGCTGATAGTAAATCCTGAGTATGGAATAGCAGGCGAAAAAAGAAAAATAATAATGATAATTATAATAAGTAGGGCCATCAACAGATGAGTGCATCAAGGTATTAATACAGCAATTCAGATAGAAAACAATGTAGACCTGCATGTGAAAATAATTGTGGTCATATAGAAATAGTAAACCTGCTAATGATAGCCCTAAAAATGATTAAAGAAAGGAGCCAAAAAGAACGCCAATATAATGACAGGAAAGGAGCCTCCAGACAATACCTGTATATTAGTTGGGTAGAGATGAAAAAGACAAATAGAGTCAGGAATAATTAGCAGCATGTTCCCACACCCCATGTCTGGAGGATCCTTCTTTGTCATTATATGCGTGTTCTTTTTGGCACCTTTCTTTATATACTCATTGATAAGGCAATCATTAGCATGTTTAATATTTCTAAATAACCACAATTTTATTCACATGCAGGTCTACATTGTTTTCTAGCTATTGGTGTATCAATACCTTGATGCACTTTTCTGTTGATGGCCCTGCCTATTAATATTATTATTTATTTTTATTTAGTCAGGATTTAACATAATGGTTCTCTTCATTACTCTGGCTGTTCATCTTTAGCTCAAGCATGTTTGTTGATTTAGTCAATTCACAGTCTGGAGTCAGAATTTGAAGAAGGTAGCGGATCAAGGCAAAGGGGCAAGGCTAACAGGTGGTCAAAGGCAAATCCAAGGTCGGTCAGAAAAGATCAAAATACTAGAACTCAAAGCACAGAGCGAACACACCCTAAACTGAGCAGATCTAAAACTGGCAGAGATAAGATATCAGCCAGCCAGTGGAAAAGCCTGAGAATCATTCCAAACTGGAGACACCTGTAGTAAACCCAGCAAGGCCTGGCCCTGATTGGGCGACTGGACTGTCACTGACTCACCACACTGACAACTCAGGATGCCCAAGTCTCAGACTGGATGGCTGAGCTGCCACTTACCACACTGAGAGGAGGAATCATGACATTTACTACCTACGTCTCTCCAGAAATCAGTATGGCGCCATAAGTCGTCATAGACACTGTTATTCTGCAGCAAATATTCAAATATTCTTTTCCATTAGTATTTTTTCTCTGCCTTGAATTTGCTGGAGGTGATGTGACCTTGTTATCCAGAGGTCATCTACTTGCGATGTCAGCTGTATGCCTGTATGGCATTTCATCCTATGGATAATGTTAGGGGAGATGCACTCATCCCGTGTATACATCCTCCATACGTCATTGTTTGAATTTATATTTGTCATTGTCATAGATAAAACAGGAAATCTTCTCAAGTGAAAATTGCTGCCGAAGGCATAAACTTCCAGCAACCTCACAGCACGCTATTGTAAGCTATCCTCACCGACCACTCCACAATCAAATGGGTCTGACGCACAAAAGAAAGACAAGACGCCATGGACCGAGGGGGGAAAAGAAGGAATAATAGACACATGTTTGTTACATCCTCTGTATCCATATTTTATCCTTGACCTTTACAAGTTATTTCCATAGTATTGTAGTGTTGAAAAATGAAAAATGGCCATCCCATTGGTTACACGCCCATATCAATGTAACGCTGAGTTATTAGTGTACCAGGAATGAAGACTAGAGGTTTCCAGCTACTGTACCTTATGCCACCCCACACCAAAATTCGGACTAGGACCAATGTGATGTTCCTTTGTGAAATTCTCTTCACGGTGTTGACCACATGGTCTCCAGATTAATTTCCAGCTATCAGTGCATCCAATGAAGAGGACAGCAGGGCCGCCATCAGGGCATGACAGCCCTGACTGGTGTATGGGGCCCGATCAGCAGAGGGGCCCGCATCGGGCCCCGTCTCTTCTGCTGATCAGGCCCCAGCAGAAGAGACCAGGCCCGATGCGGGCCCCCTCTGCTGTTCGGGCCCCAGTGACAGGCGAAGTATCTGAACCTGTGTGACATCCGAGACGCAGGTTCAGTTACTCTATTGAGTTGCAGGCCCGTGCGGGCCCACAAGTCAATAGTTAAAGCCGCCAGCCAATCGGAGGCTGGCAGCTGACGTCAGCGCGCACGGCGCCGGCGTATGACGTCATTGTCATTCGCCGGCAAGTGCGCGCTTGAAACGCCGGGACTCAGGATATATCAACGCCGCGGGAGCGCCACTGCCAGGTAAGAAGGTTTTTTTTTTTTAACTTTATTTATTGAAATCGGCAATGTGGGCAGGATGGAGTCACAGGGGGGGGCAGGATGGAATCGCTGAGGGTGGCAGGATGGAATCGCTGGGGGGGCTGGATGGAATCGCTGGGGGAGCAGGATGGAATCGCTGGGGGAGCAGGATGGAATCGCTGGGGGGAGCAGGATGGAATCGCTGGGGGGGCAGGATGGAATCCTGGGGGGCAGGATGGAATCGCTGGGGGGCAGGATGGAATCACTGGGGGGGCAGGATGGAATCACTGGGAGGGCAGGATGGAATCACTGGGGGGCAGGATGGAATCACTGGGGGGCAGGATGGAATCACTGGGGGGGCAGGATGGAATCGCTGGGGGGCAGGAATGGAATCACTGGGGGCAGGATGGAATCACTGGGGGGGCAGGATGGAATCACTGGGAGGGCAGGATGGAATCACTTGGGGGGCAGGATGGAATCAACTGGGGGGGCAGGATGGAATCACTGGGAGGGGCAGGATGGAATCACTGGGGGGCAGGATGGAATCACTGGGGGGGCAGGATGGAATCACTGGGGGGGGCAGGATGGAATCACTGGGGGGCAGGATGGAATCACTGGGGGGGCAGGAATGGAATCACTGGGGGGCAGGATGGAATCACTGGGGGCGGATGGAATCACTGGGGGCAGGATGGAATCACTGGGGGGCAGGATGGAATCACTGGGGGGTCAGGATGGAATCACTGGGGGCGGATGGAATCCTGGGGGGCAGGATGGAATCGACTGGGGGGGCTAGGATGGAATCGCTGGGGGGGGATGGATCACTGGGGGGCAGGAATGGGATCACGGGGGCAGGATGGAATCGTGGGGGGCATGGATGGAATCGCTGGGGGGCAGGATGGAATCGCTGGGGGGGCAGGATGGAATCACTGGGGGGCAGGATGGAATCGCTGGGGGGCTGGATGGAATCGCTGGGGGGCAGGATGGATCATGGAGTGGGCGTGGAATCGTGGGGGGCATGATGGAATCACTGGGGGGGCAGGATGGATCATGGGGGGAGTGGTGGGCTGGATGGTGGGGGGGCAGGATGGAATCTGGGGGGGCAGGAGGAACTGGGGGGGATGGATCGTGGGGGTGGATGGAATCCTGGGGGTGAATCGGGGGGCAGGATGAAATCCGGGGGGGAGGAGCCGGGGGCAGGATGGAATCCTGGGGGGCAGGATGGAATCCTGGGGCAGGATGGAATCACGGGGCAGGTGGAACGCTGGGGGCTGGATGAATCGCGGGGGGGAGATGGAATCACTGGGGGGGCAGGATGGAATCGCTGGGGGGCGGATGGAATCTGGGGGGCAGATGGAATCGCTGGGGGGCGATGGAATCGGGGGCAGTGATGTGGGGCAAGAACCTGGGGGGGCAGATGATCCTGGGGCTATGAAGGCAGGGGCAGATGAATCGCTGGGGGGCGGATGGAATCGTGGGGGGCGGATGGAATCGCTGGGGGGCAGGATGGAATCCTGGGGGCAGATGGACCTGGGGGAGGATGAATGCGGGGGGCAGGATGAACGGGATCGCTGGGGGGCAGGATGGAATCGCTGGGGGGGCAGGATGGAATCGCTGGGGGGCAGGATGGAATCCTGGGGGGGCAGGATGGAATCCTGGGGGCAGGATGATGGAACACAGGGGGGCAGGATGGAATCGTGGGGGGCAGGATGGAATCGCTGGGGGGCAGGATGGAATCCTGGGGGGGCAGGATGGAATCGCTGGGGGGGCTGGATGGAATCACGGGGGCAGGTGGACATGGCGATGGAATCCTGGGGGGCAGGATGGAATCACTGGGGGGGGCAGGATGGAATCACTGGGGGGCAGGATGGAATCACTGGGGGGCAGGATGGAATCACTGGGGGGCAGGATGGAATCACTGGGGGGCAGGATGGATCACTGGGGGCAGGATGGAATCGACTGGGGGGGCAGGATGGAATCCTGGGGGCAGGATGGAATCGCTGGGGGGCAGGATGGAATCCTGGGGGCAGGATGGAATCACTGGGGGGCAGGATGGAATCCTGGGGGGGGATGGAATCGCTGGGGGGGCAGGATGGAATCGCTGGGGGGGCAGGATGGAATCACTGGGGGGCAGGATGGAATCGCTGGGGGGCAGGATGGAATCACTGGGGGCAGGATGGAATACACTGGGGGGCAGGATGGAATCCTGGGGGGCAGGATGGAATCGCTGGGGGGCAGGATGGAATCGCTGGGGGGGCAGGATGGAATCACTGGGGGGCAGGATGGAATCGCTGGGGGGTGCGCAGGAGGTGAATCGCTGGGGGGCAGGATGGAATCGCTGGGGGGCGGATGGAATCGCTGGGGGGCAGGATGGAATCGCTGGGGGGCAGGATGGAATCGCTGGGGGGAGGATGGAATCGCTGGGGGCAGGATGGAATCGCTGGGGGGGCAGGATGGAATCCTGGGGGGCAGGATGGAATCGCTGGGGGGGCAGGATGGAATCGCTGGGGCAGGTGATGTGGCAGATGAACGCTGGGGGGCAGGATGGAATCGCTGGGGGGGCAGGATGGAATCGTGGGGGCGATGGAATCTGGGGGCAGGATGGAATCACTGGGGGCAGGATGGAATCGCTGGGGGGCAGGATGGAAACTGGGGGCAGGATGAACGGGGGGCAGGATGGAATCGCTGGGGGGCAGGATGGAATCGCTGGGGGGCAGGATGGAATCACTGGGGGGCAGGATGGAATCACTGGGGGCAGGATGGAATCGCTGGGGGGCAGGATGGAATCGCTGGGGGGCAGGATGGAATCGCTGGGGGGCAGGATGGAATCGCGGGGGGCAGGATGGAATCGCTGGGGGGGCAGGATGGAATCGCTGGGGGGCGGATGGAATCGCTGGGGGGCAGGATGGAATCGCTGGGGGGCAGGATGGAATCCTGGGGGGCAGGATGGAATCGCTGGGGGGGCAGGATGGAATCACTGGGGGGCAGGATGGAATCCTGGGGGGGCAGGATGGAATCCTGGGGGGCAGGATGGAATCACTGGGGGGCAGGATGGAATCCTGGGGGGCAGGATGGAATCCTGGGGGGCAGGATGGAATCGCTGGGGGGCGGATGGAATCCTGGGGGGCAGGATGGAATCGCTGGGGGGCAGGATGGAATCGCTGGGGGGCAGGATGGAATCACTGGGGGGCAGGATGGAATCACTGGGGGGGCAGGATGGAATCGCTGGGGGGTGCAGGATGGAATCACTGGGGGTGCAGGATGGAGTCACTGGGGGGCAGGATGGAGTCACTGGGGGGCAGGATGGAATCACTGGGGGGCAGGATGGAATCACTGGGGGGCAGGATGGAATCGCTGGGGGGCAGGATGGAGTCACTGGGGGGCAGGATGGAATCACTGGGGGCAGGATGGAGTCGCTGGGGCAGGATGGAGTCACTGTGGCTGGATGGAGTCACGGGGGCAGGATGGAGACACGGGGCAGGATTGGAGACACGGGGCAGGATGGAGACACGGGGCAGGATTGGAGACATGGTGCAGGATGGAGACAGATGGGGCAGGATGGAGACAGATGGGGCAGGATCATAGGGCAAGATGGAGACAGATGGTGCAGGATCATGGGGTAGGATGGATTTGATGGGGCAGGATCATGGGACAGATGGGGCAGGATCATCGGACAAATGGCCTGGGGCAGGATGGAGATAGATGGGGCAGGATCATGGGCAAGATGGAGACAGATGGGACAAGATGAAGACAGATGGTGCAGGATCATGGGGCAGGATGGATACGATGGGGACAGATGGGGCAGGATCATGGGGCAGGATGGATATGATGGGGACAGATGGGGTAGGATCATAGGACAGATGGTCTGGGGCAGGATGGAGACAGATGGGGCAGGATCATGGGGCAGGATGGATACGATGGGGACAGATGGGGCAGGATCATGGGACAGATGGTCTGGGGCAGGATCATGAGGCAGGATGGAGACAGATGGTGCAGGATCATGGGGCTGGATGGATACAATGGGGACAGATGGGACAGGATCATGGGGCAGGATGGGACATCACATGGTGGCAGGATAGGAGAACATATGGCTGGAGCCAGAAATGAGACACACAGGGGCCAGGATGGGAGATATTATTACAATAGGGGCTAATTTAGGGATATTATTACTGCAGTGATGTATTTATTTTATTTTTTGAGGATACTATTATAAATTGGAGGGCGGTCCTGTTACTGTGCAGAGCGACACTGTTGACTTTTTTTCTTCATCTGGTGTAGTTTACAATTTGGGAAAAAAATAACTAATGTGTTCTGCAAGCGGTTCTCTAGATAACTGTTATTTCCTGCAGAGATGAGCCCTGGCTGGAAGAAGTGATGGCGGTCTGTGCTGGATGAAGATTAAAAGCGAAGATGAAAGACTTCACATAGAGACGTCACTGGTGAGTCAGTGTGTTACCTATACACTGACACTATACACTGTATACTATATACAGCGGTCCTGTGTACAATGTCACCAGTGATCACTGTATTACCTTTACATTATACACTATATACAGAGCTCCTGTGTATAATGTCACTGGTGATCACTATTGTACACAGACACTGCATCAGTATTGTAGTGTTCAATCACTATGTGGTGGTAATATGTTGTCCGTCCATGGTGTGGCCGTATTTGCTCCTTGTATGTGCTATGTAGTCACTATGTGGTGGTAATATGTGGTCTGGTCATGGTGTGGTGGTATTTGTTCCTTGTATGTGATATTATTGGTCACCATATGGTGGTAATATGTGGTCTGGACATGGTGTGGTGGTATTTGTTCCTTGTATGTGGTATTATTGGTCACCATATGGTGGTAATATGTGGTCTGGACATGGTGTGGTGGTATTTGTTCCTTGTATGTGCTATTATTTGGTCACTATGTGGTGGTAATATGGTGTCTAGTCATGGTGCGGTGGTATTTGTCCACTGTATGTGATATTATTGGTCATTTTAAAAATTGAAAAATAAATAAAAATATACCTAAATTGTATTGGATATTTGAACAAATGTTTAATGGGTTAGAGTAGAGTAGGGCCCGGCCAAAGAGTCTACCTTGTCGTGGTGGTGGCTTAAAAAATCTTTTGACTGTGGATAGTTCAAGGGGTGGAGGCGGGGCTGGGGTGGAGCCTGGGCGGAGTCTCAAGGGGGCCCCGAAAAGTTTGCCAGTAAGGGGCCCCGAAATTCCTAGTGGCAGCCCTGGAGGACAGACTTCCATTCCAGCCTCCATTGCCATCTTGCTCTGCACCATGATAGTCTTTCAGAGCAGTGGCATGAGGTCAATGGACACCTGTATCTTGATGTCTGACCCATAGTCCAATATTGTGCAAACACCTTCTGATAGTTTTGCATGGAGACAGACGCCTTAAGCGTGATATATGAAGTCCAATGTCACTTGCCATACAGAATGGTTGGGTAATGGAACCTTTGAATAGGTAAATTTTTTTCATTTTGGGAATTACTGCTTAACACAACCCTGAGTATAGGGAAAAAAAAGGGAACAACGCCGCGCACGATCTAAGTGCAGTAGAAACTAGGTGTAAATTGCACCCTTATATAATTGCACTCACCTAGTCAAAGGAGAAAATGAAGCATTGAAAGGGGATTCGACAGGTGTCCAAGGGGAACGGTCTGCAGCTCGGCCGACTGGGCACACGGAAAAGGCCCTCAGACATCCGTAGTAAAACAATAGGTAGCAAGGAAAATCCTAGTATGTAGCCGGCGCTCCCGTATAGAGATTCTCATAGATGATATATAACATCTATGAGAATCTCTACACGGGAGCGCCGGCTACATACTGGGATTTTGCTTGTGTGTGGCCCAGCTGTGCTTGGTACACATGTTCCCAGGAGGATGCACGGAAAGGTAATTCACAAATACCTGATAAGCACACAACACTTGACATTTTTCCTGGTTCCACCAGAGGGAGCCCTTGAGACAGCAGTGAGATAAAGACAATCTAGCTGAAAGTTAGTCGTCGTTGGTGTTACCTCAGGAGGAGCAGACACGACATCTCTGTACTGAGTTACCTCAGGAGAAGCTGACATCTACTGCTGCCTGTGCTCATATTTAGGTGTGTGTAGGACGACAGGCGAGTGGAAAAAGGGAAAGAGTGACCGAGGTGATATAGCAACGATAGCTGCCTCCACTCTACACAACCGACACCGGGTCCGAAGCTTGCTAGAACCTTCACGGCTAGTGGGAGAAAACCGGAATCCCTGCTGGACTTCAGGTCGCAGAGGGGCCCTTCAGTGCTGATACGTAACCGAGGTTAGGAAGACGGGGGTCTGGCAGGTACCGCCATAGAGACACTGTTCTGTCCACAAAAAGGCCTCATCACAAGATCAGCCGGGCATAGAAAGGAGAAGGAGTTAAACTTAGCTTCATGCAGGTTGGAAACTCACACATTAAGAAGTAAGGAGGCCTTAAACCTACTCAGTGATTACCTGGATGTGCATCCTCCACCCTGAGCAGCTTCCCGGGACATACCTGCAACCATCACCAGTAAAGGTATGGAAAGAGACTGATTTGTGTGTGACTGCCTTATTGCCCTGCACCCTGCACCGCCATATACTCCGAGGGATCCAGTCTCGCCTGTGGGAGACTTAACACCTTGCTGCCAAATAACAACCCCTCAGAGGATTAACCCTGCAGCGCTGGTCACTCTGATCAGAAACCACAGGTGGCATCACGAACAATTCCTAAAATCCCCTGTAAATATCCCCCTTTGTATGAGCGCCCAGGGCAACGGACCGAGCTGTGCTACTTGTGACATTCCCCATAGACTTCAACGGGCTCGGTGCCAAGTACCCCATAACCCTGGTGTTGTGCGACTCATACTTGGCGTCACGAACAGGATAAGAAGCTCGCTATATGTGAGTCCTGTGTGCCTAGATTGGACTGTTTTGTGCATAAAGACTGTGTTGCTGTTTTGTGATTTTTGGCGCGAATTGTCCGCCATTGCCCGCCAAAGTACAGCGCAAAGAGAAGGGGCGTACCTGCAGAAAACGCGCGGAGTCCCGGACACGCCCCCAACGCTGACGCGGCGGCAGGTCCTGTGGAGAGCTTCAGAGTGCCGGCGACGCAGGTCCTTCCCCATCGCTGTGCCTGGCTGAGCTGCAGCCTTCAGGAGAAGGTAGGCCACACTTAACTAGGTGGGGGCACAGACATGTCGCAGCCACAAGCTGACAGCGCAGCCCAGAGCGACCGCTCCGGTGACTTACCCGCCGGCGCTGCAGCGCAGGATGGAATCGCTGGCCCCTCACCAGGTCCGGTGGCCCCGATAATACCGCTGACACTCCCATACTTGCCTGGAGCAAAGTGGCTCCCTCAGTATAGCGGTAAGCCGGATACCCTGTCAGGGTTCAAGCGCAAAATATGCAGCATAATGGACATGTACCCTATGACAGAGAAGCAAAGAGCTGTAGTAGTATTAGGACAATTGACTGGGGCTGCAGAAAGGGAAGTAGAGACTTGGACAGCTGCAGACCAGGAATCAGTGCTTTCAATTTTCTTAAAGCTACAGACTATTTTTGAGGACCATACTGAAACAGATCTCCGGATGACGTTTTACCAATGCTCCCAGAGACCAGATGACAGTATTAGGGACTACGCCTGCCGACTACAGGGGGCCCTGCGAGCTCTCAAACAGGTTAACCCTATAAGTGCCATTAATGAAAGCAAAATGTTGAAGGAACAATTTGTACGGGGACTGAGGTCCCAAGCTGAAAGCAGGACTGTGCACTGGTGGTCCTTGGATCATCCTGACGCTACCTTTGATGCCCTAAAAGATATGGCTATAAAAGGACTGCGACCCCTGGAAAAGCCTGAGGTGGCAACCCAGTGTCACCCGGGTGAAGCCACTCTAAAGCCGGCAGCATCCACCTTTTCCCTGCTGGTGGCGGAAGCCAAAACGCAGGTGGTGCCCCCTACTGAGTTGGATTGTCTGCGCTCAGAAGTGCGCCAGCTGACTAAAAACCTGGCCGCTGTAATGAGTGCCCTGCAACTGCGGAAGGAAGAAGGAGGAAAGATCCTGCTAGCCGACTGCCCAGAGGATGTCCCTTGGATGAACCGGAGGAAAAGGAGGACGTCGCCCCACCGGAGGAGGACAACGCCACCCCCAGGAGCGACCCCTGATCAGCACCATCCTCGCCGAGAGATCATCTGCTACCGTTGCAACGGAAAAGGTCATCTAGCCCAACAGTGTCCTTTAAACGAGCAGATCCTGGGTCCGAGGGCCAACACCCAGGAATAGACTCATCAGGCCCCTCAGACTGGAACCGCAGATTTGTGGGAGGAAGACCCTACCTGTCCATCATCCTGGACGGAATCGCAATCCCTGCCCTGCTGGACACTGGATCTCAGGTGACCATCATACCTGATGTCCTGTATAATAAGTTTTGGTCCATGGACAGTCTCCAGCCCCCGAGCCCTGACTTTGCTGTGTATGCCTCTAATGGTCTCCCTGTTGATATACTCGGAGCCAAAAACGTGGACGTAAAGGTGGGCAGAGTGGAGCTGAAGGACCAGGGACTCTTAGTAGTAAAGACTGTAAATGAGGAAAATGGCTTAAATGTGGTTTTAGGTACAAACATTATTAGTAACTGTCTGGGAGAAGTTGTGTTTTTGCTCCAACAGCTCGCTGAAGTTGCCAAGCCAAAGCAAAAGGGAGTGATCCAGAGGGAGATCCGGGCCCTGATGTGCCAGCAGCAAGCGAAGCTGACAGATGGTGAAATTGGTAATGTACGGGTGACAGACCCGACCCCCATTGTGATACCCCCAATGAGTGAAATGCTAATATGGTGTAGAGCAGCAATAGGTCTGAGAGGACAGAACTACCAAGCAGTAGTAGAGCCCCATTGTTCAGAGCACAGACCTACACTCTTGACTGCTAGAGGGGTAGTAGAAGTACGAAATGGGAGAGTACCAGTACGTCTTCTCACCTGGGGAGAAGATGAAGTAAATTTACCACGTTATGCCACTGTTGCTAAATTACATACCGTAGATAACAACTCCATTCTCACGACCGAGTCCTTAGCCTCCCGCCAACCAGCGGAGGATAATGACCCAGCAGCCCAGGTGGAGGATTGGTGTCAGCAGCTCCATGTCGGGACAGACACCACTCCAGCCCACCAGAAACAGGGAGTACTACGGGTGGTACAGGAGTACGCACAGGTATTTAGCAAACACCCACTTGACTTTGGGACCATTAAGGGAGTACAACATCACATCCCTACAGGGAGGCCATCCTCCTATCAAAAAGCGATACAGGCCTATACCTCCAGCACACTACCAGAAAGCCAAGGAAATGTTGCGTGACATGAAGGAAGCAGGGGTGATAAGGGATAGTTGTAGTCTCTGGGCAGCACCTCTAGTCCTAGTTAAGAAAAAGGATGGAAGCATGAGAATGTGTGTAGATTACAGACAAGTAAATCGCATAACACATAAAGATGCATACCCTTTACCACGCATTGAGGAATCCTTAGCTGCCTTAAAAACTGCTAACTACTTTTCCACCCTCGACCTCACTAGTGGGTACTGGCAAGTAGCTGTGGCTGAGGAGGATCGGGAGAAGACGGCTTTCACCACCCCGATGGGACTCTGTGAGTTTGACAGAATGCCTTTTGGACTCAGCAGTGCCCCGGGAACGTTCCAGAGAGTGATGGAGAGCTGCCTGGGACATCTCAACTTTGAAACCGTGTTGCTGTACCTGGACGACGTAATTGTGTACTCCAAGACGTATGTAAGGTTCTATGTATATATTCCTGAAACTCAGTTTGTTCGTCAGCCATTTTACTTTCTGTCTTGCTGCAGCTATCTTGCCCTCAGTCAAAATGGAGTTTTCCAGCTTGCATGTTCCCGCCCTGATTCTCTCCTTTGCTTCTTAAGCAGCCACAGCTGAGCAATCAGTGCTTCAGAATCTAGCCTGCAGTGAACCTGTGACTTGACTCCTGTAAGCCTTGGACCTTGTACTCCAGCTATTCCTACTGAGGAACTCTGAAGCACTTGTGGACTCTGAACCCTGCTCTTTGAAAGACCCACGTTTGCATGGACTTACGGTAACAGAGAAGAAGATCCTGAATCTGTATTGGAGAGTGATTGCTGAGCTTGGATTACTCTGGCCTGCTGTGTCTCCTGTTTCTGTGTCTGCAAACTGTGTGACTATTTCTGCCAACTTGTATGAAGTAATACAGGACTTTTCTATATCAAACCTGTGTCTCATGTATGTTCATCGCACCCAAGCACAAGACGCTATATGAACTGTACTACATACATTACAAGATTCTGAAGCCAAAACGTTAGTGTCTGCTGGGTCTGGAAGGCTGTGTCTGCTGTACTGTGGATATCAGACGTCCGGTTGTACTTTCTGTGATGACAGTGGTTGTGACTTCTCACAACCATTCCAGGTGAGCAATTCCCTTAAGTTTTTTCTTTTTTGCAGTGTTACCACAGGTAAACACTATTGTTTTTTTTTTTTTCCTTTCTTTTCTCTTTTTTGTCTGCTGTAACTCTGGATATCAGATGTCTGGTTGAAACTTTCTGTGATGATAGTGGTTGTGACTTCTCACAACCATTCCAGGTGAGCAGTTCCCTTAATTTTTTTTTCTCTCTGCAGTGTTGCCACAGGTGACCACTATTGTTTTTTTTTCTCTCCTCTTCTTCCAGTAATCCTGTCTTAAAAGATCTGGAAAATGGAGGCCCGCATAAAGGAACTTTGCGGAGTGACTGATAATATCCTTGCAGATTTGCAGAATATAAAGACCCGTTTTACGAATCTACAGGACCTCAATAATCACAATTTGCAAGTGGTTGGACAGACTACCCAGGATTTGCGAGCCAGGATTGAGGTTCTAGAGGGGCGAGTCCAGGCTCCTGCCGTAGCCCCGAGTGCTGGGATTCCCAAGTTGCCCCCTTTTCGTTTTGGCGGTGAACGTGAGAAATTCAGGGGATTTATTAATCAATGCAATCTTTTTTTTTCTGCACATGCTTCACAATTTCCCACTGAACGATCTAAGGTGCTTACTATAATTATGTTGCTTACCAACAAGGCTTTAATGTGGGCAAACCCTCTGATTGAGACTGAGGATGATTGTTTGAATCACCTTGATGATTTTATTTCAGCCATGGGGCAGGTGTTTGATGACCCCAATCGAGGTGCAACAGCTGAAGCAGCCATGTTAGCTTTGCGCCAAGGTAAGCACTCGGTAGCTGAATATGCCTTGGATTTCAGGAGATGGGCCCTTGATACCACCTGGGACAGTTCCGCCAAAAAATCTATTTTTGGAAAGGGGTTATCTCCACTGATTAAGGATGAACTTGCTCGTGCCGACCCTCCCACTGCATTAGGTGACTTTATTAACTACTGCATCCGTATTGATACTCGTCTGACTGAACGCAGGCAAGAGAGATGGTTCGAAAGCAATCGTACTAACCTTTTCCTACCTTCCTCTCCAGCTAAGGAACCTTTGAGTAGGATTACACGGGAACCTGAACCTGAACCCATGCAGGTAGACTCTTTACAACGACGGGTTAGTGATGCACGCAAGGAACATCGTTTTAAGGAGAATCTATGTTTCTATTGTGGTAAGTCAGGGCACTTCATTATAAACTGCCCCAGCCGTTCTCGTAAGACTACTGCAGCACTCATTCATTGTGAGTGTTGCGAGAGGGGATCTATCAGGTCCGAGCCTCAGGCTCCAGAGAGATCTGCAGCAACAGATCTTGATTTCTCGGACTTAAACTCCGTTATCTCTGAGGACGTTGACTGTGTAAACGCTGCCATTTTTCAAGTTTCCTCAGCGGTGTCCCAGCTGAGTTGTAAGAAAAACAATTCTCATTGCTTTCTTTCCATCAAACTCTGGGTTGACTCAGCTTGGGTGTCTAGCTCTGCTATGATCGACTCAGGGGCAAGTGGAAATTTTATGGATGTCTCCTTTGCTCTGAAACAGGGAATACGTTCAGTGAAGAAGGCTACTCCAGTACAGATGGAAACTGTGGATGGCTCCCTGCTGACCTCTGGACCAGTGGATCAGGAAACAGAGCCTTTGAGGGTTCTTATGGGTAAAGATCATCAAGAGAAACTGTCCTTTATGCTTATCTCTTCTCCCCACTTTCCCATTATTCTAGGGCTACCATGGCTGCAGGCTCAGAATCCTACCATTAACTGGGAGACCAAGGAATTACACTTTCCAGAGAAACAGATGAGTCCAAAAGTTTCAGCTTGCTCTGTTCCTAAAGGAATCATGTCAGTCCCTGGACTACCAGCTGTATACCAGGACTATGTGGATTTATGTGACAAGAAGAACGCTGACCAGCTTCCTCCTCACCGTCCATATGATTGTCCAATTGAATTATTGCCTGGAGCAGAGATACCTTTTGGTAAGATCTACCCCCTGGCGGGGCCCGAGCTAAAGGCTTTAAAGGATTACATAGATGAAAATCTAGCCAAGGGCTTCATACGCCCCTCTTCATCTCCTGCAGGTGCACCCATCTTCTTTGTAAAGAAGAAAGATGGATCTCTGAGACCATGCGTAGACTATAGGGAACTCAATAAGGTTACTATTAGAAACCGTTATCCATTGCCTTTAATCCCTGAGTTATTGGAGAGAGTGCGACATGCCAAAATTTTTTCTAAACTAGATCTTCGTGGGGCCTATAACTTAGTCCGTATTAGACCTGGGGATGAATGGAAGACTGCATTCAGGTCACGCTATGGACACTTTGAATATCTAGTTATGCCTTTTGGTCTGAGTACCGCCCCAGCCACTTTCCAACACTTGGTGAATGACATCTTCAGGGATCTCCTAGATACATTCGTGGTAATTTATTTGGATGATATTCTAATTTTTTCTAACTCCACAGAGGAACATCATGGACATGTGAGAATGGTCTTGGAACGTCTAAGACAAAATCATCTTTACATCAAACTTGAAAAGTGTGAATTCCATAGGACCGAAATTCAATTTCTGGGGTATGTACTGTCTACACAAGGAATTAGTATGGATGGAAGCAAAACCCAAGCCATCAAGGATTGGCCAAGTCCTAGAAATGTGAAGGAGGTACAGCGCTTCATCGGGTTTGCCAACTTCTATAGACGTTTCATTAGAAATTTCTCTGAGGTAGTGTCACCTATCACTCAACTTACCCGGAAAGAGTCTAGGTTTTCCTGGACTCCCCAAGCCCAGGAAGCATTTTCCCGTCTAAAAGATAAATTTACCACTGCACCTATCCTAGTACATCCCAACCCCGAGCTTGCCTTCATAATAGAGGTGGATGCTTCAGACTGTGCCGTTGGAGCTATACTCTCTCAGAGAACAGGTGAGAAGAATGTCTTGCATCCCTGTGCCTTCTTTTCCCAGCAGTTGTCTTCGGCTGAGAGGAACTACGATGTGGGCAATAGAGAGTTGTTGGCCATTATTGCCGCCTTCAAAGAATGGAGACACCTTCTTCAGGGAGCTGCACAGCAAATAGTCGTCCTGACAGACCATCGTAACCTTGAGTTTATCAGGTCGGCTAAGTGCCTGACTCCTCGCCAGGCTCGCTGGAATCTTTTCTTAAACCAATTTAATTTTATCATCTCTTATAGACCAGGATCGCGCAATGGAAAGGCTGATGCACTCTCTAGGATTTACTCAGCAGAGACACGTCCAATTACTCCTCCTAAGACTATTCTTCCTGACTCTAGATTCCTAGGAGTAATTCATAATCAAGACCTACTTAAGGACATCAAGGAAGCATACCATGCGGATTCCTTTTTGGCACAACCCCCAAGGGACGTAAGTCTTGTCTTTAAGAATGGTGTGTGGATTCAGGGACAACGCCTGTATATTCCTGAAACAGTCAGATTGAGAGTATTGCAACTCATTCACGATTCCAAGATAGCTGGGCATAGAGGAATTCTAAAGACACAGGAATTTCTTTCTCGTTTCTTTTGGTGGCCCACTTGCAGGAAGGATGTTTTGAATTATGTCACTTCATGTGAGGTCTGTGCAAGATGCAAAACACCTCGCTCCTCACCAACTGGTCTGTTACAGCCTCTTCCCACCCCGTCCCGCCCGTGGGGATCCATTTCTATGGACTTCATTGTGGAGTTACCAACCTCTCAGGGGAAGAACACCATTCTAGTGGTGGTTGACCGTCTAACAAAGGCAGCTCATTTTATCCCTTGTGTCGGCTTACCCACTGCAAAACAGACATCAGATTTGATGATTAAAGATGTGTTTCGCTTACATGGAGTACCGGATGAGGTTATTTCGGATCGAGGGGTGCAATTCACTTCTAGGTTTTGGCAAAATTTCTGTGCAGCATTGGACATTAAAGTAAACCTTTCTTCTGCTTTTCATCCCCAGACTAATGGACAGACCGAACGAACCAATCAAACCCTGGAGCAGTATCTCCGCTGCTTTATCTGCCACCTACAGGATGATTGGGTGGATCTACTTCCATTAGCTGAGTTCTCGTATAACAACTCTCAGAGTGCCTCCACTAAACAGTCTCCTTTTTACTCTAATCTAGGTTATCATCCTAACATTCTACCACGATTTCCCATAGAAACGCCTTTACCAGCAGTGGCTGAAAGAATCACGTCTTTACAGAAGAATATGGATCTTCTAAAGGAAAATCTGGAATCGGCTCAAGAAAGGTACAAGAAAGCAGCAGATAAATTTCGTAAACCTGCACCAGCTTTCAAGGTAGACTTGGTCTGGCTGTCAACCAGAAATCTTAAGTTAAGGATTCCATCGTCTAAGTTGGGACATAAGTACATTGGACCCTATAAAATCAGTAAAATTATAAGTGCCGTTGCTTGTCGTCTTCAACTGCCCAGAACTATGAGAATCCACCCTGTCTTTCATGTATCCCTACTAAAGGCTGCGACACCCAATACGCTTCCTGAACGTTCCTCTCCTTGCCCTGACCCAGTGCTAGTCGATGGTCAGGAAGAATTTGTGGTGGAAAGGATTTTAGATTCCAGGTTGTATAGAAATCAGTTACAGTATCTGATTAAATGGCAGGGCTACCCAGTGGAGGACAACTCATGGGAACCGGTCAATAACGTTAATGCTCCTCGCTTGCTCCGTCAGTTTCATCAGAGGTACCCACACAAGCCTGGTCTGAGGTCATCCGGAGGTTGTCCTTAAGGGGGGAGTAATGTAAGGTTCTATGTATATATTCCTGAAACTCAGTTTGTTCGTCAGCCATTTTACTTTCTGTCTTGCTGCAGCTATCTTGCCCTCAGTCAAAATGGAGTTTCCAGCTTGCATGTTCCCGCCCTGATTCTCTCCTTTGCTTCTTAAGCAGCCACAGCTGAGCAATCAGTGCTTCAGAATCTAGCCTGCAGTGAACCTGTGACTTGACTCCTGTAAGCCTTGGACCTTGTACTCCAGCTATTCCTACTGAGGAACTCTGAAGCACTTGTGGACTCTGAACCCTGCTCTTTGAAAGACCCACGTTTGCATGGACTTACGGTAACAGAGAAGAAGATCCTGAATCTGTATTGGAGAGTGATTGCTGAGCTTGGATTACTCTGGCCTGCTGTGTCTCCTGTTTCTGTGTCTGCAAACTGTGTGACTATTTCTGCCAACTTGTATGAAGTAATACAGGACTTTTCTATATCAAACCTGTGTCTCATGTATGTTCATCGCACCCAAGCACAAGACGCTATATGAACTGTACTACATACATTACAACGTATGAGGATCATCTGAAGTACCTGGCAGAGGTATTCGAGTCCCTGTCCAAGTACGGGATGAAACTGAAGCCTTCAAAGTGCCATCTGCTCAAACAAAAGGTACAGTACTTGGGACATATTGTCAGCTCAGAAGGAGTAGCGCCGGACCCCGAGAAGGTCACTGCCATCCAGAAATGGCCAGAACCAAGGAGGTGCGTCAGTTCCTGGGACTGACAGGTTACTACCGGAGGTTTGTAAAGGACTACACCAAGAAAGCAGCGCCTCTGCAGGACCTCCTGGTAGGACAACCCCTCAAAAGCAGAAATCCTCCATTCCACTGGGGTAAAGAACAAGCTGAGGCGTTCAAAGAGATGAAGGAGATCCTGACAGGCGATGAGTAGTGTTGAGCATTCCGATACTGCAAATATCGGGTATCGGCCGATATTGGCTGTATCGGAATTCCGATTCCGAGTTCCGATATTTTCGTCTTATCGGATACCGGAATCGAGATGTCACTGTCACTGTCAGTGTCCGTCGGTCGGGTCTGTCAGGAGTCAGCGGCACTTACCTGGCAGAAGATCTCCGGCGGTCACGTCCTGGACTGCTTCATGGCCGCAATCTTCTTTCCCCGGCGGTCACATGCAGTTTCTCGCGATAACTGCAGTGACTGCTGGGTAATCCCGGCCGTAAAGCAGTCAGTCCGATGACGTCACCGCCGGGGAAGCAGGTAATCAGCTGTGCTGCGTCGCGATGACAGGCTCTGCCTGTCATTGCGATGTAGCAGAGTTGGATCGTCGTGGGACTGTCGTTACTATGGACTGCGTCGGACAGGTGGTATACTGTTGGTTTGTTTTTTTTCTTTTTTTACAGGAGATCGATGGCGTCGCAGGAATGAGAGAGTAATAAAAAAAATGAAAACTGTGTTGTCTCTTTTATTTCATTAAAAGACTTTTTTCTTGCTTTGTCTTTTTTTTATACATTTAATAACTTTGGGATTAATAATGGATCGGTGTCTTATTGACACCTCTCCATTATTAACCGGGCTTATTGTCACCGTGCAATCAACGGTGACAATAACCCCTTATTACCCCGCTTGCCACCGCTACAGGGCAAGTGGGAAGAGCCGGGTAAAGTGCCACAATTGGCACATCTTTTGATGCGCCAAATGTGGGGCTGCTGTAGCCTGGTGTTATCAGGCTGTTGAGGGCCAAAATCCATGGGCCTTGACAGTCTTTTAATACCAGGCCGCAGCAGTCTGCATTTTACTTGGCTGGTTAACAAAAATAGGGGGGATCCCCACGCCGTTTTTTTTCGAGGGATCCCCTATTTTTGTTAACCAGCCAAGCTAAGCAGACTGCTGTGGCCTGGTATTATCAGGCTTGCAAGGTCCATGGATATTGGATCCTTACCAGCCTGAAAAACCAGGCCTCAGCGGTCTGCTTCATCTGGCTGGTTAACAAAAATAGGAGGGACCCCACGCCAATTTTTTTCGAGGGGATCCCCTATTTTTGTTAACCAGCCAAGCTAAGCAGACTGCTGTGGCCTGGTATTATCAGGCTTGCAAGGTCCATGGATATTGGATCCTTACCAGCCTGAAAAACCAGGCCTCAGCGGTCTGCTTCATCTGGCTGGTTAACAAAAATAGGGGGGACCCCACGCCAATTTTTTTCGAGGGGATCCCCTATTTTTGTTAATCAGCCAAGATATGCAGACTGCTGTGGCCTGGTATTATCAGGCTGGCAAGGTCCATGGATCTTGGCTCCTTAACAGCCTGAAAATCCAGGCCTCAGCGGTCTGCTTCATCTGGCTGGTTAACAAAAATAGGGGGGACCCCACGCCAATTTTTTTCGAGGGGATCCCCTATTTTTGTTAATCAGCCAAGATATGCAGACTGCTGTGGCCTAGTATTATCAGGCTGGCAAGGTCCATGGATCTTGGCTCCTTAACAGCCTGAAAATCCAGGCCTCAGCGGTCTGCTTCATCTGGCTGGTTAACAAAAATAGGGGGGACCCCACGCCATTTTTTTTTCGAAGGGAACCCCTATTTTTGTTAATCAGTTCCCTCTGACGTCACTGATTGTGTCCCTGGCTGACCTGAAGTGAAAGTGGAAAGCAATCAATTAAGCTTTCCACTTAAGGGCCAGTCTCACATAGCGATATCGCTACCGAGATCGCTGCTGAGTCACTAGTTTTGTGACGCAGCAGCGAGCTCACCAGCGATATCGCTGTGTGTGACATTCAGCGACGATCAGCCCCCCTGCCGGGTATCGCTGATCGTCGCTGAAATGTCAGGACCTTTTTTTGATCGCTGGTTTCCCGCTGACAGGCACACATCGCTGCGTCTGACAGGCGGGAGACCAGCGATCCGCTGGTAACCAAGGTACACAGCGGGTTTCCAGGCGCGGGGCTGTGCCTAGAAACCCGCTGTGTACCTTGGATACCAGCGCCCTGATGCAGGGAGCTGGTATCCAAGGTACACAGCGGGTTTCCAAGCGCTGCGCGGTGCCTGGAAACCCGCTGTGTACCTTGGTTACCAGCGGATCGCTGGTCTCCCGCCTGTCACACGCAGCGATGCGTGCCTGTCAGAGGGAAACCAGCGATCAAAAAAAGGTCCTGACATTTCTGCGACGATCAGCGATACCCGGCAGGGGGGCTGATCGTCGCTGAATGTCACACACAGCGATATCGCTGGTGAGCTCGCTGCTGCGTCACAAAACTAGTGACTCAGCAGCGATCTCGGTAGCGATATCGCTATGTGAGACGGGCCCTTAAGCGATGTTACCCGCAGTGTCGCTGTCCCAGATCGCTGCCTGAGCTGCCTGTTTGGCAGCTCAGCAGCGATCATGTAGCGATACACCAGCGATCCTGACAAGTGCATATCGTTGTCGGGATCGCTGGTGTATCGTTATGTGACACCCAGCCTTTACTCTCCTGTCAGGCAGGAGAGGAACTCATTCATTTGGGGTTTACTGTGAGGCTGCAGCATTAGCTGCGGTCCCTGCAGTAAACATTAACCCTTTCTGAAGGATTACACCGTGGGACCTGACTGTGCATGGGATAGGTAAGAATAATTTTGCTTTTTTATTTTATTTTTATTACAGGAAATGGTTTTTGCAGTAAAATAAAAGATGGTCAAAAACATGTGTCTTTATTTCATTAAAATGATTTTTAATTAAAGTGTGTGTGTTTTATTTTTATTTCATGCAATAGGATTAATAATTAATAGTTGTCTAATTGACAGCTCTCAATTATTAACCTGGCTTAAGGTCACCTTTCAATAGCAAGGTGGCTTTAACCCCATATTAACCCATTCGCCACCGCTACAGGGCAATGGGAATAGACGGGCAAAGTGCCAGAAAGGGCGAATCTAATTATAGATTTGTCTTTCCTGGGGTGTCTGGGGGCAGATGTTAGTAGCCGGGGGGGGCAAAAATAATGGTCCCTCTCTGGCTATTATTATCTGCCCCCACTCACTGGCTTTGTCTGTCTGGTTGCGAAAATAGGGCAGGAGCCCACGCATTTTTTTTCAGCAATTTTACACCTCATATATATATATACATGTCATTGAATTTGTGACACATATATATATATATTTATATTTGTAGTTCATACACTTCTACATAGTATAATAGCCGCTAATTCAATTGCCGGCTTTTGTGAAAATGCAGAACCCGACATGAAATGACACTTGGTGTACATAGGGTTAACCATGTCTTTTCATGTCCTTTGCTATCTAATTTGCACAAACAATTAAATCAGACTATGTGTGCAAAATTTCACACCTGTAGGGGTTAATTAAAGGTGTAAATTCGTAGCAAAAAAGTCAGGTTTTTTTACAACGAATTTACACCTTTAATTAACCCCTACAGGTGTGAAATTTTGCACACATAGTCTGATTTAATTGTTTGTGCAAATTAGATAGCAAAGGACATGAAAAGACATGGTTAACCCTATGTACACCAAGTGTCATTTCATGTCGGGTGACCCGACATGAAATGACACTTGGTGTACATAGGGTTAACCATGTCTTTTCATGTCCTTTGCTATCTAATTTGCACAAACAATTAAATCAGACTATGTGTGCAAAATTTCACACCTGTAGGGGTTAATTAAAGGTGTAAATTCGTAGCAAAAAAGTCCGTTTTTTTTACAACGAATTTACACCTTTAATTAACCCCTACAGGTGTGAAATTTTGCACACATAGTCTGATTTAATTGTTTGTGCAAATCAGATAGCAAACGACATGAAAAGACATGGTTAACCCTATGTACACCAAGTGTCATTTCATGTCGGGTGCTTCTGTCTTTTCACTGAAGCCGGCTTTACCCGGCAATTGAATCAAAGGATATTTTACTATGTAGAAGTGTATAAACTATACATATATGTATATATATATGTCACAATGACATGTATATATATATGTATTCTATGTGTGTATATTTAGTGTTTACAAGGAAAGAATGGGGTTTTTTTAGTTGCGATATTTTGTTCCCATAGACTTACATGGGACTTCCGGTATCGGTATCGGGTATCGCCGATATTTTAGTGATATCGGCGATACCATTCCGATTCCGATACTTTAGGATATCGGAAAGTATCGCTCAACTCTAGCGATGAGATCTTAGCCTATCCTGACTACAGCCAACCGTTCCTGCTGTATACTGATGCCAGCAACGAAGGATTGGGAGCTGTCCTCAGTCAGAAGCAAAATGGCCAAGAAAAAGTCATCGCATATGCAAGCAGGAAGCTCCGGCCGACCGAGAGAAACCCAGAGAACTATAGCAGCTTCAAGTTGGAGTTCCTGGCGCTGGTCTGGGCCATTACAGAAAGATTCAAGCATTACCTAGCCTCTAGCAAGTTCACTGCGTACACAGACAATAACCCCTTGACACATCTTGAAACAGCCAAGCTGGGAGCCATGGAGCAACGTTGGATGGCTCGGCTGTCGAATTATCAATTTACAATCAAGTACAGGGCAGGCCGTAAGAACGCCAACACTGACGCCTTGTCCAGAATGCCGCATGTGTTATAACCTCTTGTTAGGTTTTGTTTCAGTTTGCTGGTCACATGACCTTTTTACCCTATTTAGTCTGGCTCCGCCCTTCTGGCTTTGCTGGACTTCAATGTATTATCTACTCTTAAGCTAGCCGGGTGCTCAGGTGCCTTACTCTGTCAGTTTTGCTTGATCTTAGGATCTCTTAGTAATTTGTTTTCTGTTTTATTTTCCCTGCTACACTTTCTGTTAGGAGGTGTCCACCTTTTCACCCAGTCCCTAGATCTTGTAGGGATTCCTCCCTCGCAACTATAGGTCTTCGTTCAGACTAGCTGAGGACTTTAGCGGGTCTGGTCGCAGGATCAGGTTCCCCGTTACATCGTAGGGATCCAGCTTAGTTCTATTGTAGGGACAGAATTCCCACCTTTCCTTAGTGCTTGTAGCATATCATAACAGTAAGTCCACCCCAAAAAAAAAAAAAATCTCTAAGGAAAGATTTTCTGTTTCCATCATGGTGTCGGTTCAGGATTTGGTTCAACGCCTGCAGGGACTCTCTCTGGAGGTGGCTGAGATAAAGCAACACGTGAGTAGTTGTTCTGGAGCACATTTCGTGGAGCCTAAGGTACGTTTGCCTGATTTATTTTTTGGTGAACAACAAGATTTTTTTTCTTTTAAAAATGCTTGCTTGTTGTATTTCCGTTTGAGACCCAGATCCTCTGGTGATGAATCACAGCGCATAGGGTTCATAATGTCACTTTTGCGCAAAGAACCTCAGGACTGGGCCTTTTCTCTGCAGCCTAGTGATCCATGCTTTAGATCAGTGGTTAGTTTTTTTTCTGCTTTGGGGTTATTATATGACGATCCTGATCGTGTTTCATCAGCTGAGACAGAATTGAGACGTCTGAGACAGGGATCAGGTAATGTGGAAAAATATTGTACTCACTTCCGAAGGTGGTCCACTCAGGTGGGCTGGAACGATTCAGCTTTGAAAAGTTTATTTCTTGCAGGGTTAAGTGAAAGGGTTAAAGATTTGCTGATTGCTTATCCCATACCTGGTAACTTGCAAGAGGCTATGCAATTAGCCATACGGGTGGATAGGAGACTGCGTGCAAGGGTTAATGAGAGTAAATCTGCCTTGTCAGCTCCAAGTTTGGAGAAGGAATGTACTGACATTGGAGAGCCGATGGAAATTGGAGCAATGACACCTCACTCTTGGAAAAAGAACGCAGATTTGCTAAGGGCTTGTGTTTCTATTGTGGCAAATCTGAGCATTTTATTAAGAACTGTGCGCTTCGAATGAATAAAGAGAGAAAAAAAAATGAGGTCAGTTTCGCCCGCATAGCTTGTTTAAACAATAAAGGTGTCTTTCTTTCTGCTACCACTGCTGTTGAGGAGGAATTAATGGAGTTTCGGGTATTTGTGGATTGTGGTTCAACTCTCAATGTGATTGATGGGAAATTTTTGGAAAAACTAAAATTAAAACCCAAACTTCTGTCTTCCCCTATTAATGTGGTGTCTGTGGATGGTTCTCACTTGAAAAATGTTACTCACCATATCTGTGAATTTCCTCTTACTATTAATGGTGTTCATCAAGAGAATTTGGATTTGGTAGTTTTGAATAATTTGCCCTCACCGGTGATTTTGGGGTTACCCTGGTTAAAATTGCACAATCCGGTACTGGATTGGTCTACCAATGAAATTAAGTCCTGGAGTCCTAATTGTTATGACAAGTGTTGTAAGGGGCGTATTGCTGCTGTAGTTAAGGGGGAGTTACCTGTACCTATTCAGGATTTTTGGAAAGTTTTTTCTGATAAGGAATCGCAGGTATTGCCTCCTCATAGAGATTATGATTGTGCAATTGAATTTGTCCCTGGAGCGACTCTTCCTAAAAGTCGTTTATTTAATTTGACTATTCCTGAGAGAAAGGCTTTGGAGGAATACATACAGACAAGCTTGGCCGCCGGTCACATTAGGCCTTCCAAATCTCCTGTGGCGGTTGGATTTTTTTTTGTTAAAAAAAAGGACGGCGGTTTATGGCCTTGTCTAGACTTTCGTGAGATTAATAAGATTACTGTACGCAATCCTTACCCACTGCCATTGATTCCTGATTTGTTTAATCAGTTAGTGGGGGCCAAGTGGTTCTCGAAAATTGATCTTCGAGGGGCATACAATTTGTTGCGCATGAAGGAGGGGGATGAATGGAAGACTGCGTTTAACACTCCACTGGGTCATTTTGAGAATCTGGTCATGCCTTTTGGGCTTTCCAGTGCTCCGGCATTTTTTCAGAATCTTATTAATGACATCCTTAGACCTTTGATCGGCAGAAGTGTGGTTGTGTATTTGGATGACATTTTGATTTATTCACTAGATTTGGAGTCTCATTGGAGGAGTGTGCGTGAAGTATTACAGTTACTGAGTGATAATTCACTTTTTGCCAAACTAGAAAAATGTGAGTTCGCTGTACAGAGACTTAGTTTTTTGGGCTACATAGTCTCCAGTGAAGGTTTTGAGATGGACCCGGTGAAAGTGCAAGCTGTGCAGGATTGGCCTAGACCTATTGGTGTGAAATTAATACAGAGGTTTTTGGGGTTCGCCAATTATTATAGAAAATTCATAAAAAAAATTTCTGTGATTGCCAAACCTCTGACCGATCTCACCAGGAAAGGTGCTGATGCGGTTCAGTGGACTACTGAGGCCATTGAGGCTTTTGTGTTGCTAAAGGAGAGGTTCAGCTCTGCTCCCATCTTTACGCAGCCTGATGTGACTAAACCATTTTTGGTTGAGGTTGATGCTTCTTCTGTGGGGGTCGGCGCGGTGTTGTCTCAGGCAAAGACGGATGGAGTACATCCCTGTGCTTTTTTTTCAAAGAAATTTTCTGAGTCTGAACTAAATTATGATATCAGTAATCGGAATTGTTGGCAATTAAACTCGCATTTGAACACTGGCGTCATTTTTTGGAGGGAGCAGAATTTCCCATTCAAGTCTTCACCGATCATAAAAATCTGATCTACCTCGATGCTGCCAAACGCTTGAATGCCCGTCAGGCTAGGTGGGCACTGTTTTTCTCACGGTTTAATTTTACCGTTACTTACATCCCAGATACTAAAAATGTTAAAGCTGATGCTTTGTCTCGCAGCTTTTCTCCTATGGTGGGTACTGAGGAGGAGGAGGAAAACATCTTGCAAGAGGGGGTTGTTATTGCTGTTTTGGACTCCGTGTTGGAAGATGAGATTCTTAAAGCACAGGAGAATGCCCCATCTAACACGCCGCATGGGAGGTTGTTTGTGCCTGGTACCCTGAGGAGAGATTTGTTTGTTGAATGTCATGACTCTCGGTTGGCAGGTCATCCTGGAATCTCTGAGACCAAGAGACTTGTGGGTCGCAGTTTTTGGTGGCCAGGATGGCAGAAGGAAGTCATTAAGTGGGTGCGTCAATGCACTGTGTGTGCTAGATCTAAGTCTTCTCATACTCCTGCTGCGGGGTTGCTTTGCCCTCTGGAGGTCCCTAGTGCACCTTGGACACATTTGGCTATGGACTTTATTACTGACCTTCCCCCCTCTGAGGGTCTCACTGTCATCTGGGTGGTCATGGACCGTTTTAGCAAGATGTGTCACTTGGTTCCTTTCATCAAACTGCCCTGCGCTAAGACTCTCGCTAAGGCCTTTGTCAAGGAAATAGTCCGACTACATGGTGTTCCTACTGACATTGTTTCTGATAGGGACCTCAGTTTGTGGCTCGTTTTTGGCGCGCCTTTTGTGACAGGTTTGGAGTTCATTTGTCGTTTTCATCCGGATATCATCCTGAGTCTAATGGCCAGACAGAAAGGAAAAACCAGGATGTTGAGCAGTTCTTGCGTTGTTTTGTGACTGATAATCAAGAGGGGTGGTCTGAGTTTCTGCCACTTGCTGAGTTTGCTCTTAACAATCATACATCCGCTTCTGCTGGTTGTTCGCCTTTTTTTTGTTGTTCTGGGAGACATCCGTCATTTGGGTCATTTTCCAAGTTGGGATCGGCTGTACCTGAAGAGGAGAATTTTTCTGGTGTTTTGGAGAGAGTTTGGACTGATGTGCGTGGTAATCTTCAGGAGGCTAACAAAAGATCCAAAGTGTATTTTGATAGAAAACGACAAGAGGTTTTGTTTGCTATTGGTGACATGGTCTGGTTGTCCTCTAAGAATCTGCGCTTGAGGATTCCGTCTAAGAAATTGGGTCCCAAGTTTGTAGGGCCCTTTAAGGTGCTTCAGGTTATTAACCAATCTGCTGTTAAGTTGGAGCTTCCTACCTCCGGGAAGATTAATCCGGTGTTTCATGTTTCTCTCTTGAAAAAAGCTGAGGTCTCAGAGGGAGACGTGTTGGCCACTGTTCCCCTGGTGGTGGAGGACGGGCAATATGAGATCTCCCGCATCCTAAATTCTAGATGGTATAGAGGGGGTTTGCAGTACCTCGTCGCTTGGAAGGGTTATGGACCCGAGGATAACTCATGGGTGAGGGCGGATGTTGTTTCTGCGTCTAGACTTGTCAGAGCGTTTCACAAGAGATTTCCGGATAAGCCTAAGTCATAGGGGATCCGGAGGATCCTCTTAGAAGGGAGGGTACTGTTATAACCCTCTTGTTAGGTTTTGTTTCAGTTTGCTGGTCACATGACCTTTTTACCCTATTTAGTCTGACTCCGCCCTTCTGGCTTTGCTGGACTTCATTGTATTATCTACTCTTAAGCTAGCCGGGTGCTTAGGTGCCTTACTCTGTCAGTTTTGCTTGATCTTAGGATCTCTTAGTAATTTGTTTTCTGTTTTATTTTCCCTGCTACACTTTTTGTTAGGAGGTGTCCACCTTTTCACCCAGTCCCTAGATCTTGTAGGGATTCCTCCCTCGCAACTATAGGTCTTCGTTCAGACTAGCTGAGGACTTTAGCGGGTCTGGTCGCAGGATCAGGTTCCCCGTTACATCATAGGGATCCAGCTTAGTTCTATTGTAGGGACAGAATTCCCACCTTTCCTTAGTGCTTGTAGCAGATCATAACAGCATGAGTCCGACACGGAAGAGGAATTGGATGATCTAGAAGAGATTGAGCTACCTGCATTCCACAGAAATGGGATGATCCACGAGCTACGAGCCTACAGGAGGCAGTGTGGTAAGACGTTAAACCCTTTACCTCACCACAGCTGGAAGGAGACCCAGAACAGTGACCCGGTTGTCAGCCGCATCAAGGAGCTGATAACTCAGGAAGGTTCCTCCTTGGAGAAGGATGCGTCTCAACAAGCAAAGCAGCTGTGGAACGAGAGAAGCCGGCTGTTTATCTACCAAGAGAAGCTGTGCCAAAGGTATGTCAACCCCAGAACCCATGAGATGGTATGGCAGATAGTAGTGCCAAGAACAGACATTCAGATGGTGTTGGAAGCCTACCACGATCGAGCGGGGCACTTTGGCTGGAAGGAGCTGGAAACCCTGCTGAAGTGTCGTTTCTACTGGGTGGGAATGCGAAGTTCCATCGAGAAATGGTGTAAAAACTGTGCGTCCTGTAGCCTCCGAAGAAAAGACTACAGTAGCCAGAAAGCACCCCTGCAGCCCATCAAGACGACTCGTCCCTTGGAGATCGTGGCATTGGACCATGTCAAGTTGTCACCCAGCCGGTCAGGACATTCGTATGCCCTGACGATGGTGGATCACTACTCCAGGTTCCTGGTGGTCGCCCCTGTCAAAGATCTGACAGCTGAAACAGCAGCAAAGACGTTTCAGGCGTATTTCTGCAGACCCCATGGATATCCAGAGCAAGTGCTAACTGATCAAGGTCCTGCATTTGAAGCCGAATTGTTTAAAGAGTTCTGTCACTTGTACGGGTGTAAGAAGATAAGAACCACACCGTACCACCCCCAAACCAATGGTCTCTGTGAGAAGATGAATCACATAGTCATTGATCTGCTGAAGATGGTACCACTTGAGGAGAGGAATCGGTGGCCAGACCTACTACCTGACCTGGTAGATCTGTACAATCACATACCGGTGAGTTCCACCAACTGCACTCCAGCCTACCTTATGCGAGCAAGACCAGGAAAGCTGCCCATGGATTTGGAACTTGGTGTTGTAGAACCAGAAGCTGATGTTACTACTGAAGATTGGGACACAAACAGACAGGAACAGTACAGGAGAGTACAAGCCTGTGTGGAAGATAGTCTCAATAAAGTAAGGGAAAAGCAAGAGCAGAACTACAACAAAAGTGCGCCAGCTAAACCTTTTATGCCTGGAGAAATTATGTTAAAAAGAAAAAGAAGAATGCACAAATTGGACGATCAGTGGAAACAAGAGCCATATGTCGTGCAAAATTCCAAATTTGACAACAGGAAAACCTGTACCATTAGCAAAGATGGAGGAAAGACGACCGCCACGGTATCCAGAGACCACCTAAAACTGTGTCCAGACATGTTAAAACTTCACGAGGAAGAACTTGTTATGGAAAAAGAGAAATCAGGTGAAGTCATACACACGGACCTAGGAGATTTTCCTGCAGATTGGCCTTGTATCGGAGACGCTGTGATTATTCCAGTACTTCAATTTTACCAACCACAAGAAGCGCTTCAACGTCCAGTTGAGCCAGTTGCCGCAGCAGAAGAAATAGTTCAAGAAGAACCTGCTCCTGTAGCACCTCCAGAAGTAGTATCTCAAAGAATGAAATCTCAAAATGTGGAACCTTCAGATGTTGGGTCTCAGGTAGAAGAATCCCCTGGCGAAACAGAACCGCATCGCCCAGCCACAAGTATGCTTGCCAGATCCCTAGAGAGGTTACAGTTTGCCAGCACGCAGGACAGATAGGCCTGAAGCTACTATACCTGACACCACACCACGTAGGTCAGTACGTACAACGAAAGGAAGGTTACCTGTTAGGTACCAAGAGTAGTCCTAGCAAACTAGTCTAGTATGACCCAGATAGGGTTTACTTAATTGTACAAAGTTATGAAGAAAATTGCATTTTATTGAGAATGTTATATGATGATAATGTTTATATGCTAAAGTGGTTATGATAGAAATGTGATTGTTCTAGAAATGTTCTTTTAAAGGACTGCGTGGCTGAGGACTTTGCCAGCCCAAAAACTGTGTTGTAAATAGTTGGCACTCAGTGCCCCATCTTGGTTTTACGTAAAGCCATTCTACCTCAGAAGAAAAACCCGTATGGTGTGGCCTTGAGTGAGGTCTACAGCAAAGAAGTCCTGCAGCCCACCCAGGACCCACGTGGAGGTTTTTGGTGCGGGTCCTCCACAAGAATATTGTATTTATTTGCACTGTGAAAATATTTTGATATTTTTCTATTTTGCAACTTGTACACAATGTAACGTTAAAGTGTCCTTACCTCCCACAAGGGATGAGTTATGTTGTTAATGTTATTATAAAAATTGTTTTTTCTATTTCAGCCCGGGAGTGCTGACGATAACTAGGGGGGGATGTGTGGCCCAGCTGTGCTTGGTACACATGTTCCCAGGAGTGTCACGCGGTCTTATGATATGTGTACGATGTCAGTAAACTATTCTTAAAAGAACAACACTCTATACAACATATAGATTAGCAACATCAGCATGTAAATATAGAATAGATTTACCTGACACGATATCCGTTGAACTCAGGGTTAATCTTGAGGACTTGATACACTGTCACAGGAAAGAGGAGGACCGGGGGTCTAACCTGACCCTAAACTGGGGTCCTAACTAATCCCTCACCTTGGAGGTACTGATAATGGTTCAGAGGTCCAAGTCTCCAGCCTTACCCTGTCTCCTATCAGTCCCTGAACCCTGTAATCAGTCCTAAGAAGGATTCTGATTACCACCAAAGGGATATGGGCTGATCTCTGCTAAATACACAGATTAGACATATAAGACAGACTGGAGAAAACACAGACTTGCATACACACTCAAACACAGAAGGAACATAAATGATCTGGGATATTAAACTCTAAGCAAGGTGAGCTTAAAACAACTAAGGAGCTCTTTAACTTAAGTCTATACAGATACAATCCTATCTGTGGTCTGCATGAAGAATTTCACTGGCAACTCCCAACACAGACAACCAGAGATTTAAAGGAAACCAATCAACAAATAATTAATTGCAGCCGGGAGAAAACTGCACCCAGTCCCAGAACTGAGCACAGACAGAATTAACTCCCTAACTGCCAAACACAAAGAAACAGCAACTCAGCTGTGAGAAGTCAGAATGTGCAACCGCGACGATCTTCGTGGCGATGCACACATGACAGTACCCCCCCTTCTACGAGGGGCCTCCGGACCCTCAGGGCCAGGTTTGCCCGGGTGAGTTCTGTGGAAGGTCTGCACCAAACGATCTGCGTTAATGTCAGACGCAGGAAACCACGTCCTCTCCTCTGGACCATACCCCTTCCAATGCACCAAGTACTGAAGGGACCGGCGATTCAGACGTGAGTCAATGATCTTTGACACTTGAAACTCCAAGTTACCATTGACCACCACTGGAGGAGGAGGTAGAGGTGATGGTATGACTGGTGCCACGTACCTCTTAAGTAATGACTTGTGGAACACATTATGAATTTTAAACGTAGGAGGGAGGTCCAGACGAAATGCCACAGGATTAATTATGGAACTGATCCTGTACGGCCCGATGAATCTGGGGCCCAGCTTCCAGGAGGGAACTTTAAGTTTTATATTCCTGGTAGACAACCATACCAGATCGTTCACATTAAGATCTGGACCAGAAACTCTCCTCCTATCAGCCATACGTTTATAACGGTTCCCCATAGCACTCAGATTATTCAATACACCTCTCCACACTGAAGCAAGTGACGACGAGAAACGCTCCTCCTCAGGAACCCCAGAAGGGCCCCCCCCATTGAATGTACAAAACTGGGGATGAAAACCATATGCCCCAAAAAACGGGGACTTACCAGTGGACTCGCTCCGCCTGTTGTTAAGAGCGAACTCTGCCAGAGGCAAGAAAGAAGACCAGTCCTCCTGGTTCTCTGAGACAAAACACCGAAGATAAGTCTCTAGGCTTTGATTCAGACGCTCTGTCTGACCATTGGTCTGCGGATGAAAAGCCGAGGAAAATGACAATTGCATCCCCCGACGTAAACAAAATGCCCTCCAAAACTTGGACACAAACTGAGACCCCCTATCTGACACCACATCAGAAGGCAACCCATGAAGTCTCACAATCTCCCCAATGAACACCTGCGCCAGAGTTTTAGCATTAGGGAGGGCAGGAAGAGCAATGAAATGTGCCATCTTACTGAACCTGTCAACAACCACCAGTATGACAGTCTTCCCTGACGACTGAGGAAGGTCCGTGATGAAGTCCATAGACAAATGAGTCCATGGACGCTCCGGAAGTTTCAAAGGTAAGAGGGTCCCAGACGGACGGGTATGAGGGGTCTTAGAGCGAGCACAAACCCCACAGGACGCGACAAAAGTTAAAACATCTTTATTAACGTTAGGCCACCAAAACCGGCGAGAAAAGAGATCTAAAGTAGCCTTACTCCCTGGATGTCCTGCTAAAGCAGAATTATGATGTGCCTCAATAACCTTTTGTCTCAACTGATTTGGGACAAACAGTCTCCCTGGAGGTCCTGCAGGGGCGTCCCCCTGAGCCTCTAACACCTCCTCCTCAAGCTCAGAACATACAGCCGACACTACCACCCCCTCCTGAAGGATGGGAATCGGGTCATCCATTTTCCCGGCCCCTGGGAAACTGCGAGACAAGGCATCCGCCTTAACATTCTTAGATCCAGGGTGATAAGTGACAACAAAATTAAACCTGGTAAAAAACAACGACCATCGAGCTTGTCTGGAATTCAGACGCTTAGCAGATTCCAAATACAGCAGGTTCTTGTGATCAGTAATGACGGTGACCGGGTGGACTGCCCCCTCCAAAAAGTGACGCCATTCTTCAAAAGCCAACTTAATGGCCAAAAGTTCCCTATTGCCGATATCATAATTCCTTTCGGCGGACGACAATTTTTTAGAAAAGAAAGCGCACGGATGCCATTTACCAGGGGACGGACCCTGGGACAATATTGCACCCACCCCTACGTCAGACGCATCCACCTCCACAACGAACGGCTGTGATGCATCTGGTTGGATGAGAACGGGTGCCGAAGCAAAACATTTTTTCAAAGAGGAAAAAGCTTGGCAAGCTTTGTCCGACCATTTAGAAAAATCCGTCCCTTTTCTTGTCATGTCAGTGAGAGGTTTGACAACAGATGAGAAATTACAAATAAATTTCCGGTAGTAGTTAGCAAACCCCAGAAAACGCTGCAGAGCCTTAAGATCCTCTGGCTGATCCCATTCAAGCACTGCTCTCACCTTTTCAGGGTCCATACGGAAACCGGAGGCTGACACCAAGAAACCCAAAAACTGAAGTTCCTGTACGGCGAATACACACTTTTCCAGTTTGGCGTATAGTTTATTGTCTCGCAAGATCTGCAACACCTGTCTCACATGCTCCTGGTGAGACACAAGATCTGGTGAGTAAATTAAAATGTCATCCAAATATACGACCACAAACAGCCCCACCAGATGACGAAAAATGTCATTAACAAAATGTTGGAATACTGCTGGTGCAGTAGTCAGACCAAAAGGCATGACAAGGTTCTCATAATGTCCCTCCGGCGTGTTTAAACGCCGTTTTCCACTCATCCCCCTCTTTTATCCTAATCAGATTATACGCCCCCCTGAGATCCAATTTAGAGAACCATTTGGCGCCAACAATTTGATTGAAGAGATCAG
The DNA here is from genome assembly GCA_033576555.1 of Oophaga sylvatica. Lineage (NCBI taxonomy): Eukaryota > Metazoa > Chordata > Amphibia > Anura > Dendrobatidae > Oophaga > Oophaga sylvatica. The sequence goes on from JARQOD010000001.1 coordinate 956,501,090, forward strand.
GAATCAGAGGGAGTGGATACGGATCTCGAACAGTAATCCGATTAAGTTCGCGGAAATCCAAGCAAGGGCGTAGGCCTCCATCTTTTTTCTTCACAAAGAAGAACCCCGCGGCCACTGGGAAGATGAAGGTCTAATATGCCCTTTGGCCAGACTTTCCGAAATATAATCTTTCATAGCCTGCCTCTCAGGACCAGAAAGGTTATATAACCTAGCTTTAGGTAACTTAGCATCAGGAAGTAAATTAATAGAGCAGTCATACACGCGATGAGGAGGCAACTCCTGACACCCCTCCTCAGAGAACACATCCCCAAAGTCCTCCAAAAAAGGAGGCAAAGTACTAGGCACGACCGCACTGATGACTGTGTTCATGCAGTTACTTTTGCAAAACTCCCCCCATTGGCTTATATCTCTGGACTGCCAATTAATCACAGGGTTATGTTTAACCAACCAAGGAAGTCCCAACACAATAGGAGTAGGTAGACCCTCCAACACATAACAAGATAATAGTTCCCTATGTATTGCCCCTACCCGAAGGTCAATGTTATGAACCTCATGAACAAAGCTACCTTGGCCGAGAGGCCTGGCGTCAATGGAGAATATAGGGATCGGTTTGACCAATACACTCAGATGCATACCTTGAGCCTGAGCAAACTGAGCGTCAACCAGATTAGCCCCGGACCCACTATCAAGAAGAACAGAAAATCTCTCCACTCTCGTACCAACCACCACCTCCACTGGTACAAGGAACTGAGAAGAACTAGCGGACGAAATACATACTCCCAGGTTGTCGTCCACCACACAACCTGGGATTAACAGTTTTCCGGCGACTTTTTGCTCAACAAGGCACGGGATGGACATCCCCCAACAAAATGTCCCTCTTTCCCGCAGAAGAAACACCTTCTAGTCCTGCGGCGTACCGCCAATCCCCTCCTACGAAATGATGTCCCTCCCAACTGCATAGGCTCCTCCGAACAGACAAGGGGAACCTCAACATAAGGGACTTTAGTAGTAGGTGGAGTAACAACAGGGGGCGGAGTTACCTCGCACCTCTCCCGGAGCCGTCTATCAGTACGGATAGCTAGGGCCATAGCAGCCTCCAGTGATGGAGGAGAATCATACTGAGCCAAAACGTCCTTTAATTTGTCAGAAAGCCCATGACAAAACTGGCTCCTAAGAGCTGGGTCATTCCACTGAGTATCTGTGGCCCATCTGCGGAACTCAGAAGCAAATTCCTCCGCCGGACGATCTCCCTGCTGTATCTTACGTAATTTTGTCTCAGCAAGAGAGACCCGATCTGGGTCATCATATACCAAACCCAGGGCAGTAAAAAATCGATCTACTGACTGTAGAGCCGGGGATCCCGGAGGAAGGGAGAAGGCCCAGGATTGAGGGTCCCCTTGTAGGAGCGAGATAACAATTCCCACTCTCTGCTCTTCACTCCCTGATGATCGAGGCCGAAGCCGAAAATACAATTTACATGCTTCCCTGAAGGTAAAAAATTTGTCTCGCCCACCAGTGAACCTGTCCGGGAGAGCTACTTTAGGTTCAAATCTGGTTTGCTCCGAGGGAGACAAAACTTTGGACTTAATGTCCGTCAGCTCCATGGATAATCCCTGCAACTGCAGAGCCAGCTGGGCTACTGGATCCATGGCAACTGGGAATAATTTTATGGGCCAGTGAAAATGTCACGCAGTCTTATGATATGTGTACGATGTCAGTAAACTATTCTTAAAAGAACAACACTCTATACAACATATAGATTAGCAACATCAGCATGTAAATATAGAATAGATTTACCTGACACGATATCCGTTGAACTCAGGGTTAATCTTGAGGACTTGATACACTGTCACAGGAAAGAGGAGGACCGGGGTCTAACCTGACCCTAAACTGGGGTCCTAACTAATCCCTCACCTTGGAGGTACTGATAATGGTTCAGAGGTCCAAGTCTCCAGCCTTACCCTGTCTCCTATCAGTCCCTGAACCCTGTAATCAGTCCTAAGAAGGATTCTGATTACCACCAAAGGGATATGGGCTGATCTCTGCTAAATACACAGATTAGACATATAAGACAGACTGGAGAAAACACAGACTTGCATACACACTCAAACACAGAAGGAACATAAATGATCTGGGATATTAAACTCTAAGCAAGGTGAGCTTAAAACAACTAAGGAGCTCTTTAACTTAAGTCTATACAGATACAATCCTATCTGTGGTCTGCATGAAGAATTTCACTGGCAACTCCCAACACAGACAACCAGAGATTTAAAGGAAACCAATCAACAAATAATTAATTGCAGCCGGGAGAAAACTGCACCCAGTCCCAGAACTGAGCACAGACAGAATTAACTCCCAACTGCCAAACACAAAGAAACAGCAACTCAGCTGTGAGAAGTCAGAATGTGCAACCGCGACGATCTTCGTGGCGATGCACACATGACAAGGAGGATGCACGGAAAGGTAATTCACAAATACCTGATAATCACACAACACTTGACATTTTTCCTGGTTCCACCAGAGGGAGCCCTTGAGACAGCAGTGAGATAAAGACAATCTAGCTGAAAGTTAGTCGTCGTTGGTGTTACCTCAGGAGGAGCAGACACGACATCTCTGTACGGAGTTACCTCAGGAGAAGCTGACATCTACTGCTGCCTGTGCTCATATTTAGGTGTGTGTAGGACGACAGGCGAGTGGAAAAAGGGAAAGATTGACCGAGGTGATATAGCAACGATAGCTGCCTCCACTCTACACAATCGGACACTGGGTCCGAAGCTTGCTAGAACCTTCACGGCTAGTGGGAGAAAATCGGAATCCCTGCTGGACTTCAGGTCGCAGAGGGGCCCTTCAGTGCTGATACGTAACCGAGGTTAGGAAGACGGGGGTCTGGCAGGTACCGCCATAGAGACACTGTTCTGTCCACAAAAAGGCCTCATCACAAGATCAGCCGGGCGTAGAAAGGAGAAGGAGTTAAACTTAGCTTCATGCAGGTTGGAAACTCACACATTAAGAAGTAAGGAGGCCTTAAACCTACTCAGTGATTACCTGGATGTGCATCCTCCACCCTGAGCAGCTTCCCGGGACATACCTGCAACCATCACCAGTAAAGGTATGGAAAGAGACTGATTTGTGTGTGACTGCCTTATTGCCCTGCACCGTGCACCGCCTTATACTCCGAGGGATCCAGTCTTACCTGTGGGAGACTTAACACCTTGCTGCCAAATAACAACCCCTCAGAGGATTAACCCTGCAGCGCTGGTCACTCTGATCAGAAACCACAGGTGGCGTCACGAACAATTCCTAAAATCCCCTGTAAATATCCCCCTTTGTATGAGCGCCCAGGGCAACGGACCGAGCTGTGCTACTTGTGACATTCCCATAGACTTCAACGGGCTCGGTGCCGAGTACCCCATAACCCTGGTGTTGTGCGACTCACTTGCGCTTAACACAAGAGATGAAAATACCCCTCCACCCCATAAATCACACAGAAGCAATAACCAATTATAAAATATCTATATATATCCAACCCTAATATGATAAAATATTACAGTAATATGCAGTAGCGGGGAATTGGTGTTCCAAAGCATAGCCCATTGTGGCAACCTTAGTAGGTAAAAAAGGGACCTTTCGGGAAAAGTCTGCTCCAATCATATTCCAGCCCTCCAAAGCCCCATTGCATTATAAAGGCAGCAAGTTGATTGGTGGCTCGAGGCAACGTCTTTATTATGATTCCAACCACTTTTAGTAAATGTTCCTCGCTTTTTCTGAGTCTATTACTTCATAAATCTCACCTTTTACTCTTAACCTTTAAAGACTTATTATGGTTATGTCAAGTGTAAAGGCAGAATTACTCTCATTCGAAGAATAGACAATCAAATGATTGACCCCCTGCAACCTAATCCTGACCTATGACTGGTAGAAAGCTCAAAATTGAGCAATAGATGGCATCATCATAGCACTTAATAGAGTATGAAGCTCCCGTCTCACATAGCGATATCGCTAGCGAGATCGCTGCTGAGTCACAAGTTTTGTGACGCAACAGCGATCTCCCCAGCAATATCACTGTGTGTGACATTCAGCGACGATCAGCCCCCCTGCTGGGTATCGCTGATCGTCGCTGAATGCCTGGACTTTTTTTTGATCGCTGGTCTCCCGCTGGCCAGCATGCATTGCTGCGTGTGACAGGCGGGAGACCAGCGATCAGCTGGTAACCAAGGTACACAGCGGGTTTCTAGGCACCGGGCGGTGCCTAGAAACCCGGTGTGTACCTTGGTTACCAGCTCCCTGCACCAGAGCTTGGTATCTAACGTACACTGCGGGTAACTAAGCGACATGCATCGCTTGTTACCTGCAGTGTCGCTGTCCTGATCGCTGCTGAGATCTTCCTGTTTGGCAGCTCAGCAGCGATCATGTAGCAACACACCAGCGATCCTGACAAGTTCATATCGTTGTCGGGATCGCTGGTGTGTCGCTATGTGTGACGGGGCCCTATTAGTATTAGTTCCAGTGTCATGCACGGAGGTCACGGTGGTCATCCCGCTGACACATTATTACCCTATATTGTTTGTTAATTGTCACGATCTGGAAGCACACATAATTATCTCAGGAGGCTTCCTGATATTTCATTCAGAGCAGTAAGCTCCTCAGCAGTAAATGGCCAATTACAATCTCTGCATTATTACATAATAATACTTTTACATGAGTGATTCCACTTAGAAAATTCATTTACATTTGAAGCAAAAAATTAAAAAAATAAAACGTCAAAATTTAAAATAAAAATTAACCCATCCCAACAGGGTAAATTTTTGCTTATTTTTTTTCTTCCTCCTCTTCAAAGAGACATAACATTTATTTTTTATTTTTTCCATCACTGTAGCCATTTGAGGGCTTGATTTTTGCAGGGCGTGGAGTTGTAGTTGTGAGATACTATTTGCTCTACTGTAGAATATACTGAAAATGGAAAAAATTTTCCAAGTCGATGAACATGATGAACAAAAAATCACACTCCTGCCATGACTTAATTTTTACTGTGTTTATTGTGCAGTGAAAATGAGCTTGCAATGTTGTTCTTTGGTTCAGCATGATTACACTGATAACTAACCTACAGGTTATTTTTATCTTTAATATTTTAAAAAAATTCGGAACCTTGTAGAAAAAAAATTGATTTGTTTCTCCATTTTTCCACCCGTTAAGTTTTTTATTTTTTCCGTCGATGGAGCTGTGTGAGGATTAGATTTTTGTGCACTAAGCTGCCATTTTTATTGCTACTATTTTGGAGCATAAATTATGTATTTTGCTACATTTTCTGGGGGTAGATGCATTGACTGAAATATAGCAATTCTTTCATTTAGTCATGTAGATTTTTACTCTTTACGCCTTTTATGAAGTGGGTTAATGAAATTTATATTTTCATTGATCGGACTTTTATGAAAACAGGGCTACCAAACATGGTGGTTTTTTTTTCATTTATTTTTTTATTTCTTATTTTTTTTGGTTGTGAATAAGGGGACAGTTCAAACTTTTTTGTTTCTTTATGTGATATTTATTTTTTATTTTTAAAGTCCTAGTGGACTTGATCCTGCAGTCTGTATATATCTATATATTTGTTCTATATACTACAAAGAATTGTGGTAGACAGTAAAATCTTCGATCTTCTTTGGCTTCTTTGAAGTACAAAGATGGTAACAACAAGGGCCTACAGTAGACACCAGGCTATAAAGGCAACACATCAGCGCCAATACAAGTAGAACTGCTTCTCAATTACTACAGTATATTCCGCCATGTAAAATAAAAACAGCCTTTACTCACCTCAGCGCCATTCCAGCAAAGTCGGCAGTGGGGCTCATATTAACATTATGTCATGTGAGCCCTGCAGCCAATCAGCGGCTACTAATTGGCTGCTTCACTATCATTTTCCTCCAAGGAAACTGACATCCAGAGGTGGCCAGAATTGTTGCTGCTTTCACTACCTCTGGATTTCAGTTTTAAAGAAACTGAGAGTGAAGCAGACCATTAGCTGACACTGATTGGCTGCAGGGCTCATGAGATAAAACAATGTCACGAGAGCCCAGTGAGACCCAGCGCTTACATCGTGTGAACGGCGCTGGAGACAGATACAGGCTGTTTTTATTTTATATGGTGGAATACAATATGGTAATTGAGAAGCGGTTGTCCAACTAGTGAGCAGCCCCTTTATTAATACACAATTATCACAGCTCCTAACCATCCTGGATCCAGCAGAACGTTTCCAGATTTGGGTCTCTGTCCCGGATAGTGAGGCAAGTGTCCTGTAATGCCATCAGTGAGTGCTGCTCAGCGTGAGAACTGACCTGCTTAGCTCATACTGAGCAGCGCTGTACAGATAAGCTGACTCCTGTGTGCAGCATCTTCCAGCGCTGCCAGGAGTTGCAGTGTCCGATTAGAAAGACAAAAGCAGGTTATCAATTACCACCGTGTGCTGAATAAAAGCTTTGTCGCATCCAAGGCTTCTAATAGACCTGTCAGCTCAAATGATCGCTGAGTGTCTGCCTGACACAGAGCTGCTGGGTCCTAGCTGGTCTAGATCAGTTCTGCCAGTGACATATCACTGGATGTTTTCCCTGTAGCTGGGGCTTCAAGAGATGCTTCAGTTACAGTGGAAAATATTTACAATGAGTTTTGGAGAACAAATCATGTTAAAATAAAGAAATAAAATTATCTATATATGTGGCGCCCCTCAGGGTCCAGTCGCCACAGAGTTGTTGCATCTCACCCAGAGGTGTGACACCTGACTCTCAGGTAAGGAGGAAGCACCCCTTAGACTCCAACACCGCATCCAACAGACCATGCCAGCTGAGCATACGGACGGACCCTACGGGAGGATGGTCTGACTCAACCTGGTTAGGAAAGAGTGTATAGCTGGGTGGGTGGAGCTTATGTGTAGCCCTGGTGTTAGGCACACGCAGTACCCTGGAGAGTGTGTGGCGAGACAGCAGTTTAATGCTAAATATTCATTCACTCGACATATACTAGACACACCCTTAGGGTAGTGGAGTTTACTCTTGAGGGAGTGGTCAAGGTATGTGTTAGAGTGATTTAGTGAGTCTAGTTCCTGTCTTCGGACAGTGAGGACGTGTGGAGTCAGTGTCTAGACTTCAGAGAGAGAAGACGTCTGGAGGGAGGAAGGAGTCTAGCCTGCTTTATCATCAGTTCATATCGTGGAGTCTGGTATAGGTGTTTGAATTCACCTTAGTCTAGTCAGAGCTGTATCACCTCCTCAGCATACACTGAAGGAAAGAAGAAGTTCTAGTGCAGAAAGTCTTCAGCATCCCTGTCTAAAGGACGGTATCAGGTTCAGAGACGTGCTCCTGCCTGTTGATAACTGAGCATCTGTAGCTAACTTCGAAGTAAGGAAGAGAAAGAAGTGACTGCTCGACCCTTGGCTAGTTTGAGTGCTTATGTTACCAGCGTGGACAAGGCGAAAGGCAAAGTGGATTTATTGGATTAGTGCTTACGGATTGAAGAAGTCCAGCACATTGCACCCGGTCACTGGGGACCGAAGGGTCACTGTTGTTTCAAGCACAGTGATAAGAAAACCAGGAATCTACCGGACCCTAGGTCGCGGCAGACAGCCCCTTATAGTCAGTACGTAACTGGGGTCAGGGGGAGTGAAGACTTTGGAGTTTCTGCAGGACAAAATAAGAATTCAGCTCCTTCACAGGAAGGCCCCTAACACAAAGCTGACTGGGCAGGTACAGCTATAGATTAGCTGGAGATTTGAGGGAACTACGCTTCAGGCTGGTTGTACTCGTTGTATTGGAAGTAAAGGAGGCCCCTAACTTGTCCAGCTGCTGTCTCAAGATACACTCTCCTTGGATCAGCCTCCCTGGGACCTGCCTGAACATCTTACAAGTAAAGGTATGGAAAGACGCTGACCGTGTGAGACTGTGTTCTTTATCTGCACCCGACTTCACAAATCCCATAGACTTTGAGGGACCAGTCCCACCTGTAGGGGACCCGACATCTAGCTGCCTCACCATCCCCTCAGAGATCTACAGCAGCGCTGGTACAAATTACCAGAATACTACAGGTGGCGTCACGAACTGTATATAAACCAATCCCCTGTAAATATTCCCCCAACATACGCCAGACCGCCCGGGCCACAGACCGAGCCACAGCTACCTGTGACAAAAACCCCATAGACTTCCATGGGCTCGGCTCTGAGTACCCCATTGCCCTGGTAATCCACAATTGTGGTGGCGGGTCGACACAACTTGGCGTCACGAACAGGATGCGAAACTCGCAGAATTGCGAGCCCTGTGTGCCTAAGGAATTGTTTTGGTGAAAAAGGACTGTTTGCACTTTTGGCGCCAAAATCGCCATTTTTGTCGCCATATTCGCGCCCTCAGGCGCTGGAGAAGAAGGTGGGCGTACCTTCGTGGGCGTCTACCCCCCCTGTGGCGCGAAGAAAATGCCGGCCTTCTCAAAGTGCTATTACAATATGCGATCCTGCCCTACAGCAAAGGAGGTCCGCCTCCTCTTCACCTTCCCTGCGAGGAGGAGGAGACGCAAATCCCACCTCCACGGAAGAGACCGGATGTCTCCGCAGAAAGAAAAAAGAATCTTCTGGAACATCATGGAGGCAGGACGTGTGCAGCCGAGCAGGGAAGCGGAGGAAGGCAGGCCCCGTGCCCCAGCCAAGCTGCCACCAACACCGGAGTTATCCGTGATCCTGCACCTGCAACAGGCGTTGCTAGAGACAAGAGAAGAAAATGCACGCCTGAAAAAGATGGTCCAGCACCAACCTGGCTTTGAAGAAATTGAGAGACGCCGGTGTACCCTGGAACAGCGGAGGCTGTGGGACACGGTGATCTCTCCCCTCAACGAACCCCCACGATTCCAGATACCGAAGAGTCTGCTGCCCAAGGCAAAGGAGCAACCGGAGGCTGCCCCCGAAAGTACCAATCCTGATCCCACCGGTGAAGCGGTGGAGGCGAAGGAGGTTGAGGAGGTACCGCCAGTTCCGGAACGCCCCGCCCGGCCAGGATGGCCGCAGCAGATGATCGATCCCCGATAGGGACACCGGAGGAGACTCAGCCGTCAATGATGGAGCAGCGACAGCAGCAGGTTAGTGCGTTCCCAACTGAGCCATTGCGCACACCTGCTTCCTGCTCTGCATCACACCAGCATTGTGCATCGGCATCGCCCCCTGCGTACACCTCCGTATCGCAATCGGCGATCTACTCTGCATCGCAATCGGCGACCCAATCTACATCGCAAGAGTCTGATGCGATCTCAATTGAGCCACTACAAAAGCCTGCTTTTTGCCCAGTATCTTATGCTGCAGCAGCGTCCCCAGAGGAGGACGGGCCCTGCGGCCTAGAGGACCGGAGTGAACCGGCCCTGCAGATAACCAGCGATGATGACACCCTGCTGGAGCCCCCAACATCCCCACCAGCCCAGTGCACACCAGCCACACAGACCCCGATGGTGGAGTCGATGATCTTGGTGTTGGGCACTGGGCCCAGGAGTAGGAACGGTCCTGTGCGAGCATCGCGTTGTTCCAGCCCCCGGGGTGGAAAAAGTAGTGGAAAGTGTATTTGCAGAAAATGAATAAGATAGTGAAGAATTGGTGAGATCCATATCGGGTCTACCAAAAGTAAAGAAAAGAAAAGTTTGAAATGTTTTGTAAAGTTTTGCACAATTTATATAGTGAATATATATATTTCTACTGTAGAATGCCCGGCTGGGTAAATGGTAAATGGTAAATGATAAATGATAAATGGTAAATAGTAACCAGAAAAAGTTTATGCACTTTGATATTATATAATATGTCTTTGGTTTTACATTGGACTTGGAGGTTAAGGACTATGCTAACCCAGAACTTACTTGTAAATAGTTGCGCTTCGGTGCTTTCTCTTGGTTTTACATAAACCAGTCACAACTACCTCTGAAAACAAAACCCGTGTGGTGTGGCACTGAGTGAGGTCTGCAATCGGATGTCCTGCAGCCCACCCAGGACCTACGTTGAAGGTTTGGTGCGGGTCCTTCACAAGTATCTTGTATATTTATTGAACGCTATTTAATATTTGTATTTTCTATAAAGTTTGCAACGTTCAAGATATTCTCACCTCCCGGATGGGAAGATGTTATTGTTTAATGTTATTGCATAAACAAAATGTCTATTTTGTATTTTTCAGCCCGGGAGTGCTGTCTTTTACCATGGGGGAATGTGTAGCCTGGTGTTAGGCACACGCAGTACCCTGGAGAGTGTGTGGCGAGACAGCAGTTTAATGCTAAATATTCATTCACTCGACATATACTAGACACACCCTTAGGGTAGTGGAGTTTACTCTTGAGGGAGTGGTCAAGGTATGTGTTAGAGTGATTTAGTGAGTCTAGTTCCTGTCTTCGGACAGTGAGGACGTGTGGAGTCAGTGTCTAGACTTCAGAGAGAGAAGACGTCTGGAGGGAGGAAGGAGTCTAGCCTGCTTTATCATCAGTTCATATCGTGGAGTCTGGTATAGGTGTTTGAATTCACCTTAGTCTAGTCAGAGCTGTATCACCTCCTCAGCATACACTGAAGGAAAGAAGAAGTTCTAGTGCAGAAAGTCTTCAGCATCCCTGTCTAAAGGACGGTATCAGGTTCAGAGACGTGCTCCTGCCTGTTGATAACTGAGCATCTGTAGCTAACTTCGAAGTAAGGAAGAGAAAGAAGTGACTGCTCGACCCTTGGCTAGTTTGAGTGCTTATGTTACCAGCGTGGACAAGGCGAAAGGCAAAGTGGATTTATTGGATTAGTGCTTACGGATTGAAGAAGTCCAGCACATTGCACCCGGTCACTGGGGACCGAAGGGTCACTGTTGTTTCAAGCACAGTGATAAGAAAACCAGGAATCTACCGGACCCTAGGTCGCGGCAGACAGCCCCTTATAGTCAGTACGTAACTGGGGTCAGGGGGAGTGAAGACTTTGGAGTTTCTGCAGGACAAAATAAGAATTCAGCTCCTTCACAGGAAGGCCCCTAACACAAAGCTGACTGGGCAGGTACAGCTATAGATTAGCTGGAGATTTTGAGGGAACTACGCTTCAGGCTGGTTGTACTCGTTGTATTGGAAGTAAAGGAGGCCCCTAACTTGTCCAGCTGCTGTCTCAAGATACACTCTCCTTGGATCAGCCTCCCTGGACCTGCCTGACATCTTACAAGTAAAGGTATGGAAAGACGCTGACCGTGTGAGACTGTGTTCTTTATCTGCACCCGACTTCACAAATCCCATAGACTTTGAGGGACCAGTCCCACCTGTAGGGGACCCGACATCTAGCTGCCTCACCATCCCCTCAGAGATCTACAGCAGCGCTGGTACAAATTACCAGAATACTACAGGTGGCGTCACGAACTGTATATAAACCAATCCCCTGTAAATATTCCCCCAACATACGCCAGACCGCCCGGGCCACAGACCGAGCCACAGCTACCTGTGACAAAAACCCCATAGACTTCCATGGGCTCGGCTCTGAGTACCCCATTGCCCTGGTAATCCACAATTGTGGTGGCGGGTCGACACACTTAGGCAGCACTTAGGCTGCATGTTAGATTAGAGAGCAGCCAGTCTTGAACTGGGGCTTCTCCTGAGCTGATCTTGGGAAGCAACTGCCAGAGGAGCGAGAGGGTCCTGGGCAGAGGCAGTGATTGAAGCTGTAGCCCATTCTAGGATTAGAAGGACCAGGCCAACACGGGGCACGGGCCCTAGACTAGCGGGAAAGCTTCAGGCTATGCTAGTAAAGCCGACAGCGGTGGTCACTTCATGGGCCATTGCGATATTCCACCAGCATCTCTACCGGAAGGCAGCATTACGGGGTCAAGTACGTGCAGATAAAGGATTGATCTGTTTACTGAAAGGGCTCACAACTCCCTTCGTCTGAGAGCTCTGACCTGGTGAAGGTGCAAGGAAGTAAGGAGTAATAGCACAGAAAGAGAGATAGAAGGCCAGAAAAGAACATACTGAACGGGAGTCTTGGGAAGTGCGACCAATCTACCTGGGGGTTGCTGGATCCCTCTCCTGGAGGACACAGTGCCAGGCAGGCATCTGTATGGATCCGACACACTGTGAGTAAAAACCCTGAACTGATTATGTCCTGTATCTACTGTTTTAGTACATAAGATATTACCGTAGTTATTTTTTTTTTAAATTTTTTTTTTTTTTTTGTGATTTCTCCGTTTAGCTCCTCCTTTCACTTGCTACTACTGTATTTTGATAGTATTGTGTGCTAAGAACCAGCTGTCAGACTCTCATATGGGAGGGAAATCTGAACTGTAGGCACATCCGTGCCCCTTGCCCGTAATGATTTTAAGATTTATCAGGCCCATGAAAGTTTTATGTGCGACAATCTCCTGCTGATGTGTCCTAGTAAAATAGTCCTATCCATAGGAAACAATTATCAGAGAGCTGCTGAGATTTGCGGAGCCCACTCCGGCCAGTTCTCTGTCTATAGCGAAAATAGGATACCTGTTAAGTCTGATTCACACCATAGAAAAAACTTCTAACGTGAAAAGTCTGTGACAGGCATGATGTCCCGCAACCCTCTGCCTTGACATGGGCATATTACTGCAGATCTTGCTGCTTCTTAATAATAATAATAATTTTATTTCTATAGCGCCAACATATTCCGCAGCACTTTACATTATAGAGGGGACTTGTACAGACAATAGACATTACAGCATAACAATAAACACAGATCAAAGTAGATACCAAGAGGAATGAGGGCTCTGCTCACAAGCTTACAATCTATGAGGAAAAAGGGGAGACACAAAAGGTGGATGGTAACAATTGCTTTCATTGTTCGGACCAGCCATAGTGTTCGAATTGGGTGTTGATGTAATTCTGCATGAACCAGTTAACAGCCAAAGTATGTAACAGTACAGACACAGAGGGCTATTACATGCATAAAGTGGGTGAGAACATAATGCGAGGTACCTGATTATGGTAGAAAATTTTTGAATGGGCCAACAGGGATAGTTAGGTTGAGGCGGTAGGCCAGTCTGAACAAATGCGTTTTTAGGGCCCGCTTACAACTGTGAGGATTAATCGTATTAACCTGGGTAGTGCATTCCAAAGAATTGGCGCAGCACGTGAAAAGTCTTGGAGACGGGAGTGGGAGGTTCTGATTATTGAGGATGCTAACCTCAGATCATTAGCAGAACGCAGGGCACGTGTAGGGTGGTAGGCTGAGACAAGTGAGGAGATGTAGGGTGCTGCTGAGCCATGGAGTGCTTTTTGGGTGAGGGTAATAAGTTTGTACTGGATTCTGTAGTGGATGGGTAACCAGTGTAATGACTGGCACAAGGTAGAGGCATCGGTATAACGATTGGTGAGGAATATGATCCTGGAGGCAGCATTCAAGACAGATTGGAGAGGGGAGAATTTGGTAAGAGGGAGACCGATTAGTAGAGAGTTACAATAGTCCAGACAAGAATGAATAAGAGAAACAGTAAGAGTTTTTGCAGAGTCGAAAGTAAGAAAATGTCGAATTCTTGTTAACATTTGGCTTTTGTGATAATTCAGCTTAGTAAGCTACCACAATGGGGCAAACCCCACATATTAAAGGAGTTGTCCGGTCTCCTAACAAATCACTCTGAATCGAGACATTGCACGATTATCACGTTTCCCCTGTCTTCTCCGTGTGGGTCGGTGGTCTCGTGACCACATATGTGATTTGGATACTTTCCCACTCACCCGACTTATCTGTAAAGGAGAGATTTCCAGAACTGTAGTTGGCATTTTATGCAAGAATGCAAATGGTGTGAACAGAGCTGCCTGATGCAGAATGCTTCTTTTGGATTAGAACTTTGAGATGTGTGATGACTTCTGGACCGGCTTCACTCATCCCACATTCACAGTGCGAGTACAGACCAGCCCTTGGTTTAAGCAGCAGCATTATATATGCTTATTGAGGGTGTTGAGATTGGGTCAGGAGACCTGCGGCCTGACTGTGAATGTTGGATGTGTACACGTGGCTTAAGCCATGTTCACACGACACTCAAAGTGGATATGACTAAATATCCCACCTGTTCCGACAAGCCTACAGCCTACAATGATCCTCAGTCTACTGAACCATCGCACGACCAGCTCTACCCTTTCCTAGTGTATCCTCACCCATCCCTATAGACTGTGAGCCCTCGCGGGCAGGGTCCTCTCTCCTTCTGTACTTGTGTGTCCCTTGTCTAGCACACGTTTATTGTACCTGTCTATATTTTCCCTTTTCATATGTAAAGCGCCATGGAATAAATGGCGCTATATAAATGTGTAATAATAATAATAATAATAATAACTGCACTTGGACTGTCTCCTAGAGTTATTCCAGCGTCGCATACTCCCCTCTGCTACATCGCAAGCACCATAACTGCACTACCACATCTACCTGCCCTGGAAGGACACAGCCTCACCTGTAGGAGGCTTATCATCTAGCTGCACAACACCATCCCTTCCAGAGGACCTGCACAGCAGCACTGGTCACCGTGACCAGGTACTACAGGTGGCGTCACGAATAATCATACGAACACTAATCCCCTGTAAATATTCCCCTTTTTGGTGAGCACCCAGGGCCACGGACCGAGTCGTGGCTGCCGTGACATCCCCCATACAAGTCGACGGGCTCGGGTCCGAGTACCCCAACAGTCCCAGGGCGGCTCATATATCACACAGATGAGAGGAAGCCTGAGGAGACAGCCTGAGGGCAGCTTGGAACACAAAAAAAACAGCCAGTGAGCAGAAAGGAATGCTGAGAAGATGGCCTGAGCGCAAAAAGGAACACTGAGGAGATGGTCTGAGAGCAGAGAGTGCTGAGGAGATGGTCTGAGAGCAAACAGGAGTGCTGAAGAGATGGCCTGAGGTCAGAGAGTGCTGAGGATATGGCCTGAATACAGACAGGAGCACTGAGGAGATGGCCTGAGGGCAGAGGAAGTGCTGAGGAGATGGCCTGAGAGCAGAGAAGAGAGCTGAGGATATGATCTGAGAGCAAACAGGAGCACTGAGGAGATGGCCTGAGAGTAGACAGGAGAGATTAAGAGATGGCCTGAGGGCAGAAGAGAGAGTTGAGGAAATGGCCTGAGGGCACAGAGGAGTGCTGATATGGCCTGAGAGCAGACAGGAGCACTGAGAGATGGCTTGAGGACAGAGAGTGCTGAGGAGATGGCCTGAGAGCAGAGGGGAGTGTTGAGGAGATGGCCTGAAAGCAGAAAAGAGCGGTAAGGAGGTGGCCTGAGGGCAAAGGAAAGTGCTGAGGAAATGGCCTGAGTACATACAGGTCCTTCTCAAAAAATTAGCATATAGTGCTAAATTTCATTATTTTCCATAATGTAATGATTACAATTAAACTTTCATATATTTTAGATTCATTACACACCAACTGAAATTTTTCAGGTCTTTTATTGTTTTAATACTGATGATTTTGGCATACAACTCCTGATAACCCAAAAAACCTGTCTCAAAAAATTAACATATTTCAACCGTCCAATAAAATAAAAGTGTTTTTTAAAAACAAACAAAAAAAACATCAAATAATAATGTTCAGTTATGCACTCAATACTTGGTCGGGAATCCTTTTGCAGAAATGACTGCTTCAGTGCGGCGTGGCATGGAGGCAATCAGCCTGTGACACTGCTGAGGTGTTATGGAGGCCCAGGATGCTTCGATAGCGGCCTTAAGCTCATCCAGAGTGTTGGGTCTTGAGTCTCTCAACTTTCTCTTCACAATATCCCACAGATTCTCTATGGGGTTCAGGTCAGGAGAGTTGGCAGGCCAATTGAGCACAGTAATACCATCGTCAGTAAACCATTTACCAGTGGTTTTGGCACCGTGAGCAGGTGCCAGGTCGTGCTGAAAAATGAAATCTTCATCTCCATAAAGCATTTCAGCCGATGGAAGCATGAAGTGCTCCAAAATCTCCTGATAGCTAGCTGCATTGACCCTGCCCTTGATGGAACACAGTGGACCAACACCAGCAGCTGACATGGCACCCCACACCATCACTGACTGTGGGTACTTGACACTGGACTTCAGGCATTTTGGCATTTCCTTCTCCCCAGTCTTCCTCCAGACTCTGGCACCTTGATTTCCGAATGACATGCAAAATTTGCTTTCATCAGAAAAAAGTACTTGGGACCACTTAGCAACAGTCCAGTGCTGCTTCTCTGTAGCCCAGGTCAGGCGCTTCTGCCGCTGTTTATGGTTCAAAAGTGGCTTTACCTGGGGAATGCGGCACCTGTAGCCCATTTCCTGCACACGCCGGTGCACGGTGGCTCTGGATGTTTCTACACCAGACTCAGTCCACTGCTTCCTCAGGTCCCCCAAGTTCTGGAATCGGTCCTTCTCCACAATCTTCCTCAGGGTCCGGTCACCTCTTCTCGTTGTACAGCGTTTTCTGCCACATTGTTTCCTTCCAACAGACTTCCCATTGAGGTGCCTTGATACAGCACTCTGGGAACAGCCTATTTGTTGAGAAATTTCTTTCTGGGTCTTACCCTCTTGCTTGAGGGTGTCAATGATGGCCTTCTTGACATCAGTCAGGTCGCTAGTCTTACCCATGATGGGGGTTTTGAGTAATGAACCAGGCAGGGAGTTTTTAAAAGCCTCAGGAATCTTTTGCATGTGTTTAGAGTTAATTAGTTGATTCAGAAGATTAGGGTAATAGGTCGTTTAGAGAACCTTTTCTTGATATGCTAATTTTTTGAGACAGGTTTTTTGGTTTATCAGGAGTTGTATGCCCAAATCATCAGTATTAAAACAATAAAAGACCTGACAAATTTCAGTTGGTGTGTAATGAATCTAAAATATATGAAAGTTTAATTGTAATCATTACATTATGGAAAATAATGAAATTTAGCACTATATGCTAATTTTTTGAGAAGGACCTGTAGACTAGTGCTGAGGACATGGCCTGAGAGCAGACAGGAGCACTGAGGATATGGCCTTTAGGTAGAGGTTAGTGCTGAGGAGATGGCCTGAGGGCAGAGAGGAGTGCTAAGAAGATGGCCTGAGAGCAGACAGGAGCACTGAGAAAATGGCCTGATAGCATAGGGGAGTGCTGAGGAGATGGACTGTTGGTAGAGGGGTGCACTGAGGAGACTGCCTGATTGCAGAGATGAGCACAGAAGAGACAGCCTGAGGGCAGAGAAGAGCACTGAGGAGATGGCCTGAGAGCAGACAGGAGTGCTGAAGATATAGTCTGAGAGCAGAGGGGAGTGCTGAGGAGGTGGACTGTTGGTAGAGAGGTGCACTGAGGAGACTGCCTGATGGCAGAGAGGAGCGCAGAATAGACAGCCTGAGGCCAGAGAGGAGCACTGAGGAGATGGCCTGAGAGCAGACAGGAGTGCTGAGGATATGGCCTGAGAGCAGAGAAGAGCACTGAGTAGATATCCTGAGTATAGACGGAACAAGAACTTAGGTTTGAAATGTGATGGACACCTGGACAAAAGGTCGAGGAAGCTCATTATAATTAGTGGGGTCAGTCAGGCTCTGCTGAACATTCAAAGACAAACCCTTTCATAGCTCTTTTCCAGTTATGCTCATATAATGGACATAACAACAAAAGATTTAGCAGTAGTGTGAACACAGCCTTCAAGGGTTTGTCCATCACTTTCTAAACTTAACTTAATCTGGCAAGGTTAAAATGAAATGGTTAAAGGGTGAGTCCATTTTCACTGTTTTCGCATATTTTTTCCCTCTTTCTCTTCTTTAAAAGTTGGGACTGGAGGTTTGCAAGTAGATTGTGGTGTCTTGTTATAGATTTTGCATTGAAGAGCTTTGCGTTTCATTTTAATGAGGTCCAATAAGTAACAGGTTTTCGTGAGTTGTGTTTATTAGTCATGCAATTATTAACAATTCTGACTTGGGATCGGTCCCTAGGGGTTCATACATGAATGAAAATGAACTTCACTATTCAGACGGGATGATAAGGGTCGGAGGAGGGGGTAATGACAAAGTACAGCACATTCTCCATGCCTTGCGTACATAATAACATTCTCACATAATTCAGCTTCACCCCAATCTTCTGCATGTCGGTGGCTTCCATAATGGGGGGATCATTTATATCTACCGATTGTTGTCATAATTATGTTTCCATGGAGACATTTGGATAATGAGATACTTTGTACAATATGAGGTTCCATCGATCGACATTTTATCCATTTTCTCTCATGTAACAACAGTCTGAAGCTGGTTGATTTATTACAAGGCTGTGGAGCGCCTGGCGTGCCACTGCTTGTGTTACTCAGCAGCGAGGGCCTGTCACACGCCAGTGAGAAATACTGCAATTTATATTTTATGTGCATCCTCTTGAATTTTCACAGAAATGCAGACTGCAGAAGGTTCAGTGCCTGACATGTAACATTCCTGACAGCACTGACTGCAGAGTGGATGGGATTCTGGACGAAGATTGCTCCTGTGTGCCTAAAGACTCATTTCTACAAAATTTAGCACTAAGAATTATATAGCTGGTGGAAAAAAAAAGAGTTCACCATAGCAAGAGTAAAAGGAATGAGCTCTTCCATCTAAGTCCCCCTTTTATGACCGTGAATCAATTCCCTAATTTGGTATAACGCTGTTCCTTTGAAGAAAAGTATTCTGTACAGATTCTTACTACCCCATAGTAAGATTTGATGGAACCAGCTAGGGATGTAACCTCTTTCTTTAAAGGCAACATCTACAGAATGGGAGGAATAGAACTAAGCAATGGCACGTGTGAAAAAGACTTGTGTATACTAATAGATCACAGACTGCACATGAGTCAACAGTGTGATGCAGCAGCAAAAAAGGCAAACAAAGTTCTAGGATGTATTAAGAGAAGCATAAAGTCTAGATCACATGAAGTAATTATCCCCTCTACTCCACCTTGGTCAGACCTCATCTGGAATACTGTATCCAGTTCCAGGCACATTTAAAAAAAGACATCAACAAACTGGAGCAAGTTCAAAGAAGAGCTACCAGGATGGTGAGTGGACAGCAAAGTATGTCCTATGAGGAACAGGTAAAGGATCGGGGAATGTTTAGCTTGCAAAAAGAAGGCTAAGAGGAAACTTAGTAGCTGTCCACAAATATCTGAAGTAAGTGAAGAAACAGCCGCACTCAAAAAAAATTTTCAATGCAAGTGAAAGAATTTATTGAGGTCACCACAGAATAACGTGTTGAGGTAACATTTCGACCCTGTGTCGGGTCTTTTTCAAACCTTAGGGTAAATCATGAAGAGGAGATAAGAGAGGCCATATACACTTGAAAGGCTAGAGACCATATATGTAGAAGTCCGGCAGGGAGAGGACCAGGTGGAAGTCCTAGGAAATGCTGGGAGGTTGGAACTGAATGTGGCGTCTGTGGTGCTGATTTGGCTGACAGGCTAATGTGCATGATTATTGGAAAAAAGGATCCTGTTGTGAATGGACTTGAGATGAGTTCTGAGCAGAGGCTCCCTCTGGTGGTTACAAGCGGTACTGGACTGTCCAGTGAAGATTGTGAGGATTGGGAATCAGGTGTTACTGACTGGTCTTATATAAGGGAGTCACCTTCCCATCAGGGTTGCCGGTGATCAATTGTTCTGGTCTCAATCCTTGATTCCTGTTTCCTTTGTAGCCTGCTGTGTCGTGTCTGCATCTCCTGCTAACAGATAAGACATTTTCTTCTTTTTGCTTTTGTGCTTGATTTTTGCATTTTGTCCTGCACTTCTGTGGGGGCCTTCAGGGTCCCCTCGGGGGCTTTTGCCCTCTCAGTTTTGTTCAGCCACTGATGTTTGTACATTTGCTTTTTCCAGTTTTTTCAGTGGCTGCTGTTTTGATTTTGTTACACCAGAGAACTAATTTAGGTGGTAGAGGTCGTGTGACCTCAGGTGTTTTTTAAATTAGTAACGTTGGTGCTTTTCAGGGTTTTTTGGGATTGCAGTAATGCCCTTCCTATCCTTTTCTATTTAGATAGTTTGGGCCCCAACGTTTGCTCATACTATTTTCTGTCTGTGTCAGTATTTATTCTTGTCTAACCGCCATTACATGTTTGGGGGCTTTCTATGTTCTTTGGGGATCTGCTCCGGGGCAGATAGCTTTCATCTTTCTATCTTTAGGTATAGTTAGTTTCTCAGGCTGTGACGAGGCGTCTAGGACCAACGTAGGAACGCTCCACGGCTGCCTCTAGTTGTGGTGGTTAGTCAGGGTACTGCAATCTCATAGATTCCAACTGCTCTGGTGTATTGCCTTTTTTACCTGCACTCCTCAGCTACCAAATCATAACAGTATCACCGGCCTAAACTGAAATTTATATGGTACTCACAGAAGGGAAAAAATATTTTGAAAGAAAAAAAAAAGGTTGTCAGAGTTGTCAGAGATATTTTTCTGTTTGTTGCATTTTTTTTTTCCCCTCTGTATCTCTGGGTGCTGGGGAGGATTTTTTCTCTCAATGGAGTTTGCACAGTTGTCTGGCCGTATGGATCAGCTTGCCACTGAGGTTCAGAGTATTGCTACCTATCTTGCTAGGTTGCCTGTTGTGGAACCTAGGATTCCCATGCCAGATTTGTTTTTGGGGGATCGATCCAAGTTTCTGAATTTCAAAAATAATTGTAAATTGTTTTTTGCTTTAAAATCTAAGTCCTCAGGGAACGCAGCGCAGCAGGTTCAAATTGTCATCTCTCTCCTGCGCGGTGATCCTCAGGATTGGGCTTTTTCCCTGACACCTGGGGATCCTGTTTTGAGTGATGTTGATACATTTTTTCAGGCCTTGGGGTTATTGTACGATGAGCCTAATGTCACTGATCAAGCTGAAAAAGCCTTGTTGGCATTAAATCAGGGGCTTGATGACGCTGAGTTATACTGTCAGAGATTCCGTAGGTGGGCAGTCCTGACCAAATGGAATGACGACGCTTTGGCAGCCTTTTTCGGAAGGGTCTGTCAGATAATGTAAAGGATGTTATGGTGGGATTCCCTGTCCCCTCTGGTCTCAATGATTCTATGTCATTAGCGATTCAAATTGACAGACGTTTGCGTGAGCGGAGAAGTATGCGTGGAATAGTGTTGCCTTGTGAACCTGCTTCTGAACCCATGCAGTGTGATAGAGTGGTTTCTGGGGCACAGCGTCATGAGTTTCGAAAGCGCAATGGGTTATGTTTCTACTGTGGTGATGCTTCTCATGCTATCTCAGTCTGCCCTAAGCGGGGAAGACGTTTTGCACGCTCAGTTGTCTTGGGTAGTGTTCAGACTAAGTTTTTATTAACTGTTACTCTGATATGCTCTCTGTCCTCATTTTCTGCTCAGGCTTTCGTTGATTCGGGAGCAGCTATTAACCTGATGGATTTTGATTTCGCTAAACGTTGTGGGTTTCCCTTGATACCCCTACAGAAGTCTATTCCCCTACTGGGGATCGATTCTACCCCTTTGGCTGAGAATAAACCTCAGTTCTCTACTCAGGTGATAATGAGGGTTGAACCTGATCATCAGGAGAGCTGCAAATTTTTGGTTCTGTATAATCTGCATGACATTATCATGCTGGGTTTCCCTTGGTTACAGTCTCATAATCCTGTTTTGGATTGGAAATCTGTGTCTGTAACCAGTTGGGGCTGCCAATGTGTTAATACCAACACTCCTGTTTTTTCTGCCTCCCCCCAGGCTCAGGATGTTCCTGACTTTTTGATTGATTTTTCTGATGTGTTTAGCAAAAGTAAATCTGCATCCTTGCCTCCCCATAGGAGCTATGACTGCGCTATTGAATTAGTGCCTGGTGGTAAATTCCCTAAAGGTCGCCTTTTTAACTTGTCTGTACCTGAACATGACGCTATGCGGTCTTATATCAAGGAGTCTTTGGAGAAAGGTCATATCAGACCATCCTCTTCACCCTTAGGTGCCGGTTTTTTTTTTGTGGCCAAAAAGGATGGTTCATTAAGGCCGTGTATTGATTATCGTCTTTTGAACAATATTACTGTGAAATATCAATACCCGTTACCCTTGATTTCTGACCTGTTTTCCAGGGTGAAAAACGCTACTTGGTTTACCAAGCTTGACCTCAGGGGGGCATATAACCTTATTCGCATTAAGCACGGGGATGAATGGAAGATGGCATTTAACACCCCTGAGGGGCATTTTGAGTACCTTGTGATGCCCTTTGGGCTCACTAATGCTCCTTCTGTCTTCCAGTCCTTCATGAATGACATTTTCAGGGATTTTGTGGATAAATTTCTGATTGTTTATTTGGATGATATCTTGATTTTTTCCAATGACTGGGACTCTCATGTGAAACATGTTCGAACTGTATTCCAGATTTTGAGAGAGAATGCTCTGTATGTGAAGGGATCAAAGTGTCTTTTTGGCGTACAGAAGATCTCATTTTTGGGATTTATTTTGTCCCCATCTGTTATTGAAATGGACCCGGTCAAGGTTCAGGCCATCTGTGATTGGGTCCAACCTACTTCATTAAAGGCTCTTCAAAGATTTTTGGGTTTTGCCAATTTTTATCTTAAATTTATTGGTAATTTCTCGGTTATTGTTAAACCATTAACTGATTTGACCAAAAAGGGTTCTGATGTGGTGAATTGGCCTCCTGAGGCAGTCTCTGCATTTCAGGAACTTAAGCAGAGATTCACTTCTGCTCCTGTTCTACGGCAGCCTGATGTTTCTCTGCCATTTCAGGTGGAGGTTGATGCCTCTGAAATTGGGGCAGGTGCCGTTTTGTCCCAAAGAGATCCAGAAACCTCTAAAAGTAACCCTTGTGCCTTTTTCTCTCGAAAATTTTCTCCTACTGAACGTAATTATGATGTGGGTAATCGGGAGTTATTGGCCATGAAGTGGGCTTTTGAAGAGTGGAGACATTGGCTGGAGGGAGCCAAACATCAGGTGGTGGTCCTTACTGACCATAAGAATCTGGTTTATCTGGAATCTGCCAAGCGACTTAATCCTAGACAGGCCAGGTGGGCCTTGTTTTCACACGTTTTAATTTTGTGGTTTCCTTTCTTCCTGGCACTAAGAATTTTAAGGCGGATGCCCTCTCGAGGAGTTTCCTTGCGGACTCTCCTGAGGTATCTGATCCTTCTGTTATTTTGAAAGAAGGTGTAGTTCTTTCCGCCATCTTGCCCAATTTGAGACTGTGACTCGCACCACAATTGTGTGGATACCAGGGCTATGGGGTACTCGGAGCCGAGCCCATTGATTTCCATGGGAGTTGTCACTGGCAGCGGGACTCGTTCCGTGGCCCTGGCGGTCATGCAATGGGGGATATTTACAGGGGATTAAAAGGATAGGTAGTTCGTGACGCCACCTGCGGTGTCTGATCAGATTGACCAGCGCTGCTATTAGGATCTTCACAGGGGATGTTATGGGGCAGCTGGGTGGTAAGTCTCCCACAGGTGAGACGGGTCCCTGGAAGTCTATGGTGATGATGCAGGGTGTAGATAAGAATTCAGTCACACACGAAATAGCTTCTTTTCATACCTTTTACTTGAAGGTGTTTCAGGAAGATCCCGGGGAGCTGGTCGGGGTGGAGAATGCACACTCGGGTAGCCGCTGAGCAGGTTAGAGGCCTCCTTTACTTCAAAATGTACTTGAGTCCAAACTTGCATAAAGCGAAGTTAACTCCTTCTGTAGCAACTACGCCCGGCCAACATTGTGGTGGAGCCTTCTATGTCTCTGATCATCAGATGTTGAGAGAACTAAGTCCCTACTTTTGTAGCGACCCACTGAAGGTCCTTGTTCTCCCTGACTCCGGTTACGTATTGGCGCTTAGGGCTGCTCTCTGCAACCTGTAGTCCAGATAGCCTCCGGTTTTCTATCACTAGACGTGAAGTACTAGCAATGCTTCGGACCCGGTGTGCGGTTAACTAGTGCAGGTAATCCAATACCTGAAGCACTTCTCTCTGTCTTCTCCACTGTGCCCTTCGCCCTGCTTCCCGCTCTTAACATAAGCACCTGTAGCTTTTGATGGTAATGTCAGCTTTCTTCTAGAGCTCCCTGAATAGCTCTCAGTATCCTCCAAGTCCAGACTGGACTGAGACTGAACTGCCCTGTACTCAGACAGGAAACAGACTGAGGGGATGACTCACTCCTGAGCCACCCAGAGCTTGACTGCTCTGTCTTCAGGCAGGATCTTGACTGACTACTGACTTTGCTACGTCACACTACTAAATAGTCTGATATGCCTCTAGTGGCAATGCTGAGAAGTGTGAGTGAATGAATATCAAGCGTTGCGGTACCTTCCTGTGCATTCTCCTGGATTTATGTGTGCCTTACATAGCTGGGCCACACATCCCCCCTTGATTAAACACAGCACTCCCGGGCTGTAAAAGAGAAAAGAAAAACATTTTTGTTTTGCATTAACAACAACATTTTAACACTTCCCATCCGGGAGGTAAGACTTCTTGAACGTTACAATATGTACATTAGAAAAAATACAAAAGTATCAAAAGTATCAAACATTCTCATAAATACAAGACAAATTCTTGTGGAGGACCCGCACCAAAAACCTCCCACGTAGGTCCTGGGTGGGCTGCAGGACTTCTGACTGCAGACCTCACTCTAGGCCACACCATACGGGTTTTTCTTCAGAGGTAGATAGCAATGGTTTTGTGTAAAACCAAGATAAGGCACCGAAGTGCGAACTATTTACATTGAAAGTTTTTAGGCTGGCACAGTCCACAGCCACGCAGTCCATGCATGATAAAGGACACATATGTATATTTCAAGTATTCAAAAGAAACCACATTCCAATTATATTACTGTAATACTATTAACTCTTTAAGCTCATTAACCTCGTACCCAGCCGGGTATTCTACTTTAAATATGTAAACTATGTAACATTTTCATACATATCAATAAAAGACAATAAAGTGCAATTCTGCCAAACTTCTTCCAACTTTTTACATTTCCTCAGGTGCAGTAAACCCCTGTCTGGGTCCTACTGATTTTCATTTTTCTTGTAAACTTCAACAACGTCTTCCACTCCTGGGGCTGGAACGACGCGGTGTTCTTTCGAACGCATCACAAATAAGTCATGGCCTGCTATCAGCGTTTGGGTGGCCACATTTCTCATTTTAACGGTGGACCCAACGGGTACTTCTTTTCTGTAAGACGCCGATTGCGTCGCTGCAGGGGCCACAGTAACTTGCGATGCAGATTGGGTCACTGATTGCGATACAGATTGCGATGAGTACGCAGGGGGCGATGCTGGTGCATGGCCTAGTGCTGTGGGAGCCCGGGACTGGGACGCTGCGGTATTGTATACGTTACCGGCGTCGGGGACGGGGTCTCTGACAATGGAAACATTTAGGGCATACCATCCCTTTAAACCCCAGTGCCGGGTGTAATTAACGATGTCCCCATTTATCAGATCCCTTCCCGGATGACCGATGGGCAGGTGGGATTCCACATCCCGGCGGCTTACAAAGACCCCCTGATAGAGGCCCGGTTCCCGAATAAAGCCCCAGCCCTTGCGGAGTTGAAATTCGGTGACGCACCCTGACGCCGCGGTTCCCGTCGGGTACCTTTATCTTGGCGGACGGTTTCTTTATCAGCGAAGAACTTTTCATGCCATTCCTGTCGGTCTCGCTGTAACTTTCTCTCTTCCTCCTGCCGTTGTCTCTCTTTCTCGCAGTGTTGCCAAGCATTTCCGGTTTGGAGGTCGTAAGTCACATCATCCAGACGCTCCATCTCATCCCAGTCGATTTCCGGCAACGATGGCTGGGACCCCTCCGGTGTCCCTACCGGGGAATCGTAGTCTGCTGTGGCCCTCCGGCCTGGCTGGCACCCCGGACCGGGCAGGACCTCCTCAGCCTCCTTCTCCTCCACCTCCGCATCGGTGGGATCAGGTACAGCACTTTTGGGGGCAGCCTCCGGTTTCTTCTCAGCCTTCCTCAGCAGGGAACTTGGGAAATCAGGAGACGGCGTTATGCTTGTGGGAGAGAGCACTGCGTCCCACAGCAGCCGCTGTGTCTGGGCACGCCAGCGTCTCTCTGTCTCCTGCAAGTCTGCATGGCGCTGGATTAATCTTCTGAGCACTGCATTCTCCTTCTGCAGCTCCAGCATAGCGAGGTCGGTGTCCCGATATGGGGACAGCTCCGGTTCAAACAACAGCTTCTCCGGAGAGCAGGGCCTGCGCTCCACCGCTCCACTGCATAGCTGCTCTTGTCCTTCTGCCATCTCGTCCCAGGCCAGACTGTAGTTTCCATCAGGAACAGTCCGGTCTCTTCCGTGGAGGCGGGATTTGCGTCTCCTCCTCTTTGCATAGAAAATGAAGAGGAGGCGGATTTCCTTAGCAGTGGGGCAGGATCGCACATTATAGTAGCATTTTGAGAGGCGGCCATATCTTTCGCGCCACAGGAGGGGTACACACCCACGAATGCACGCCCACTTTCTTCACCAGCGCCTCAGGGCGCCAAGATGGCGGTAAAATGGCGGTATTTGGCGCCAAATGCAGCAAACAGTCTTTTTCCAGCAAACAGTTCAATAGGCACACAGGACTCACAAATTTTGCAAGTTTCGCATCCTGTTCGTGACGCCAAAAGCTGACTCGCACCACAATTGTGTGGATACCAGGGCTATGGGGTACTCGGAGCCGAGCCCATTGATTTCCATGGGAGTTGTCACTGGCAGCGGGACTCGTTCCGTGGCCCTGGCGGTCATGCAATGGGGGATATTTACAGGGGATTAAAAGGATAGGTAGTTCGTGACGCCACCTGCGGTGTCTGATCAGATTGACCAGCGCTGCTATTAGGATCTTCACAGGGGATGTTATGGGGCAGCTGGGTGGTAAGTCTCCCACAGGTGAGACGGGTCCCTGGAAGTCTATGGTGATGATGCAGGGTGTAGATAAGAATTCAGTCACACACGAAATAGCTTCTTTTCATACCTTTTACTTGAAGTGTTTCAGGAAGATCCCGGGGAGCTGGTCGGGGTGGAGAATGCACACTCGGGTAGCCGCTGAGCAGGTTAGAGGCCTCCTTTACTTCAAAATGTACTTGAGTCCAAACTTGCATAAAGCGAAGTTAACTCCTTCTGTAGCAACTACGCCTCGCCAACATTGTGGTGGAGCCTTCTATGTCTCTGATCATCAGATGTTGAGAGAACTAAGTCCCTACTTTTGTAGCGTCCCACTCAAGGTCCTTGTTCTCCCTGACTCCGGTTACGTATTGGCGCTTAGGGCTGCTCTCTGCAACCTGTAGTCCAGATAGCCTCCGGTTTTCTATCACTAGACGTGAAGTACTAGCAATGCTTCGGACCCGGTGTCCGGTTAACTAGTGCAGGTAATCCAATACCTGAAGCACTTCTCTCTGTCTTCTCCACTGTGCCCTTCGCCCTGCTTCCCGCTCTTAACATAAGCACCTGTAGCTTTTGATGGTAATGTCAGCTTTTTTCTAGAGCTCCCTGAATAGCTCTCAGTATCCTCCAAGTCCAGACTGGACTGAGACTGAACTGCCCTGTACTCAGACAGGAAATAAACTGAGGGGATGACTCACTCCTGAGCCACCCAGAGCTTGACTGCTCTGTCTTCAGGCAGGATCTTGACTGACTACTGACTTTGCTACGTCACACTACTAAATAGTCTGATATGCCTCTAGTGGCAATGCTGAGAAGTGTGAGTGAATGAATATCAAGCGTTGCGGTACCTTCCTGTGCATTCTCCTGGATTTATGTGTGCCTTACATAGCTGGGCCACACAACTGGCTCTGGAGGGGTGTCAGGAGGATAGGCCGAGCGCTGCCCTGTTGGGAAATTGTTTGTCCCGGACCAGTGGAAAAAGAGTGTGATGTCTGAGATTCATTGTTCCGCGTTGGCCTGTCATCCCGGAATTTTTGGTACCAGAGACTTGGTTAGTCGGTCCTTTTGGTGGCCTACCTTGTCTCGTGATGTCAGGGAATTTGTGCAGTCCTGCGGGACTTGCTCTCGCTCCAAGCCTTGCTCCCGCTCTAGTGGTTTGTTGATGCCATTGCCTGTGCCCAAGAGACCATGGACCCATATCTCTATGGATTTCATTTCCGACCTCCCTGTTTCTCAGAGAATGACCGTCATCTGGGTGATTTGTGATAGGTTTTCCAAGATGATACATCTTGTGCCATTACCTAAGTTGCCTTCCTCCTCTGAATTAGTACCTTTGTTCCTTCAGCACGTGGTTCGTTTACACGGCATTCCTGAGAACATTGAGTCTGACAGAGGAGTCCAGTTTGTTTCCAGATTTTGGAGGACCTTTTGTTCCAAACTTGGTGTTCAATTGTCTTTCTCCTCGGCGTTTCATCCTCAGACCAATGGTCAAACTGAGAGAACAAATCAGACATTGGAGACTTATCTAAGATGCTTTGTGTCTGCTGATCAGGATGACTGGGTCTCTTTTTTGCCTTTGGCTGAGTTTGCTCTTAATAATAGGGCTAGCTCTGCCACTTTGATGTCTCCATTTTTCTGTAATTCTGGGTTTCACCCTCGATTTTCTTCAGGACAGACGGAGGCTTCTGTCTGTCCAGGTGTTGACTCTGTTGTGGAGCGTATGCAACAGATTTGGGACCAGGTAGTTGTCATGGGTGCATCGCCACGAAGATCGTCGCGATTGCACATTCTGACTTCTCACAGCTGAGCTGCTGTTTCTTTGTGTTTGGTTATGAGAGAGTTAATTTTACCTAGCTCTTTGCTAAGACTAGGTCCAGCCTCGCCCGGCTGCTTTGGATTATGTTCTAATTAGTTTCCTTTATATTCCTGCCAGTCTGGGTGTTGGATGCCGGTGAAAGCATTCATATAGTTTAGCAGACTGGATCGGTTCTGGGAATACTTAAGCTAAGAGCTCCTTAGTTGTTTTACTCTTACAGCTTATAGTTTATCTCTGAGACTAAGGTGTTCCTACTGTGTGTGAGTGTTGTATGTAAGACTTTATTTACTTTATTTCTTATCTTTCTTGTATGTCTTTCTGTTCATTAACCGTTACCTGGTCATTCCCTTTGGTGGTATTCAGGGTCCTTCTTAGGACTAGAATACAGTTGGCAGGGATTGATAGGAGACAGGGTTTACGCTGGTGGCCTGGACCTCTGTACCTTTAACAGTACCTCCAGGTTGAGGGATTAGTTAGGACCCCAGTTTAGGGTCAGCTTAGACCCCGGTCACCCTCTAGCCGGAGACAGCGTATAACGGATTCCGTTTTGACCCTCTGGACATTCTGTCAGGTAAAATCTATGTTATCATATATCTATGCGCATGTTATATAGTATGTTGCCCTTTTGATATAGATTACTGACATCACATATATATATCTGCTATACAGCGTGACATTTTCACCGGCCCATACTAAAGATTCTCCCCAGCTGTCATGGATCCAGTAGCCCAGCTGGCCCGGCAGTTGCAGGGATTGTCCATGGAGTTGGCAGACATTAAGTCCAAGGTTTTGTCCCCCCGGAGCAAACCAGATCTGAACCTAAGGTTGCTCTCCCGGACAGGTTCACTGGTGGGCGGGACAAATTTTTTACTTTCCGGGAGGCATGTAAATTGTACTTTCGGCTGCGGCCTCGGTCATCTGGGAGTGAAGAGCAGAGGGTGGGAATTGTTATCTCGCTCTTACAAGGGGATCCTCAATCTTGGGCGTTCTCTATTCCTCCAGGCTCCCCAGATCTCCAGTCAGTGGATCGATTTTTTACTGCCCTGGGTCTGGTATATGATGATCCGGATCGAGTCTCCCTTGCTGAAACAAGGTTACGTAAAATACGGCAAGGAAATCGTCCAGCGGAGGAATATTCTTCTGAGTTCCGTAGATGGGCAACAGATACTCAGTGGAATGACCCCGCTCTTAGGAGCCAGTTTTGTCAAGGGTTGTCTGACAAATTAAAAGATGTGTTGGCTCAGTATGATTCTCCTCCATCACTGGAGGCTGCTATGGCCCTCGCTATTCGCATTGATAGACGTCTTCGGGGAAGACGCGAGGTAACTCCGCCCCCCGTGATGACTCCACCTACTACTAAAGTTCCTTATACTGAGGTTCCCCTGGTCTGTTCTGAGGAACCCATGCAGTTGGGAGGGACATCATTTTGTAGGAGGGAATCAGCGGTGCGCCTCAAGACTAGAAGGTGTTTCTTTTGCGGGAGAGAGGGACATTTTGTTGGGGGGTGTCCATCCCGGACCTCTTTGAACCAAGGAGTTAACCTGGGAGTGTGTATTTCGTCCCCAAATCCCTCTCAGTTTCTCGTGCCTGCGGAGGTGGTGATTGGTACTAGAACTGAGAGGATTTCTGTTTTTCTTGATAGTGGGTCCGGGGCTAATCTGGTGGACACTCGGTTTGCCCAGGTGCATGGTATGCAACTGAGTGTATTGGCCAAACCGGTCCCTATACTCTCTATTGATTCTAGACCTCTTGGTCAAGGTAGCTTGGTACAAGCTGTTCATAACATAGATCTTCGAGTAGGGGCAATACATAAAGAGCAATTGTCTTGTTATGTGTTGGAGGGTCTGCCTGCTCCTATTGTGTTGGGACTTCCTTGGTTGGCTAAACATAACCCAGTGATTGATTGGCAATCCAGAAAGATAAGCCAGTGGGGTGAATTTTGCAAGAATAACTGCATGAGCACGGTCATCGGTGCGGTTGTGCCTAGGACTTTGCCTCCTTTTCTGGAGGACTTTTGGGAGAAGTTCTCAGAGGAGGGGTGTAAAGAGTTACCTCCTCATCGCACATATGACTTCTCAATAAAGTTGCTTCCTGATGCCTTATCTCGTACTTTCCCAGGGGTCGGGAAGACGGATGATCCGGTTCCTATTCCTCAGGAGGGAGTTGTAGTGTCAGCTGTATGCTCTGAGCTTGAGGGGGAGGTATTGGGGGCTCAGGGGGACGCCCCTGTGGGACTTCCAGGGAGACTGATAGTTCCAGATCGCTTAAGACTGAAGGTTACGGAGAACCCTTACAAACGGATGGCTGATAGGAGGAGAGTTTCTGGTCTAGATCTGAGGGTGAACGATTTGGTGTGGTTGTCTACCAGGAATATAAACTTAAAGTTCCCTCCTGGAGGTTGGGTCCCAGATTCATCGGGCCATACAGGATCAGTTCCATAATTAATCCTGTGGCATTTCGTCTGGACCTCCCTCCTACGTTTAAAATTCATAATGTGTTTCACAAGTCATTACTTAAAAAGTATGTGGCACCAGTCATACCGTCACCTCTACCTCCTCCTTCAGTGGTAGTCAATGATAACGTGGAAGTTCATTGTAGGGGGTATGGTCCTGAGGAGAGGACGTGGGTCCCTGCGTCTGATGATAACGCAGATCGATTGGTTCGGACCTTTCACACAATTTACCCGGACAGACCTGGTCATGAGGGTCCGGAGGCCCCTCGTAGAAGGGGGGGTACTGTCATGGGTGCATCGCCACGAAGATCGTCGCGATTGCACATTCTGACTTCTCACAGCTGAGCTGCTGTTTCTTTGTGTTTGGTTATGAGAGAGTTAATTTTACCTAGCTCTTTGCTAAGACTAGGTCCAGCCTCGCCCGGCTGCTTTGGATTATGTTCTAATTAGTTTCCTTTATATTCCTGCCAGTCTGGGTGTTGGATGCCGGTGAAAGCATTCATATAGTTTAGCAGACTGGATCGGTTCTGGGAATACTTAAGCTAAGAGCTCCTTAGTTGTTTTACTCTTACAGCTTATAGTTTATCTCTGAGACCTAAGGTGTTCCTACTGTGTGTGAGTGTTGTATGTAAGACTTTATTTACTTTATTTCTTATCTTTCTTGTATGTCTTTCTGTTCATTAACCGTTACCTGGTCATTCCCTTTGGTGGTATTCAGGGTCCTTCTTAGGACTAGAATACAGTTGGCAGGGATTGATAGGAGACAGGGTTTACGCTGGTGGCCTGGACCTCTGTACCTTTAACAGTACCTCCAGGTTGAGGGATTAGTTAGGACCCCAGTTTAGGGTCAGCTTAGACCCCGGTCACCCTAGCCGGAGACAGCGTATAACGGATTCCGTTTTGACCCTCTGGACATTCTGTCAGGTAAAATCTATGTTATCATATATCTATGCGCATGTTATATAGTATGTTGCCCTTTTGATATAGATTACTGACATCACATATATATATCTGCTATACAGCGTGACAGTAGTGCAGAGGTTGTCCCTCTCTCAGGAGAGGGCCCAGCGGTTTTCTAACCGGCATAGGACTGATGGTCCTCGGTTTAAAGTGGGGGACTTGGTCTGGTTGTCCTCAAAAAATATTCCTATGAGAGTGGCATCTCCTAAATTTAAGCCTAGGTTCATTGGACCTTATAAGATCATGGAGATTCTTAATCCTGTTTCTTTTCGTTTGCTTCTTCCAGGGACATTTAAGATCCATAATGTGTTCCACAAGTCCTTGTTGAAGAGGTTTGTTGAGCCAGTGGTTCCTACTGCTTTGCCTCCTGACCCTGTTCTGGTTGAGGGCAATATGGAGTTTGAGGTTGAGAAAATTTTGAATTCTCGTTTTTCTAGACGGAAACTCCAGTATTTGGTTAAGTGGAGAGGTTATGGTCAGGAAGACAATTCTTGGGTGTTTGCTTCGGACATCCATGCTAGGAGACTCATCCGTGCGTATCATAGAACTCATCCTGACCGACCTGGTTGCTCAAGTGAGGGTTCAGTGACCCCTCCTCAAGGGGGAGGTACTGTTGTGAATGGACTTGAGATGAGTTCTGAGCAGAGGCTCCCTCTGGTGGTTACAAGCGGTACTGGACTGTCCAGTGAAGATTGTGAGGATTGGGAATCAGGTGTTACTGACTGGTCTTATATAAGGGAGTCACCTTCCCATCAGGGTTGCCGGTGATCAATTGTTCTGGTCTCAATCCTTGATTCCTGTTTCCTTTGTAACCTGCTGTGTCGTGTCTGCATCTCCTGCTAACAGATAAGACATTTTCTTCTTTTTGCTTTTGTGCTTGATTTTTGCATTTTGTCCTGCACTTCTGTGGGGGCCTTCAGGGTCCCCTCGGGGGCTTTTGCCCTCTCAGTTTTGTTCAGCCACTGATGTTTGTACATTTGCTTTTTCCAGTTTTTTCAGTGGCTGCTGTTTTGATTTTGTTACACCAGAGAACTAATTTAGGTGGTAGAGGTCGTGTGACCTCAGGTGTTTTTGAAATTAGTAGAGTTGGTGCTTTTCAGGGTTTTTTGGGATTGCAGTAAGTGCCCTTCCTATCCTTTTCTATTTAGATAGTTTGGGCCCCAACGTTTGCTCATCCTATTTTCTGTCTGTGTCAGTATTTCTTCTTGTCTAACCGCCATTACATGTTTGGGGGCTTTCTATGTTCTTTGGGGATCTGCTCCGGGTCAGATAGCTTTCATCTTTCTATCTTTAGGTATAGTTAGTTTCTCAGGCTGTGACGAGGCGTCTAGGACCAACGTAGGAACGCTCCATGGCTGCCTCTAGTTGTGGTGGTTAGTCAGGGTACTGCAATCTCATAGATTCCAACTGCTCTGGTGTATTGCCTTTTTTACCTGCACTCCTCAGCTACCAAATCATAACAGGATCCATTTCTTCTCAAAGAGATAACCCACCAGTAGAGATGTCTGGCAGTGGCTCTCATAGAGAACAAAGGACCACTTGGCAGACCAATTGCTTCTGTGTATGGGAAAGATAGGCGAGATTGATGCCGACCAAATGATAGGTCAAACCTTTGTACAACCAAAAGCTACATAAAGTGTATGAGGTCTTTAGCCAAACATTTGCTTGGATGACATATATAGCCGGCTGAATTGTTAATCTTTGCTTTTTCTTATTGTGTAATGCAGTGTTCCCCAACTCCAGTCCTCAAGACCACCAACAGGTCATGTTTTCAGGATTTCCTTTGTATTGCACAGGTTATGGATGCAATTATCACCTGTGCAATACTAAAGAAATCCTGAAAACATGACATGTTGGTGGGCCTTAAGGACTGGATTGGGGAACCCTGGTGTAACGGACACCAAACTGACTTTACAATGCTCTATTGTCAAGTCTGACAAGGAATATAATATCTACATAATTTCAGGATAAGAACCAGAAACACAATCAGTACATGAATACAGCATCAGAACCACCATCAGTATATGAATACAACACCAGAACCATCACTAGTACAAGATTACATCACCAGAGCCACCATTAATATAAGAATACATGACCAGAACCAATATCAGTGGATGAATACAGCTCCATAACCATCATCAGTAGATGAATACATCAAGAAAACCACAATCAATGCAAGCACACTATTAACATAACATAGCAGTCTTCAGGTTGGTGGCTGCTACATCGGTATGTAGTCAGTGGACTTATATGTGTATATGTGCAGTAGGAAATCTGTGTAAATAGGTTTGTTCAAAGCGAATGTACATGCTTACACTTTTATTGGCCCTCTAAAGATATGGCCACTAAAATGGCCAAGGATATAAACCATTAACACCAGCCCTGCAAGGCTACAATGCTAACAATTGAGCCATCGTGCTGCCCCAGTAATGTTCTATAATCACTAATATGAACTAATATGACTGGTAGAACATGAACACTACTATGTTCTGGAATTAATATATATGGACACTGATATGACTAGTAGGGATTACATGGACTCCAACTTCTATTATATCTTTTGGGCTTAGGTTATTTGTCAACTTTAGAGAATGGGGTTGAATTGTGACCCAGACGTTACAACAACAGTCAAAAAAAAGTCCAACTATGTCTGATTTTTTCCGAATACCTTGTCGCGGTTTCAGTATCCTTGGGGTCACAATGCGATCACATTCATCTGTGTTGCGCTGCAATGTAGCAGCGACACATAATGAACTTTGGATGTCACCCTAACCTTATATGACCACTAAGGCGGTAATATATGGACACTGATATGTGCAAAGCTGGTAGATACAGACCCCCAAAGACCTGCAGTAGTAATTGCAGTGAAATGTGTTCCTGCAAAGTATTGACTCAGGGGGACTGAATACAAATGCACAAGAAAAAAAGGTAGCACACTGTAGCGCTATAGCCTGCAAACACGAAATATGAAAAATATGAAAAAGGAATTGCATCATTTTTGCAAGGTAAATGAATACATATCAAAAAACTGACCAGTTTTTTGATATGTATTCATTTACCTTCTACCTGAGCACTCCACCTGGTGGTCACAGGCTTTTTAATTACAACAGGTTCATCACCCCTCCACAGAGATGTAGATTTTAGTCTGAAGAGAGGATTCATATGTTCCCATGCAGACAGACTTTTCTAAGCGAGGATAGGCATTAGTTAGGACCTGATATACGAGAAGAGCCTTGACGTGGCTATCAGGCTCACATAATTTGGCCATCTTATGCGCTAAGACTTCTCAATTTTTCATATTTCTAAGGTAATGATGCAATTCATTTTTCATATTTTTCATATTTCGTGTTTGCAGGCTATAGCGCTACAGTGTGCTACCTTTTTTTCTTGCATGCATATGAGTTGGTGACTCTAGGTTTAGCACCTGTTCACACTGAATCTATGTTTGGATGTGCCGGTCAGTTTTTTGATATGAATACAAATGCACGTCATGATTTTCAGATTTTTTCTTTTAAAAAACAATTATAGAACTATGTATCATTTCCTTTACACTGCACAAGTTCTTGCCACTTTGTTTTGGTCTTTTCACATAAAATTCCCAATAAAATATGTTTAAGTTTGTGGGTGTAACCTGGAAAAATGTGGAATAGTTCACAAGGGTATGAATACTTTTTCAAAGCGCTGTAGGTACCATGTTAGCTTCTATTATGTTGTGGATATCAATATGGATTGTCAGGTTGTACTGATATAGCTGGTAGAATTATACGCTCCTCAGCATTGAAATTGCAACATCAAGAAAGAAAAATTGTGGAATTATGGAAATCACAGGATGGATAGACATAATAGTGATCTGCACGTAATGAAAAAAATGGAAACAATTGTTTCAAAATAGCTT
The DNA here is from genome assembly GCA_033576555.1 of Oophaga sylvatica. Lineage (NCBI taxonomy): Eukaryota > Metazoa > Chordata > Amphibia > Anura > Dendrobatidae > Oophaga > Oophaga sylvatica. The sequence continues at coordinate 956,536,960 of JARQOD010000001.1, forward strand.
GATTTATCCAGTGTATAGTATGAGCGCCATGTGCAGAAATCCCGGCACTTACAGCCTCGGCTTCTATCAGTAAGGTTATTAATGGTCGTCTGAGGAATGCTCCGCTGAATGCACTTTACAAGTCATCAAGATCCGCTGCTGGCAGCTCCTGTGCAATTGCTGGCCAATGACGTTCAAGATGTGTGATACTGAAAAAATTTAGATTTTTGAAAATTTTGTTTTCAATTTTTTTTTACTATTTGCGCATCAGTAACACCTCTATCCATTTCGTAATTTCCATAAATCCATGACTTTTCAATGTTGAGGAGCGTATATGCACTAACTTGGCTGGACGTATTATATGGACGTTTATATGGCAGGTAGCGTTATACATTGATTCATACTTGATTGATAGTGTTATATTATATAGTATTATATTGCAGTATAACATGGCTGGGGAGCTGCACTTTGCTCGCTTTGCCTGGACACCTCAAGATCTTCTCTTACCTCTGGTCTTAAGTTTCCAGCTGTTCTAAAAGGCAGTATTGCCGCCATATAATGAGCTCTTACCTGCCGTCTAACTCGTGTACTTGTCTGAATCTCACAATAACTTGACTTTCATGTATTCTGAGCTGAGCTGTTGTGGGATCAATGGCGGCGCGGGTCCCAGAGAGGTTCCCATCTTCCCTTTAAATCAGCCGCCTTTTCTCCACATGCTTCATTATGAACCATTTCCATTCAATGGCGACGTAGCGCAGTGTTTGTGCCATTTATTTCCTGTAATCGCAGGCAAACTGCTGCTATTCTACAAAAACCTCTTTGTGGCTGTGAGTGTGGCAGCGACGCGGGGTCACCAGGTCCCTGTTGGTGAGAATGATCTGAAGCAATGTGTCTGTTTAATCAGGAGCTCTGCGTTCACAGGACCTGGGCTGGACGTGATGCGGCTCAGCAGATAAAGGCTGCAGGCTCGTCTTTGAAAAAAATATACCGTACCTATTATTCTGCAAACACTAACAGTGCAGTTGTGAGAATGAGAAGTCATTGTTCAGGAGAACATTAGAACATTGCACAGTACAATGCAGACTCTCCAGGGATACAATGTAACAAAGTATCAGCCCTGATACACTGCAACCATTTCCAGCCTCCATACACCTACAGTAAAGCAGCAAGACTCTGTATAATTGTACAATCCGGGGGCAGCCTGACCCATCATTGACCCAAGATGCTCTGAATCTTCCCCTAACAGGATCCAAATTATAACAGTGAATCATCTTTGCAGCTCACGCTTCCGTTAATAATGCTCTTCCATCAGGTCGAGACATTCGTTTCACCCTCCTCCTGACATCAGCAGCCCGAAATTACGCTTTAAAAATTTGCCAGCTATAAAAAAGTGTAGATCATGTATATGCCGATCCCTCAGAGAAATGAAGAATATTGCAAAAAAAGTCTAAAGGGATGGGGCATTAGTAAAAAAAAAAATTCACGAGAAATTGCAGAAAATTTTTAAGACAATCACAAAAGAGCAGAGAGTTTTTAAGAATTGTTTCTAGGTCATATTTGTTTCTGGGAAACCTGGCTGACAAATAGTATGATGGCATAACTGCAGAAAAACTCATGGGCCGCAACGTGACCTATCCCTAGGATAGTTGATCAATGGCTGATCGGTGGGGTTGCGAAACACGGCACCACCACCGATCAACTGTTCTAGATGACAGTGGTGGCTGGACCTGCTCAGATATGGAGCTGCACCGTTTACTGATAGTGGCCACAGCCAGGTACTGCACATCCAGCCCCTATTGATTTGACCCTATCCTACGGATAGATCAGAAAGTATAAGCCCACTGTCAAGCCACAGCGAACCTTCTAGTGGGTCCATAACCTGCCGAAAGTAATGGCCGGAGCAGAGCCTCCCTCCCCTCAAGAAAGAGGCGTGGGCGGAGGCCGGCATGATGGGGGTTTGGAGGGGTTTACAAAGAGGGAGGAACATTTAAATGAGAGGGGGTGGTGGGGGGTTTATAAGGCAGTGATGGGGCGGATCCAGGGTCAGTTCCTGTCTTGCCCCATCAATAGTACAGCTCACCATGTCTGTGAATGCAGCGCTGGAGTGCCTCAGGTCTGTGGCCTTGTCGCAGCCGCCAGGATGGCTGGAAGCGCAGGTTGCGATCCTTGTCCAGGGATCGCCCGGTCAGTCGTCTGGGGCAGCGCAGCAGGAGAGGCGTCCAAGGCGGGTGAGGCCTCCAGAGCGGCTTTCGCCTGATCAGGCTCCTCGGGCCTCACGTCGGCGCAGGAGCCCCTCACGGGCCCCTCCAGGCCGGGCGCCGCGTGACGTTCGTGCCAGCAGGCCTCGGCCTGGGAGGAATCCGCCCAGCCGGCGAGGCCCTGCGGTGGTAACTTCTCCTCCGCCGCGTTCTAGTCGGGGGGCCGAGCCGTTACGCGCCGGGTGTCTTTTGAGATCTGCGTCCTCGGGGGGTCGCAGTTGCGATCGGCTTGCTCTGCGGCCTGCCTTAGTCAGCAGCGCAAGTGCGTCGGCGGTGGAGCCGTTAGGAGCTGGGCGTCTTTTTGGAGCTGCGTCCTTGGGAGGTCGCAGTTGCGATCGGATTGCTGTGCGGCCTGCCTCAGACAGCGACGCAGGTGCGTCAGCGGCTAGTGGATTGGCCGGCTCACCAGGTCAGCAATTTTCCCCCCTTGATAGCGGCGGGGTTCCAGGTTCGTCGGGGGGCTGCAGGGGCAGTGTTCCTGCACGGCGGCCTGCCTCTGTTGACGGCTCCAGAGTTTCGGCGGCCGAGTCATCGGTCGGCAGTTCGGGGCAACAGACTTTATCCCCCATAATGGGTGGGGTTCCAGATGTGGCGGGGGGCCATCGCTGTGTGGCGAACGTGGGGCGGTCTGCCTACGCTGCTGTTTCTAGAGCGGAGGCTCCTGATGGTTTTTCGCCAGGCCTGCTATACGGCAGGGCCTAGTCAGCTGACCTCGGTGAATAGCGGGTGGGGATCCCACTCGGGTGTCACTGGGGTGCAGCGGGGGACCATTACCGGGAGCGGAATTGAGGCATCATCGGGTGCTACTGCGACCCAGTCGGCATCGCTTCTTGAGGACCAGCGGGCTGGATCCCCAATGGGGTCTAGGCCTTTTTCTCCTAGAGGCCTCGTTGGGGTTTCTGGACATCGGGATCAAATCAGCGGAGTCGTTTTGCCGGATCGCGGCAATGTGGATGCATCTTTGGAGCCAGGTTATCCGGCTGGAGGGCTCACAGCACCCTCGCAGCCCGGTGAGTATAATTCTGTGTCAAGTGTCTGTCATTCGTTTTTGTCTTCTTCACCGTTTGGGGTAGTTGGGTCGGGGGTTGGTAATAGTGGTGGGGGGGCTGCTGAGGTAGCCGGGGTTAGGGATATGTTGGTTGATGTGCGCAATTTGCTGTCATCGTTAGAGAGGGGTTTTGGTTCTCCGTCTCCGGTGTCGGCTTGGGTGGGGTCGCAGGTTGGAGGGCAACTGGTTTAGAGCGGGACGGAGCAGGAAGGGCAGAGTGCCGAGCCTGTGTCTGTGTCGGTGCAGACAGAGAAGGAAAAAGAGTGTCGGGTGCGTTTGGATGATAGGGCTCACGGGGAGGTGTATGTTTGTTTTGAGGGCCCCTTGGGGGCGCATTTGAAGAAAGAGGTGAAAGAGCGTATTTGGAAGGATGAGTATATTGAAATATTCTCTTTATTGCCTTTGGAGAAATTTAATTTGGATAAAAGTAAGAAGGAGGATAGTAAGAAGGAGGAGGAGGAAAAACGGAGGTGGCGTTTAATTCCTCAGACATTCGTTAATTGGCAACAAGCGTTTGCCATTTTGGCAAGTGTTATCAGGGAAAAGCTCCGGACAACTGTTCGGCTTTATTTTGCTACTTTGATGCTATAGGGGAGGCATATAGGGTGTATGGGGGCAGGCTTGGCTGCGGTATGACGAGCAGTTTAGGCAAAGGAAGGCTGTTTGTCCGGCAATTCGGTGGGATCAGAAGGATATTGGTCTGTGGATGAGAGTCATTGCACAGAATAAGTTCGGGCATTCCTTTCTTGGGGGAACGGGGGGCGCCAGCCAGAGTAGCAATAACGCGGGGGCAGCGGGAGGAAGTGGTCAAGGGCAAGCAGGTGGAAACAAATTTGGGGTGTGCTGGCAGTTTAATGACGGCCAGTGTAAATTTGGGGCGGGGTGCAAATTCAAACATGTTTGCTCCAACTGCAATGGCGCCTCACATGGAGCGTCCAAGTGTTTTAAAAAAGGGAAGCAAAAGTCTGGGGGAGGTAATTCACAAGGGAGAGACTCCAGTGAGGCTGGAAAGGATGGTCCCTTATCTAAATAGATATGGGGACAAGGAGAAGGCGGTGTTGTTGTATAATGGTTTTAAGGATGGTTTTATTATCCCACATCCCCGTTTGCTATCCCGCAGGTACTTAGGAATTTGCGTTCGGCCTTATTGCATAAGGAGGTGGTGGGGGAAAAATTGGCAAAAGAAGTTTTGTTGGGTCGCATGGCGGGCCCTTTCTCGTCGCCACCTTTTTCTGATCTAGTGGTTTCCCGTTGGGCGTTGTTCCAAAGAAGGAGCCGAACAAGTTTCGGCTCATTCAGCATCTTTCTTACCCGCGGGGGAGATCGGTGAACGATGGCATCGATCCTGAAATTTGTTCGGTGGTTTATTCCTCTTTTGATGAGGCTGTGCGGTGGGTGAGGAAGTGCGGTCGAGGGGCCCTTATGGCTAAGACCGACATCGAATCTGCTTTTCGGCTTTTGCCGGTGCATCCGGATAGCTTGAAGCTACTGGGTTGTTTTTGGGAAGGCGGGTTCTTTGTTGATAGGTGTTTACCCATGGGGTGTTCTTTATCATGCGCATATTTTGAAGCGTTCAGTTCCTTTCTTGAGTGGGTAGTGCGAGAGGTGTCCGGTTGTGAATCAGTTATTCATTACTTGGATGATTTCTTGTGTGTGGGCCCGGCAAATTCTTCGCGCTGTCACGGGATTTTGAGAGCTGTTGAGTGGGTGGCGGAGCGTTTTGGGGTTCCTTTGGCGCCTGGTAAGACTGAGGGTCCATCTACTTGTTTGTGTTTTTTGGGGATAGTCATCGATACGGTGGCATGGGAGTTCAGATTGCCCGAGGAAAAGTTGTTGGCTTTATGGGCTGAAGTGGGAAGAGCGCGCCGTTTGAAGAAGTTGTCGTTGCGGGATTTGCAGTCATTGCTAGGGAAGCTGAATTTTGCATGTCGAGTGATGCCGATGGGGCGAGTTTTTTCACGTAGGCTGGCTAGCACTACGGCAGGGATTAAAGCCCCTCATCACTTCATACGGTTGTCTGGGGAACTTAAGGCGGATTTGGCTGTTTGGGATTCCTTTCTAGAAGGGTATAACGGGCGCTCATTGGTCATGGCTGAGGTTGTCGGGAATGATGTGTTGGAGTTGTTTAGGATGCGGCCGGCGGTGTTGGTTTTGGAGCCTATTTCAAGGGTCAGTGGTGTGCGTCTCGCTGGCCTGGGGAGTGGGTGGCTGATGGCTTGGTGCGCAACATAACATTGTTGGAGATTTTTCCGATCCTTGTGGCAGTGCATTTATGGGGGCAGGAGTTTCGGGATCGTCGGGTGCGGTTCAACTGTGATAACATGGGAGTTGTTTGTGCAATTAATGGGCTTACTGCATCCTCTCCTCCTGTCGTTCGAGTTTTGCAACGTTTGGTTTTGCTGTGTTTGGCATTGAATGCGCACGTGACGGCGACGCATGTTCCGGGAGTGAAGAATGATATAGCTGATTCTCTTTCTCGTTTACAGTGGGATCGTTTTCGCTCATTGGCCCCGGAAGCGGAGTGCGAAGGCTTAGCCTGCCCGGAAGAGCTGTGGAAGGTGGTTTACGGTCCGCAGAGTCACTGATTAGGGCGTCGTTGGCTCCAAAAACTTGGGCGGCTTATCAGGCAGTGTGGCTTAATTGGGAGGAGTTTTTAGCGAAAATTCCAGTTGTGGGACAAGGGTGGATCAACAAAGGGCCTTGTTGGCTTGGTTGGGGCAGGGAGCGAGGAAGGATGGTCTTGTGCCAAAGTATCGCGGGTTTTGGCAGCATTATCTTTTGGTTTCCGTTTGCGTGGGAATTTTGATTTGTCTAAGACCTTTTTGGTACAGCAGGCGGCAAAAGGTTTTCGTCGAGCAAAGGGGCTTGGTGACACGAGGCGCCCGGTATCTTTTGCTTTGTTGGAACGGTTGGGTTTTATTTAGGATACGTTGTGTTCCTCTCGTTTTGAGGTTCTATTGTTCCGTTTGGCTTTTTCGTTGGCATTTTTTGGGGCCTTGCGGGTGGGCGAGCTGGTTTCATGTAATAAGCGGGGGGTAGGCGGTTTGTTGGCTAAAGACGTGCTATTGACGGCGGGTGGAGTTGAATTTTGGCTGCGTAGGTCTAAAACGGATCAGGAGGGGAAGGGCCGTCGGGTTGTGTTGGGCAGTGTACCGGAGTATTCGATGTGTCCGGTGTTATGCTTGAAGAGTTTTTGGGAATTGGGCCCCGGATTGGGGGGCTCATTGTTGTGCCATGCTGATGGCGGTAGCCTGTCCAGGTATCAGTTTAACGCCATTTTCAAGAAGTCCATTCGAGCTTTGGGTTTGGATGAATCTCGTTTTGGGACTCATTCTTTCCGTATTGGTGCTGCGACTGAAGTGGCTGGTAGGGGTTTGGGTGCGTCATCGATTCAACGTATTGGGGGTGTAAGCTTTTCAGGGGATATAGCTCTGGGATCGCCGTGCGGGTAGACGGAGTGGCACGGAAACAGTTCATTCACAGACAGCAGTTCTGGTAAAAACTGGCCGCAACCAGTTTTATTAAAGTCTACAGCAAACAGAACATAATCAAAACCAAATCATAAACATAAGACCTGGGCTTGTCCAGCCACTTACTACACTTAGATAGATTTCCCTATCTATCCGGGACCAGACTCTAACAGCCTGGGCCAAAAACACACATATGTTCAGCATTTACCAGCATGGAGTTTCACAGAGTCTCCTCCTTGTGTCTGAAGGCACCTTCAACGTCCAGACTTGAGAGAGCTCCCCTCCTATTCAGCAGCTATCCGCATGGATTCTCACAGAGACTACTCCTGTGTCCGGGGTACATCGAGCACCCAGACTGAGACAGCTCATACTCCTGGAGACTCCTTCTTGTGCCTGGACTCCTTGTCCAGACTAAGCGAGCTCTCTGTCTGTGTTCGCAGACACCTACTTCTGGTCTCCTAATTAACAGCTGAGTGGTTTCAGGCCTGAGCTGCAAGTGTGTACTGAATGTAAGGTGTAGTGACCTTCCTCTACCACTAGGTTTACAAAGCCATACATTTCCCTTATACCAGTCAGCAAAGTATCTAGGTGAAATGTACACCCCATTCAACACACATACTCTCACTGTCTCACATATCCCCCCCCTCTTCTCCAGACCGGAGGGCTGGTCATCCAGACCGGAGGACTGGTCAACAATCCAAAAGAGACAGTGAACTCTGGACCAGTCATGGCCCTCATCAGCTTCCTCTTCACTACTGTCATCTGTATCTTCACCTGAGCCATAGCCAACATCAGCTTTCTCTTCATCTGAAGCATCCGCACTACCCTGTACCCTCCCAGGCCTATGCTCTCTGCGGGCCTCGGGTATCCTGCACGGTTTCATCTTGACCTTAGGGCCGGGCTCAGTTTCGATATAGTGCCTGGCCAGAGAAGTACGACCCTGCACATCAGAACACTTCTGCTGACTCTTCCTCAGAAACTCACGTACCTCCTGTCCCTGGTGCACTAACCATGTGTCACCAACTATCACAGAAGGTATAGGGGGTTTTTCACTTTTCTCTAGTTCCCCTTGAACCCTCTTTAGCACATCTATTTTCTTGAATATCGGTTGACTCATAAAGTCTATTTCACAGACCTTAAGCTCCTCTGCCATGGTCTCTGACCATTTTAAGCTACACTGTTCAAATGATTGGGACTGTAGAAGGAGCTGATCGTTTTTCTTTTGCAGTACACATAATTCATCCGCTAAGTCTCCAGCTGAATTGTAATGTTCTACCGTAACAACAGCATTCTTATTGAGCAGCATTTGCTCTTGCAACGAAGAGATTCCCTGTATCCTTCCTTTTACTTCATTGACCTTCTCACGAAGATGCTCATGGCTTTCATCACACTCCTTCATCACAGTTTGGAGTTTTTTCTGAGAAGTCATCAATTCATCTGGTACCTGTTGGACGTCTTTTATGTCTTCGGCCCCTTCTTCAGGCTCTTCTGGTAGAACATGCTCAGAAGCCCTACCGTCAGTCTTACATTCTACCTCTTCAGTCACATCATTATGGTCTCCAATATTTCCATTTATTCCGGCTTTCAAGTTCTCCTTGATAGCTGCATCTGTATACTCAGAACCCGCCGGATTCTTCTCTTCCACCACGTTCTGCATCCCATCTGAGCTCCCGTGTGTCTGCAGCGGCAACGGAGTGACACATCGCTTTTCCCATTTGTTGGGACGTGTCTCCGATGTAGACTCCATGAAAGTGCTCTTGAGCTCACCAACGCCAGCCTGATGTCTCAAAATCTCATCTTGTGACTTATCCAGATCCTTGGTGTCACTCGGGAACACCGCTGGGGCTCCGGGCGCCGAACTTCCAGCCTGAGCTTCATGAGTTGCAGCTACTGATCCGAACCGCAACCCGTCCACGCCGCTGTCTTCGGCAGAAACAGATTCCTGGACAGAGTCAGTCCCCATATCTTCAGTCTTGTTCCTCACAGCTTCACTTGAGACCTCAGCTTCTGATGAGGCATCTGGCTTGGTGACTACCACTTCTATGGCTTTTTCCACCTCTGCAGCATCTCCCTCAGAGTCCTTGGCACGATACAGATCCACACCATACCTTGGTAACTTCACATTTCCAACAGCATCTACTTGGGCTGTGTTCAGTTTCAGAGTCCTGCCTTTAAAGCTCAGCTCTCCTCCTTTCACCTTAGTCTTCGCCAGGGAACCGGCCAACTGAAACATCTTCAGATGCCATCTTCGTCCGACTGCAAGGTCAGCATCAGCCTTCCTCTCAGGACTCTCAACCTCCTCTGCTACCATGGCTTCCTCATTTGCAATGGTTCTTGATTGTCATCAGATGATTCACTATCACTACCACTATCCCTGTCTGCCACCCTTTTTTCTCAGCCACATCTGGCTCACTTTCAGGGTTATACACTTCATTTTCATTCACATCCTGCTCACTGTCAGGGTTATCAATTCATTCTCATTCACATCTTGATCTGGAACCTTAGTTAACATGTCATCCACAACATTAACTTCACCTACTTCTGGTCTCCTAATTAACAGCTGAGTGGTTTCAGGCCTGAGCTGCAAGTGTGTACTGAATGTAAGGTGTAGTGACCTTTCTCTACCACTAGGTTTACAAAGCCATACATTTCCCTTATACCAGTCAGCAAAGTATCTAAGTGAAATGTACACCCCATTCAACACACATACTCTCACTGTCTCACAGGGTTGGAAGTCTAATCGATTTCGGAGTTATATTAGGCCTTAATTCGCGATGTGGGGGTGTTGGCCTTTCTGTTGGGGATGTGTGACTATTAGTAATAGTTTTTTGAAGGTGTTCTTTTGGTATGTTTAGCATTGTTTTCTCGTTTCAGGTATCGCCCCCCTGCTGGTTTGGATTTTCGGTCATTCCTTTGTCCACTGGGGAGCTTTGCGAGCTGACATCAGGACTGATGGTCGGCAATTGGGTTTTCCCCGATTTATGGTGGTGGTGCGATGGCTCGGTTTCCGAGGAATGCAGTGGAAGAGGGTTTTGCCTGAAATTCATGGTTGCTCTCGTTTGGACCGTGCTCCTGATATTTTGGTACTCCATGCAGGGGGGAATGATCTTGCGGTGCGCCCCTTCCGGGAATTAGTAAAAGACATTAAGCAGGATTGCTTGCGGTTATGGGTGTTGTATCCGGGGGTCATTTTTGTTTGGTCCGAAATTGTTCCACGCAGGCGTTGGCGGAACATGAGGTCCCTGGCTAAGATTAATAAGGCCAGGATAAAGGTTAATAGGGCTGTGTCTTCTTTCATGGTTCGGAACGGTAACGTGTCTGTGCGGCATTTTGATTTGGAGAAGGGTGAAGGAGATTTTTGGTTGGCTGATGGGGTTCATCTGAATGCCGTTGGTTCGGATATTTGGGCTTTGGGTATTCAGGAGTGTATTGAAGGGACATAGCTTTGCGGGTTTAGGGAGTCTCGGGCCAAGGAGGTTTCAATGGGGCCCTCGTTGTGGCGGCTCAAGGGGGTGGGGAGAGAGTCCTTGAAGTTGTTGGAAATTGGTTTGTGGGGACTCTGTTTAGGGTCTCCACTGTTTGAAGTTATGTGGTGGTGATCTGGTGAATGGTGGAAGGGGAGTTCACATGGAGTGGGCGGATCCCCAAGTAATTGGGTGAACAGCACACCTCAATGATGGTGCTCCCGAGCCTGTGGGGTAACGGCTGGGAGTAAGAGGTTGGGTGTTGTTCACAGGATATTGGTTCAATTCACCATGATCTTTGTAGCTTCAAGGACTCCTCCCTAATGTTGTTATGATATGTTAATTATTGTTAATATTGTTTGTATTTAAATAAAGGCTGCTGTGGCCATATATATTCCAAAGATTTACTGTCTCTCGTTATTGGGGAGAGGATATCGGGGAGTATCCTGATAATGGAAAAGGGGCTCAGTTTGGGAGTCCTTGGTTCCGTACGAGTAAACAGCTCGACTATACCAACGTCAAGTAATGGCCGGAGCAGAGCCTCCTCCCCTCAAGAAAGAGGCGTGGGCGGAGGCCGGCATGACGGGGGTTTGGAGGGGTTTACAAAGAGGGAGGAACATTTAAATGAGAGGGGGTGGTGGGGGGTTTATAAGGCAGTGATGGGGCGGATCCAGGGTCAGTTCCTGTCTTGCCCCATCAATAGTCCCGCCCTCCCTCCCTGTTTGATGAGGTTGTTTATTTTGTATTATTTGGGGTCATGGCGGCTCAAGGGGGTGGAGAGAGAATCCTTGAAGTGGTGGTGATCTGGTGAATGGTGGAAGGGGAGTTCACATGGAGTTCATCATCTTCCATCAGACCGCTGCTGCTCCTACTGAAGGCCTAAGATAAATGTACAAGAGGCGAATACGTAGCTGGGAACTCGGATAAGAAGCTTCTGTCCGAACACGTCACTGCAATGATCACAAATATTGCAATTATCAAGTGAAAATACGGACGGCAGCTGAATGTGACGCTTCTACATCGAGGAAAGATAGAAAGCATTAACCCTATAATAAAAAAAATAGTTAAACACTAATAAGTAATATTAATGACACTTCTTAAACCTTGAACTAACACTATGAGCTCGAACCATCAGTACAAAGGATGGAGATGAGAAGATATTCATCATAAAACTGTTTTTTATTAAATCACAAATTATTAAAAACAGTAACAAAAATAAGAACCAAGGTAATAAAAGTGAAAACCTTTATTGAAATTACAATAAAACACGATGTAAAAACATAAAGAGAATGGCAGGAAAATGACGGGGGTAAGCCAAGTTGATGAAACCATGGTTAATCAAACAGGCAAAGGAAGTCACAGGCCAAGTAAACAATAGTATACATATAGGGCTGCTCAAAAGTGCAAGTACATTCAGCTACTAAGTATGCCAATGAAGAGGTATAGATGGAGAATATATCCAAAAGTGAAAGTACACTGGGGGCACAGGGAAGACCCATAAAGGCTAACCGCCACAATAGGAAAAAGAGTGCAGAGCAAAAACTGTAGGGGTAAGGTACATGTGTGCTTGAGGAATTACCTGATGGACTGTGGTTCCACCCACCCCAACGCTCGTTTCGGAGCGTACCCCTGACCAGAAGTCACGCTGAAACGCACGTTGGGATGGGTGGAACCACATAAATGCTAACAAACCTCAGTGAGAGGGAGGAGGGGTATGCAGCTGCAGCCTGTATGTGTGTTGTGTGTTGTGTGTGTGTGTGTGTGTGTGTGTGTGTGGTGTGTGTTGGGGGTTGGCGCACAGCTTTGGTAAAGTCATCCAACCACGTCAAGATGTACCTAAATATGGATGGTCCCTATAACTAATGACTTACCTCTCCATGTGTCTAACCAGGCCTCATCTGAATGGGAAGTGAAATAAAACCAGGCGTAGCTCGCAATTAAAACCTTGTGTGAAAAAGGCGATGTATTTGTCAAAGAAAGTTTAAAAACTTATGAAATTCATGTGTACTTCATACGCAGACATCTGATAAGTCAAAACACAGAAGCAGCAAATTTTATGAAAACTAAAATTTGCGTCTCAAAACTTTTGGCCATCAACTTTTGGCCAGACTTGCACTACGGGATATGCTGAGACAAAAGGAAAACTACTGTAGGACACATCTGCACAGTATTGTCTAGAAATGCAAAGATAAAAGTACATAAATTCCACTTTCCTCACATTTTTGGTGTCATAGACCTACATTTGCTTACCACTTGTACTTGCCTAGGTTGAGGTATGTGTTTCATTTGATGATGAAGTTTAGGAGTGAAAAAGCAGAATATTACATGTGTCTGTAATTAATCACATCATCGATAATCAATATATCCACCCTCCACATTGCAGATCACCCTTCTCCTAAAATAAATGCAGTCAAGAGCGTAAGTGTCCCTTACTACGTGTTAAAGAATTCGAGCAAGATCTGAGAAGACGATTCACCTCCATCAGAAGAAGCTCATCCATTGAGCCAGGACTCCAATAAGTAACAGAAGAAGCTGAGGATTCAATTATAGAATGGAAATCACATTTCATCACTGACCCTCTAACTGCTCTATTACTTGTTTATTCTGATGACAACCCCCAATAACCACAGCCTAATATACCTATGGAGTAGATTCCAACGAGACTATGAAAAGCGTCTATTCCTCATCTATAAAAAAAATGATTTTTTTTTTATTGTCACCCATATGCCTTGTGTCCGTTTTTGACATCCGTGTAGCATCTGTTCTTATACATGGCCAAATACAGTTGCCTATGTTAAAAATTGCAATGGATGCATTAAAAACGGAAACCATACGGATGGTGTCCATATGACATCTGTGACGACACAGCATTTATTCTTAATCATGCCAGACGTATATTTAATAGGCCCAGGGACACAAGCTATTGTTCATACGAGTCTGAACATTGACTCCAGTTGTAGATTGAATTGATGTTTATGAATTGTTGAATGGCTGCTGTTTGCCTACTGTATCAGCTCTTGCAGCTTATTGCGTTACTATCCTTGGGAAACAAAGGCACAGGATAATTAAACAATCGATGTTTGTAAATATCTTGATTACCCATTGTATCGGTCCATGTAGCTTGTTCTACAAATATTGCAGGACAGACTATGCAGGTTATTTGAACACTCGAACAATGAGAGATGATTGTTGTGAATATGCTGGAGGCGGCTTCTGAGCTGGGGCTCCCTCCGGTGGTTGCTGAGGGTAATGAACTGATTAATGAATGGCCTTCAGCTGGCGCTGAATGGTAGGATATAAGTGGCCTGAGTTCCCAGCTGCCTTGCCGGTTTGTCAATTGTTCCTTCTGGTCTTGCTTGAAGCACTGCTAGTTTACTGCTCTCCCTCAGATAAGTGTTTGCTGTTTTTTTTTCCTCTGTTTGATTTTCTCTGCTGGTTTGCTGCTTGCAGTGGACTGCAGCCTGTCCCCTTTTGGGGGTCTGGCGCTGCAATTGTGCTCCGTTTGTGTCTGCACTTTTGCTTTGCTCTTTTGTTACTTTTTATTTGCTGAATAGCGTTTTGTTACACCAGAGATCTGATTTACGTGGATGAGATTATGTGATCTCAGGTTTTTTGGCAATCAGAAGTGATGGTATTTTTGTTAGGGTTTTAGTTGGATTGCAGTCAGAATTCTTTCCTGTACTTTTCTGTCTAGACAGATTGGGCCCCAGCGTTTGCTCATTCTATTTTCTGTCTGTGTCCGTGCTTTCTTCTTGTCTAACCGCCATTACATGTTTGGGGGCTTTCATCTTTCTGCCTTTAGGGGTAGTTATCTCTCAGGCTGTGACTAGGCATCTAGGATCACCGTAGGAACGCTCCACGGCTACTTCTAGTTGTGTGGTTAGTTCAGGTTACTGCAATCCAATAGGTTCCAGCCTCTCTGGTGTATTACTGCTTTTGCTATTTTTTGCTATTTCTCCTCAGTTACCGAAACATAACAGATGATCTCTCCCCACCTTCCCCCAATCGTATGGAAAAATGCCTGAATAAGAGGTGTGAACTATAAAAGGAGGATCCGCCTCTGCTTTCCTTAGAACTCTACATGACTGTAGCTATGGTACTATGGCTTCAACCGGAGGAATACAGATTTAAAACTCTACAGGATGTCGGCTTAAAGGACTACGGCCTCAGCTGGAGGAATAAAGATCTGCTCCATTGACCATCACTGAACCCTCAGAGACGTTTAGAGAATCCAGGTTGGGACAATCAGGTCACCTGGCTACATACCTTAATGCACTCAGTCAGCTTCCTAAGCTTGTCGTTACCTCCTCTCTGTGGGTGCTCGCCAAAAGCATGCTACTACTAGTTGGGGTATTTGTCCCAGGTGCCCTGAAATTGCAGCTGCTCTAGTCACAGTGAGCCACCGGAAGGGTAAGACTTTTTTGCACCATCTTGGGTATTTTGCTGGGACTGTTCTATGTGTTATTGTCTGTTTGGTGGTTCAATAAATTATTGCCACACTGTTTTACCCTCACCCTGTGTTGTCTGAGTATTGTTCTGCTCATGGGATAGTAGTACAGGTGTTCAGTGTGATGAGCCCTGGTCCATGTGGCCTTTCCAAAACCAGCCAGGCCAGTGGATGACAGCACCCACTGACCCTCGTGTCTAAATAACATCCATTTTTTTTCCACACACAATAAAATATACTGGTGACCCTCATTCAAAAACTGTATAAGACTAGTGCACACCGATACTTATCACACAAAACAGTGATCCGTGTGGAAAAACATCCAAGTAAACCAACACATTAATTAATATTGGCCCGTGTGTTGATGGGTTTTCCACAGCACTGGGGCTGAAAATACGTTTGTGTGAAAGGGATTTTCAACTCTTCATTATTTCTTGTTTTACAATCCAAATAGGATCAAACTTCTGAGGTGATACATTTTAATAAACTTTATGATTCTGAGCTCCAACTTGCTTGGATTAGATTTGTCCTTTCACACATGTGTAAATGCATGGCTATGCTGCCATCATCCCCAGAGGGCACAACAGCTTTTACCAGTCGATATCCAAGAAATATTCTGATTCTCATGATCTTTATCTTACAATTCACTTTTTTGAGTGGGTGATTCATCAGCATTCTGCCAGAACCTTTCCCCCTCATTTCCCAATATGCATTGATCCCACAATTTCTAATGGCTGCAAAAGAACAGAACGGGACTAACATGTGAGATATTATACCAAGCAGTGGCCCAGGATGGGGCATTATTATAGGATGGGGCCAAGATTGGACAAGAATACTGGTAGTTGCCAAAGATGAAGAACATTATTATAGGAAGCGGCCAAGGATGCGGGTCATCGTTATTATTATTTATTATTATAGCGCCATTTATTCCATGGCACTTTACATGTGAAAATGGGTATACATAATTAAAATGAGTACAGTAATCTTAAACGATAAGTCATTGTTGACATTGTTAAATAAAGGGCCCAGGAAGGGGGACATTATTACATGATGTTGAACATTTATACCAGGAAGGGGCCCAGGATGGGGGACATTATATCAAGAAATGTTCAGAATGGGGGACATTATTAAGGGAAGGGGCCAAGACGTGGGGCATTATTACTAGAAGGGGCCAGAATGAGAGAGATTATTACAGGAAGCAGCCAGGACAGGGGATATTTACTACATGGTGGTGAATACATATGTCTTTAAAGGAACTAGAATGTTACGACTGACCAAAATGCAAGTGGAGGCCCAGGCCAAAATTTTGCACCTGGTCCCATCAGACTCTAGTTACACCAGTGGACAGAGAAGCACATTTTTGAACATGACCAATGCAATGTGTGAAGGAGGTTGGATGATGGTCTAATTTCAGTAGGTAAGCCAGCATATTTCTGTGACAATTCATAATACAGGAGTGAGTTGGCTTAGGCATTGAAATTAAACATACACCTTTCCTTTATAATTGAAAACCTAGAACCAGCTTTAAATATAATACCAAAAAACTGGGAATCACATTTCTCATACAGTTTACACCAGCATATAAGGGATTAAGCTACAACCCATTGGGTGGTGTACTTACTGTTATACATCTAGGGCTGTATAAAGAAGTTATATCAGGGAGGTACATAGATATCATAGTGCCCCATAACATAGCAACATAGTAACAGTAACATAGTTAGCAAGGCCGAAAAAAGACATTTGTCCATCCAGTTCAGCCTATATTTCGTCAGAATCAATCCCCAGATCTACGTCCTTCTAAAGAACCTAATAACTGTAAGATACAATATTGTTACGCTCCAGGAAGACATCCAGGCCTCTCTTGAACCCCTCAACTGAGTTCACCATCACCACCTCCTCAGGCAAAGAATTCCAGATTCTCACTATTCCCTAACAGTAAAGAATCCTCCTATGTTGGTGGAAAAACCTTGTCTCCTCCAGACGCAGAGAATGCCCCTTTGTGATCATAAAAAAGTCTTAATTCAACTCACGTCGATACCCATTTTATAGCACCCACAAAGTTTAATTATCCCCAAAATACATTCCACACATATTATAATGATGAACATGATCTCAGACAAGACAATCAGGTGCTACACATGGCACTTATGCAGTCCAAAAAAGGACAAAAAGGGGCAATTGCCCAATGGAGCTCCTCTATTAACTCATAACACAACAAATTGGAGCAAAACACCATAGAATAATATGTAAATATTTATTAATATCCAGTGATATCCATCTCAATAAATATAAGAATCAAATACATGAATATGCAGCTCAAAAGCGGTTTGAAATAGAATGCGTGTTGTTGCTAGATGGAACATATAACTGTGTCACATGTAGCAGCAGGGTGAAAGAAAAACACATAATATAAGTATGTAGTACAATAAACATCAGAGTAAGTGTGTCTCACATAGAATTATAAATATTCCAAATGTGGATAGTGAAAATTCTCCATAGAAGAAACTCCTTATGATAATAGTTAATGCAAGTGCATGTTACAAGCCCCCGAGGAAGCTATTGGGAAACGTGCGTCGGGGAGCGTCTCTGTGTCACAGTGCTAGCATGGGTGAGTTGTATTTTCATTGATGTAGCAGTATTCCTTTACTGCAATTCTCCCCTAGTTCAGGGATCCGGACCCTGACCTAACATGCACTTGCATTAACTATAATCATAAGGAGTTTCTTCTATGGAGAATTTTCGCTATCCACATTTGGAATATTTATAATTCTATGTGAGACACACTTACTCTGACATTATTGTACTACATACTTATATTATGTGTGTTTTCTTTCACCCTGCTGCTACATGTGACACAGTTAGATGTTCCATCTAGCAACAACACGCATTCTATTTCAAACCGCTTTTGAGCTGCATATTCATGTGTTATGTTTCGGTAGCTGAGGAGTGCAGGTAAAAAAGGCAATACACCAGAGCAGTTGGAATCTATGAGATTGCAGTACCCTGACTAACCACCACAACTAGAGGCAGCCGTGGAGCGTTCCTACGTTGGTCCTAGACGCCTCGTCACAGTCTGAGAAACTAACTACACCTAAAGATAGAAAGAGGAAAGCTATCTGCCCCGGAGCAGATCCCCAAAGAACATAGAAAGCCCCCAAACATGTAATGACGGTTAGACAAGAAGAAATACTGACACAGACAGAAAATAGTATGAGCAAACGTTGGGGCCCAAACTACCTAAATAGAAAAGGATAGGAAGGGCACTTACTGCAATCCCAAAAAACCCTGAAAAGCACCAACTCTACTAATTTCAAAATCACCTGAGATCACACGACCTCTACCACCTAAATTAGTTCTCTGGTGTAACAAAATCAAAACAGCAGCCACTGAAAAAACTGGAAAAAGCAAAAGTACAAACATCAGTGGCTGAACTAAACTGAGAGGGCAAAAGCCCCCCGAGGGGACCCTGAAGGCCCCCACAGAAGTGCAGGACAAAATGCAAAAATCAAGCACAAAAACAAAAAGAAGAAAATGTCTTATCTGTTAGCAGGAGATGCAGACACGACACAGCAGGCTACAAAGGAAACAGGACTCAAGGATTGAGACCAGAACAATTGATCACCGGCAACCCTGATGGGAAGGCGACTCCCTTATATAAAACCAGTCAGTAACACCTGATTCCCACTCCTCACAATCTTCACTGGACAGTCCAGTACCGCTTGTAACCACCAGAGGGAGCCTCTGCTCAGAACTCATTTCAAGTCCATTCACAACAGTACCCCCCCTTGAGGAGGGGTCACCGAACCCTCACTTGAGCAACCAGGTCGGTCAGGATGAGTTCTATGATACGCACGGATGAGTCTCCTAGCATGAATGTCCGAAGCAAACACCCAAGAATTGTCTTCCTGACCATAACCTCTCCACTTAACCAAATACTGGAGTTTCCGTCTAGAAAAACGAGAATTCAATATTTTCTCAACCACAAACTCCATATTGCCCTCAACCAGAACAGGGTCAGGAGGCAAAGCAGTAGGAACCACTGGCTCAACAAACCTCTTCAACAAGGACTTGTGGAACACGTTATGGATCTTAAATGTCCCTGGAAGAAGCAAACGAAAAGAAACAGGATTAAGAATCTCCATGATCTTATAAGGTCCAATGAACCTAGGCTTAAATTTAGGAGATGCCACTCTCATAGGAATATTTTTTGAGGACAACCAGACCAAGTCCCCCACTTTAAACCGAGGACCATCAGTCCTATGCCGGTTAGCAAACCGCTGGGCCCTCTCCTGAGAGAGGGACAACCTCTCCACTACCTGGTCCCAAATCTGTTGCAAACGCTCCACAACAGAGTCAACACCTGGACAGACAGAAGCCTCCGTCTGTCCTGAAGAAAATCGAGGGTGAAACCCAGAATTACAGAAAAATGGAGACATCAAAGTGGCAGAGCTAGCCCTATTATTAAGAGCAAACTCAGCCAAAGGCAAAAAAGAGACCCAGTCATCCTGATCTGCAGACACAAAGCATCTTAGATAAGTCTCCAATGTCTGGTTTGTTCTCTCAGTTTGACCATTGGTCTGAGGATGAAACGCCGAGGAGAAAGACAATTGAACACCAAGTTTAGAACAAAAGGTCCTCCAAAATCTGGAAACAAACTGGACTCCTCTGTCAGACACAATGTTCTCAGGAATGCCGTGTAAACGAACCACGTGCTGAAGGAACAAAGGCACCAATTCAGAGGAGGAAGGCAACTTAGGTAATGGCACAAGATGTATCATCTTGGAAAACCTATCACAAATCACCCAGATGACGGTCATTCTCTGAGAAACAGGGAGGTCGGAAATGAAATCCATAGAGATATGGGTCCATGGTCTTTGGGCACAGGCAATGGCATCAACAAACCACTAGAGCAAGAGCAAGGCTTGGAGCGAGAGCAAGTCCCGCAGGACTGCACAAATTCCCTGACATCACGAGACAAGGTAGGCCACCAAAAGGACCGACTAACCAAGTCTCTGGTACCAAAAATTCCGGGATGCCCAGCCAACGCGGAACAATGAATCTCAGACATCACACTCTTTTTCCACTGGTCCAGGACAAACAATTTTCCAACAGGGCAGCGCTCGGGCCTATCCTCCTGACACCCCTCCAGAGCAAGTCTCAAATTGGGTGAGATGGCGGAAAGAACTACACCCTCTTTCAAAATAACAGAAGGATCAGATAACTCAGGAGAGTCCGCAAGGAAACTCCTCGAGAGGGCATCCGCCTTAAAATTCTTAGTGCCAGGAAGAAAGGAAACCACAAAATTAAAACGTGTGAAAAACAAGGCCCATCTGGCCTGTCTAGGATTGAGTCGCTTGGCAGATTCCAGATAAACCAGATTCTTATGGTCCGTAAGGACTACCACCTGATGTTTGGCTCCCTCCAGCCAATGTCTCCACTCTTCAAAAGCCCACTTCATGGCCAGTAACTCCCGATTACCCACGTCATAATTACGTTCAGTAGGAGAAAATTTTCGAGAGAAAAAGGCACAAGGGTTACTTTTAGAGGTCTCTGGATCTTTTTGGGACAAAACGGCACCTGCCCCAATTTCAGAGGCATCAACCTCCACCTGAAATGGCAGAGAAACATCAGGCTGCCATAGAACAGGAGCAGAAGTGAATCTCTGCTTAAGTTCCTGAAATGCAGAGACTGCCTCAGGAGGCCAATTCACCACATCAGAACCCTTTTTGGTCAAATCAGTTAATGGTTTAACAATAACCGAGAAATTACCAATAAATTTACGATAAAAATTGGCAAAACCCAAAAATCTTTGAAGAGCCTTTAATGAAGTAGGTTGGACCCAATCACAGATGGCCTGAACCTTGACCGGGTCCATTTCAATAACAGATGGGGACAAAATGAATCCCAGAAATGAGATCCTCTGTACGCCAAAAAGACACTTTGATCCCTTCACATACAGAGCATTCTCTCTCAAAATCTGGAATACAGTTCGAACATGTTTCACATGAGAGTCCCAGTCATTAGAAAAAATCAAGATATCATCCAAATAACAATCAGAAATTTATCCACAAAATCCCTGAAAATGTCATTCATGAAGGACTGGAAGACAGAAGGAGCATTAGTGAGCCCAAAGGGCATCACAAGGTACTCAAAATGCCCCTCAGGGGTATTGAATGCCGTCTTCCATTCATCCCCGTGCTTAATGCGAATAAGGTTATATGCCCCCCTGAGGTCAAGCTTGGTAAACCAAGTAGCGTTTTTCACCCTGGAAAACAGGTCAGAAATCAAGGGTAAAGGGTATTGATATTTTACAGTAATATTGTTCAAAAGACGATAATCAATACACGGCCTTAATGAACCATCCTTTTTGGCCACAAAGAAAAAACCGGCACCTAAGGGTGAAGAGGATGGTCTGATATGACCCTTCTCCAATGATTCCTTGATATAAGACCGCATAGCGTCATGTTCAGGTACAGACAAGTTAAAAAGGCGACCTTTAGGGAATTTACTACCAGGCACTAATTCAATAGTGCAGTCATAGCTCCTATGGGGAGGCAAGGATGCAGATTTACTTTCGCTAAACACATCAGAAAAATCAATCAAAAAGTCAGGAACATCCTGAGCCTGGGGGGAGGCAGAAAAAACAGGAGTATTGGTATTAACACATTGGCAGCCCCAACTGGTTACAGACACAGATTTCCAATCCAAAACAGGATTATGAGACTGCAACCAAGGGAAGCCCAGTACGATAATATCATGCAGATTATACAGAACCAAAAATTTACAGCACTCCTGATGATCAGGTTCAACCCTCATTATCACCTGAGTAGAGAACTGAGGTTTATTCTCAGCCAAAGGGGTAGAATCGATCCCCAGTAGGGGAATAGACTTCTGTAGGGGTATCAAGGGAAACCCACAACGTTTAGCAAAATCATAATCCATCAGGTTAATAGCTGCTCCAGAATCAACGAAAGCCTGAGCAGAAAATGAGGACAGAGAGCATATCAGAGTGACAGTTAATAAAAACTTAGTCTGAACACTACCCAAGACAACTGAGCGTGCAAAACGTCTTCCCGCTTAGGGCAGACTGAAATAGCATGAGAGGCATCACCACAGTAGAAACATAACCCATTGCGCTTTCGAAACTCATGACGCTGTGCCCCAGACACCACTCTATCACACTGCATGGGTTCAGAAGCAGGTTCACAAGGCAACACTATTCCAGGCATACTTCTCCGCTCACGCAAACGTCTGTCAATTTGAATCGCTAATGACATAGAATCATTGAGACCAGAGGGGACAGAGAATCCCACCATAACATCCTTTACATTATCTGACAGACCCTTCCGAAAAAGGGCCGCCAAAGCGTCGTCATTCCACTTGGTCAGGACTGCCCACCTACGGAATCTCTGACAGTATAACTCAGCGTCATCAAGCCCTGATTTAATGCCAACAAGGCTTTTTCAGCTTGATCAGTGACATTAGGCTCATCGTACAATAACCCCAAAGCCTGAAAAAATGCATCAACATCACTCAAAACAGGATCCCCAGGTGTCAGGGAAAAAGCCCAATCCTGAGGATCGCCGTGCAGGAGAGAGATGACAATTTAACCTGCTGCGCTGCGTTCCCTGAGGACTTAGATTTTAAGGCAAAAAACAATTTACAATTATTTTTGAAATTCTGAAACTTAGCACGATCCCCTAAAAACAAATCTGGCATGGGAATCCTAGGTTCCACAACAGGCAACCTAGCAAGATAGGTAGCAATACTCCGAACCTCAGTGGCTAGCTGATCCACACGGCCAGACAACTGTGCAAACTCCATTGAGAGAAAAAAAAAATCCTCCCCAGCACCCAGAGATACAGAGGGAAAAAAATGCAACAAACAGAAAAATATCTCTGACAACTCTGACAACCTTTTTTCTTTCACAATATTTTTTCCCTTCTGTGAGTACCATACAATTTTCAATTTTTAGGCCGGTGATACTGTTATGTTTCGGTAGCTGAGGAGTGCAGGTAAAAAAGGCAATACACCAGAGCAGTTGGAATCTATGAGATTGCAGTACCCTGACTAACCACCACAACTAGAGGCAGCCGTGGAGCGTTCCTACGTTGGTCCTAGACGCCTCGTCACAGCCTGAGAAACTAACTACACCTAAAGATAGAAAGAGGAAAGCTATCTGCCCCGGAGCAGATCCCCAAAGAACATAGAAAGACCCCAAACATGTAATGGCGGTTAGACAAGAAGAAATACTGACACAGACAGAAAATAGTATGAGCAAACGTTGGGGCCCAAACTACCTAAATAGAAAAGGATAGGAAGGGCACTTAATGCAATCCCAAAAAACCCTGAAAAGCACCAACTCTACTAATTTCAAAATCACCTGAGATCACACGACCTCTACCACCTAAATTAGTTCTCTGGTGTAACAAAATCAAAACAGCAGCTACTGAAAAAACTGGAAAAAGCAAAAGTACAAACATCAGTGGCTGAACTAAACTGAGAGGGCAAAAGCCCCCCGAGGGGACCCTGAAGGCCCCCACAGAAGTGCAGGACAAAATGCAAAAATCAAGCACAAAAACAAAAAGAAGAAAATGTCTTATCTGTTAGCAGGAGATGCAGACACGACACAGCAGGCTACAAAGGAAACAGGACTCAAGGATTGAGACCAGAACAATTGATCACCGGCAACCCTGATGGGAAGGCGACTCCCTTATATAAGACCAGTCAGTAACACCTGATTCCCACTCCTCACAATCTTCACTGGACAGTCCAGTACCGCTTGTAACCACCAGAGGGAGCCTCTGCTCAGAACTCATTTCAAGTCCATTCACAACATTCATGTATTTGATTCTTATATTTATTGAGATGGATATCACTGGATATTAATAAATATTTCCATATTATTCTATGGTGTTTTGCCACACATATTATAATAGCCCTACAGTAAATTCCCACACACACTTTGACTCCACCGTACCCCCCACTCTCCATGCTCAGCAAGACGCCCCCAAAGCATGATTTCCCTACAGTTCCCCCACACATATTATGAGGCCCCCTTAGTGACCCCCAACACATTATGATTAGGGATGGGCAGACAAGTGGATGTTCGGTACCAGATCAAATTGTTAAAATTCATTTGTGAGGTTATCAAAAATGAGGGGGACTATTTATTTAAATAATTTTAAAAAATGGTGTTGTGCCCCTTTCTTTTTTGATAACCAGCCAAGATAAAGCTGATAGCTGAGAGTTGCAGCCCGCAGCTGTCGCTTTACCTGAGCTTATTATCAAAAATAGAGGTGACCTCATGCCTTATTTTTGCTTGACATGGCTGTGACATAACATACTTGACATGGCTGTGATGGGGAAGGAAGTCTTATTGATTGGATGCGCTGCAGCCTTTCAACAGCTTTGTTCGGGCTGGCGAACCCGACCAGTAACACAGACTTCCAGGAGAAGTCCTTGTTCGGGGTCATGCATGGACACTAGGTGTCCGGTACAGACCTTGAACTTTACTGTCTGGGTTTGCCCATCTCTAAGTATGATGCCTCAACAGCGACCCACCATAGTATGATGTCTCCATAGTCTCCCTCATTTTTACCCTCATAGATAAGGAGTCCCCACTCACCACGTACTGACAGAAAAAAAATCTACTCACCTAGCTCAGTTTTCCTGATGTGCTGCTCTCCTCCTTTGGCCTGTGGAGTGTGTGGATTGGGGCCCACACAGCAGGACTGATCTAATGATATCCTTGTGCCTGCGGCACTGAAACTCACTCACGGGTCAAAGGGAAGAACAAGGAGCCGGTGGTTCATTTCATCACTGTAGTATTCTAATGTGTCAGCATTGGAAGGATGCAAATACCAATGAAATTGAGATGCTGGGGGGCCATGAGGAGGGATGGCGGTGCCTTACAAACTCATATGCCCCATAATTGCCTCGAGGATTGCTGCTACTAGTGGTACGCCGCTAAGATACTGTATATACCGGGCAAATGACAGAAAGAATAATTCCAATACTCCACTGCAGCGGGCACAGGCTAGTGTGAGCAGTGCGAGTCAGTGATCCTCTGACACCATCTAGTGTCTAAGTGTGTAAACTGAAAACTGGTAATAATTTTCTGGTATGGAAAAGTTTAAAGGGAACCTGTCAAGCGACTTATACCGTCCCAACTGCAGGCAAAAAAAATCAGAGCAGAATTGCAGACAGGTATATTTTTCTCTGCGTTTCAGAGGAAACATGGTCAGAATATCTGGCCGGGAATGAAAGGTAGAGACGAGACTAGTCCGGTGTCGCCCCAAGCCAAATCTTCCCAGCATCGCTAAAGATGATCGACAGGTCTCTTCCATATTGAAAGACCTGTCAATCGCCTGCAGCGACTCTGGGAGTAGTGGACCAGGGGCAGCGCCGGATTAGCCTTCGTCTCTTGCTATGATCTACCAACGAAAAAGAAAAAGCATGCAAGTCTCTAATTCATTCTGCCAGCAGTTGGGGCAGCACAAAACAGCAGACAGGTTCCCTCTAAGGATTATTCCCAATTTAATAATCTAACAAGAAAGAAGGAGGAAGAATCCAGGATTCTGGAAGACTCCAAAAAGCAATCCAGCAAATGTGGGAATAAAAATTCCTTATTTATTGGTTAAAATGGGACAGAAACCAATCACGGACTACAGTAACATATTCAGCAAAAGTTGAAACCTATGTAACCAATGTAGTTCTTAATCATGGCAGGGTAAGATATTTGGTATTGTCTTATCATCATCAAAGGTCCATCAAACTATATAATTATTTAACTAATGCAGAAATCGCTATAAAAAAAAATAAATTGAAAAGCGACTCTTTGAGGAAATGACCACACTACAGGTTCCACGATTGATCCATTGTGTACTGCAAATGAAATTATACATCACAAACTAAGACTGAGGCATCTACACAAATCAGAAGGCATTTGTACATTGGGCTGTCAGCCAGATGTTTAGCTAAAGGTGTCCATTGACCTCACACTACCGGTCTGAAAGGTTTTAATGGCGCAGAGAAAGACATCAATGGAGGCTGGAATGGAGGTCTGTCCTCTTCAGTGATGAGTACTGCTATAGTCTTGGACGCAATGAAAGACAGAGATTGGACTGGAGACCACATGGGCAATGCCATGAAGAGGCCTCATGGGGAAGGTCACACTGAACCTACCCCCAGGATTATGGTGTGGTGGTGAAGGCATCTACCTGCGTTTTTTTTTGTGAGCGATGTGCAAAGTCGATGCTGAATAAATTGAGATGGTTTACCCTCTTAACGACCAAGCCATTTTGTAGGTTAAAGACAGGCCAATTTTTACATTTCTAACCACTGTCTCTTTATGTGCTTATAACTCTGGAACGCTTCAACGGATCTTGGCGATTCTGAGAATGTTTTCTCGTGACATATTGTACTTCATGATAGTGGTAAAATTTCTTCAATATAACTTGCGTTTATTTATGAAAAAAACAGAAATATGGAAAAAAATTTGAAAATTTTGCAATTTTCAAACTTTTAATTTGTATGCCATTAAATCAGAGAGATATGTCACAAAAATTAGTTAATAAATAACATTTCCCACATGTCTACTTTACATCAGCACAATTTTGGAACCAAAATTTTTTTTTGTTAGGAAATTACAAGGGTTAAAAGTTGACCAGTGATTTCTCATTTTTCCAACAAAATTTACAAAACCATTTTTTTAGGGGCCACCTTACATTTGAAGTGAATTTGAGGGGTCAATATGACAGAAAATACCCAAAAGTGACACCATTCTAAAAACTGCACCCCTCAAGGTGTTCAAATCCACATTCAAGAAGTTTATTAACCCTTTAGGTACTTCACAAGAATTGAAGCAATATGGAAGGAAAAAATGAACATTTACCTTTTTTTCCCAAAATTTTTCTTTCGACACAATTTTTTTAAATTTTGTCAAGGGTATCAGTAGAAAATGAACCACAATATTTGTTGTACAATTTCTCCTGAGTACACCGATACCCCATGTGTGGGGGTAAACCACTATTTGGGCGCATGGCAGAGCTCGGAAGGGAAGCAGCGCCATTTGACTTTTTTGACTGGAATTGAGATTGGACGCCATGTCGCATTTGGAGAGTCCCTGTGTGACTAAACAGTAGAAACCCCCCACAAGTGACCCCATTTTGGAAACTAGACCCCCCAAGGAACTTATCTAAATGTGTTGTGAGAGATTTTGAACCCCCCAAGGGCTTCACAGAAGGTTATAACGTAGAGCCGTAAAATTAAAAATCATATTTTTTCCACAAAAATGATCTTTTCATCCCAATTTTTATTTTCCAAAGGATAAAAGGACCCCAAAAGTTATTGTGCAATTAGTCCTGAGTACGCTGATATCCCATATGTGGGGGTAAACCACTATTTTGGCGCATGGCAGAGCTCGGAAGGGAAGCAGCGCCATTTGACTTTTTGACTGGAATTGAGATTGGACGCCATGTCGCATTTGGAGAGTCCCTGTGTAACTAAACAGTAGAAACCCCCCACAAGTGACCCCATTTTGGAAACTAGACCCCCCAAGGAACTTATCTAAATGTGTTGTGAGAGCTTTGAACCCCCAAGGGCTTCACAGAAGGTTATAACGTAGAGCCGTAAAATTAAAAAATCATATTTTTTCCACAAAAATGATCTTTTCATCCCAATTTTTATTTTCCAAAGGATAAAAGGACCCCAAAAGTTATTGTGCAATTAGTCCTGAGTACGCTGATACCCCATATGTGTGGGTAAACCACTATTTGGGCGCATGGCAGAGCTCGGAAGGGAAGCAGCGCCATTTGACTTTTTTGGCTGGAATTGAGATTGGACGCCATGTCGTATTTGGAGAGCCCCTGTGTGCCTAAACAGTGGAAACCCCCAACAAGTGACCCCATTTTGGAAACTAGACCCCCCAAGGAACTTATCTAAATGTGTTGTGAGAGATTTGAACCCCAAGGGCTTCACAGAAGGTTATAACGTAGAGCCGTAAAATTAAAAAATCATATTTTTTCCACAAAAATGATCTTTTCATCCCAATTTTTATTTTCCAAAGGATAAAAGGACCCCAAAAGTTATTGTGCAATTAGTCCTGAGTACGCTGATACCCCATATGTGTGGGTAAACCACTATTTGGGCGCATGGCAGAGCTCGGAAGGGAAGCAGCGCCATTTGACTTTTTTGGCTGGAATTGAGATTGGACGCCATGTCGTATTTGGAGAGCCCCTGTGTGCCTAAACAGTGGAAACCCCCAACAAGTGACCCCATTTTGGAAACTAGACCCCCCAAGGAACTTATCTAGATGTGTGGTGAGAGCTTTGAACCCCAAGGGCTTCACAGAAGGTTATAACGTAGAGCTGTAAAATTACAAAATCATATCTTTTCCACAAAAATGATCTTTCCACCCCAATTTTTATTTTCCAAAGGGTAACAGGACCCCAAAAGTTATTGTGCAATTTGTCCTGAGTACGCTGATACCCCATATGTGGGGGTAAACCACTATTTTGACGCATGGCAGAGCTCGAAAGGGAAGGAGCGCCTTTTTCAAATGCAGACTTTGATGGAATGGTCTGCGGGTGTCATGTCAAGTTTGGAGATCCCCTGATGTGCCTAAACAGTAGAAACCCCCCACAAGTGACTCCATTTTGGAAACTAGACCCCCCAAGGAACTTATCTAGATGTGTGGTGAGCACTTTGAACCCCCAAGTGCTTCACAGAAGTTTATAACGTAGAGCCGTGAAAATAAAAAAATCATATTTTTTTCCACAAAAATAATGTTTTTGCCCCCAAATTTTTATTTTTATAAGGGTAACAGGAGAAATAGGACCCCAAAAGCTATTGTGCAATTTGTCCTGAGTACGCTGATAT
Source organism: Oophaga sylvatica (assembly GCA_033576555.1). Classification (NCBI taxonomy): domain Eukaryota; kingdom Metazoa; phylum Chordata; class Amphibia; order Anura; family Dendrobatidae; genus Oophaga; species Oophaga sylvatica. The sequence continues at coordinate 956,565,507 of JARQOD010000001.1, forward strand.
CCCATATGTGGGGGGGAACCACTATTTGACGCATGGCAGAGCTCGGAAGGGAAGGAGCACCATTTTAAATGCAGACTTTGATGGAATGGTCTGCGAGTGTCATGTCGCGCTTGGAGAGCCCCTGATGAGCCTAAACAGTAGAAACCCCCCACAAATGACCCCATTTTGCAAACTAGACCCCCCAAGGAGCTTATCTAGATGTGTGGTCAGCACTTTGAACCCCCAAGGGCTTCACAGAAGTTTATAACGTAGAGCCGTGAAAATAAAAAAATCATATTTTTTTCCACAAAAATAATGTTTTTGCCCCCAAATTTTTATTTTTATAAGGGTAACAGGAGAAATAGGACCCCAAAAGCTATTGTGCAATTTGTCCTGAGTACGCTGATATCCCATATGTGGGGGGGAACCACTATTTTGACGCATGGCAGAGCTCGGAAGGGAAGGAGCACCATTTTTAAATGCAGACTTTGATGGAATGGTCTGCGAGTGTCATGTCGCGCTTGGAGAGCCCCTGATGAGCCTAAACAGTAGAAACCCCCACAAATGACCCCATTTTGCAAACTAGACCCCCCAAGGAGCTTATCTAGATGTGTGGTCAGCACTTTGAACCCCCAAGGGCTTCACAGAAGTTTATAACGTAGAGCCGTGAAAATAAAAAAATCATATTTTTTTCCACAAAAATGACCTTTATGCCCCCAAATTTTTATTTTTATAAGGGTAACAGGAGAAACACTGGGGGGGAACCACTGTGATCGCCTTACTGCGATCTTTGGGAGGCACAATGAACAAATCCACAAAAGGTGAAGAATTGGTTTTCTTTTTTACGCCGTTCCTCGTGCGATATTAGTGATTAGGCGACTTTATTCCTCAGATCGGTGCGATTACAGCGATACCAGATTTACACCCTTTTTTCATGTTTAGCTTCTGTCACACACTAAAAGATGCTTTTTTTTGGAATAATTTTTTGTAAGAAATTTTTGCATCGCCGTATTTTGAGAGCTATAATTTTTCCTTATTTCGGCCGACAGAGTTATCTGTGGGCTTATTTTTTGCAGGACGAGCTGACGTTTTTATTGGTACCATATTCGGGCACATAACGTTTTTTGATCGCTTCCTATTCCGATTTTTGTGGAAGCAGAATGAACAAAAACCAGCAATTCAGGAATTGTTTTTTTCTTTTTTTCCTCCGTTCCGCGTGTGGTAAAATTGATAAAGCAGCTTTATTCTTCGGGTCACTACGAGTACAGCGATACCTCACTTATATATTTTTTTTATGTTTTGGTGTTTTTTACACAATAAAAAATTTTATAGAAAAAATAATTATTTTTGCATCAGTTTATTCCGCGAGCTATAACTTTTTTATTTTTTCACTGATGATGCTGTATAGTGGCTTGTTTTTTGCGGGACAAGATGACGTTTTCAGCGGTACCATGATTATTTATATCCGACTTTTTGATCGCGTGTTATTGCACTTTTATAATTTACTACTTTTTTGTGTTTTTTTTTACGACTTTCACTGAAGGGGTTAACTAGGGTTACGCTTTTATAGATGGGATTTTTACGGACGTGGCGATACCAAACATGTGTATTTTTTTTGTTTTTTATTTTCTTCATTACATAAAAATGTGTATTTTTTAGGGGATTTTTTTATTATTATTTTTTTAATATTTTTTTTACAATTTTTTTTAAAAAAATGTTTTTTTTTAACTTGTCCCTTTATGGGACTTTCACTTTTTTTACTTTTTATTGCATTTATAATGCATTGCAATGCCAATTTCATATTGCCGTTATTCCAGGCTACATTAATATGGTCTATTAGTAAAGACCTTTATTCCAGACATCGATATTTCATATAGAAATCATTATTTTATTTATTATTTGTTATATTTTGTAATTTTTGGTAAATTTTTTGGATTTTTGTATGTGGTCATTAGTGGTCAGCTGCATCTAAACGAATTGGACCCACCTTTATGGATAAGATGGTGGAGCTGTGGGCTTATCTAAGATACATGGCTCCCATCGATGCCATTGGTGTCTGGAAGTGAGCTGAGTAAAACACTGTCCAGTATGCCAGGGTGGGGGTTAATATTGAGCCTTAGGGCTAGATATATGTTTATGTGCTGGATTAATCTGCTGCAGCGCTAAAAGCCATATGATTTCTATGTGAAATATCGATGTCTGGAACCTGGAAAGGACTTTACTAATAGACCATATTAATGTAGCCTGGAATAACGGCAATATGAAATTGGCTTTATGATTTGCGCTTGAATCATTGAGAAACGGAAGACAGCGATGCTACGATATAAGAAGCCTTTTGGACATGCGCATTGGAGATAACGTCTATGGGCAAATACCAACTGAGATGGTATGGGCGTCTTCAGGAATTGGAATTGAGCATGATCAGGAGATGTATAGTGATTGGCTGACCACCTATGACTAACTAGTGACGCATGGACATGCGCAGTTTGTAGTATAGAACGCCGAGTACGGCATGTTATCCTCCATTTGTTTTTCTTGTCTACACTCAGTTATGGGTGAGTTAAATGCTCCACAGCTGCACGATTAATGTAATAATTGATGGATATGTTATTACATATCCTTGCACTTTGTATTAATGTATACAAGTCTATGTATTATGATTGTAACCATATTGGATATGTCTTTGGGGTACTATTCAATAATGAAAGTTGATTATATATTGTTAATTATTACTATATAAACCTGTTTGGAACACATATTCACTGCTTGAGAAAGGCTCATTGTGAGCCGAAACGTCGCCACGCCATGTTGGCTTGAATAAATGCACATATTTACCTCATTTTTGGAGTGCTGCCTTTTTTTGGTTCTATAGATAGATAGATAGATAAATAGATGATAGATAGATAGATAGATAGATAGATAGATAGATAGATAGATATAGATAGATAGATAGATAGATAGATAGATAGATAGATAGATAGATAGATAGATAGAGAAAAAAGAATTAGAACAGCACAAAAAAAAAAAAGAAGTCCGGATGCACAAGTTCCAAGAGGCAAATACCAAACCTTGCAATATAACAGTCCAAGAAAGGAACAGAACTCCGTTCAGATGGGTGAAAAAAGAGCCACTTTATTGAGCCCATTGATGCAACGTTTCGGTTCAAGGTGTGAACCTTTTTCACTGATACCATCATGCACAGTGACACATATCTCCCCTCCATCACCTTACCAGTGACTCTGTCACATATCCCCTCCTCTGCCCAAAGCTGGTGGTTTTGGTCCCCTTCACTAGCTAAGCAGGGGACTCCAGACTGGGCATCTGCATTCCCATGCAACCTCCCTGGCCTGTGCCCCACATGGAAAGTAAAGTCCTGGAGTACCAGAAACCACCTAGTTACCTGGGCATTCTTCCCTTTCTTTTCCCTCATCCATCTCAGGGGTGCATGATCTGATATTAACCTGAACCTTCTGCCTAACAGAAAATACCTCAGGATGTCAATTGCCCACTTTATGGCCAAGCACTCTTTTTCCACGATGGCATAGTTCTTCTCACAGGAGGAGAGTTTCCTACTCAGGTATATTACTGGGTGTTTTTCACCATCTATTTCATGGGACAGCACAACTCCTAAACCAACTTTGGTGGCATCCGTCTGGAGCACAAACTCCTCAGTGAAGTCAGGGGCGACCATGACTGACTGAACAGGACGAGCTTCAACTCCTGAAATGCCATCTCCACTTCAGAGGACCACTTGACCATTGTCAAGATCAGTCAGGGGGGCCACTATCATGGTGAAGTTCGGGATAAATTGCATATAATATCCCACTATTCCCAGAAAAGTCCTTTTGGATTGCCTCCACTTTGTCTATTTGGGCATAATCTTGCGCATAATCTTGCCCCCCTCCAACTATGTAGCCCAAGTACTTCTCCTCTTTCCCGAGGGTGCACTTCTTTGGGTTTATGGTAAACCCCACCTTCCTTAGTGCATCGAGTACTGCCTGGACCTTTTGCAGGTGACTTCCCCAATCCGGGCTGAAAATCATGATGTTGTCCAAATAAGCGACGGCGTACTTCTTGTGAGGGACCAGTATCCGGTCCATAGACCACTGGAAGGTAGCAGGGGTTCTTTGTAGTCCAAATGGCATCCGGGAATATTGAAAGCACCTGTCAGGTGTAGAGAAGGCCGTCTTCTCCTTGGCACTTGGAGACAGGAGAATTTTCCAGTAACCCTTTGTTAGGTCCAGGGTGGTGATGTACCTGGCTGACCGTGGCCTCTCAATAAGCTCATCGACCAGGGGCATTGGATGCGCGTCAAACTTGGACACCTCACTGAGCTTTCTGTAATCGTTACAGAAGCGCAACTCTCCATCCGCCTTTGGCACCAGAACAATAGGGATGAACCCAATGACACCCAGGCTCAACATTCTTTTCACCTCCTGGGAAATCACCTCTCACGGCAAGCTTCAGGAATCTGATATGGCCTTTGGTTCACCCTCACATGTGGTTCATCCAGGAATTTGTGCTCCACCACCTGCGTACATCCTGTTAACTCTGAAAACAGGTCTCGGTTCCCCTGAAGCAGCTCATTGCACTGTTGTTTCTGGGCCGGCGACAGTGTCTGCCACTATTGACATCTATGACCTTGGCTTCAGGATGGGCCCCTAGGCAGGTTGCTTCTACCGGATCCCTGTCATACCAAGTTTCAGCAGATTGATATGGTACACTTGGTATGGCTTTCTTCTGCCTGGTTGGTGGACCTTATAGTTGACATCACTCAACTTCTCGAGCACCTCGTATGGCCCTTGCTACTTGGCCAGGAAACTTGCTTTCAATGGTGGGGATCAACAGGAGCACTCGGTCCACATGGATAAACTGTCTCAACCTTGCAGCCTGGTTGTAGACCCTCATCTGGGCTTCTTGTGCATGAAGGAGGCTCTCCTTCAATATTGGAATCACCCTTGAGATCTGGTAATTTTGCTCAATGATGCTCCAGTGGGATGTAACTCCTGCTTCCCAGGTCTCCTTAGCAACATCTAGAAGTCCCCGGGGATGTCATCTGTATAACAGCTTTAACGGTGAGAACCCCGTAGAGACCTGTGGGACTTCCCTTATGGAGAATAAAAGGTATGGCAGGAGGCAATCCCAATCTCGGCCATACTTCTCCACGACCTTCTTCAGCATGGACTTCAAGGTCTTATTGAACCTCTCAACTAGGCCGTATGTCTGCGGATGGTACACCGATGTTCTAAGTTGGGTAATATGGAGGGCCTTGCAGAACTCCCTCACTACCATGGACATAAACGGTTTCCGCTGGTCCATCAGGATCTCCTTCAGCAGGCCCGTCCAGGAGAAATTGTGGACTAACTCTTGTGCTATACAACGTGCGGAGGAGTTGCTCAGTAGTACCGCTTCCGGGTACCGCGTAGAGTAGTCCATTACCACGAGGATGTATTGATGACCACTGGCAGACTTAACTAAGGGCCCGACCAGGTCTATGGGAATCCGGTCAAGTGGGACTTCGATTATGGATAACGGAACTAGGGGACTGCGGAAGTGGGATACGGGTGCAGTTAGCTGACAGGTAGGGCAGGATCATCAGAAACTAACAATGTCTTTGTGACATCCAGGCCAGTAAAACCTATGAAGGACTCGCTCTTGGGTTTTATCTACACCTAGATGTCCCCCCAACATGCGCATGGGCCAGATCTAGTACCCTACGTCTATAGGGTCCCAGAACTAACAGCTGCTCTAATACTAATACTTAATCAGTTTACCCTCAATTCTTTCATGTAAATCATTGATAAAGATGTTGAACAATACAGGGCCCAGGACAGAGCCCTGTGGTACCCCACTTGAGACATTCTTCCAACTGGATGTGCAGCCATTTGTGACCACTCTTTGGGTCCGATCACTAATCCAGTTATGAATCCACCTAACAGTTGCCTTGTCCATTCCATACTTAGTCATTTTTTCAATAAGGATTGTGTGAGATACTTTGTCAAATGCTTTGCTGAAGTCAAGATATACTATATCTACAGCATTTCCCTGATCCACCCAGTCAGTGATTCTGTCATAGAAGGAAATTAAGTTAGTCTGACATGACATATTATTTGCAAACCCATGCTGACTCTTGTTAATCACTTTATTCTTATCCAGGTACTTACATACATGTTTTTTAATTTGTTCAAAGATCTTTCCTGGTATAGAAGTCAGACTCACTGGCCTATAGTTCCCTGGGTTCACCTTCTTCCCCTTTTTGAAGATAGGAACATTTGCTCTTCTCCAGTCTTCTGCGACTTCTCCTGTTCTCCAAGAATTTTCTAAGATTATGGAGAGTGGTTCAAGAATTTCTTCTGCTATCTCCTTCAGTACTCTGGGGTATAATTCATCTGGACCTGGAGACTTGAATTCATTTATGTTAGCTAAGTGATTCCTCACTATCTTTCTGTTTATAGAAATCCTGGATTCTTCTATTCCTTTAATAGGACAGTGAAGATCAGTTGATGTTATATTTCCTTTCTGAGAGAAAACAGATGCAAAATAGGAATTTTAAAGTTCAGCCTTTTCTTCTATCCTTTCTTATCATTTCATCATTTTCATCCTGTAAAAATCCTATAACATCTTTGAATTTTCTTTTACCTTGGACATGTCCCCAAAATCCTTTTTTATTGCCTTTGACATCTCTTGCAAGCCTTAATTCATTGTCAGCGTTAGCTAATCTGATTCGAGCCCTGCAGGTTCTGCAGACAGCATTATATTCTTCTTTAGCTATGCCCTCTTTCCATTTGATAAACATTTCTTTCTTCCTTTTTAGCATATGTTTAAGTTCTGCGTTCATCCATCTGGGTTTCCTTAAATGCCTCCTATTCTTCCCTCCTTTTGGAATTGTTAATGATTGTGCTTTGAGAATCTCATTTTTCAAGATTTTCCATCCTTCCTGGACATTTTTGTCCTTAAGGATATCCAGCCATTGGATCCCTCCGATTCTCTTTCTGAGTCCCTTAAAATCTGCCTTTCTGAAATCTAAACTTGAAGTCTGAGTCTTCTCAGGTCTTCATCCTCTGGTTATCCAAAATAATATTCTAAAATAACATGGACGCTATCTCCTAGGGTCCCAGCCACTCTTTCCTCCTCAACCTGTTTATAAGGATTAGATCAAAGGTAGCGGATCCCCTTGTTTTCTCCTCTACCTTTTGGAAGATAAAATTGTCAGCAAGAGAGGATAAGAATTTGCTTGACCTGTTAGTTTTGCCTGACAGAGATTCCCAACAAATGTCTGGATAGTTGAAATCTTCCATGACTAGAGTTGAGCGAAACAGGTCGGTCAGATTCAAAAATCGCGACTTTCGCCAAAGTAGGGTTTCGCCGAGCGAAACCCGACCATAGCGTGAGGTCGGCCATACGGTCGTCGACCCGAGCGCCAAAGTCGGTTTTCCCAGAATGCTTGCAGGCGCTTTTTCTCAGCCAATAAGCAAGGACGTACACTGTGGGCAACGAGATGACATGGGCAGCGGCCACCACCATCTTAGAGAAGGGCATTGCAGTGATTGGCTTGCTTTGTGTGGCGTAACAGTGGCTATAAAAGCCCTGACCGCCGACCGCCATTTTTCTTCTGCCAATCTTAGCGTAGGGAGAGGTTGCTGACGCTGTGTCATGTGTGCATTGCCACGAAGATCGTCGCGGTTGCACATTTTGACTTCTCACAGCTGATCTGCTGTTTCTTTGTGTTTGGCAGCTAGGGAGTTAATTCTGTCTGTGCTCGGTGCTGGGACTGGGTGCAGTTTCTCCCGGCTGCAATTGATTATTTGTTGATTGGTTTCCTTTAAATTCCTGGTTGTCTGCTTGGGGAGTTGCCAGTGAAACCTTCATGCAGACCACAGATAGGAATGAATCTGTATAGACTTTAGTTGTGAGCTCCTTAGTTGTTTCTAAGCTCAACTTGGTTAGAGTTTATTTCCCAGACCATTTATGTTCCTTTGGTGTTTGAGTGTGTATGCAAGCGTGTGTTATCCTGTCTGTCTTATATGTCTAATCTTGTATTTAGATGAGATCAGCCCATATCCCTTTGGTGGTAGTCAGGATCCTTCTTAGGACTGATTACAGGGTTCAGGGTCTGATAGGAGACAGGGTTAGGTTGGAGACTTGGACCTCTGAACCATTATCAGTACCTCCAAGGTGAGGGATTAGTTAGGACCCCAGTTTAGGGTCAGGTTAGATCCCGGTCCACCTCTTTCCTGTTTCAGCTCATCAAGTCCTCAAGATTAACCCTGAGTTCAGCAGATATCGTGTCAGGTAAATCTATTCTATACTTACATGCTGATGTTGCTATACTAGTTGTTGTATAGAGTGTTGTTCCTGTATTAATAGTTTACTGACATTGTATACATATCATTAGACAGCGTGACATTTTCACTGGCCATAAAAATTATCTCCAGTTACCATGGATCCAGTAGCCCAGCTGGCTCTGCAGTTGCAGGGATTATCCATGGAGCTGACGGACATTAAGTCCAAAGTTTTGTCTCCCCTGGAGCAAACCAGAGTTGAACCTAAAGTAGCTCTCCCGGACAGGTTCACTGGTGGGCGAGACAAATTTTTCACCTTCCGGGAGGCATGTAAATTGTATTTTCGGCTTCGGCCTCGATCATCAGGGAGTGATGAGCAGAGAGTGGGAATTGTTATCTCACTTCTGCAAGGGGACCCTCAATCCTGGGCATTTTCCCTTCCTCCGGGATCCCCGGCTCTACTGTCTGTAGATCAATTTTTTACTGCCCTGGGATTGGTATATGATGACCCAGATCAGGTCTCTCTTGCTGAGACAAAATTACGTAAGATACAGCAGGGAGATCGTCCTGCAGAGGAATTTGCTTCTGAGTTTCGTAGATGGGCCACAGATACTCAGTGGAATGACCCAGCTCTTAGGAGCCAGTTTTGTCATGGGCTTTCTGATAAATTAAAAGACGTTTTGGCTCAGTATGAGTCTCCTCATTCACTGGAGGCTGCTATGGCCTTAGCTATCCGTACTGATAGACGGCTTCGGGAGAGGGGTGAGGTAACCCCACTCCCTGTTGTTTCTCCACCTACCACTAAAGTCCCTTATGTTGAGGTTCCCCTTGTCTGTTCGGATGAGCCTATGCAGTTGGGAGGGACATCATTTCGTAGGAGGGGATTGGCGGTACGCCGCAGGACTAGAAGATGTTTTTTCTGCGGGAAAGAGGGACATTTTGTTGGAGAATGTCCATCCCGTGCCTTGTTGAGCCAAAAGTCGCCGGAGAAAACTGTTAATCCCAGGTTGTGTGGTGGACGACAACCTGGGAGTATGTATTTCATCCGCCAGTTCTTCTCAGTTCCTTGTACCAGTGGAGGTGGTAGTTGGTACGAGAGTGGAGAGATTGTCTGTTCTTCTTGATAGTGGTTCCGGGGCTAATCTGGTTGACGCTCAGTTTGCTCAGGCTCAAGGTATGCATCGAGTGTATTGGTCAAACCGATCCCTATATTCTCCATTGACGCCAGGCCTCTCGGCCAGGGTGGCTTTGTTCATGAGGTTCATGGCATTGACCTTCGGGTAGGGGCAATACATAGGGAACAATTATCTTGTTATGTGTTGGAGGGTCTACCTACTCCCATTGTGTTGGGACTTCCTTGGTTGGTTAAACATAACCCTGTGATTAATTGGCAGTCCAGAGAAATAAGCCAATGGGGTGAGTTTTGCAAAAGCAACTGCATGAACACAGTCATCAGTGCGGTCGTGCCTAGTACATTGCCTCCTTTTTTGGAGGATTTTGGGGATGTTTTCTCTGAGGAGGGGTGTCAGGAGTTGCCTCCTCATCGCGTGTATGACTGCTCTATTAATCTCCTTCCTGATGCTAAGTTGCCTAAAGCTAGGTTGTATAATCTTTCTGGTCCTGAGAGGCAGGCTATGAAAGATGATATTTCTGAAAGTCTGGCCAAAGGGCATATTAGACCTTCATCTTCCCCTGTAGCCGCGGGGTTCTTCTTTGTGAAGAAGAAAGATGGAGGCCTACGCCCTTGCTTGGATTTCCGCGAACTTAATCGGATTACTGTTCGAGATCCGTATCCACTCCCTCTTATTCCTGATCTCTTCAATCAAATTGTTGGCGCCAAATGGTTCTCTAAATTGGATCTCAGGGGGGGCGTATAATCTGATTAGGATAAAAGAGGGGGATGAGTGGAAAACGGCGTTTAACACGCCGGAGGGACATTATGAGAACCTTGTCATGCCTTTTGGTCTGACTACTGCACCAGCAGTATTCCAACATTTTGTTAATGACATTTTTCGTCACCTTGTGGGGCTGTTTGTGGTTGTATATTTGGACGACATTTTAATTTACTCGCCAGATCTTGTGTCTCATCAGGAGCATGTGAGACAGGTGTTGCAGATCTTGCGAGACAATAAACTATACGCCAAACTGGAGAAGTGTGTATTTGCCGTACAGGAACTTCAGTTTTTGGGTTTTTTGGTGTCAGCCTCCGGTTTCCGTATGGACCCTGAAAAGGTGAGAGCAGTGCTTGAATGGGATCAGCCAGGGGATCTTAAGGCTCTGCAGCGTTTTTTGGGGTTTGCTAACTACTACCGGAAATTTATTTGTAATTTCTCATCTGTCGTCAAACCTCTCACTGATATGACAAGAAAAGGGACGGATTTTTCTAAATGGTCGGACAAAGCTTGCCAAGCCTTTTCCTCTTTGAAGAAATGTTTTGCTTCGGCACCCGTTCTCATCCAACCAGATGCATCTCAGCCGTTCATTGTGGAGGTGGATGCGTCTGACGTAGGGGTGGGTGCTATATTGTCCCAGGGTCCGTCCCCTGGTAAATGGCATCCGTGCGCTTTCTTTTCTAAGAAATTGTCGTCCGCCGAAAGGAATTATGATATCGACAATAGGGAACTTTTGGCCATTAAGTTAGCTTTTGAAGAATGGCGTCACTTTTTGGAGGGGGCAGTCCACCCGGTTACCGTTATTACTGATCACAAGAACCTGTTGTATTTGGAATCCGCTAAGCGTCTGAATTCCAGACAAGCTCGATGGTCGTTGTTTTTTACCAGGTTTAATTTTGTCGTCACTTATCGCCCGGGGTCTAAGAATGTAAAGGCTGATGCCTTGTCTCGCAGTTTCCCAGGGGCCGGGAAAACGGATGACCCGAGTCCTATCCTTCAGGAGGGGGTGGTAGTGTCGGCTGTATTTTCTGAGCTTGAGGAGGAGGTGTTAGAGGCTCAGGGGGACGCCCCTGCAGGACCTCCAGGGAGACTGTTTGTCCCAAATCTGTTGAGACAAAAGGTTATTGAGGCACATCATAATTCTGCTCTAGCAGGACATCCAGGGAGTAAGGCTACTTTAGATCTCCTTTCTCGCCGGTTTTGGTGGCCTAATGCTAATAAAGATGTTATAACTTTTGTCGCGTCATGTGGGGTGTGTGCTCGCTCTAAAACCCCTCATACCCGTCCGTCTGGGACCCTTTTACCCTTGAAACTTCCGGAGCGTCCATGGACTCATTTATCTATGGACTTCATTACGGACCTTCCTCCGTCGTCAGGGAATACTGTCATACTGGTGGTTGTTGACAGGTTCAGTAAGATGGCACATTTCGTTGCTCTTCCTGCACTCCCTAATGCTAAAACTCTGGCGCAGGTGTTCATTAGGGAGATCGTTAGACTTCATGGGTTGCCTTCTGATGTGGTGTCAGATAGGGGTCTCAGTTTGTGTCCAAATTTTGGAGGGCATTTTGTTTACGTCGGGGGATGCAATTGTCATTTTCCTCGGCTTTTCATCCGCAGACCAATGGTCAGACAGAGCGTCTGAATCAGAGCTTAGAGACATATCTCCGGTGTTTTGTTTCAGAGAACCAAGAGGACTGGTCTTCTTTCTTGCCTCTGGCAGAGTTCGCTCTTAACAACAGGCGGAGCGAGTCCACTGGTAAGTCCCCGTTTTTTGGGGCATATGGTTTCCATCCCCAGTTTTGTACTTTCAATGGGGGGGGCCCTTCTGGGGTTCCTGAGGAGGAGCGTTTCTCGTCGTCACTTGCTTCTGTGTGGAGAGGTGTATTGAATAATCTGAGTGCGATGGGGAACCGTTACAAACGTATGGCTGATAGGAGGAGAGTTTCTGGTCCAGATCTGAATGTGAACGATCTGGTATGGTTGTCTACCAGGAATATAAAACTTAAGGTGCCCTCCTGGAACTGGGTCCCAGATTCATCGGGCCGTACAGGATCAGTTCCATAATTAATCCTGTGGCATTTCGTCTGGACCTCCCTCCTACGTTTAAAATTCATAATGTGTTCCACAAGTCATTACTTAAAAGGTATGTGGCACCAGTCATACCGTCACCTCTACCTCCTCCTCCTGTGTTGGTCAATGGTAACTTGGAATTTCAAGTATCAAAGATCATTGACTCACGTCTGAATCGCCGGTCCCTTCAGTACTTGGTGCATTGGAAGGGGTATGGTCCAGAGGAGAGGACGTGGGTCCCTGCGTCTGATGTTAACGCAGATCGTTTGGTTCGGACCTTCCACAGAACTCACCCGGGCAGGCCTGGCCCTGAGGGTCCGGAGGCCCCTCGTAGAAGGGGGGGTACTGTCATGTGTGCATTGCCACGAAGATCGTCGCGGTTGCACATTTTGACTTCTCACAGCTGATCTGCTGTTTCTTTGTGTTTGGCAGCTAGGGAGTTAATTCTGTCTGTGCTCGGTGCTGGGACTGGGTGCAGTTTCTCCCGGCTGCAATTGATTATTTGTTGATTGGTTTCCTTTAAATTCCTGGTTGTCTGCTTGGGGAGTTGCCAGTGAAACCTTCATGCAGACCACAGATAGGAATGAATCTGTATAGACTTTAGTTGTGAGCTCCTTAGTTGTTTCTTAGCGTCTTTGTGTGACTCCGGAAATATATGCGGAGATTTAAATTTTTCCCAAAACCGTATACAGCTGGTATCTTCTGATACAGTACCGTTTTTCTGCCTTCTGTATTACGGTCAAATCCATACTGAGAGAGCATCTGTGTGTGACTCCGGAAATATGTACAGAGATTTAAAATAACCCCAACACTGTATACAGCTGTACGCTTCTGATACAGTACATTTTTTCTGCTTTTTATATTCTGGTCTAATCCATACTGAGACTGTGAGAGTCTGTGTCTGACTCTGGAAATATATACGGAGATTTAAAATTACCCCAACACCGTATACAACTGGTATCTTCTGATACAGTACCGTTTTTCTGCCTTCTGTATTACGGTCAAATCCATACTGAGAGAGCGTCTGTGTGTGACTCCGGAAATATATACAGAGATTTAAATTTTCCCCAAAACCGTATACAGCTGGTATCTTCTGATACAGTAACGTTTTTCTGCCTTCTGTATTACGGTCAAATCCATACTGAGAGAGCGTCTGTGTGTGACTCCGGAAATATATACGGAGATTTAAAAGTACCCCAAAACTGAATACAGCTGTACGCTTCTGATACAGTACACTTTTTCTGCTTTTTATATTCTGGTCTAATCCACACTGAACCTGTAAGAGTCTGTGTCTGACTCTGGAAATATATATGGAGAATTAAAATTACCCCAACACCGTATACAGCTAGTATCTTCTGATACAGTACTGTTTTCTGCCTTCTGTATTACGATCAAATCCATACTGAGAGAGCGTCTGTGTGTGACTCTGGAAATATATATGGAGATTTAAATTTTCCCAAAGCCGTTTACAGCTGGTATCTTCTGATACAGTACCGTTTTTCTGCCTTCTGTAATACGGTCAAATCCATACACAGAGAGCGTCTGTGTGTTACTCTGAAAATATATACGGAGATTTCAATTTTCCCCTATACTATATGCAGCTGGTATCTTCTGATACAGTACCTTTTTTCTGCCTTTTGTATTACGGTCAAATCCATACTGAGAGGGCGTCTGTGTGTGACTCTGGAAATATATACGGAGATTTAAATTTTCCCCAAACCGTATACAGCTGGTATCTTCTGATACAGTAACGTTTTTCTGCCTTCTGTATTACGGTCAAATCCATACTGAGAGAGCGTCTGTGTGTGACTCTGGAAATATATATGGAGATTTCAATTTTCCCCTATACTATATACAGCTGGTATCTTCTGATACAGTACCTTTTTTCTGCCTTTTGTATTACGGTCAAATCCATACTGAGAGAGCGTCTGTGTGTGACTCTGGAAATATATACGGAGATTTAAATTTTCCCCAAAACTGTATACAGCTGGTATCTTCTGATACAGTACCATTTTTCTGCCTTCTGTTTTACAGTCAAATGCATACTGAGAGAGCGTCTGTGTGTTACTCCGGAAATATATACAGAGATTTGCAATTACCCCTACACTGTATACAGCTGTACGCTTCTGATACATTACCCTTTTTCTACTTTATATATTCTGGTGTAATCCATACTGAGCCTGTGAGAGTCTGTGTCTGACTCTGAAAATATATACGGAGATTTAAAATTACCCCAACACTGTATACAGCTGTACGCATCTGATACAGTACACTTTTTCTGCTTTTTATATTCTGGTCTAATCCATACTGAACCTGTGAGCGTCTGTGTCTGACTCAGGAAATATATACAGAGATTTAAAATTTCTCCAACACTGTATACAGCTGTACGCTTCTGATACAGTACACTTTTTCTGCTTTTTATATTCTGGTCTAATCCATACTGAGCCTGTGAGTATCTGTGTCTGACTCAAGAAATATATACGGAGATTTAAAATTACCCCAACATGATATACAGCTGTACGCTTCTGATACATTACCCTTTTTCTACTTTTTATATTCTGGTGTAATCCATATTGAGCCTGTGAGAGTCTGTGTCTGACTCTGGAAATATATACGGAGATTTACAATTATCCCTAGACTGTATACAGCTGTACGTTTCTGATACAGTATACTTTTTCTGCTTTTTATATTCTGGTCTAATCCATACTGAGCCAGTGAGAGTCTGTGTGTTACTCCAGAAATATGTACGGAGATTTAAAATTTCCCCCTTCACCGTATACTGCTGTACGCTTCTGATACAGTACCATATATCTGCTGGTATTTTTGGTACATTTTCACAAACATAAGGAAGTATGGTGTAAGAGCCCGCGGACGTGGGAGGCCAGCTGGTACTGATGGTGGTGGTGGTGCGTCTGCTGGTAGTGTCAAAAGCACAAAAGCACCTAAGGCAGGAGTTGTTGAGCCTGCGTCATCATCTAGCTCCAGAAGGCCTGGAAGGCTCCCTTTTCTGGGACTACGTAAACCGCTTTTAAAGCCGGAGCATCAGGAACAGGTTTTGGCTTACATTGCCGAAACAGCCTCCAGCTCTATAGCCTCCTCTTCTGAAGTTTCAAAAAATGCAAGCACTGAGTCGTCAGTGCAGGCTCCTGGTCAGGAACAACACCTTTCCTTGTGTCCTTCACCCCCACCAAAAGTGAAGGATGCGGCAGGTGACACTTCAGATTACTCCATGGAGCTCTTTTCACATACCATGCCTGAGTTATCAAGTCAAATCCTGAATTCCCCAGTCCAAGATGAATCTGACATGGAGTGCACTGATGCACAGCCCCTGCTAGATTATTCTTCTGGTACATTCACCAAGAGCACTACCATTGCCCTCGCAGTCTACTGAGCCAGAATCTGACTCTGATGAAATTCAGATGCCCCTTCCCGCATTCTATACCACCTTACATGGTGACACAGAGGAAGGTGCAGATGAAATTGAAGAGGAGGTGATGGATGACCCAGTTGTTGACCTGGATTGGCATCCATTGGGGGAAGAGGGTGCCACTGGCAATAGCTCAGAAGAGGAGAATGATCCGCAGCAGGCATCGACATCGCAGCAGAGGTTATCTGGCAGGCCCGTAGCTGTCCAAAAACATGTTAAAAAAAAAAGAGTTGCAGGAAGCTTGGCCAGACAGTCAAATTAGCACAGCGTGCAAGCCCTGAAAATTTATCCCTTAGTAGGAAGAGTGCAGTGTGGCACTTTTTTGACCAAAATCCTATTGATGAGTCAAAGGTTATGTTATGTTTCGGTAACTGAGGAGAAATAGCAAAAGCGGTAATACACCAAAGAGGCTGGAACCTATTGAATTGCAGTAACCTGAACTATCCACACAACTAAGGCAGCCGTGGAGCGTTCCTACGTTGATCCTAGACGCCTCGTCACAGCCTGAGAGATAATTACATCTAAAGGCAGAAAGATGAAAGCTATCTGCCCTGGAGCAGATCCCTAAAGAATATAGGAAGCCCCCAAACATGAAATGGCGGTTAGACAAGAAGAAGGCACGGACACAGACAGAAAACAGAATGAGCAAACGCTGGGGCCCAATCTGTCTAGACAGAAAAGTACAGGAAAGAATTCTGACTGCAATCCAACAAAACCCTAAAAAATACCAGCACTTCTGATTGCCAAAAAACCTGAGTTCACAGGATCTCATCCACCTAAATCAGATCTCTGGTGTAACAAAACGCTATTCAGCAAATAAAAAGTAACAAAAGAGCAAAGCAAAAGTGCAGACACAAACGGAGCACAATTGCAGCGCCAGACCCCCAAAAGGGGACAGGCTGCAGTCCACTGCAGGCAGCAAACCAGCAGAGAAAATCAAACAGAGAAAAAAAAACAGCAAACACTTATCTGAAGAGAGCAGGAAACTAGCAGTGCTTCAAGCAAGACCAGAAGGAACAATTGATAACCGGCAAGGCTGCTGGGAACTCAGGCCACTTATATCCTACCATTCAGCACCAGCTGAAGGCCATTCATTAATCAGTTCATTACACTCAGCAACCACCGAGGGAGCCCCAGCTCAGAAGCCACCTCCAGCACATTCACAACAGTACACCCTCCCTTGAGGAGGGGTCACCGACCCCTCACCTGCGCAACCAGGCCGATCAGGATGGGCTCGATGATAGGCACGGATAAGTCTCCCAGCATGAATGTCCGAAGCAAACACCCAAGAATTTTCCTCCTGACCATAACCTCTCCACTTAACCAAATACTGGAGTTTCCGTCTAGCAAAACAAGAATCCCATATCTTCTCAACCACATACTCCAAATTGCCCTCAATCAAAACAGGGTCGGGAGGTGCAGCCATAGGAACCACTGGTTCGACAAACCTCTTCAATAAGGATTTGTGGAACACATTATGGATCTTAAATGTCCCTGGAAGAAGCAAACAGAAGGAAACCGGATTAATAATTTCCATGATCTTATAAGGTCCAATGAACCTTGGCTTAAAATTTGGAGATGCAACCTTCATAGGGATATTCCTTGAGGACAACCAAACCAAGTCCCCCACTTAAAAACGAGGACCATCAGTCCTATGCCGGTTGGCAAACCGCTGGGCCTTCTCCTGAGAGAGAGACAACCTCTCCACCACCTGGTCCCAAATCTGCTGCATACGCTGCACAATAGATTAAACCCCGGACAGACAGAAGCCTCCGCCTGTCCTGAAGAAAATCGAGGGTGAAACCCGGAATTGCAGAAAAATGGAGACATCAAGGTGGCAGAGCTAGCTTTATTATTAAGAGCAAACTCAGCCAAAGACAAAAAAGAGACCCAGTCATCTTGATCAGCAGACACAAAACATCTCAAATAAGTCTCCAAGGTCTGGACTGTTCTCTCGGTTTGTCCATTGGTCTGAGGGTGAAATACGGAGGAGAAAGACAACTGAACAAGTTTAGAACAAAATGTCCTCCAAAATCTGGAAAGAAACTGGACTCCTCTGTCAGACCCAATGTTCTCCGGAATGCCATGTAACCGAACCACATGCTGAAAGAACAAAGGCACCAACTCAGAGGAGGAAGGCATCTTAGGTAATGGCACAAGATGTATCATCTTGGAAAACCTATCACAGATTACCCAGATAACGGTCATTCTCTGAGAGACAGGAAGGTCAGAAATAAAATCCATAGAAATATGGTTCTATGGCCTCTTGGGTACAGGTAATGGCATTAACAAACCATTAGAACGAGAGCAAGGCTTGCAACGAGAGCAAGTCCCATAGGACTGCACAAAGTCCCTGTCGTCACGAGACAAAGTAGGCCACCAAAAGGAGCGACTCACCAAGTCTCTGGTACCAAAAATCCCAGGATGACCAGCCAACGCGGAACAATGAATCTCAGACATCACACTCTTTTTCCACTGGTCTGGAACAAACAATTTCCCAACAGGGCAGGGCAGCTCAGGTTTATCCTCCTGACACCCTTCCAGAGTCAGTCTCAAATTGGGCGAAATGGCGGAAAGAACCACACCCTCTTTCAAAATAACAGCAGGATCAGATAACTCAGGAGAATCTGCAAAGAAACTCCTCGAGAGGGCATCCGCCTTGACATTCTTAGTGCCAGGAAGAAAGAAACCACAAAATTAAAACGTGTGAAAAATAAGGCCCACCTGGCCTGTCTAGGATTAAGTCGCTTGGCTGATTCGAGATAAACCAGGATCTTATGGTCCGTGAGGACCACCACCTGATGTTTGTCTCCTTCTAGCCAATGTCTCCACTCTTCAAAGGCCCACTTCATGGCCAATAACTCCCGATTACCAACGTCATAATTACGTTCAGTTGGAGAAAATTTTCGAGAGAAAAAGGCACAAGGGTTACTCTTAGAGGTCTCTGGATCCCTTTGGGACAAAACGGCACCTGTCCCAATCTCAGAGGCATCAACCTCCACCTGAAACAGCAGAGAAACATCAGGCTTCCGTAGAACAGGAGCAGAAATGAATCTCTGCTTAAGTTCTTGAAATGCAAAAACTGCCTCAGGAGGCCAATTCACCACATCGGAAACCTTTTTGGTCAGATCAGTCAATGGTTTAACAATACCAGAGAAATTACCAATAAATTTATGAAAAAAATTGGCAAAACCCAAAAATCTCTGAAGAGCCTTCAATGAAGTAGGTTGAACCCAATCACTGATGGCCTGAACCTTGACCGGGTCCATTTCAATAACAGACGGAGATAAAATGAATCCCAGAAATGAGATCTTCTGTACGCCAAAAAGACACTTTGATTCCTTCACATACAGTGCATTCTCTCTCAAAATCTGGAACACAGTCCGAACATGTTTCACATGAGAGTCCCAGTCATTGGAAAAAATCAAGATATCATCCAAATAACAATCAGAAATTTATCCACAAAATCCCTGAAAATATCATTCATGAAGGATTGGAAGATGGAAGGGACATTAGTAAGCCCAAAAGGCATCACTAGGTACTCAAAATGCCACTCTGGGGTATTAAACGCCATCTTCCATTCATCCCCGTGCTTAATGCGAATAAGGTTATACGTCCCCTGAGGTCAAGCTTGGTAAACCAACTAGCACTTTTCACTCTGGAAAATGGGTCAGAAATCAAAGGTAACGGATATTGATATTTAACAGTGATCTTATTCAGGAGGCGATAATCAATACACGGCCTCAATGAACCATCCTTTTTGGCCACAAAGAAAAAACCGGTGCCCAAGGGTGAAGAGGATGGTCTGATATGACCCTTCTCCAATGACTCCTTGATATAAGATCGCATAGCATCGTGTTCAGGTACAGATAAATTAAAAAGGCGACCTTTAGGAAATTTACCACAGGCACTAATTCAATAGCGCAATCGTAGCTCCTGTGAGGGGGCAAGGATGCAGATTTACTTTCACTAAACACATCCGAAAAATCAGTCAAAAAGTCAGGGACATCCTGAGACTGGGGAGTGGCAGAAAAAACAGGAGTGTCAGTATTAACACATTGGCAGCCCCAGCTGGTCACAGACACAGATTTCCAATCCAAAACAGGATTATGAGACTGTAACCAAGGGAAACCTAGTACAATAATGTCATGAAGATTATGCAGCACCAGAAATTTGCAACTCTCCTGATGATCTCGTTCAACCCTCATTATCACCTGAGTAGAAAACTGGGGTTTATTCTCTGCCAACGGGGTAGAATCAATGCCCAGTAGGAGAATAGACTTCCGCAGGGGTATCATGGGAAAAAGTTTGGAAAAGTCAAAATCCATCAGGTTAATAGCTGCTCCAGAATCAACAAAAGCCTGAGCAGAAAATGAGGACAGGGAGCAAATCAGGGTAACAGTCAACAGAAATTTAGTCTGAACACTACCCAATACAACTGAGTGTGCAAAACGCCTTCCCCGCTTAGGGCAGACAGAAATAGCATGGGAAGCGTCACCACAGTAGAAACATAACCCACTGCGCTTACGAAACTCATGATGCTGAGCCCCAGAAGTCACTCCATCACACTGCACTGGCTCACAAGGCAACACTATCTCACGCATACCTCTGCGCTCACGCAAACGTCTGTCAATTTGAATAGCCAAAGACATAGAATCATTGAGACCAGAGGGAACAGGGAATCCCACCATAACGTCCTTTACTTTTTCTGACAGACCCTTTTGAAAAAGGGCTGCCAAAGCATGATCATTCCATTTGGTCAGGACTGCCCACTTTCGAAATTTCGGACAGTACAACTCACCGTCTTCAAGACCCTGATTTAATGCCAACAAGTTCTTTTCAGCTTGATCAGTGACATTAGATTCATCATACATTAACCCCAGAGCCTGAAAAAATACATCAATATCATTCAAAACAGGATCCCCAGGTGTCAGGGAAAAAGCCCAATCCTGAGGGTCGCCGCACAGCAGGGAGATGACAATTTGAACCTGCTGTGCCGCGTTCCCTGAGGACTTAGGCCTTAAGGCAAAAAACAACTTACAGTTATTTTTGAAATTCAGAAATTTAGATCGATCTCCCAAAAACAAATCTGGCATAGGGTTTCTAGGTTCCACTACCGGCAACCCAGCAAGATAGGTAGCAATACTCGAACCTCAGTGGCAAGCTGATCCACACGGCCAGACAACTGTGCAAACTCCATTGAGAGAAAAAAAAAATTCCTCCTCAGCACCCAGAGAAAAGAGGGGAAAAAAATGCAACAAAAAGAGTTTCCTTATTACTATTTTCCCCTTCTGTGAGTACCATATAATTTTCAGTTTTTTGGGCCGGCTATACTGTTATGTTTCAGTAACTGAGGAGAATGAAAAGCGGTAATACACCAGAGAGGCTGGAACCTATTGGATTGCAGTAACCTGAACTAACCACACAACTAGAGGCAGCCGTGGAGCGTTCCTACGTTGATCCTAGACGCCTCATCACAGCCTGAGAGATAACTACACCTAAAGGCAGAAAAATGAAAGCTATCTGCCCCGGAGCAGATCCCCAAAGAAAATAGGAAGCCCCCAAACATGTAATGGTGGTTAGACAAGAAGAAGGCACGGACACAGACAGAAAATGTAGCACCGGCGTCCCTGCCTTCTGCCAGGCAGGGACGCTGTTCCCCTGCGACAGCGTCCTCTGCCAGGCAGGGACGTCGCCCCCCTTACCCGCGCTCAGCGTCCTCCTTCCGCCCTGCTGGGGCCGCGCGCTCCTTCCCTGCTGCTGGACTTAGGGCGCGCGCCCGCGCCCTCCCCCGCTCTTAAAGGGGCCGCGCGCATCTTTCAAAAAGGTCCCCGGCCAATGCCGGAGGACTCCACCCTATATAAAGTACTTCCTCCTTAATGGAGGTGCCCGAGCAATGTTGTTGTTGCACTGTTTACTCAGCTTCAGCCCTCAGGGTCCGTTACCAGTTACCTGCCTGTTTCCTGCCAGTTTGCTGTCTGCTACCTGCCTGCAAGCCTGCCTGGAGGTTCGGCCGTCACATGCGGTGACCATCGGCAATTCCAGAGACTCTCGCCTGCTCACTTGGGGGCGCTCATCTGCCATCTGACTGCAAGCCCACCTGAAGGTTCGGCCATCACCTGCGGTGTTCATCGGCTGTTCCAGAGACTCTCGCCTGCTCACTTGGGGGCGCTCATCTGTCATCTGCCTGCTAGCCTACCAGGAGGCTCCACCGTCTCAGGTCGTATATACCTGTCCAGTCAAAGACTGCCCCGGCTCCTTGCCTGCCTGTTTATCCAGAGACTGCCCCGGTCACTTGCTGTGACTTCCTGCCTGTCTAACCAGAGACTGCCCCGGTCACTTGCTGTGACTTCCTGCCTGTCTAACCAGAGACTGCCCCGGTCACTTGCTGTGACTTCCTGCCTGTCTAACCAGAGACTGCCCCGGTCACTTGCCGTGACTTCCTGCCTGTCTACCCAGAGACTGCCCCGGTCACTTGCCGTGACTTCCTGCCTGTCTAACCAGAGACTGCCCTGGTCACTTGCCGTGACTACCTGCCTGTCTACCCAGAGACTGCCCCGGTCACTTGCCGTGACTACCCGCCTGTCTACCCAGAGACTGCCCCGGTCACTTGCCGTGACTACCCGCCTGTCTAACCAGAGACTGCCCCGGTCACTTGCCGTGACTACCCGCCTGTCTATCCAGAGACTGCCCCCGTCACTTGCAGTGACTTCCTACCCGTCTCCCCGGGCGCCACCCGCTCCTTTACAAGGAAAGCCTCCTTGTATAATAAAGCTCAGAGGTTCCGCCTCCCAGACCCTTTACAGTTTGCTCAGGCCATGGAACCCGGTGGCACCCAAACACCTTCGCTCTCTGACCTGTGTCATGAACTGTCTCGTCAGAGGTCTCAACAGGAGTCCATCCTGGGTCACCTGCGGAATGTTAATTCCCGCCTGGACACCCTGACTACTTCACCAGCAACCACCGCGGGCGCCATGACTCGCAATCCGGCAGTTCCGCTGCTTACCAATTCCGTGGTTTCTGTTCCTGGACCTCGACTTTCAGCTCCTCCTCGGTTTGGAGGCGACCCTGCTCTGGCTCGGGGTTTCATTAACCAATGCACCCTGCATTTTGAACTCCTGGCACACCAGTTTAACTCCGACCGGGCCAAAATTGCCTTCATCATGTCCCATCTCACCGGAGAGGCCCTGGCCTGGCTAAATCCTCTTTGGGAGAGAGAGGATCCTCTGGTGTCTGACCTGTCTGATTTTCTCTCAGCCTTCCGGAAGGAATTCGATGAACCCGGACGGAAGACCTCCTCTGCATCTTCTCTGCTGCGTCTCCGTCAGGAAAGTCTCACCGTGGGTCAATATGCCATACGGTTCCGTACCCTTGCCTCGGAGCTAGCTTGGGATAATGGCGCTCTGATCTCTGTCTTCTGGGAGGGTCTGTCCGGCCGCATTAAAGATGAACTTGCTGGTCGGGACATTCCAACCTCTCTCGATGACCTAATAAATCTCGCCAATCGAACTGATCTGCGGTTCCAGGAGCGCGCTAAAGAGGCCACCCGTGAGAGAAGGTTTCCTCGTCTTGCTCCTTCTTTTCAGAGACCTGTAACTCCTTCCGTTTCTCCTCAGGTACACTCTTCTGAGCCTATGCAAGTCGACCAGACCAAGATGGTCAAAGCCCGTCAGGACTCACGCCGTACCGAGAGGAGTTGCTTCTACTGTGGCAGTAAGGAGCACTGGATCCGTACCTGCCCAGAGAGGTCGGGAAACGCCTGTGTCTAGGTTCGCTCGGAGAGGTCCACCTAGACAAAAATAAATCCTCTTCATCTCTGCTGTTGTCAGTCTCAATTCTCCTCGGTGAGAACCGTTATTTCGAACTTGCCCAACTTGATTCTGGAGCAGCCGGGAATCTTGTTTCACAGGCTCTAGTAGAGAAATATCGCATTCCTACCAAACCTCTGGTTGAACCAGTATCTGTTGCTGCTGTGGATGGAGGTCTCCTGCCACGTCCCATCCAACTTATCACTGAAGCCATAACCCTGCAGGTAGGAATGCTGCATTCTGAGAGCATCTCGTTTCATGTTCTGCCTGGACTCTCACATGCTTTCTTACTAGGTCTGCCTTGGCTCCAAAAGCATGCACCCGTGCTCGACTGGCAGACTGGAGAGATTCTTCGCTGGGGACAGGACTGTCATAAAGCTTGCTTGGTTCCTGTTCATCCCGTCCGTCCTTCTCCTACACCAACTAATCTACCAGGGCTCCCGATTCCATATTGGTCTTTCGCTGATGTCTTTAATAAAAAGGAAGCAGAGACATTACCCTCGCACAGACCGTATGATTGCCCTATCGACCTGCAACCCGGTACTACGCCTCCCCGTGGGCGTATTTACCCATTGTCCGCTGCTGAGACCAGGTCGATGTCCGAATATATCGAGGAGAATTTGGCTAAGGGATTCATCCGGAAATCCACCTCCCCAGCGGGAGCAGGTTTCTTCTTCGTAAAAAAGAAAGACGGCTCTCTCCGTCCCTGTATTGACTACAGAGGCCTAAATTTGATCACGGTGAAGAATAAGTACCCTCTTCCGCTCATTCCAGAATTGTTTGATCGTCTGAGGGGGGCTAGAATCTTCACCAAACTGGATCTCCGTGGGGCATATAACCTGGTCCGTATCCGTCGGGGAGATGAATGGAAGACGGCATTCAATACCCGGGACGGCCACTACGAGTATTTGGTTATGCCCTTTGGTCTCTGTAATGCTCCAGCAGTCTTTCAGGAGTTGGTCAATGACATCTTCCGGGACCTTCTCTACTCCTGCGTTGTGGTGTACCTAGACGACATCTTGGTCTTCTCTCCGGATCTCCAGTCTCACCGGAGGGATGTTCGTCAGGTTCTGCTCAGGCTCAGGCAGAATCACCTCTTGCCAAATATGAGAAGTGCCTCTTTGAGCAGACCTCGCTTCCGTTTTTGGGCTACATCATTTCTCAGACAGGCCTACGAATGGATCCGGAGAAACTGTCTGCCATCGAGAAATGGCCCCGACCGGAGGGGTTGAAGGCCATTCAGCGGTTCCTGGGATTCGCCAATTATTACCGACTCTTCATACCACACTTCTCTTCCCGGACTGCTCCAATCTCCGCGCTCACCCGCAAGGATGCTAATCCCAAACAGTGGACGCCCGAAGCAGAGGAGGCCTTTCTTTCTTTAAAACAGGCCTTCTCTTCCGCTCCAGTGCTGCATCGCCCGGACGGTAACAAGCAGTTCTTCCTGGAGGTGGACGCTTCCTCTTCTGGAGCCGGAGCGGTACTTACTCAAAAATCTTCATCCGGGAGGATGGTATCTTGCGGCTTCTTCTCCAAACTCTTCTCCTCTTCTGAGCGCAATTACTCCATAGGAGACCGAGAGTTATTGGCCATCAAGCTGGCATTGGAGGAGTGGCGTTACCTACTCGAGGGGGCTCTTCATCCGGTAATCATTTACACTGACCACAAAAATCTGGCTTACCTCCAGCATGCCCAGAGACTTAACCCTCGCCAAGCCCGGTGGTCCTTGTTTTTTGCCCGCTTTGATTTTCTTTTACATTTTCGTCCGGCCGACAAGAACATCAAGGCGGACGCCTTGTCCCGGTCCTTCCTGGTGTCGGATCTCGAGGAGGAACCTAAACATATCATCGATCCCGCCAGAGTGATGCGGGTGGCTCCCGTGAGTCTAAATCGTCTCCCTCCTGGCAAGACGTTCGTATCGGTAACCGATCGGGAGAGAATCCTACACTGGGGTCATTCGTCTAAACTAGCTGGCCACGCTGGTCAGAAAAAGACCCTCCAGTCATTACTCGGCATTACTGGTGGCCTACCCTGCACAAAGACGTAATAGACTTTGTTTCTGCCTGTGTCTCCTGTGCCCGCAACAAAGTTCCGAGACACCTGCCTGCCGGCCGTCTTCTTCTGCTTCCTGTACCCGCTGCTCCCTGGCAGCATATAGCCATGGACTTCATAACAGATCTGCCCGTCTCTGCCGGTTGTACGGTCATTTGGGTGGTCGTTGACCGATTTTCCAAGATGGCTCACTTCATTCCCCTGCCAGGGCTTCCGTCTGCACCTGAGTTGGCTAAAGACTTTATCCGCCACATCTTCCGTCTTCATGGTCTGCCTCGTCACATTGTGTCGGATCGTGGGGTACAGTTCACCTCACGATTCTGGAGAGCCACTTGTAAGTTGCTAGACGTCACCTTGGATTTCTCCTCCGCTTACCACCCGCAGTCCAATGGACAAGTCGAGCGAATCAATCAGAATCTGACCAGTTATCTCCGGCACTTCGTTAATGCCCACCATTCTGACTGGGTGGATCTCCTGCCTTGGGCCGAATTCTCTTATAACAATCACGAGAGTGAATCTTCCTCCAAATCTCCGTTTTTTGTAGTCTTCGGTCAACACCCCCAGATCCCTGTTCCTGTCTCCATCTCTGTGGACAATCCAGCTGCGGAATCTCTGGTTAACGAATTTTCCTCCATATGGGAGAGTGCCCGGTCCACACTCATTCTGTCATCCGAGCGCATGAAGAAACATGCTGACAAAAGACGTTTGGATCCTCCTCAATTCCGTCCTGGGGATAAGGTCTGGCTTTCATCCAAGTATGTCCGGCTCAAGATTCCTTCCTACAAGTTGGGTCCTCGGTTCATCGGTCCTTTTGAGATTATCAGTCAGATCAACCCGGTGTCCTATAAATTGAAACTCCCGGCCAATTTGCGGATTCCTAACTCCTTCCATGTATCTCTCCTCAAACCGGTGGTACTTAACTCTTTTGTCAAGTCTACAGGTACACCTCCTGCTCCAGTGTCTGCTGAAGACGAATTTGAGGTAGAGAACATTCTGGCCACCAAAAGGGTAGGAAGAAAGACCTATTTTCTGGTGGATTGGAAGGGGTTTGGTCCTGAGGAGAGAACGTGGGAGCCTCGGGAGAACATCCATGCCCCTCTCATCCTAGCTAAATTTCTTTCTGGCCTAAAAAGGGGGGGCCTAAGGGGGGGGTACTGTAGCATCGGCGTCCCTGCCTTCTGCCAGGCAGGGACGCTGTTCCCCTGGACAGCGTCCTCTGCCAGGCAGGGGCGTCGCCCCCCTTACCCGCGCTCAGCGTCCTCCTTCCGCCCTGCTGGGGCCGCGCGCTCCTTCCCTGCTGCTGGACTTAGGGCACGCGCCCGCGCCCTCCCCCGCTCTTAAAGGGGCCGCGCGCATCTTTCAAAAAGGTCCAAAGGCCAATGCCGGAGGACTCCACCCTATATAAAGTACTTCCTCCTTAATGGAGGTGCCCGGGCAATGTTGTTGTTGCACTGTTTACTCTGCTTCAGCCCTCAGGGTCCGTTACCAGTTACCTGCCTGTTTCCTGCCAGTTTGCTGTCTGCTACCTGCCTGCAAGCCTGCCTGGAGGTTCGGCCGTCACATGCGGTGACCATCGGCAATTCCAGAGACTCTCGACTGCTCACTTGGGGGCGCTCATCTGCCATCTGACTGCAAACCCACCTGAAGGTTCGGCCATCACCTGCGGTGTTCATCGGCTTTCCAGAGACTCTCGCCTGCTCACTTGGGGGCGCTCATCTGTCATCTGCCTGCTAGCCTACCGGGAGGCTCCACCGTCTCAGGTCGTATATACCTGTCCAGTCAAAGACTGCCCCGGCTCCTTGCCTGCCTGTTTATCCAGAGACTGCCCCGGTCACTTGCTGTGACTTCCTGCCTGTCTAACCAGAGACTGCCCCGGTCACTTGCTGTGACTTCCTGCCTGTCTAACCAGAGACTGCCCCGGTCACTTGCTGTGACTTCCTGCCTGTCTAACCAGAGACTGCCCCGGTCACTTGCCGTGACTTCCTGCCTGTCTACCCAGAGACTGCCCCGGTCACTTGCCGTGACTTCCTGCCTGTCTAACCAGAGACTGCCCTGGTCACTTGCCGTGACTACCTGCCTGTCTACCCAGAGACTGCCCCGGTCACTTGCCGTGACTACCCGCCTGTCTACCCAGAGACTGCCCCCGGTCACTTTCCGAGACTACGCCGCCCTGTCTATCCAGAGACTGCCCCCGTCACTTGCAGTGACTTCCTACCCGTCTCCCCGGGCGCCACCCGCTCCTTTACAAGGAAAGCCTCCTTGTGTAATAAAGCTCAGAGGTTCCGCCTCCCAGACCCGTTACAGAAAATAGAATGAGCAAACGCTGGGGCCCAATCTGTCTAGACAGAAAAGTACAGGAAAGAATTCTGACTACAATCCAACAAAACCCTAAAAAATACCAACACTTCTGATTGCCAAAAAACCTGAGATCACACGATCTCATCCACCTAAATCAGATCTCTGGTGTAACAAAACGCTATTCAGCAAATAAAAAGTAACAAAAGAGCAAAGCAAAAGTGCAGACACAAACGGAGCACAATTGCAGCGCCAGACCCCCAAAAGGGAACAGGCTGCAGTCCACTGCAGGCAGCAAACCAGCAGAGAAAATCAAACAGAGAAAAAAAAAACAGCAAACACTAATCTGAAGAGAGCAGGAAACTAGCAGTGCTTTAAGCAAGACCAGCTGCTGGGAACTCAGGGCACTTATATCCTACCATTCAGCACCAGCTGAAGGCCATTCATTAATCAGTTCATTACCCTCAGCAACCACCGGAGGGAGCCCCAGCTCAAAAGTCGCCACCAGCACATTCACAACAGGTTATCTGTAAGAACTATGGAAGGACCTCCGAAATTTGAATACCATTTGCATGCTTAGACATTTAATCAACATGCACTTGCAAGCGTGGACGGACTACAAAACCTCAGGTAGCACATGTGCACCTGCTCCGACTGAAGTTAACCAGCAACGCTCCATCGCTTCCCCCACTGTAAGCCCACCGGTTAGCACACCACCAGCAAGAAATGTTGAGGTGTCGTTGCTAGGCCAAAGCAGTCAGGGAATCACAATGGTTTTGCAACGAAAGAGTAAATCTAGGCCATCACCACCACCATCACCAACCCCCTCTGAGCCGTCATGTCCACCGCTAGTTCCCCCATATGCAGCTCTCAAGTCCAGCTCACCCTAGCAGACACACTGAGTAGGACAAGAAAGTACTCATCCTCTCATCCGCGTACACTGGCCTTGAACGCCTACATTGCCAAACTGATCTCATTAGAGATGATGCCCTTCCGTTTGGTTGAGAGCGCAGCGTTCCGAGAGCTCATGGCCTACGCTGTCCCACGCTATGACCTACCCAGTCCGCACTTCTTTTCTAGAAAAGCCATCCCTGCCCTCCACCTGCATGTGAAAGACCGCATTGTACATGCACTCAAACAATCAGTGAGTGGAAAGGTGCACCTCACAACAGATGCATGGGCCAGTAGGCATGGCCAGGGCTGTTATATGTCCATCACTGCGCACTGGGTTAATGTGGTGGATGCAAGGTCCACAGGGGACAGCGGCGGTTGAACAGTGCTGCCTAGCTCATGGTATAGGCAACAGTTGGCTGTAGGCGTTTGACCCTCCTCCTGCTCCAGAAGCGAAAGCTTGTCGACAGAGCACAGTCGCAAGAGTACTTCATCAGCAGCTGCCAGTGTTGCTCCCGAGGTATCCCACTATCGAACAGCTAGTGGTAAGCATCAGCAGGCTGTTTTAAAGATGATGTCTTTGGGCGACAACAGACACACCACGGAGGTACTGGCCGCGACTTGCAGCGAGAAACTGAGTCATGGCTGGGCAGTCTACATCTTGCGCCAGGCAAGGTAGTCAGTGATAACGGCCGTAATTTTGTGGCGGCCATAGCCCTGGCAAAACTCAGACACATACCTTGCCTGGCTCACACCCTGAACCTGGTGGTGCAGTGCTTCCTAAATAATTATCCGGAGTTAACAGTCCTGCTCCATAAGGTGCGAAGACTGTGCTCGCACATCGTCGCTCGCCCGTAGACTCCAGTCGTATGCAGAGGCTGCAGTGATCGCTCCACCTCCCCAAGCACCGCCTAATCATAGACGTTGGAACTCCACCATGCACATGGTTGAGAGGCTGTGCGAACAGAGGCAGGCTGTAATGCATTTGTGGGAGGATACAGGGACATGCAGTTTGAGGGCAGACATGGAGTTGTCGGGTGTGCAGTGGTCAAAGCTGAAAGACCTCTGTAAAGTCCTTCAGTGCTTTGAGGAATGCACACGGCTGGTAAGCGCAGACGACGCCATCATAAGTATGAGCATCCCACTTATGCGTCTGCTCATGCAAACTTTGACGCACATTAAGGATCAGGCGTCTGCAGCGGACGAGGAAGAGGAGGAGGAGGAGGGAAGCCTTGATGACAGTCAGGCATTGTCTGCTCAGGGAACTGTCCTGGACGAGGTGGAGGAAGAAGAGGAAGAGGAGGATGAGGAGGATGATTATTTTGGGGAGGAGGATGCTTCTCAGGGGAAAGAGAAAATGTTGGCTTGCCAACGTCAGGTACAGGGTTTGTGCGTGACTGGAGGAATGTGGATTTGGCAGAAAGTGCTCCTCCACCCACCACTGGCAGTGCATCATTGACACCTGGAACATTGGCCCACATGTGTGATTATGTCTTGCGGATCCTAAAAAGGGACCCCTGCATTGCCAAAATTATGAAGGATGATGACTACTGGTTGGCCAGCATCCTCGATCCACGCTATAAAGGCAAATAACAGAACATCATGCCACAGGAGAACCTAGAGCTAATATTGGCAAACAAACAAGCAACTCTGGTAAACCGTTTGTTAGAGGCATTCCTAGCACACAGCAGCGCTGCAGGTTCTACCACGAGCCTTACTGGGCAACATGGAAGAGGTGTTCGTGGTGCACACAGCCGAAGTGGCGTTAGAGACAGAGGTTTAATGACCATGTTGTGGACTGATTTCTCGAGTACAGCTCACACGACTGGTAATACTGAATCGATTGCAACAGACAGGAGACAGCAGTTGTCAACTATGGTTCAAAATTACCTCTCCTCCCCTTTCGATGTTCTCCCTCACAGTTCATTCCCCTTTGACTACTGGGCCTGTAAACTGGACACCTGGCCTGAATTGGCACAATGTGCCTTACAGGAGCTCCCGTGCCCTGCTGGTAGTGTGCTATCAGAAAGAGTCTTCAGTGCTGCTGGATCAATCCTGACAGAAAGAAGGACCCGTCTGTCGACCCAAAATGTTGGTGATCTCACCTTCATTAAAATTAACCATGCATGGGTTTCAAAGGATTTTGTCCCACCTTCCCCTGATGACACATAGGTTGTCAGCAAAATGGCTCACTTTGTCCTCCTCTTCCTCCGACTTCTCCAATTCCTCCATTTGCAGCTGATGAACGTCCAGCCTACACCTCAACATATGCCAGTTTTTCCACCTCCATAACTGGACTGTACCCCCCCAGGACCGGGGTCACCACCTGGCGCACCTGGCCAAGTGGCGGTGCCCTGAGCAGGTGGGGAGGCCCACTCGTGGGCGACAGCACTGGCACAGGGCCCCTCATAGTACGTCGATGTCTCTGACAGTGGGGGGCCCACTTGCCGTCAGACACACCGGCGTACTATGAGGGGCCCTGTGCCAGTGCCGTCGCACATGAGTGGGCCCCCCTGCTTGCTCAGGGCCTCAGCACTTGCAATACTTACCTCTCCCTGCTCCACCGCTGTGATGTCTTCCACGTTTCCTGACAGTGACATTCAGGTCAGAGAGCGCGATGACGTCACGTCTGTACGCCCTTTGCCTGAACAGTCCAAGAGCAGAGAGCTGGAAGATGGCGACGCTGAGGAGTCCAGAGTAGAGCAGTGCCCAGCAAGGAGAGGTATTTAATTTTTTTAATCTTTGGAGCAATATATGGGGAGCATTATACACTGGAGAATTATATATGGGGCCCAGCATACACTTGAACATCATAGATAGGGCCCATTATACAATGGAGCAATAAAAATGGAGCCCATTATATATGGAGCATTATATAGGCCCATCATACACTGTAGCATCATCCAATGGGCCCATCATATACTGGAGCATCATATGGGGCCCATTATATATGGAGCATTATATAAGCCCATCATACACTGGAGCATCATGCATGGGACCCATCATACACTGGAGCATTATAAATGTGGCCCATCATACACTGGTGCATCATATATGGGGCCCATTATACACTGGAGCATTATAAATGGGGCCCATTATATATGGAGCATTATACAGTATAGGCCCATCATACGCTGGAGCTCATCCATGTGGCCCATCATATAATGGAGCATTATAAATGGGGCCCATCATAACCTGGAGCATCATGCATGGGGCCCATAATAGACTTGAGCATTATAAATGGGGCCCATCATACACTGGAGCATCATTCATGGGGCATCATATACACTGGAGCATTATAAATGGGGCCCATTATATATGGAGCATTATATAGGCCCATCATACAATGCAGCATCATCCATGGGGCCCATCATACACTGGAGCATTATAAATGGGGCCCATCATACATTGGAGCATCATGCATGGGGCCCATCATACACTGGAGCATTATAAATGGGGCCCATTATATATGGAGCATTATATAGGCACATCATACACTGGAGCATCATCCATGGGGCCCATCATATACTGGAGCATCATATGGGGCCCATTATATATGGAGCATTATATAGGCCCATCTTTTGTGAATGTTTTGGAGACGACTTCGGAGCTGAAGCTCCCTCTGGTGGTTGCTGAGGGTATTGAACCTATGTTAAACACCAAGAGTCCTACACCTGCAGATAACGAGTGGTTGCCAGGTGGTACTGACTGGCCTGACATAAGTGAGCTGACCACCCATGATCCTCGCCGGTGATCAATTGTTCTTCCTGGTCTAGGTTGGAATTCAGCTTACTTTCCTGCTGTCTCCTGCTTGCTTTCAGATAAGTCTCTTTCAGTTTTTTTTTACTGTGGTTTGAATTTCTTGCTTTTTGCTGCATTGCGTTTTGTCTTCAGCCGGGTCCCCTTTGGGGGCTTTGGCTGGTCTCCGTTCGTTTTTTGTATTTGTTCTTTTGCTCAGCTCAGTTCTTGTGATGTTTTACTGCTGGGTTGCTACATGTCCACACCAGAGATCTGATATAGGTGGTCGAGACCGTGTGGTCTCAGTATTTTTGAATTCAGAAGTGTTGGAGTTTTTCCTAGGGTTTTTTGGGTTGCAGACAGTATTCTCTCCTTTGCTGTCCTATATAGACAGTTTTGGGCCCCAGCGTTTGCTCAATCTATTTTCTATCTGTGTTCATATTTTCATCTTGTCTAACCGCCATTATATGTCTGGGGCTTCCTATTCTTTTGGGGTCTACTTCGGGGCAGTTAGCTTTTCTCTTTCCATCTTCAGGGATAGCTATGTCTCCGGCTGTGACGAGTCGTCTAGGGCACCGTAGGAACGTCCCACCGCTACTTCTAGTTGTGCGGTTAGTTTAGGGGTCTGCAACCTATTAGTTTCCAACCTCTCTGGTGTTCGGCTGCCTATGCGGTTTTTTGCTCCTGCCTCCTCAGCTACCTAAAAATAACAGAATCACCGACCATACTGAAAATTCTATGGTACTCAATAGAAGGGAAAAATAGTAAAGGAAAAAAAAAAGTTGTCAGAGTTAGAAATTTTTTTTTTCCTGTTTATTGCATTTTTTCCCTCTTTTTCTCTGGGGTCTGAGGAGGAATTTTTTCTTTTTTTCTCCTCAATTGAGGTCAAGCATTTGTCCGATCGTGTGGAGCAGCTTGCTGCTGAAGTTCGGAGTATTGCTATTTATCTTGCTGGGTTGCCTGCTGTGGAACCTAGGATCCCACTGCCGGATTTATTTTTGGTGGATTGGTCTAAGTTTTTGAATTTTAAAAATAACTGTAAGTTGTTTTTTGCTTTGAATCCTAAATCCTCAGGGAACACAACGCAGCAGGCTCAAATTGTCATCTCCTTGTTGCGCGGTGACCCTCAGGTTTGGGCCTTTCCCTGACACCTGGTGATCCTGTTTTGAATGATGTTGTTGTGTTTTTTCAGGCTGTGGGGTTATTGTACGATGAACCTAATGATACTGATCAAGCTGAAAAAATCTTGTTGGCATTGAATCAGGGTCATGAAGCCTCTGAGCTGTATTGTCAGAAATTCAGAAAGTGGGCAGTCCTTACTAAATGGAATGATGATGCTCTGGCAGCTCTTTTTCGGAAGGGTCTGGCAGAGACTGTAAACGATGTTATGGTGGGATTCCCTGTCCCCTCTGGTCTCAATGACTCAATTTCATTAGCTATTCAAGTTGACAGATGTCTGCACGAGCGTAGAAATATGCGTGAGATTGTGATGCCTTGCGGGCCAGCCCCTGAGTCCATGCAGTGTGATGGAGTGACTTCTGGGGCACAGTGTCATGAATTTCGTAAGCGTAATAAGTTGTGCTACTATTGTGGTGACGCTTCTCATGCTATTTCCGTCTGCCCCAAGAGGGGAAGACGTTTTGCGCGCTCAGTTGTTTTGGGTAGTGTTCAGACTAAATTTCTGTTGACTGTTACCTTGATTTGCTCCATGTCCACATTTTCAGCTCAGGCTTTTGTTGATTCAGGGGCAGCTATAAACCTGATGGATTTTGATTTTGCCAAACGTTGTGGTTTTCCTATGATACCCCTGCGGAAGTCTATTCCTTTACTGGGCATTGATTCTACCCCCTTGGCAGAGAATAAACCCCAGTTTTCTAACCAGGTGATAATGCGGGTTGACCCGGACCACCAAGAGAATTGCAAATTTTTGGTGTTACATAATTTACATGACATTGTTGTACTGGGTTTTCCTTGGTGACAGACTCACAATCCTGTTTTGAATTGGAAGTCTGTGTCTGTGACCAGTTGGGGTTGTCAATGTGTTCGTACTGACACTCCTGTTTTTTCTGCCCCCCCCCAGTCTCAAGATGTTTTTTCTGCCTCCCCCAAGTCGCAAATGTTCATGACTATTTGACTGATTTTTCTGATGAGTTTAGTGAGAGTAAGTCTGCATCCTTACCTCCTCATTAGAGTTATGATTGCGCTATTGACTTAGTACCCGGTTGTAAATTTCCCAAGGGTCGGCTCTTTAATTTATCTGTACCTGAGCATGAGGCTATGCGATCTTATATCAAAGAGTCTTTAGAGAAGGGTCATATCAGACCATCCTCTTCACATTTGGGCGCCGGCATTTTCTTTGTGGCCAAAAAGGATTGCTCATTGAGGCCGTGTATTGATTATCGTCTCCTGATTAAGATCACTGTTAAATATCAATATCCGTTACCCTTGATTTCTGACCTATTTTCCAGAGTGAAGGGTGCTTGTTGGTTTATCAAGCTTGACCTCAGTGGGGTGTATAATCTTATTCGCATCAAGCACGGAGATGAATGGAAGATGGCGTTTAATACCCCAGAGGGGCATTTTGAGTACCTAGTGATGCCTTTTGGGCTCACTAATGCCCCTTCCATCTTCCAATACTTTATGAACGATATTTTCTGGGATTTCGTGGATAAATTTCTAATCGTTTATTTGGACGATATCTTGATTTTTTTCAATGACTGGGATTCTCATGTGGAACATGTTCGGACTGTATTCCGGATTTTGAGAGAAAACGCATTGTATGTGAAGGGATCAAAATGTCTTTTTGGCGTGCAGAAGGTTTCATTTCTGGGATTCATTTTGTCTCCGTCTGTTATTGAAATGAACCCGGTCAAAGTTCAGGCCATTTGTGATTGGGTTGCAACCCACTACATTGAAGGCTCTTCAGAGATTTTGGGGTTTTGCTAATTTTTATCGTAAATTTATAGCTAATTTCTCTGGTATTGTGAAGCCACTGACTGATTTGACCAAGAAGGGTTCTGATGTAGTGAATTGGCCTCCTGAGGCAGTTTTTGCGCTTCAGGAGCTTAAGCGGAGATTCACTTCTGCTCCTTTTGTGCGCCAACCTGATGTTTCTCTACCATTTCAGGTGGAGGTTGATGCTTCTGAGATTGGTGCAGGAGCCGTTTTGTCCCAAAGGGATCCGGAGACCTATAAGAGTAACCCTTGTGCCTTTTTCTCTCGAAAATGTTCCCCAGCGGAACGTAATTATGATGTGGGTAATCGGGAGTTATTGGCCATGAAGTGGGCTTTTGAGGAGTGGAGACATTGGCTGGAAGGAGCCAAGCATCAGGTGGTGGTCCTCACGGATCATAAGAACCTGGTTTATCTTGAATCAGCCAAGCGACTTAATCCTAGACAGGCCAGGTGGGCCTTGTTTTTCACACGTTTTAATTTTGTGGTCTCTTTTCTCCCGGGCACTAAGAATGTTAAGGCGGATGCCCTCTCGAGGAGTTTCTTTCTGGATTCTCCTGAGGTAACTGAGCCTGCTGTTATTCTGAAGGAGGGTGTGGTTCTTTCCGCTATCTCACCCAATTTGAAACTGGCTTTGGAGAAATTTCAGAAGGATAAACCTGAATGTTGCCCTGCTGGGAGACTGTTTGTCCCAGACCAGTGGAGGAAGAATGTGATGTCTGAGATTCATTGCTCGACGTTGGTTGGCCATCCTGGTATTTTTGGTACCAGAAATTTGGTGAGTCGGTCCTTTTGGTGGCCCACTTTGTCTCGTGACGTCAGGGACTTTGTGCAGTCCTGTGGAACTTGTTCTCGGTCCAAACCTTGCTCTCGCTCTAGTGGTTTGTAAATGCAATTGCCTGTGCCCAAGAGGCTATAGACCCATATCTCTATGAATTTTATTTCCGACCTCCCTGTCTCTCAGAGAATGACCGTTATTTGGGTAATTTGTGATAGGTTTTCCAAGATGATACATCTTGTGCCACTACCTAAGTTGCCATCCTCCTCCGAGTTGGTGCCCTTGTTTTTTCAACAGGTGGTTCGGTTGCACGGCATTCCAGAGAACATTGTGTCTGACAGAGGAGTCCAGTTTGTTTCCAGATTTTGGAGGACATTTTGTTCCAAACTGGTAGTTCAGCTGTCTTCTTCCTCTGCGTTCCACCCTCAGACCAATGGACAAACTGAGAGAACAAACCTGACCTTGGAGACTTATTTGAGATGTTTTGTGTCTGCTGATCAAGATGACTGGGTCTCTTTTTTTGCCTTTAGGCTGAGTTTGCTTTGAATAATAGGGCTAGTTCTGCCACCTTGATGTCTCCATTTTTCTGCAATTTTGGGTTTCATCCTCGATTTTCTTCAGGGCAGGTGGAGGCTTCTGTCTGTCCTGGTGATGACTTTATTGTGGAGAGAATGCAGCTGATTTGGGATCAAGTAGTGGATAAGCTGTCTCTCTCTCAGGAGAAGGCCCAGCGGTTTGCCAACCGGCATAGGACTGATGGTCCTCGATTTAAAGTGGGAGACTTGGTTTGGTTGTCCTCAAAAAATATCCCTATGAGGGTCGCGTCTCCAAAATTTAAGCCACTGTTCATTGGACCTTATAAGATCGTGGAGATTATTAATCCCGCTTCCTTCCATTTGCTTCTTGCAGGAACATTCAAGATTCACAACCTATTTCACAAATCTTTATTGAAGAGATTTGTCGAGCCAGTGGTTCCTATGGCTGCGCCTACTGATCCTGTTTTGGTTGAGTGCAATTTGGAGTATGTGGTTGAGAAGATATTGGATTCTCGTTTGGCCAGGCGGAGACTCCAGTACTTGGTGAAGTGGAAAGGCTATGGTCAGGCGGACAATTCTTGGGTGTTTGCTTCTGACATTCATGTTGAAAGACTGGTCCGTGCCTATCACCGAGCTCATCCTGATCGTCCTGGTGGCACAAGTGAGGGTTCGGTGACCCCTCCTCAAGGGGGGATACTGTTGTGAACGTTTTGGAGACAACTTCGGAGCTGAAGCTCCCTCTGGTGGTTGCTGAGGGTATTGAACCTATGTTGAACACCAAGAGTCCTACACCTGCAGATAACGAGTGGTTGTCAGGTGGTACTGACTGACCTGATATAAGTGAGCTGACCTCCCATGATCCTCGCCGGTGATCAATTGTTCTTCCTGGTCTAGGTTGGAATTCAGCATGCTTTCCTGCTGTCTTCTGCTTGCTTTCAGATAAGTCTCTTTCAGTTTTTTTTTACTGTGGTTTGAATTCCGTTTTTTGGGTTGCAGACAGTATTCTCTCCTTTGCTGTCCTATCTAGACAGTTTTGGGCCCCAGCGTTTGCTCAATCTATTTTCTGTCTGTGTTCGTATTTTCATCTTGTCTAACCGCCATTATATGTCTGGGGGCTTCCTATTCTTTTGGGGTCTACTCCGGGGCAGTTAGCTTTCTTCTTTCCATCTTCAGGGATATGTGTTTCTCCGGCTGTGACGAGGCGTCTAGGGCACCGTAGGAACATCCCACGACTACTTCTAGTTGTGCGGTTAGTTTAGGGGTCTGCAACCTATTAGTTTCCAACCTCTCTGGTGTTCGGCTGCCTATGCGGTTTTTTGCTCCTGCCTCCTCAGCTACCTAAACATAACACCCATCATACACTGGAGCATCATGCATGGGGCCCATGATACACTGGACCATTATAAATGGGGCCCATCATACACTGGAGCATCATATATGGGGCCCATTATACACTGGAGCATCATATTGGGCCCATTATATATGGAGCATTATATAGCCCCATCATACACTGGAGCATCATCCATGGGGCCCATCATATACTGGATCATCATATAGGGTTCATTATTTATGGGGCATCATATAGGGTATGGCGCATCATATGGAGCACATATGGGGCCTATTCTGTATGGAGCATTATATAGAGCCCATAAATGTACATAATGTAGGTATACAGTACAATCAACATCAAAATAAGTGTGCCTTACTCAAATTCCAAATATACTATAAGTAGCAAAACTCTCCACAGAATAGACTTCTTATAATTAATGCAAGTGCATATTGAGTCACGATCCAGATCCCTGAACTGAGAGACAATTGCAGCGATTAAATACTACTGCATTAATGAGAGTACAACTCACCCATGCTGGCACTGTGACACAGAGACGCGCCCCGACACGCGTTTCACAATAGCCCCCGAGGAAGCTTGCATTTCTGGCATGTGAAGTTTGGCTTTTCCACTGGTAAGGCCTCTTTCACACATCCGTTTTGCGCCTGACGGCGCCACCGGCGTTTTGCCGATCGCTGCATCCGGCAACTAGTATGTAAAACCAGATGAGACGCATCAGGTTTTTCGCCGGATCCTCTCGGGCATCTGAACAAAAACCGGATCCATCTCATCCGGTGTATCCGTTTTTTTATCCGTTTATGGACGGATTACGCCGGATCCGGTTTTTAAAACACCCTTTTTTGGGGTTCCAAACATGATTGGCTACTGTAATCCTATATATACACTGTTCCTCCAGCCTATCATTGACAGGTTGTAGAGGAGCAAGTGCAGGTTGGAGAGAAGAGCAAGTAGCAAGTGACTGGAGAACATGGATGTTATTATTGGAAATATATTCAAGAATCTGGTGGATTTTACTGTGGAGGCGAATCGCTCGAGGATTATCGTTATGGAGAATGAGAGAAAGATAGAGCAGCGCATTATGCGTCAGCGCCAACGACGATGCCGTATATGGATCCACCCCATCACAGCACAGAGACTAACCCGTGGTGTGTATTCTACACTCAACATGGAGCTGAGAGAAAACCCTGAGAAATTTTTTGACTATCTTCGGATGAAGAAAGAGAATTTTGACTTTTTGCTGGAGCGTGTTGGAGAAAAAATCCCGAAGATCTGACACCTATTGTCGCTTCTCGATTTCTCCGGCGGAGCGTCTCATGGTCACTATAAGGTAAGCTATATGTATTGGATCTGCTCGCTTGAGCACACTTGTATTGTTGTTATTATTTTTTTAAATCACAGGAGAACAAGGGAATCTAAGTAATATCAGTACAATAAAACATGGTCAAAAACTGTGTTTCTTTCCTTTAATTTTTTTTATTTTTGGTATCTCCAATAGTTATAGCTGAGTTCTGCTATGTAATGCTGTGATTGTAAACTAATTTCTTTTTTCTATTTTGTTTACAGATTTCTGGCAACTGGAGAAACTCTGTCATCGCTGCATTTCCAATACCGCCTGGGAATATCAACGCTATCTGGGATAATAAAGTATACTTGTCGTGCTCTGTGGGACTCTTTGGTTGGAGAATTTCTTCCAGAGCCAACTACAGACCGGTGGCTTGAAATAGCGGACCAGTTTCTCCGTATTTGCCAGTTTCCAAATTGCCTGGGCGCTGTTGATGGCAAACACATCCGCATTCAAAAGCCTGCAGGAACCGGATCAGAATTCTTTAACTACAAGAAATATTTTTCAGTCGTCCTGATGGCTATTGCTGATGTGGAGTACAAATTTATTGCTGTGGACATTGGGGCTTATGGACGGTCCAATGACTCTCAAATGTTTAAACTTTCTGCTATGGGGCGGAGACTGTACGGAAACACTTTTCAGTTTCCACCCCCCAGGCCACTGCCTCAAACCTCTGGCCCACCGATGCCATTCGTGTGTGTAGGTGATGAGGCATTCCAGCTGTCCGAACACCTCTTGAAGCCGTACGCCAGCAGAGGATTGACCCATACAAAGCGCATTTTCAACTACCACCTCACAAGAGCCAGGCGGATGGTGGAGTGTGCGTTTGGGATTATGACAGCTAAATGGCGTGTCCTTTTGACTGCGATAAACTTGAAGACAGAGACTGTGGATGACGTTGTAAAAGCGTGCGTGGTCCTACATAATTTTGTGATCAGCAAGGAACCGATTTCTATTGAGGACCACTATCAAGAAACAACCTTGCACGATTACATCAACATTACCACTCGCAGTACACTGGCGGTATCAAGAATGAGGGACCATTTTGCACAATACTTTGTGTCACCAGAAGGTAGAGTAGACTGGCAGGATGACAGAGTGTGATCAATTGATTAGTTCTTTTAAAACTCTTTCTGTACCCACAATAAGGAAACTTTTCTACATTCTTGTGTGTTTTGTACTGCATGTTACCTTTTGGCCATAGTTGTGCACCTGTCTTTTTTTTTTTGTAACCCAAAGTATTTCACCTTTTTTCAAAAATGTGTACCTGCTAGGGGATAACCTAACAAAGTACATAAGCTTTGGAAAAAGGTAAGATACTTTCAATAAATACTCCACAACCCGGGACACAACTTTGGCAAAAAGGTAAAATTTATGTTCTTCAAAGTTATGTAGATATTTTTGACATATTACCCTAACAGATGTTGGTGTTTGTATACCCACATATGTTTACCTGGTTTAATACATTTGTTACTTAACATCCTATAAAGAAATGACAGACAACATTTGTAAACCACTTTAACTTTTATTAAAAAAAATATTTTTTAATATAATTTTTTGTAAATGTGGCATTTTTGCAAACTGTTGCAATTGTAATAAACTTTATGTTTTTATTAAAATAGTATTTTTTATTGAAGGAAAACAAAAAAGAATAACATATTTACAGTTGTGTGTATTGTGGGGTGGAAATAGTGCTGGAGGGGCTGCGGGACACTTCGACCGTGGGAGTGTGGAGGGACGACCGGGATGGTGGTGGTGAAGGAACAGGAAGAGGTGAAGGGGTGGAAAGAGTGAGAGAATGGAAAGACAAGGCAGAACTGGTGGGTGGTGGAGTGGAGGGTTGGGCAGGAGGAGCAGGTGATATGGTAGGGAATTGGAAGGGGGAAGGAGATCGGTAAGAGATAGTAGTGTGGTACAGGGTAGGTGGCTGATAGTGGGGAGGTTGCTGGTACTGGGGAGGTGACTGCAGTTGGGGAAGTGACTGGATTTGGGGAGGTGGCTGGTACTGGGGAGGTGACTGCAGTTGGGGAAGTGGCTGGATTTGGGGAGGTTGCTGATAGTGAGGAGGTTGCTGGAGCTGGGGAGGTGGCTGGTATTGAATAGGAGGGGGAGGAGGGACGGCGGCTGGAGGGGGGAGGTGGAGGAACGACTGGGGTGGATGGAGGAGGTTGGGTGGTAGCCTGCACTAGAGCAGCGTGGCACGTATGCATTACATACATCTGCTGGTCAGCAGATAGCGTATCTATGCGCTCCACCACAGACCTAAAAAAGCTGTGATTAGGAGATGATCTTGCTTCTGACTGCATGGTTTGCAAAAGTGTCTTTACCTTCAAAATGCCAGAGGTTATCTGATTAATGCTTGCGGCAAGTTGTTCAGATAATACTTTAAGACAGTTCTGGAAAGATGCATTCAGATGCAAGAACTCGGGTGCATAGTTCCTTTCCTGACCCCTCTGACGCTGCCGCCCAGTACCCGCAGCTGTACTAGAGGTGGCAGTGGCAGAAGGGTGGGGTAAAGGGAATGCTATATCCTGACCAGCAGATTCATGTAATGCAGGCGGCCACGATGCTCCAGCGTGGGATGGGACTGCGGGATCGAATGTGAGGGAAGGGTGAAGGTGCAGATGTAACGGGGCGGTCGAAGTGTCCCTCGGTGTCGGTCTCCTGAGGGATCTCCCCAGAAGGGTCCAACTCTGTGGGCGCCCGAGTGCTGGTCACCGTGCTGTGGAATAAAGAGAAAACATAAAATTAATATACAGATGTGGAATGGCCCTGGCTGCAAAAAACATTTGATAGATGTTAACATTTTATGGTAATATTTACCTTCGGGTGACCATAGTTTCCCGCAGGAACGCCAGGGCTCGTGCGTACTTGTACTTGCTCTGGCGTCCTGCGGATCCCCTCAGGGCCCGCATCTCCTTGTTGAACTCCTTCTTGAAGCGATCCCTCACAGA
Source organism: Oophaga sylvatica (assembly GCA_033576555.1). Classification (NCBI taxonomy): domain Eukaryota; kingdom Metazoa; phylum Chordata; class Amphibia; order Anura; family Dendrobatidae; genus Oophaga; species Oophaga sylvatica. The sequence continues at coordinate 956,607,851 of JARQOD010000001.1, forward strand.
CCGCCACCGCTTCACAATTCTCTCCCCTGAAACGAGAAAGCACACATTGGTTACTATACAACATCAGTGTTTCCCAAACTTCATTCCTCGTGTCCCCCAGAGGTCATGTTTTCAGTATTTCCATAGTGTTGCACAAAAGGCAATCCTGAAAACATGAACCGTGGGGGACACGAGGACTGAAGTTTGGGAAACACAGCTTTACAGTCAGCAACCTGAACTATACTTACGGTGTTTAGTCTGGGACCGAACATCGAGGTCCTCCCAGCGGTCCACCATTGTCGATGCCACTTCCTCCTAGAGCCGTCAGGTCACTATTTGATCAGAATGGCGGCGGTCCCCATGTTCCACAGCGGCTCCCTTTCTCGGACCAGATCAATGAGGAGGTCGACGTCTATCCCCTCCTCACCGTCCGAATCGGGAGCACGCTGTGAAGCCTGTTAAATAAAAACAGAAAAAAAAACATTAACCTCCACACTAGCAAGTGAAAAAGAAAAAAAGGAAAAAAAATTAAAAAATTAAAAAAAAATATATACAAAAATTCAAAAACTATTTTAAAAAAAGAAAAAAATTATTTAAAAAATAATGAAAAAATACTAAAAATGTTAAAACCAACCCAAAAAATACGAAATTATAAATATAACAAAAAATAAAAATATTCCAAAACCAAAAAAAAGGATTAATTTTTACAAAAAAATTGAAATTGTAAAAAAAAAAAAAAAAAACTTACACGATGGTAACCGCCGCGGCTCTCACGACGACGACTCTGGGAGGCGCTGTGAGGACCCCTTTGCTGGCTACCAGATCCGAGAAACAAAGAAAAAATAAAACTTTGTGATATAGGCATGTGTTGGGCGCTGTGTGAAGTATGTACTAAATGGTTTTCTATGTGTTGTGTGTAGTGTGATGTTGTGTTTCTGCGAGTGATGCAGGATACTTACGAATTGTGAGCCCACTCCAGGTATCTCTCCACCCTGTCCTTCTTCCTCTGGGAGCTCCTCTTCATCTTGCGATTCCTGTTATTAAAATAAGACAATCAATACATATATCCCACAGATGGATTGTGGAGAAAAAATAAATTATATATTTTTACCGCCAAATGCTGACGATGGGAAGGAGGGCTCCCAGAAGAAGATGTCTCCACATCATGCTGCAGCTCCGCTGACTCCGGTTGAGCGGACGCTGAAGCCGCAGCTTCAGCGGCTAAAGCCATAAGTGCAGCTGCTGCTGATGCTGTTTGCCGGTCTATGCTGTGGAATAAAGACACAAAAAGGGCCAGTGAATATATGTATATTCCTTGTTGGTCCTGGCTGAAAAAGCAAAAATTGATTATTTTTTTGGGAATGGGGGATGTCATATTTACCGTCTGCTGTCTCTACTCCTCTCCTCTGGCTCCATTTCTTCCTCCTCTCCCCTTTATAATTGCTCTCTTTGGAGTCTTCTGCTGTTGAATAAGGACACAAAAAGGGCCAGTGAATATATGTATATTCCTTGGTAGAGTTGAGCGATACTTTCCGATACCAATAAGTATCGGATCGGAATTGGTATCGCCGATACCCAAAAAGTATCGGCGATACCCGATACCGATACCGGAAATCCAATGTAAGTCTATGGGAACAAAATATCGGAATTAAAAAAAAACCCATTCTTGCCTTGTTGGTTAATTGTACATGAAGGAAAACAACAAAGAGTAATGTAGAATGTATTGGGGGAGGTTGAGGAGACATTAAAGGCATAGATGTTTAACCCAATCAAATGGAATAGCATAATTTTTTTTTTTTTTAAAGATGTTCGGATTGACGAAGAAATTGACAATGTTGTTAACCTTTTTTCTATTTTGGCAAATATGTATGTTTCACAACTTCCATGCTCTTCACCTTTTTAACTTTTGCCACACTTTCCCTTCATAATCTTCAGCAGCATCATCTTTTTCATCCAATTATTCTTCATCTTCACCTTCTTTATCTTCTTCTTAAACTTCTTGCTATTCATCTTTTTGTTAACATTACTCATATTGTTCTTATTAAACTATTATTCTTCTTCATATTCTACTTCATCTTCATCTTCTTCATCATATTCTTATTTGTGACAGAGATTCCTGTACTTGTAATCTGTAAAAGTATGAATTTTTCTTCCTTCCGTTCTTGCTGTCACAAAAGATTTAAATTACAACAGTATTTGTCCGTGTTCAGTTTAGCCTGCAGCAGCAGGCATTTTTCCAGGGGCACCACGAGGAGGAACGGACTCACCCCCATACACTGCTTAGTCTTCTTCTGCTTATAATTTAGAGCATATATTTAGCTCTTCATTTTGGTCTTATACTTCATGTTCTTCTGCTTTTTGATCTTCTGCTTATTGTTCTTCTGTCTCTTGTTCTGTATCTTGTAGTTTTTCTTAACCTTCTTTGTCCTGTTGGTGATCTTCTTCTGGGTAATCTTTTATTTCTTCTTTGTGATGGTGTTCAGGCTGGTTGGCTTGATGCTCGTCGTCCTTGTGGTCGTCATCTTCTTCGGGTGGTCATCAGGTCGTCGTCTTCATTGTTGGAGATCCAGAGTGATTACGAAAAAAAAAAAAACATTTAAAAAATCTTCAATTTGTAAATGTAGCTGAAGGTACAAGAAGGCTGACTAACTTCCGCGAACCAGCTGACGTTACTGGAACCCGGACGGGTATCAGATGGTACAAGAGACAATGGAAGTAACGAGGACCAGCTGACTGTGCTGGAACCCAGAGGGGCAGCAGAAGGAAAAGAGCCAATGGCACAACCGAGGACCAGCTGACGTTACTGGGACACGGTTACTAAGCAGGAGGTACCTGTGCTCCAAAGCACTACCAAGGACCAGCAGACGTTGCTGGAACTCGGATACGGAGATGGAGGCACCTAGGCCAAAGGCACTGCGGAGAACCAGTTGACGGTTCTGGAACCCGGACGGGTAGCAGAAGGTACAAGAGCCAATGCAAGTAACGAGGACCAGCTGACTGTGCTGGAACCCGGAGGGGCAGCAGAAGGAAAAGAGCCAATGGCACAACCGAGGACCAGCTGACGTTACTGGGACACGGTTACTAAGCAGGAGGTACCTGTGCTCCAAAGCACTACCAAGGACCAGCAGACGTTGCTGGAACTCGGATACCGAGATGGAGGCACCTAGGCCAAAGGTACTGCGGAGAACCAGTTGACGGTACTGGAACCCGGACGGGTAGCAGAAGGTACAAGAGCCAATGCAAGTAACGAGGACCAGCTGACTGTGCTGGAACCCGGAGGGGCAGCAGAAGGAAAAGAGCCAATGGCACAACCGAGGACCAGCTGACGTTACTGGGACACGGTTACTAAGCAGGAGGTACCTGTGCTCCAAAGCACTACCAAGGACCAGCAGACGTTGCTGGAACTCGGATACCGAGATGGAGGCACCTAGGCCAAAGGCACTGTGGAGAACCAGCTGACGGTACTGGAACCCGGACGGGTACCATAAGGCACCCATGAAAATGTAAGTTGACAGGCCGCAAGCCGTCCGCAGTTACCGAATCACACAGTCCTACAGTGGGTGCTTGTCCTATTGTCACAACGGAAACAGCCTTTATTTACATATCCCACACCACACATAGGAATGACCTAAACTGCAGGCACCATAGAGTCGGCTAACCAGAATGCAACACGACAGGACAACTTATTGGAGGCTAATTGACGTTGACACTGCCAGGAAACAGCTGTCGTGCTGTAACCAGGCTGGGCAGGAGTCAGTACCCGTGCCAAGTACTTCCGAGCAACAACTGGCGGTGTTGGAGCCCAGGGATGAGAAGAGAACAGGGTGGAGGCAGCAGGACTTTTTGACGTACACACAGCAGGGGAACAGCTGACATTACTGAACCCCAGTAACACAGGAGCAAGTGTTGACTGTGCTAACAGCACTTCTAGGCAACAACTGGCGGTGTTGGAGCCAGGGATGAGAGGAGGACAGGGTGGAGGCAGCAGGACTTTTTGACGTACACACAGCAGGGGAACAGCTGACATTACTGAACCCCAGTAACACAGGAGCAAGTGTTGACTGTGCTAACAGCACTTCCAGGCAACAACTGGCGGTGTTGGAGCCCAGGGATGAGAGGAGGACAGGATGGAGGCAGCAGGACTTTTTGACGTACACACAGCAGGGAACAGCTGACATTACTGAACCCCAGTAACACAGGAGCAAGTGTTGACTGTGCTAACAGCACTTCTAGGCAACAACTGGCGGTGTTGGAGCCCAGGGATGAGAGGAGGACAGGGTGGAGGCAGCAGGACTTTTTTATGTACACACAGCAGGGGAAAAGCTGACATTACTGAACCCCAGTAACACAGGAGCAAGTGTTGACTGTGCTAACAGCACTTCCAGGCAACAACTGGCGGTGTTGGAGCCCAGGGATGAGAAGAGAACAGGGTGGAGGCAGCAGGACTTTTTGACGTACACACAGCAGGGGAACAGCTGACATTACTGAACCCCAGTAACACAGGAGCAAGTGTTGACTGTGCTAACAGCACTTCTAGGCAACAACTGGCGGTGTTGGAGCCCAGGGATGAGAGGAGGACAGGGTGGAGGCAGCAGGACTTTTTGACGTACACACAGCAGGGAACAGCTGACATTACTGAACCCAGTAACACAGGAGCAAGTGTTGACTGTGCTAACAGCACTTCCAGGCAACAACTGGCGGTGTTGGAGCCCAGGGATGAGAAGAGAACAGGGTGGAGGCAGCAGGACTTTTTGACGTACATACAGCAGGGGAACAGCTGACATTACTGAACCCCAGTAACACAGGAGCAAGTGTTGACTGTGCTAACAGCACTTCTAGGCAACAACTGGCGGTGTTGGAGCCCAGGGATGAGAGGAGGACAGGGTGGAGGCAGCAGGACTTTGTGACGTACACACAGCAGGGGAACAGCTGACATTACTGAACCCCAGTAACACAGGAGCAAGTGTTGACTGTGCTAACAGCACTTCTAGGCAACAACTGGCGGTGTTGGAGCCCAGGGATGAGAGGAGGACAGGTGGAGGCAGCAGGACTTTTTGACGTACACACAGCAGGGGAACAGCTGACATTACTGAACCCCAGTAACACAGGAGCAAGTGTTGACTGTGCTAACAGCACTTCCGAGCAACAACTGGCGGTGTTGGAGCCCAGGGTCAAGGAGGATGTTTAAATACTAGATCAAGTATTTTCCTTGTTACATGTCAATTTTAAATGTCTATACTTCAAACAAGAGAAAGATAACCTTTACTACCATAAGATGATGATTTCATTTAAAAAAAATATCTAGATAAATAAAGAATTGACAAACATAAACACATACATTAACATGTTGAACAGCAATGCAAACCACAAAATAAATTAGTTAAGGAATCTGCTATACGGTTGTACATAAAAGCATACAAGTACATATCTGAATCCATTAATGATGGATAAGTAACAGTATGTACACCATTTTTATTGTATAGACAATGAATGTCTGACTTCAAAACATCATCAGCATTACAAGTTATCTGTGACATTAATAAAATGTTACATTTGCTGAATAATGTCACTAAACAGTTTATAAAAATTATACAATTTCCATCATGTAATACTCATAATATGTGCCAATAATCATTTTTATTAACAAACATAACCTTTAAAAAGTGCATAGTGCATAGTGAAAATTGCTATTTATGCCTGACTGTGGACTTGCAAGCATGACAACGGATAGATAAGGTATATATAGATGAGACTGCATAGCCACAGATGGTGAATGGCGATGTAATACTGTACCTCAATAAAGTGTGCGTCACTACTACATAATTTTTTTTATATAGCTTTATAAACAGGGTACGTGCATGTATGCTTGCGCCTTTGTTTGGACGCACAGACTGCCTTCCTGCTGTGACGCGTTGGGTAGTGAACAGTTGTGTGCAGTGTTCACTGTAGTCTGAGGTTTTCATTTTTGGAGTGCAGATCACGCTCCAGTTAGTTCTTCAACCACTGCTGGTTGTAGTCTGCTGAGCGTGTGTCACTGGCACATCCTTGAAATTTTTCTCTAATTGGTGCTGCTCCATTCTATTTCAAATAACTAAAATCTATTAGTGTGACGCGCTTCCATCCGTATACAATACATTGGTTGCAAACACTATAGAAGTACACAAAGGGGCCTTTCACACCTAGTGAACAGTTGTGTGCAGTGTTCACTGCAGTCTCTGCGGAATAACCACACTTAGGCCTTATAACTTTTCAGACTTTCTTTATCAATCTACCAAGATGAAGAAGGCAGGGAGTAAGGCACGTGGTCATGGCCGTGGAGTTTCAGCAGGGAGAGGACGTGGGGATTCTGTGGCTGCTGCCGCCCCAGTGACACAGCATCCACCAGTTTTCCCCGTGAGCGTTCCTTTATGCGCACTTTTGTAGGAGGTCGGCTACCCCCCTGCTGCGGGAAGAACAAATTGAAGCCGTTGTTGGTTGGATGTCAGCCAATGCATCGACTTCAATTGCTTCCACCTCCTCTCAGGACCACAGCACTGTTGAGCAACCATCTGTCTCTTCACCGCCTGCCAAATTGCCCAGGCAGTCAGAGAGTTCTGTACAGGAGCCAGCTGAGTGTCTGCTTCTGTTCTCAGAATCTGTTGGCTTGCAAACAGGGGCCCAGCCAAGCAGCATTCTGGAATGTGAAGAAGAGGGAGTATGCAGTGATGCACAACAGCTGTGTCTCTCTGAATCTGAAGAGGCGGGTGAGACAGTGCCGATGGTCAGCACACCGCAGAACGCATCTGATGATGATGAGACTCAGGTGCCAGTTTCTGTTGAGCATGGTGCTGGCCAGACCACCCAACAGCAGCAGGTGTTGGAAGAGGGTAGTGGAGATGATGAGGTCCAAGACCCAACATGGCGTGAGGAACAGGAAGGTGGTGGGAGCAGCTCAGAGGAATAATAATAATAATAATATAATATTTATTTATATAGCGCCATCATATTCCGCAGCGCTTTACAGTTTAGCAGTTTCAGAACACAAGTCATAAGTAACAACGTTAACAATACAATAATTAAAGCAAAATAAGTCGCCCCTGCTCGTGACAGCTTACAATCTACAATGAGGTGGGGGAGATACAAAGTATAGGTGTTTATATACAATGGTGCATTTACAATGATGGTCCAGCCATCTTAAGGGAGTGAGGGATGGAGATAGTGAATGGGCTAGACACACACACACACTTACACAGAATACATAGAATGACTTTGATTAGTGAATGTGATAGGCCGCTCTGAACAAATGTGTTTTGAGGGAGCGCCTGAAACCATGCAAATTGTGGATAGTCCTAATTTCTTGGGGTAGAGCATTCCAGAGGATTGGCGCAGCGCGGGAGAAGTCTTGTAGTCGGGAGTGGGAGGTACGGATTAGTGCAGAGGTTAGTCGAAAGTCTTTGCAGAGGCAGCAGTCGGTTAGGCCGATAGATAGAAATGAGGGAGGAGATGTAGGGGGGTGCTGCACTGTGGAGAGCTTTGTGGGTGAGAACCAGTACTTTGAATTGTATCCTATAATGAATGGGCAGCCAGTGTAAGGACTGGCGAAGAGCGGACGCGTCCGAGTACCGATTAGCCAGATGGATTACCCTGGCTGCTGCATTAAGGATGGACTGGAGAGGGATAGTCGAGTAATGGGGAGGCCAAGTAATAGAGCGTTGCAGTAGTCCAGGCGGGAGTGGATCAATGCTACAGTGAGGGTTTTTGTTGTTTCCATGGTGAGAAAAGGGCGGATTCTAGAGATGTTCTTTAGGTGTAGGCGGCAAGAGCGGGCAAGAGATTGTATATGGGAGGTGAAGGAGAGATTGGTGTCAAACATAACACCCAGACAGCGAGCCTGCTGCCGGGGTGTTATTATGGTGCCGCCCACGGAGAGGGATATGTCAAATTTAGGGAGGTTAGTAGACGGCGGGAGCAGAAGAAGTTCAGTTTTGGAGAGGTTGAGTTTCAGATACAGAGCGGACATGATGTTGGAGACTGCGGACAGACAGTCGGTGGCGTTCTGTAGTACAGCGGGGGTGAGGTCGGGGGATGACGTGTATAGTTGTGTGTCATCAGCATAAAGATGGTACTGAAAGCAAAATCTGCTGATGGTCTTTCCAATTGTGGCTGTGTAGAGAGAGAAGAGAAGGGGGCCAAGGACTGAGCCCTGGGGTACACCGACAGTGAGAGGAAGAGAAGATGACGTGGAGCCAGAGAACAAAACACTGAAGGAGCGGTCAGAAAGATAGGAGGAGAACCAGGAGAGAACAGTGTCCTTAATACCTAGTGAGTGGAGCCTAGACAGTAGGAGACGGTGGTCAACCGTGTCGAAAGCTGCAGAAAGGTCGAGAAGAATGAGCAAAGAGTGGTCACCGTTACGTTTTGCTGTAAGAAGGTCATTGCTCACTTTGATGAGTGCAGTTTCGGTCGAATTAGGGTGCGGAAGCCGGACTGTGAAGGGTCTAGGAGGGAGTGATTGGAGAGGTAACGGGTGAGGCGGGAGAAGACTAGGCGCTCCAAAAGTTTAGAGATGAAGGGGAGATTGGAGACCGGTCTGTAGTTGTTTGTGCAGGAAGGGTCGAGAGCGGGTTTCTTTAGTAGTGGAGTAATGATGGAGTGTTTGAAGGCAGATGGGAAAATGCCAGAGGGGATGAGAGATTAAAGATTTTAGTTAGGTGAGTTGTGACAACTGGAGAGAGAGACTGGAGGAGATGTGAGGGAATGGGGTCGGTAGTGCATGTAGTCGGACGAGAGGAAGAGAGGAGTCTGGACTCTGGAGACTTCTTCTTCTGTGATGGGATCAAATGTGGAAAGTTAGCCAGGGGAACAGCAGGGTGGGATGGGAGTCACAGCCCTTGGTGGTTGAGAGCAGATTTCCTGACGGATAGTATCTATTTTTTATATAAAATGGGAGGCCAGGTCGTCAGCACAAATGTCTGTGATAGGGGCTTGTGCTTTTGGCCTGAGGAGGGAGTGAAAAGTGTCAAAAAGTTTCTTGGGGTTGTTGGCTAGTGAGGAGATCAGGGTGGTGAAGTAGGTCTGTTTGGCGAGGTGAAGGGCAGCATTATAAGTTCTTAACATGAATTTAAAGTGGATGAAGTCTTGTGGTGTGCGGGTTTTTCTCCAAAGGCGTTCAGCACTCCTAGAGCATCGCTGAAGAAGTTGAGTTTGCAATGTGAGCCAGGGCTGTTTTACTGTGTGTTTGGAAGTTCTGAGGGTGAGCGGCGCTACTTGGTCAAGGGTGCTTCTAAGAGTGTCATTGTAGTGATGAACAGCCAGATCAGGACAGGAAAAAGAGGAGATTGGGGACAGTGATGAGTGTAGGGAATCTGAAAGTGTCTGAGGGTTAATGGCTTGTAGATTTCTGAATGTGTGGTAGGTAGGAGTGCGCTGGGATGGTGGAGGATTTGTGAGCGTGAAGGAGAGAATGTTGTGGTCAGACAGTGGAAGCGGTGAGTTATTTAGGTGGGAGATTGAACAGAGGCGGACAAAGACCAGGTCAAGGGTGTTACCATCCTTGTGTGTCTCAGAGGTTGAAAGCTGTGAGAGGCCTAGAGAAGTGGTTAGTGATAGAAGGAAGATAGAGGAAGACATTGCCCCAACGGTACAAACAGGAGGGAGAGTTAGGCTGCAGACTCGGTTGCCTGTAGCCTCAGTTTGGCACCTGTTCGGAGCAGTTGTCTTCCAAAAGTCAAAACGTGCGCTCCCAGGACTTGCACTGCGTGGTCCTTTTTTGACACACTTGCAGATGATATTTGCTATGTCAAATGCAAGCTGTGTAATCAAAAAGTAAAAAGAGGTAAAAGTGTCAGTAACCTCAATACCACTAATATGTGGAAACATGTGCGGACAAAGCACGTAGTTGAGTTACAAAGACACACTGGAGATGTAGGCCAACCTACAGCAGCACCTACATCTTCAGGTCGTGTTGAAGCCTCTTCATCGAGCTCACACACAGCTGGTTCGGCTTCCTCACAGGATCGCCATGGAAGAACCTCGGTCACTGTTGTCCAGAGACAAAGTGTTATTCCACCCACAGCAGCAAGTTCCCTGTCATCCTCACACTCCCAGGCCACAAAACAGCCATCGGTAGCACAGGCATGGGATAAAAGACGGCCATACTCGGCAAACCATCCACGAGCACAGGCTCTGAATGCTGGCATTGCAAAACTCCTGTCCCTTGAAATGCTGTCATTCAGGCTGGTGGAGACTGACAGTTTACGTAACTTAATATCATTGGCAGTCCCACAATACAATGTGCCAAGCCGATTTCATTTCAGCAGGCAAGCCGTCCCTGGTCTGCAAAAGCATGTTGAGGGAAAAATTAAACATGCGCTACTAAACGCCGTCAGTAGCAAGGTCCACCTGACCACCGATGCGTGGACCAGTACCCATGGCCAGGGACGATACCTTTCCCTCACTGCCCATTGGGTCAATGTTGTGGAGCCGGGTACTGATCTTGCGAGTGGCGCTGTACGTGTTCTGCCAACTCCAAGGATTGCAGGAATCAAGTCTGTACACATTGACTCCTCCTCCTACTCCAGTTCCTCAGAATCATCGCTGCAGGAGCCGTCACGGTCTAACTCCACATGGACCCATGAACGCTTACCTGTTGCGACCGATATGAGCACAGCCGTGGCCAAACGTCAACAGGCCGTCATGAAATTAATTTCCATGGGGAATCGAAGCCACACAGCGCAGGAGCTCTGGAATGCCATCAAGCAGGAGAGCGACGTGTGGTTTTTGCCAGTGAATCTCCAGCTAGGCTTGGTAGTGTGTGACAATGGTCGAAATCTGGTGGCAGCTCTGGGCCTTGGCAACCTCACTCACATACCATGTCTGGCACATGTGCTCAACTTGGTCGTGCAGAGTTTTTTGAGGGACTATCCGGATCTTGATGCACTGCTGCACAAGGTCCGCCTAGAGTGCGCTCACTTGCGACGTTCCAGCATGGCCAGATCGCTGATTGCAGCTCTGCAACGCAGATTTCGCCTTCCTGAACATCGCATCATATGTGACGTACCCACCAGGTGGAATTCCACTTTACATATGTTTGAGCGGTTGTGTGAGCAGCAGCCAACAGTAATGGAGTATCAGCTGCATCAGGCGCAATCAACTCGCAATTTGCGCCGTTCACTCTTCACCACTACTGAATGGGCCTCTATAAATAATAATAATAATAATCTCTATTTATATAGCGCCAACATATTCCGCAGCGCTTTACAGTTTAACAGTTTCAGAACACAAGTCATAAGTAACAACGTTAACAATACAATAATTAAAGCAATATAAGCCGCCCCTGCTCGTGAGAGCTTACAATCTACAATGAGGTGGGGGAGATATAAAGTCCAGGTGTTTATATACAATGGTGTATTTACAATGATGGTCCAGCCATTTTGAGGGAGTGACGGATGGATGGAGATAGTGAATGGGCTACACACACAGACTTACACATAGAATGACTTTGATTAGTGAATGTGATAGGCCGCTCTGAACAAATGTGTTTTGAGGGAGCACCTGAAACCATGCTAATTGCGATAGTCCTAATTCTTGGGGTAGAGCATTCCAGAGGATTGGCGCAGCACGGGAGAAGTCTTGGAGTCGGGAGTGGGAGGTACGGATTAGTGCAGAGGTTAGTCGAAGGTCGTTTGCAGAGCACAGCAGTCGGTTAGGCCGATAGATATAAATGAGGGAGGAGATGTAGGGGGTGCTGCACTGTGGAGAGCTTTGTGGGTGAGAACCAGTACTTTGAATTGGATACTATAATGAATGGACAGCCAGTGTAAGGACTGGCGAAGGACTCTATGAAGGACATCTGCCACGTTTTGCGTGCGTTTGATGAGTCAACGCGGATGGCGAGTGCAGATGATGCACTAGTAGCCTGACTGTCCCCCTTATCTGCCTGCTTCAAAAAACACTGCAAGCACTAAGGGATGAGGTTTTGGAAGAGGTGGAGGATGAGGAGTCACAAATTCCATCACCTTCTGGACAGTCAGCGCAACGTGGTTCCTCACAAAGGGCTGGGCAGGGCTCACTTTGTGAGGAGGATGAGGAGGAGTCAATGGAGGAGGAAGACATCGCTCCAGAGGGAGGTACACAACGCTCTAGTCAGTATGTATAGCGAGGGTGGGGTGATGCAGAGCAGGCAGAGATGACGCCTCTTGCAGGGGACAGCGTTTCTTGGCCAGTTGGGAGTCTGCAGTACATGGTTGATTTCATGCTGCAGTGCCTGAGAAACGACCGCCGCATCGCCACTCATTCTCACCACGTCTGATTATTGGGTGTCCACCCTCCTAGACCCTCGCTACCGTGACAACTTACAAAGCCTGAATGTAAACAAATAGACCCTTGCGCCTCCAAAGTTGCTCATAAATAATGGTGCCAAAACGCTGAATCCATCAAATAATATAACTAAAATGATGGTGAAAGAAAAACCACATATAATAAATAAAGTGCTGAGAGACTTACTCGAATCCAATTGGATGGCGACACGTGTCAAAAACTTGAACCCAACTCCTCATGAGATGACAGGGGTAACGGAGCGCGTGTGGATGTACTCAATAGCCGGGTAGGCGATCAAACAGGGGAGCGTCCTCCCCAGAGATCAGTTGCCTCCCGCACTGCCGCGCGTGCTGGAGTCAGAGTAAAGCGGCGTGCTGCAGACTCGAAGCACCGTTAGTGAGGACAGGGTAAATTGGAGGTGGGGATGGAAGGGCGGGTGACGTCACCACAGAATAGGGGCCGAGGAGGATCAAAAGAGTATCCAACGCGTTTCAAAGGCTCGCAGGCCTTCTTCATCAGGGATGATGATCCACTGAGCTGCCGATGTTAAATACCTATCGGTGTCCACCCCTCCTCCCCCAAAAAAATGGCACGTGTCGTCATAATGACAATAATGTATCCAGTCGTCTAGAAGAAAAAAACATTGCTAGTATGAACCCAAAATTATTCTAAAAATAGTAAGGAAAAATCAAAAATAAAATAAAAATAAAAATAAAAAATAATAAAAATAAAAAAAAAAAATAAAAAATACTTTATTAGTGAACAAATATAAAAATATGAAAAATATATGTATAGAGTATGTATAGCGAGGGTGGGGTGATGCAGAGCAGGCAGAGATGACGCCTCTTGCAGGGGACAGCGTTTCTTGGCCAGTTGTGAGTCTGCAGCACATGGTTGATTTCATGCTGCAGTGCCTGAGAAACGACCGCCGCATCGCCCACATTCTCACCACGTCTGATTATTGGGTGTCCACCCTCCTAGACCCTCGCTACCGGGACAACTTACAAAGCCTCATCACACCGTTGAACCGGGAGCGTAAAATGCGGGAGTACCAAGACACACTGGTGCAATCCATAATGTTCTCCATTCCAGCCGAGAGCACTGCTGCTGCTACTGCTTTACAAAGCAGCTGTGTGCGTCGAGGCAGTGGAGACAGCTCTGCAACAAGAGGGAGCACAAGCAGCGCCTCTGCACAGGGCAAGATGTTATGATTTGGTAGCTGAGGAGAGCAGGCAAAAAAGGCAATACACCAGAGAGGTTGGAATCTATGGGATTGCAGTACCCTGACTAACCACCACAACTAAAGGCAGCCGTGGAGCGTACCTAGTTAGTCCTAGACGCCTCGTCACAGCCTGAGAAGCTAACTACACCTAAAGATAGAAAGAGGAAAGCTATCTGCCCCGGAGCAGATCCCCAAAGAACATAGAAAGCCCCCAAACATGTAATGGCGGTTAGACAAGAAGAAATACTGACACAGACAGAAAATAGTATGAGCAAACGTTGGGGCCCAAACTTCCTAAATAGAAAAGGATAGGAAGGGCACTTACTGCAATCCCAAAAAACCCTGAAAAGTACCAACTCTACTAATTACAAAAACACCTGAGATCACACGACCTCTACCACCTAAATTAGTTCTCTGGTGTAACAAAAACTAAACAGCAGCCACTGAAAAAACTGGAAAAGGCAAATGAACAAACAACAGTGGCTGAACTAAACTGAGAAGAGCACAAGCCCCCCAAGGGGACCCGGCAGACCCCCACAGAAGTGCAGGACAAAATGCAAAAAACAAGCACAAAAAAATTAAAGAAGAAAATGTCTTATCTGTTAGCAAAAGATGCAGGCACGAAACAGCAAGCTACAAAGTGTACAGGAATCAAAGATGAGACCAGAACAATTGATCACCGGCAACCCTGATGGGAGGGAACCTCCCTTATATAAGACCAGTCAGTAACACCTGATCTCCAATCTTCACAATCTTCATTGGATAGTTCAGTACTGTTTGTAACCACCAGAGGGAGATTCTGCTCAGAATTCATTTCTAGCACATTCACAACAGCAAGACCAGTATGTTCCAAATGTGGCAAAGTTTTGTGGCAGCGCCACCAATGTCTACACCATCCGAGACGGCTCCAGTCAGCAGGAGGCAACGTTTCCGTAAGATGGTGACAGACTACATGTCTTGCCCTCTCAGTGTACTCCCAGATGGCTCTTCCCCATTCAAGTTTTGGGTCTCTAAGCTGGATACATGGCCAGAGCTTAGCCAGTATGCATTGGAGGTGCTGGCTTGCCCTGCTGCCAGTGTATTATCGGAGTGCTTCTTTAGTGCTGCAGGTGGTGTACTAACAGACCGTCGCATGCGACTATCCTCCGATAATGTAGACCGGCTTACTTTTCAGAAAATGAACAAGGCATGGATCTCGCATGAATTTGCCTGTCCGGTTTCAGATTAAATAACTGGTTGGCAACGTTATCCATGTCTCCTGTTATGTTCATCTTTCTACCACCTGAACTCTACTCCCTGGGCTATAACACTGCCAGTTGCTGCTCAGAAGTGTCGTGTCCACAGACCAATACACAAGCTATAGTGTTAGTGGGGTTCAGTAACGCCTGCTGTTCCCTTGCTGTGTGTCTGGCAAAAATTAATGCTGCTAACTCCAAATTAAACTTCTAACATCTCATACTAGGCCTCTGCCTACACCCTCCTTGACCCTGGGCTTCAACACCGCCAGTTCTGCTCAGAAGTGTTGGATGCACAGATCAAAACAATCGCTGATGTGTTTGTGGGGTTCAGTAACGCCTGCTGTTCCCCTGCTGTGTGTCCGGCAAAAATTACTGCTAGCTAGCTACACATGTTGAAAAAAACATGCATGTTAAAGTGGCTACTGCTACACATAGATAAGAGGCTACACCCTTATTTCTAAGCTGTAAACAAGTGAAACGTCACCTTTAAAACCATAAAATTATTAGTCTTTGTCACAAATCTGTAACAAAATAATTGTGACATATTACTGCAGATATCCACATGTCGAACACAAATGCTAACACAAAAGCCTACTTATGCTATAGGGTACTGATGGTGAACCTTGTCACTCCATAACTTAGACAAATCCAACTCACATCATGCCTCAAATGCTGCAATGTTGGAAGTGCATAATGTGGATTGAACTTTGACAACAGCTGCAGTGCGAAGGTTAGCCTTCAGTCTTCTTGGCTTTTAAATAAAAGCATACAAGTAAATATAATAATCCATTGTTGATTAAGGGACGTGATGTACACCTGTAATATTGCGCAAACAATGGATGTAGGACTAGTCCTCTTCAACATTACTTATATTTTGTCATTTGAAAAAATACATATTTAATTAAAAATTTAACAACCCATATCATAAAGGTCCATCATGTAAACATGAGAATCGGTAACAAAAATCATGCATTACCTTGTTAAAGTCAATAGTGCATAGTCACAATAGCAAAATATATACCTGCAAGTGGTGCTGAAACAACGACAACTGATAGAAAAGGTGAATGATATCTAGTGTAAGGTTTCACTCACTCGGCTGCTTCAGAGGTAATCAGGAGACACATTTCTTATGCAAAAAGTCCTTTGGTTTATTACATCATAAACCATATGGTAACATACAATACAACTCTTCAATGCTTCAGCTCCTGCCTGGAGCCTCACTCTTCAGTCACAGAGACCTCTCTGTAATGTCCTGCCTTGGACACATGGAAGCCTGTCCACACTGGCAGACTCCCACACACTCTCTCACAGGTGCAAAACAAACTCCATTACATAGGTGTAACCCCACCCATAGGTGAGGTCAGGATCACATGGTTAGGTCACCTGATCATGACCTCATCACAGATCCTTTTGATACACATAACATAGGTGAGGTCAGGATCACATGGTTAGGTCACCTGATCATGACCTCATCACAGGTCCTTCACCACAACACAAACCATGCTTCCATGCATACCTCGAGGAGCATACACAGTGCCCCCTAGCTGCATCAGGTGTCACTACACCACATACCTCCCCCCTCTGTTCAAACTTGTGGGGTTGAACACTTATTACCCGACCAGAGATCCTTCTCGGTCGTCTCTGCCAGTTAAACCGTCTGGCTAAGTCGGGCCCTCTGTCAGACCACCCGCCTCCCCAGCGTCAGTACGCGTCGCAATTCACTTGCACCCATACGTCCTGTCTGGTCTGGTCCTTTTCATTTTTTCCACTATAGGTTCTCCTGCTTAAGTCACTCATCACTGAGCTAACTGAGGCATCACTACTTCTATCTCTTCTCCTCTCAATACCACGGGTTGAAGGTGGAGGCCATCTTCTTTCTATTTTCTGCAGGTTCCTGTTGACCTGGTCCCTCTCAAGTCGTAGTTGCTCTACTTCTCTCAGGTAGGACACACGATACTCCAGGAGCATCCGGATATTCCCAAGGCTCTCCCTGGATCCAACAACGAGGAACGGAACCATCCCGTCTTCACCCACGACCTGGACTTCATCATCAGCCGGAATCCTGACTCTCGTCACACCGGACTTATTCACCATCTCCTGCATCATTTTCCCAAGTCTTCCGATGACTTTCTTCACCAGACCTCTGGGCACTTGAATGATGTCCTCCATTAATCCAAGCTGACTTTGAGCCTTTCTTGCTTGCTCCAAACGTCGAGTGGCTTCGTGATTTCTCAACAGGATCAGTTGCTTTGTGCGGAGACAATGTAGGTGCATGTCTCTCAGGACAGCCACTCGCTTCAGTGTGACCTTTCCTTAGTCGACAGTATGACTAACTGTTTCATCTCTGGCACCCAGTTCACACTACATGCTTCTACCGCTTTTCTAAAGGCCTCATGTACATCCTCACTGGCGCAAGCTTCTTGCATGTCTTCGGGTACCTCTATCATACACTTGAAAAGCGATGTCTCCTTTTCCTGAACATGCTGTTGGACCTCCTCCTCCTGAGCATCAGCGCAGTTCTCCAAGACCTCAGCATTTCTTGTGTGGCCATCTGTGTGGCACTTTGCTTGCTGTACTTCGTCTCTCGTGGATTTCTGGAGCTGGGCATTAGTCTCTTTCTCCATCTTGAGCTTACGAAGAACTTTATCTCGCTCCTCTGCCAAGCCGCGACACTCATCCTCCCTCCAGAGAAGTTCCTGCTGATGCTTCTCCTGGGCCTCTCTGAGCACCTCCATATCTTTCCATAGGGCCTTGTTCATACTATGACACGCTGACAGATGATCTCTGAGCTTAGAGACTTCCTTCTCCAGCTCCTCCATTCTGTGCTCAATTATTCGTCTCAGGACCCTTTCTTGCTCAACTGCCTCTTTTACTGTTTCTTTCAACAGCTCTACCTCCGGTACCCTGGAGCCTTCATCATACTGAGCCATTTCACCCTTTCCGGTCATTGCAAATGTGGATCTACTACAGGTCTGTTCTACCTCCAGCCCTACCTCTGTGCTGGGATTTGTCAGAGATAACGTGGCCTCTTTATCAAGGACAGTAACCTGACCGGTACCTGACCCTGACTCTTCCTCATCATTTCTCTTCTTAGAGGCTGTAGCCTGTCCCACCTTTTCGCGGCCCCTGCGGCGAGAGGAAGATCTACCATTTTTACTTGGCTCCACCTTACTGCACTCGCTTTCCCTTGCGGTCGAGTCACAGTCTGCACAGGAGTCACTCCCACTCCCCCTGTCATCCTGGAACAGCAAGTCCCCACCTAGACAGGTGTCAGACCCCTGTTCTGGAGCTAAACCGTTTCCCACGGTCACACATCTCGTCACCTCCAAGTTCCCGAGTTGGTCTGACCCACACTTTCTTCTGGTCACCTGGGGCTCGGGACTATCGCTATTAGGGTTTACCTCCTTTTCACACTTCACACGGCAAGGAACCACTACAGCCGCCTGCTGTGATGGGGCTCCCTCCTCTAAACAACAACACACTTTATCAAGTTCCCATGCATTTTCAAAAAATACAAAGTCCCGTGCCCTCTCATAGGGGTACAATACGTTCGGTGGTATACCGCCATCTTGATCCTCGACACTTGTGGACATCTCAAGCGTTACCCTGTCTACCAAATAGTCCACAATGAGCCCGTGGATGCAGCACACCTGGACCTTTTTCTCTGTCAGACAGAGAACTAGCGGAGTTCCTTTCAGAGTCACCTGACTCTTTGAGTCCAACTGTCCAGAGACTCCTTCCCTATGTAACATTACCGTACACACCTGTGGGCTGTTATCAAACGGGAAGTCTATGCCACATGCGGAATACGTATAACACCCACACCGCTGTTCTTTAGATATGTCCACTGAGGAAACCGGTGCCACCCCTTTTTGGGACACCACCCCCTTTTGATTTTCCGCCCCCTTTTGGGACTCCGCCCCCTTTCGGGCCGCTTTACTGATTTGGGCTACCACCCCCTTTTGAGACTCCACCCCCTTTCCGGCCACAATCCCAATTTGGGTTACCGCCCCCTTTTGGGACTCCGCCCCTTTGGGTAACCATCCCTGTTTTGGGTTGCCGCCCCCCTTTTGGGACACCACCCATCACTGGGGTACACACTACGGCTCCCACAGGCCCCAGTCCACACAGTACCCTCAGACAGTGTCTTCCACCCAGGGCGTGTACCGGCCCTTTAAGAGTCCGTGTGCCTCGGTTCACACTGTCCTCTTTACCACACCAGTTCCTGGTGGTACTGCTACCGCTTCCGTTGCAGCCACCAACAACCAGCACCTCCAGATGCTACTCCCAAGCTGCTGTGGCTGCCACTGCAGCTCCGGCTGCTGCAGAACCTCTTGCTGCAACAGTCACTGTAGCTCCTGCCACCACAAGTCTCTGCACGCTGCGCTGTCTTGCCGCTTGTCACCTTCGTGACCCCACGAGTCACAGCCAGCCGCTTGTCACCTTCATGACTCCACGAGCCACAGCAAACACCTCACACGTGTCCCAGAAAAAAAAACAGTTTCTCACTGACCCGTCAGCACAACACAGACTCCTGTCTGTCACTCTTGGCCACAGAGATTTCCCGGACACCTCTTCTCGCAGAGATATCCCACAAAGGAAAAAACAGTCTCACTGACCCGTCAGTACACCACAGACTCCTGTCTGTTACCTGTTGGCCACGCAGGTTTCCGGACACCTCCTCTGAGGTATCCTCTCAGCATGCTTTTTGCTTACTTCTCAATGACCCCGGTCACATAACACAGACTCCTGTCTGTCACCACTGCTTAATAGTTTCTTCAGATACCTCTTATCTTCAGAGGCACCACATATAAACATCAATGCAGTTTATTCGTGACCACTGGTCACACTCACGGTTTTCACAGACCGTCCGTTCCTCCTCTGATTCCTCATTCCCAGTCCTGGAACATGTGCTCCTTGGGCCGCTGCCAGCATTCCATCCACCAATTGTAAGGTTTCACTCACTCGGCTGCTTCAGAGGTAATCAGGAGACACATTTCTTATGCAAAAAGTCCTTTGGTTTATTACATCATAATGTCATGGAAATATATATGTATTCCATATATTCAAAGTATATTCACATATATGTATTCACAGTTCACAGTTAGATAGATCTCACTTGCTAAAAAACCCTGTGCTCACATATTTCTAGGCCAGTTATAATCAGTCGTTTTAAAGAAATCTGGCCTTCATAAGGCCTTCGTAAAGGAACAAATGCATGAAGTACAAAAAGTCCTATTAGATATCTGTTGTTTACATTATAGTTATGCAAGACAACTAGGTCACAAGAATATAAACAATAATTCTGCAACTTCAGCTCTTTTAATCATGATTATCATAATTATCATATTTACACTAGAGCAGCCAATAATCTAGCAGCTTTTAATTGTATGTTAATTGACTAACCAGCCCCTTTTTGTAAATGTATAAAACCTTGAATGAATAATAAATGTATGTCTTTGATGAACTGTTATACTGACACTTGCGTTGTGGACAGTCCTCATTTCGTTCTGAGCGCTCAAAAAGACATTAAATAGAGATTTGGACATGGCAAGCAGCAAACACAGAAGGATATTTTTATCCTAATTAAATTTCCATATCAATAAACCATATGGTAACATACAATACAACTCTTCAATGCTTCAGCTCCTGCCTGGAGCCTCACTCTTCAGTCAGAGACCTCTCTGTAATGTCCTGCCTTGGACACATGGAAGCCTGTCCACACTGGCAGACTCCCACACACTCTCTCACAGGTGCAAAACAAACTCCATTACATAGGTGTAACCCCACCCATAGGTGAGGTCAGGATCACATGGTTAGGTCACCTGATCATGACCTCATCACAGGTCCTTTTGATACACATAACATAGGTGAGGTCAGGATCACATGGTTAGGTCACCTGATCATGACCTCATCACAGGTCCTTCACCACAACACAAACCATGCTTCCATGCATATCTCGAGGAGCATACACAGTGACCCCTAGCTGCATCAGGTGTCACTACACCACACTAGTTATCAGACTGAATAGCGACACCTGTACAATGTCGATATAATACTGTACCTTAACAAAAAGGCTGTTTGCAACTAATGTATTGTATACGGATGGAAGCGCGTCACACTAATAGATTTGAGTTATTTGAAATGGAATGGAGCAGCACCAATTAGAGAAAAATGTCAAGGATGAGACAGTGACACACGCTCAACAGACTACAACCAGCATTGTTTGAAGAACTAACTGGAGCGTGATCTGCACTCCAAAAATGAAAACCTCAGACTACAGTGAACACTGCACACAACTGTTCACTAGCTGTGAAAGGCCCCTTTGTGTCCTTCTAGACTGTTTGCAACCAATGTATTGTATACGGATGGAAGCGCGTCACACTAATAGATTTGAGTTATTTGAAATAGAATGGAGCAGCACCAATTTGAGAAAAATGTCAAGGATGAGGCAGTGGCACACGCTCAGCAGACTACAACCAGCAGTGGTTGAAGAACTAACTGGAGCGTGATCTGCACTCCAAAAATGAAAACCTCAGACTACAGTGAACACTGCACACAACTGTTCACTAGCTGTGAAAGGCCCCTTTGTGTACTTCTATAGTGTTTGCAACCAATGTATTGTATACGGATGGAAGCTCGTCACACTAATAGATTTGAGTTATTTGAAATAGAATGGAGCAGCACCAATTAGAGAAAAATGTCAAGGATGAGGCAGTGGCACACGCTCAACAGACTACAACCAGCATTGTTTGAAGAACTAACTGGAGCGTGATCTGCACTCCAAAAATGAAAACCTCAGACTACAGTGAACACTGCACACAACTGTTCACTAGCTGTGAAAGGCCCCTTTGTGTACTTCTAGACTGTTTGCAACCAATGTATTGTATACGGATGGAAACGCGTCACACTAATAGATTTGAGTTTTTTGAAATAGAATGGAGCAGCACCAATTTGAGAAAAATGTCAAGGATAAGGCAGTGGCACACGCTCAGCAGACTACAACCAGCAGTGGTTGAAGAACTAACTGGAGCGTGATCTGCACTCCAAAAATGAAAACCTCAGACTACAGTGAACACTGCACACAACTGTTCACTAGCTGTGAAAGGCCCCTTTGTGTACTTCTAGACTGTTTGCAACCAATGTATTGTATACGGATGGAAGCGCGTCACACTAATAGATTTGAGTTATTTGAAATAGAATGGAGCAGCACCAATTAGAGAAAAATGTCAAGGATGAGGCAGTACAAGAAAAAAAGGTAGCACACTGTAGCGCTATAGCTTGCAAACACGAAATATGAAAAATATGAAAAATGAATTGCATCATTACCTTAGAAATATGAAAAATTGAGAAGTCTTAGCGCATAAGATGGCCAAATTATGTGAGCCTGATAGCCACGTCAAGGCTCTTCTCGTATATCAGGTCCTAACTAATGCCTATCCTCGCTTAGAAAAGTCTGTCTGCATGGGAACATATGAATCCTCTCTTCAGACTAAAATCTACATCTCTGTGGAGGGGTGATGAACCTGTTGTAATTAAAAAGCCTGTGACCACCAGGTGGAGTGCTCAGGTAGAAGGTAAATGAATACATATCAAAAAACTGACCGGCACATCCAAACATAGATTCAGTGTGAACAGGTGCTAAACCTAGAGTCACCAACTCATATACATACAAGAAAAAAAGGTAGCACACTGTAGCGCTATAGCTTGCAAACACGAAATATGAAAAAATATGAAAAATGAATTGCATCATTACCTTAGAAATATGAAAAATTGAGAAGTCTTAGCGCATATTTTAGTCTGAAGAGAGGATTCATATGTTCCCATGCAGACAGACTTTTCTAAGCGAGGATAGGCATTAGTTAGGACCTGATATACGAGAAGAGCCTTGACGTGGCTATCAGGCTCACATAATTTGGCCATCTTATGCGCTAAGACTTCTCAATTTTTCATATTTCTAAGGTAATGATGCAATTCATTTTTCATATTTTTCATATTTCGTGTTTGCAAGCTATAGCGCTACAGTGTGCTACCTTTTTTTCTTGTATGTATATGAGTTGGTGACTCTAGGTTTAGCACCTGTTCACACTGAATCTATGTTTGGATGTGCCGGTCAGTTTTTTGATATGTATTCATTTACCTTCTACCTGAGCACTCCACCTGGTGGTCACAGGCTTTTTAATTACAACAGGTTCATCACCCCTCCACAGAGATGTAGATTTTAGTCTGAAGAGAGGATTCATATGTTCCCATGCAGACAGACTTTTCTAAGCGAGGATAGGCATTAGTTAGGACCTGATATACGAGAAGAGCCTTGACGTGGCTATCAGGCTCACATAATTTGGCCATCTTATGCGCTAAGACTTCTCAATTTTTCATATTTCTAAGGTAATGATGCAATTAATTTTTCATATTTTTCATATTTCGTGTTTGCAAGCTATAGCGCTACAGTGTGCTACCTTTTTTTCTTGTATGTATATGAGTTGGTGACTCTAGGTTTAGCACCTGTTCACACTGAATCTATGTTTGGATGTGCCGATCAGTTTTTTGATAAGGATGATGCAGTGACACACGCTCAACAGACTACAACCACATGTTTGAGAACTAACTGGGCGTGATCTGCACTCAAAAATGAAACCTCGACTACATGAACACTGCACACAACTGTTCACTAGCTGTGAAAGGCCCTTGTGTATTCATAGACTGTTTGCAACCAAGTATTGTATACTATGAAGCGCGTCACACTAATAGATTGAGTTATTTGAATAGAATGAGCAGCACCAATTTGAGAAATGTCAAGGATGATGGCATTACCGCTCAGCAGACTACACCAGCAGTTGTTGAAGAACTAACTGAGCTGATCTGCACTCCAAATGAAACCTCAGACTACAGTGAACACTGCACACAACTGTTCACTAGCTGTGAAAGCCCTTTGTGTACTTCTAGACTGTTTGCAACCAATGTATTGTAACGGATGGAAGCGCGTCACACTAAAGATTTGAGTTATTTGAAATGAATGGAGCAGTCACATTAGAGAAATGTCAAGGATGAGGCAGTGACACACGCTCAACAGACTACAACCAGCATTGTTTGAAGAACTAACTGGAGCGTGATCTGCACTCCAAAAATGAAAACCTCAGACTACAGTGAACACTGCACACAACTGTTCACTAGCTGTGAAAGGCCCCTTATGTGTACTTCTAGACTGTTTGCAACCAATGTATTGTATACGGATGGAAGCGCGTCACACTAATAGATTTGAGTTATTTGAAATAGAATGGAGCAGCACCAATTTGAGAAAAATGTCAAGGATGAGGCAGTGGCACACGCTCAGCAGACTACAACCAGCAGTGGTTGAAGAACTAACTGGAGCGTGATCTGCACTCCAAAAATGAAAACCTCAGACTACAGTGAACACTGCACACAACTGTTCACTAGCTGTGAAAGGCCCCTTTGTGTACTTCTATAGTGTTTGCAACCAATGTATTGTATACGGATGGAAGCGCGTCACACTAATAGATTTGAGTTATTTGAAATAGAATGGAGCAGCACCAATTTGAGAAAAATGTCAAGGATGAGGCAGTGGCACACGCTCAGCAGACTACAACCAGCAGTGGTTGAAGAACTAACTGGAGCGTGATCTGCACTCCAAAAATGAAAACCTCAGACTACAGTGAACACTGCACACAACTGTTCACTAGCTGTGAAAGGCCCCTTTGTGTACTTCTAGACTGTTTTCAACCAATGTATTGTACACGGATGGAAGCGCGTCACACTAATAGATTTGAGTTATTTGAAATAGAATGGAGCAGCACCAATTTGAGAAAAATGTCAAGGATGAGGCAGTGGCACACGCTCAGCAGACTACAACCAGCAGTGGTTGAAGAACTAACTGGAGCGTGATCTGCACTCCAAAAATGAAAACCTCAGACTACAGTGAACACTGCACACAACTGTTCACTAGCTGTGAAAGGCCCCTTTGTGTACTTCTATAGTGTTTGCAACCAATGTATTGGATACGGATGGAAGCACGTCACACTAATAGATTACTGTTAATTTCAATTGAATGGAGCAGCACCAATTCCACAAAATAAAAAAAAAAAGAGTCAGTGAGTGACACATGCAGATGACTACAAACAGCGTTGGATGCAGAGCAAACTGCAGCGTCACCTGCACTCACACACACACCTTGCACAGAGCTGTGAAAACAACACTGCAAGGAAAAAGGATGATTTACAGAGCGGTTTCTCAAATAGCCTGCCTACAGAACAATTCACAAAAACGCTATCTCTAACTGTCCCTCAGAGTCAGCAGAGCAGCGTCCTGTCCCTAACTTAATTCACAGCACAGTGACGGTAAAATGGCGGCGGCGCCTTTTATAGTGCATTCTGACATCATTTCAGCATCCAATCACAGCCATGCCATTAGTTAACATGACCGCAGCATTACAGGATGTGCCCACACTTCGTAGGATTCCTCATTGGCTGTCTAAAATCACATTGCCTCTCAAAGAATTATGGGAACTTCCGATTCCGGTATACGATATATGAAAAATATCGGAACTAAGTATCGGAATTCCGATACAGCGAATATCGGTTGATACCCGATACTTGCCGTATCGGAATGCTCAACTCTATTCCTTGGCCCTGGCTGAAAGAAAAAAAATTGATGAATTTTTTTGGGAAATGGGGGATGTCATATTTACTTTCTGCTGGCTGTCCTCCTCTCGGCAAGTAGCTCCTCCTCTCCCCTTGCTGCTGCTGCTGCTGCCGCCTCTCTTTGCCGTCTTCTGCTGTTGAATAAGGACACAAAAAGGGCCAGTGAATATATGTATATTACTTGGCCCTGGCTGAAAGAGAAAAAAATTGATTACATTTTTTGGGAAATGGGGGATGTCATATTTACTTTCTGCTGGCTGTCCTCCTCTCTGCAAGTAGCTCCTCTCTCCCCTTGCTGCTGCTGCCGCCTCTCTTTGTAGTCTTCTTCCTTGGCCGTGGCTGAAAAATATAAAAATCAAACATGGACTGGAGTGAGCTTTATGGTGTACGGAATACAACATCCCGTCATGATTTGGACACATTTTAAACAGTACCAGGGGGACCCACACTATCACTGGAAAAACATGCACATTTTATACAGTACCAGTGGGACCCACTTCATCACAGGGAAACCATGGTGACGCACATTATCACTTGCAAAATATGTACATTATACAGTACCAGGGATCCACATTATCACTTCAAAACCATGCACATTTTAAACAGTTCCCTTAGGGACCCACTTCATCACAGTGAAAACATGCACACTTGATACAGTACCAGGGGGACACACATTATCACTTGCAAAACATGCACATTATACAGTACCAGGGGATCCACATTATCACTTCAAAACCATGCACATTTTAAACAGTACCAGGGGGACCCACTTCATCACAGTGAAAACATGCACACTTGATACAGTACCAGGGGCACCAACATTATCACTGGAAACATTCACACTTTATACAGTACCAGGGGACCAACATTATCACTTGAAAACATGAACATTTTATACAGTACCAGTGGGACCCACTTCATCACAGGGAAAACATGAACATTTACAGTACCAGGGTGACCCACATTATCACTTGAAAACATTCACACTTTATCAGTACCAGGGTGACGCACATTATCACTTGAAAACATGCACATTTTATACAGTACCAGTGGGACCCAGTTCATCACAGGGAAAACATGCACATTTTACACAGTGCAAGTGGGACACACTTCATCACAGGGAAAAAAAGGACATTTACAGTACCAGTGGGACACACTTCATCACAGGGAAAAAAAAGGACATTTACAGTACCAGTGGGACACACTTCATCACAGGGAAAAAAGGACATTTACAGTACCAGGGTGACACACATTATCACTGGCAAAACATGCACATTTTATACAGTACAAGGGGATACACATTATCACTTGCTAACTATGCACATTTTACACAGTACCAGGGGATCCACTTCATCACAATGAAAACATGCATACTTGATACAGTACCAGGGGGACCAACATTATCACTTGAAAACATGAACATTTTAAACAGTACCAGGGGGACCAACCTCATCACAGCAAAAAAATGCAAATTCTACAGTACCAGGAGATCCACATTATCAATTGAAAACATGCACATTATACAGTAGCAGGGGATCCACATTATCACTTTAAAAAATGCACATTATACAGTAGCAGGTGATCCACATTATCACTTTAAAAAAATCCACATAGCAGGGGATCCACATTATCACTTGAAAAAATGCACATTTTATACAGTACCAGGGATCCACATTATGACTTCAAAACCATGCACATTTTAAATAGTACCAGGGGATCCACATTATCACTTGAAAACCATGCACATTTTATACAGTACCAGGGGGACCAACCCCATCACAGCAAAAACATGATTTTTAAAAAGTACCAGGGAGTCAAAGACACCGCACTGCACTAGCTCAAGCAGCAGTGGTGACAGATGCGTAGTAAAATTTGGGGTGGGGGATGTGATATTTATCGTCTGCTGTCCTGGCGCTCCATTTGCGTATCTACTGCTGCAAAACCTTGTGTTGGTACTGGTGATGGTCCTCGTGCTGGTGATGGCCCTCTTCTTTGTCTTGCTCTCTTGACTGGATGCATGGCAATGTCTGAGTGTCCCACTGCATGCTTTTATATATGTTTGCTGTGGGCTGGTATATCAATTTAAAAAATTGGATCCAGCCACCGAATCCGGCTTTTGCAGGATCCTCCGCATTGCGGCTCTCATAGACTTTCATTATGACAAAAGCCTGAGACATAAAACATTACAGTAGCCGTTTTTTTCCAGACGCCAGAATGCGACCAGACACCGGATCCGGCAAAAACCGAACGCGCCGCAGGGACATGCGGGGCGATCCGGCGCTAATGTTACTCAATGGAAAAAAAAAACAGATCCGGCATTACATTTCGCCGGATGCGGTTTTACAAAAACAGGCCGGAGCGCGCCGTCAGGCGCAAAACGGATGTGTGAAAGAGGCCTAAGTCTGTGAACATGTAGAAAGAAATGCAGCTCACCAAATGGCTCCTGGCCTCTTCCATGTTCTTATTGTTAAAGCGATATCAAAGCGGTGGGGAAGCCCACTCAAGGACCTGTGAGCCTTCTCAATGATTCTGTCATAGAAGGAAATTAAGTTAGTCTGACATGACTTATTAGTTACAAACCCATGCTGACTCTGTTTAATCACTTCATTCTTATCCAGGTACTTGCATACATGTTCTTTAATAATTTTGTCATGATCCCAGTGCAGGGTTGACCTGCACGCTAGCGGTTAAGGTTTTGATCCCAGTGCAAGCTCTTACCTGCACACCTGGGGCTTATTATTGTGGCCTCTCCTTGGTTCGGGGAGAGCTTCTTATAGCCCTAGGAAGCTTCAATCCCTGTCAGTTATACTTTCGCCCTTGGCAGAGTGTGTTGACCCCTGAGTGTGTTTGTGCTGTGTTCTGGTTTGCCTGATACTTTCGTTTTGACTCGGTCTGTTCTCTGGATACTGCTTGTTGGATTCTGTTTCTGTACCTTCGCTGTCTGTTTGGTTTTGACCTCTGCCTGGCCCCGACTATCCGTTCTGTCTCATCCTTTGTACTGTACTGTCTTCTCGTGCTTTGACCTTGGCTTGTTCAGATTTACGTCTCTGTCTGTGCCCCTGGGTAACTTTGTCCCGTAGTTACCTTTCTAGGAGTTTTCCCTCAGCTTCTAGCTCCCTGGAGCTGAAGCCACGCCCCTCAACTGTCAGGTGATTCAGGCCCTGAAACCATCTCTCTCCTGCCTTGCTCACCCTGCGTTCCTAGGAGCCTGAAGCTTTCTTCTGCACTCGTCTTCTGGGAAATTGCACTGGTGAGTTCTCTTGCAATCCTCACCGTGATATTATAACTGACCACTAAGTTTTTAGTTTTTTTTTTGCTTCACGGCTGTGTTTGGGGCGCAGGTTGTGCAGAGAGTTATGGATCCCATACAGTCGCTGTCCGAACAGATGAAAAATCTGAGTCAGATGTTTCAGGATTTATCTCTGGAACAGCAAGCGCTGTCGTGTTCACAGCGGCAGGTTTCTGAGACTGTGCAGGGGGCTTTATCTGCTGGTTCTCTGAGTGCTATGGCGAGTGATGTTGCGCTGGTGTCCTCAGAACCACCTGTTAAACTGCCTGACTTCTTTTCTGGGAACAAAAAGGAGTTTAGGATCTTCATGGAGGGTTGCAAACTTTTCTTTAGTTTGAGACCACGGTCCTCTGGGGATGAAAGTCAGAGGGTAGGGGTCATCATGTCTTTATTAAGAGGGTCCCCACAAGCATGGGCATTTTCCCTTCCTCCCACTGCCCCTGAGAGAGTGTCGGTGAATGCACTCTTTGAGGCCCTTGGGCACATATATGATGAGCCTGACCGAGTGCGATTGGCAGAGGACATGGTGATGAGCGTCTGTCACGGGAAGCACTCGGCCGAGTGGTTTTGTACTGAGTTCCGCCGCTGGGCTGCAGAGATTTCTTGGGAGGATGCCGCCCTCCGAGGACTATTTCGCAGAGGCTTGTCCGAGCGGTTGCAGGATGCTTTGGCGTTACACCCCCCACCTAACTCTCTCGAGGACGCCATGACCCAGGCCGTCCGGATGGACCGCAGGTTGCGGGCCAGGGGGGTGATGCAGGTGGAGACTACATTGTTCCCCAGTGGAAAAGAGACTGTCTCTGAGCCCATGGATGTGGGCGCTATCACTCTGAAGGAAAAGGAGAGAAAACGCCGTCGGGAAGAACAGTTGTGCTTCTACTGCGGTAAAGCTGGACATTGGAAAAAGGAGTGTCCTGTCTGCCCGTCCTCAACCCGGTCGGCGGGAAACGACTAGGTCTGGGTAGTCAGCGAGGAGACTACTCAGACCCTCAGGTACACTTTTCCTCGTTCTCTAAGGTGTTGCTTCATGTGGAACTGTTAGTGGATGGTTGTTCTTTTTCCTCTACAGCCTTTGTGGACTGCGGGTCATCCATCAATCTGATTGACTCTCAATTGGTCACACGCTGCAAGATAGGGACAGCTAGGCTTAAGACTCCGATCAAGGTGGTGGCCATTGACTCCTCCCCCCTCACAAAAGAGGGAATTCTCTTCATGTCTGACTTGTTTTCGCTCAGAGTGGGCGCTGCTCACGAGGAAAAATTAAGTTGTTTTGTTCTGGACAATCTACCAGCAGGGTTGGTGTTGGGCATGCCCTGGTTACAACGCCATAACCCAGTTATTAACTGGAAAACGGGGGAGATTGTTCAATGGGGGTTTAATGATTCTAAGTTATGTTATGAATCTGCACTGCTGGTTAAACCTGTTAAATCTGTGTCTGTGTCACCTGTCGAGCTGGAAGGTATTCCGGAGTACCTGAAAGACTTCGAAGATGTGTTCTCAGAAAGCGAGGCTGAGACGTTGCCGCCACATAGACCCTTTGACTGCGCCATCGAGCTAGTCCCGGGGGCTAAACTACCTAAAGCCCATCTGTTTAATTTGTCTGGACCTGAGCGCTTAGCTATGAAGGATTATATTGCTGAAAGTCTTCGCAAGGGACACATACGTCCCTCAGTTTCACCCGTGGCGGCGGGGTTCTTTTTAGTGAAGAAAAAAGATGGCGGTCTACGTCCCTGTCTCGACTTTCGTGAATTAAATAAGATTACTGTACGAAATACGTATCCCCTTCCGTTGATTCCTGATTTATGTAACCAACTATCAGGGGCAAAATGGTTCTCTAAATTGGATCTTCGGGGAGCATATAATTTGATAAGGGTCAGGAAGGGGGATGAATGGAAAACTGCGTTCCTCACGTCCGAGGGACTTTTTGAAAATTTAGTCATGCCGTTTGGTCTTACCAATGCTCCCGCCATATTTCAGAATTTCATCAATGTGGTGTTTTCTGATCTCATTGGTCGTTTTGTTGTTATCTACTTAGATGATATTCTGATATATTCCCCCGACAGTCATTCTCATATGAATCATGTACGAACTGTTCTCCAAAGACTTAGGGAAAATCATCTGTTTGCTAAATTGGAGAAGTGTGTGTTTTTTGTTCAAGAATTATCTTTTTTGGGATTGATTGTGTCCTGTGAGGGTTTTCGTATGGACCCCAAGAAGGTGCAGGCCATTGCGGATTGGGTACAACCCCGAGATCTTAAAGGGCTCCAGCGCTTCTTGGGGTTCGCCAATTACTACCGCAAATTTATTCGGGGGTTTTCGCAGGTGGTCAAACCACTCACAGATTTAACATGCAAAGGTGCGGATGTGAAAAATTGGTCCTCGCTCGCAAAAGAGGCCTTTGCTAGTCTGAAAAAATGCTTTATGACTAGTGTTGAGCGATACGATACCGCAAGTATCGGGTATCGGCCGATATTAGCTGTATCGGACTTTCGATATTGACTTTCGATATTTCCCATATATCGTATACCGGAATCGGAATTGTCACTGTCACTGTGAGTGTCCGTCGGTCGGGTCTGTCAGGAGTCAGCGGCACTTACCTGGCAGAAGATCTCCGGTGGTCACGGCCTGGACTGGTTGATGGCCGCCATCATCTTTCCCCGGCGGTCACATGCAGTTT